>OX336388.2:1826943160-1827663247 GCA_946902985.2 Meconema thalassinum
CGCCATCTGCTGCAATGCGCACCAGGGACGTGTTGCCTTCAACATTGAGACGCATCAGGTGCTGCAGGCAAACAACCATCCGGCGTACTTTTTATCGGCATTCAACGTCCAGGGTATCGCTGCAGCAACACTCTCAATTGGAAACCTTATGCTCACGCCTTATAGGTAGAGCCCTGCGCGGATAAACAACACGTTATCCGCGTACGTCCCGCATCCGCACGATTGTTATCCGAATCTACTGGCATTACAATAATAGCCTATTATTAATTAGATATTATTATTATTATTATTATTATTATTATTATTATTATTATTGATTAGTCGCCTCCGTAGCGTAGCGGTCAGCGTGGTTAGCTGCCGCCCCGGGGACCTGGGTTCGATTCGATTCCCGGCTCTGCCACGAAATTTGAAAAGTGGTATGAAGTCAGGAACGGGGTCTACTCAGCCTCGGGTGGTCCAAATGGGTAGAGGGGGTTCGATTCCCTCCTCAGATATCCTCGAAGTGGTTTTCTGTGGTTTCCCACTTCGTCTTCGGACAAATGCCGGGTTGGTGCCTACTGTAAGGTCACGGCCACATCCTTCCCTCTTCCTTGTCTATCCCTCCTACTCTTACCCTCCCTTCACTCCTGTTCGCTTTGCAGGTGAGGCCGCCAGGGCGCGGTGCTGGTCACACCTCCCCAGTTGTATCCACACCGATCAGATGTTCCCCGCTCCAGGACACTGCCCGTGGAGGCGCTAGAGGTGAGTTCCCTCGCTGAGTCCGTGGGAGCCACCCACCTGGAGGGTAAATTCGATTTTAATATATATATATATATATATATATATATTAATTAGATAAAGCAGTAAGTATTAAAGCAACACATTAGAGAAGGAAGTCGTTCCTCTTGGCTATTTATGCTATGTTTAAAATGAATGTTATACAGCCAGAATTGCAACCCTTTTCAGTCAGTTCAGAGTGTTAATTACGTATGCTTAATGATAGAATTTGAATGAGATTAGCTTAAATCATCATCTTACATTTGTCATGAAGAAAACATAACGGAAAAACAAGATGTTCAGTAAAGAACATATAGCCTACTTTCTCCTAAATGCATGGGTATTGTTATAACTCTTTGTCCTTTTCAAGGAGTATAATTGAATGTTGGTTGTAGTAGCTTTTTGAAATACAACGTGCTATAGGGATATTAAACATGAATATGAGACGCCCTTTGCTAGTGCTACCTCTGTGAAAAAATTCATTCAATTCGGTTTCACAGTGTTTGAAGTGATATGGGGAATGGATTTGCACACATACATGGCCGCTATTTGCAAACTATTGGGCTGATGACCTTGTAGTCAGTCATAAGATGCTTTCCACAAAAAGGCATGATGTTGCAAAATCTGGTAGAGATCAAATAATTAGAATGGTCGTAATTTGATTTAAGCTTTTAATATTTGGGTGGCCGTCATTCGGTTTCCGTCAAGATGGCGGCGATATAAAACATGACACTGAGGTGCCCGTTGCTAGTGCTACATCTGTATCAAATTTCGTTCAATTCGGTTTCACCATGTTTGAATTGATAGGGAGAATCGATTTGCACACATACTTGGCCACCATCTGCAAACTATTGGGCTGACGATCTTGCAGTTTGGTCAGAATATGCTCCCCACATTAAGATATGTTGTTGCAAACTTGGTAGAGACTAGATTATTAGGTTGGTCGTAATTACATTTTAGCTTTTAACATTTGGGTGGCCGCGATTACGTTTCCGTCAAGATGGCGGTGATATAAAACATGACACTGAGGTGCCCTTTGCTAGTGCTACCTCTGTACCAAATTTCGTTCCATTCGGTTTCACCGTGTTCGAATTGATAGGGGGAATCGATTTGCACACAAGGATGGCCGCCATCCGCAAAATATTTGGCTAATGACCTATTAGTTTGGTCAAAGGATGCTCCCTCCATAAAGGTATGTTGTTGCAAAATTTGGTAGAGATCGGATGATTAGGTTAATCGTAATTTGATTTAAGCATTGAACATATGCGTGGCCGCCATTACGTTTCCGTCAAGATGGCGGCGATATAAAACGTGACACTGAGGTGCCCTTTGCTAGTGCTACCTCTGTACCAAATTTCATTCCATTCGGTTTCACCGTGTTCGAATTAATAGGGGGAATCGATTTAGACACAAAGATGGCCGGCATCCGCAAACTATTAAGCTAATGACCTATTAGATTGGCCACAGGATGCAACATCCATAAAGGTATGCTGTTGCAAAATTTGGTAGAGATCGGATGATTATGTTAGTCGTAATTTGATTTAAACTTTGAACATTTGTGTGGCCGCCATTACGTTTCTGTCAAGATGGCGGCGATATAAAACATAACACTGAGGTGCCCTTTGCTAGTGCTACCTCTGTACCAAATCTCGTTCCATTCGGTTTCACCGTGTTTGAATTAATAGGGGGAATCGATTTAGACACAAAGATGGCCGCCATCCGCAAACTATTAGGCTAATGACCTATTAGATTGGCCAAAGGATGCAACATCCATAAAGGTATGCTGTTGCAAAATTTGGTAGAGATCGGATGATTATGTTAGTCGTAATTTGATTTAAGCGTTGAACGTTTGTGTGGCCACCATTACGTTTCCGTCAAGATGGCGGCGATATAATACATGACACTGAGGTTCCCTTTGCTAGTGCTACCTCTGTACCAAATCTCGTTCCATTCGGTTTCACCGTGTTTGAATTAATAGGGGGAATCGATTTTGACACAAAGATGGCCGCCATCCGCAAACTATTAGGCTAATGATCTATTAATTTGGTCAAAGGATGCTTCCTCCATAAAGGTATGTTCTTGCAAAATTTGGTAGAGATCGGATTGTTAGGTTAGTCGTAATTTGATTTAAGCTTTGAACATTTGTGTGGCCGCCATTACGTTTCCGTCAAGATGACGGCGATATAAAACATGACACTGAGGTGTCCTTTGCGAGTGCTACCTTTGTACCAAATTTCGTTCAATTCGCGTTCACCGTGTTCGAATTGATAGGGGGGAAAGACATTCCGAGTACACACACTCACACACATACACACAGACTCACACACACATACATACACACACACACACACACACACACAGACAGACACACTTTTTTTCGACCTGTGTTGATCTTATAAGTCTACTTTCATTTTTTGCAAAAATCAATATTTGGCTAATATGATATGTCATAAACATCCGGGTTCTAATAATGATATTAAACACGTTTGGATTGTATTCTAAAACTATCCGCAACATTTGTCCAAACATTATCCGCAGTTTATCCGCTCTGCACAGCCATGCTAACTACATCTGCATGGCGAAAAATTTTGCGGATAAACCCGCGGATATCCACATCCACGCAAGGCTTTACTTATAGGGTATAAGTAGTGATGACGAGATTCATGACCAGTGAAGTGGATAGCCTACTTATAATGTAATGCATGCCCTCACACCGTTATCATTCGCTATAAAAGCTTCACATCAAATGTGAAGCGCCTGCCGAGGTTATTTCAACTATCTTGGATACTCACACTAATACAGTCGACATAGAGACATACTGGTTGGCGGCGTGGAGCAGCTGCAACGTTCTCGCCTGATTTGATCCAAGTTGCAGGATCGATTTCTAGCACAGTCAGTTGGCATATGTGGTCGGTTAAATGCAAAGGTGCCGTGTCAATAGATATACTGGCATGAGAATGAACCACATCTGTACAACATTTCGGCAACCCTCTAAAAGCCCCAGTAGTTGAAAGGGACGTAATGTCAATAACATTATTATTAATAATAATCTTATTATTAGAAACACAGGCTTGTCCAACAAAGACGTCTCAAGTGCCTTAATAAATACACAACAAGAAGCACAATTGCTGAAACTAATATGATTATAATATTACATTCTAAGCGGATTCGGTGGCGCAGTCGGTAGCATGCTGAACTGCTACGCCCAAAATCACGGGTTCAAACACTGCCAAAGTCGTCAGATTTTTAAGAAGCTGGCTGTGGATTTTCATTTTTAGCCTACTCTTCACATTTTGAAAAAATGAGGAAAAAGTAGACTTATGAGATCGATCCGGGAGAATGTGTGTGTGTCTGTCTGTCCTTCTGTCTGTCTGTCTGTGTGTGTGTGTGCCCCTATCAACTCCCAAACGGCTGCAGCAATCAAAACCAAATTTAGTATGAGTAAAGATGTGCACGGGAATATCTCACGTCCATATTTGAAACTGATGTCAGTGCTACCAACTGCTGAAAAACACACTAGAAATTTGAGCTCCATGTTGGATATCTTTGCAAGGTATGCATGATAGCTATTCCAAAATTGGCACACATGTAGATAATACTATTTCAGTTTAATTTCCAAATGGCCAACCATGACAGTGTTGCCAAAATAATTTTAAGCCTTCTGATAGGTCCAATGTTTAAATGCATATAACTTCTATACTATCAATTGGATTTCAACCAAATTTTGTATGTAATATCTGTACATAATCATATATGACTGAGCGTATTCTTATGAGCCACCAGGGCTGCCAACTGTTAATAATTAATCTCTCTATTTTTTTATCCAAATACCAATATATCAGAAAGTATGCAAGCCAACAGCTTTAAACTATGCACACGTATATTCTGACATTTTAGATTAATTTGGAGTAAGATATATACGCCAGTTCTACCAACATGATTATAAGCCTGCTGATAGTACCAATTTTTAAATACATGTAACTTCAGTTGGATTTCAACCAAATTTCGTATGTTCTATGTGTAGCATAACAGATATCACTATAAGTATTGTTAAGAGCTATCAGGGCTGCCAACTGTTAAAAAATGCTGTCTATATTTTTTACCCTAATATCAATATATCAGAAAGTATGCAAGCCAACAGCTCTATACTTTGCACACGTATAGCAACTGACATTCCAGATTAATTTGGAGTAATTAATACAAGGCAGTGCTGCCAACATGATTCTATGCCTGCTGATATGTCCAATTATAAAATGCATGTAACTTCTATACTAACAAATGGATTTCATAAAAAATTGGCACAACAAGATATAATATTTCAGATTATTTCTGACCAGTACACGCATGGTATTGTTGGCAACATGCTTTTACGCGTGCTGATAGATCCAGTGTCTAACTGCATGTAACGTCCATTGGACTTCAACCAAATTTTGTATTCTGTACGTTAAGAGATGGAACTAAGAATATATTCAGTCAGCAGGGCTGCCAACTGTAGTGCTCTATTAGGCTACATTATACCAGTTATATTTTGAACTAATTAGATATTTCGATATTACCAACTTAATTTCGTCATTATTCTAGATAGGTTCATATACTTTAGAATAATCATTGGCATGTAAAGTAGGCTGTATAGTTCTTCACGGAACTTCTTGTTATTATTCCCATCGGGTGAGCTTGCCATGGTCGTTACGGCGTAGGCAGTCGCTCACATCCGGGAGGCGAGGAGGTTCGAATCCCCCCCACCAGCAACCTTGAAAATGGTCTTCTGTGGTTTCCCATCTTCTCTCCAGGCAAATGCCGGGGTTGATCCCCAACTATAGGCCACAGCCGCTACCTTCCAATTCACCGTCCTTACATTCACACTTTCCTCCCAAAACAACACTCCACACTTGATGGTACTTGTCACAAACTTTGGCGAGCCGAACATGTCCTCGCACACTCCCAGCACTAAAAGCCATACGCTAAAAAATAAGGGAAAAATCCCTATTATTATTATTCCATAATACTGTATGTTTAGATATGTGGAATCTTCCAGTTATATACGGATAGTAAGAAGTTAGAAGTACAATTTGTGAGCTATACAGTAGATATAAGAAAATCCACATCAGCTTGTTTCTTAATCTTTCTATTGTTATGCGAGAAACGACTCTACACTATTGGTACTGGAGAACTTTCTATCATTAAAAACTTTCCTCAGCAAGGGAGTGAGAGAGAGGAAAAAATACTCTGGGCTGCAGCCCAATAAGTTGTAATTCCCCCAGTAAATTGTCAGACTTAATTTCCCATTTCTTTTGTTAAACTTAAGTTGAGAGAAAGTACGAAAGTTGGCCCAGGAGTCGAATGATGGCAAGGTTCAAAAGAAGGGATTTCTTGTCAAAGACGAAGTCTGTCTCTCATACAACATCCTTATCGTGTATTCTGCCACTCTTTCTGTCCTCTCACTTAATCTTCAAGATAGCTTGCCACGGTGGGTGAGTCATTAACGTGTCGGTCCTCTAACCCCAAGCATGCAGGTTCGCTCCTGGCCGTGGTAAGTGATTTTTGAAAGGCGAAAAAAATACGACACGCATGTCATACGATGTTGGCATGTCAAATAACCCATTTGAATCCAGTAGACCATGTTCTTATTGGCAAAATTAATCTCGGAAGTTTCCGCCAACGCAAAGTTCCTCATTTCTCTACTAGAAAGCACTATAGTGTTCAAGGAGCTGAGATATCTAACGTCCTTGACTTTCATAGGGCTTCAAGGAACAACGAAATTCAACATGCAAGCTACCCTCTGGGTGTCAAATAACGAAGCTTGCACGCGGCATCCGAGGCCATACGATATTATTATTATTCCTTATTTACTCAACTTACAGTTGGTAACATGACTCATATAGGTGCATTACGTACAAGAAAATGAGTCAAGCTTATAACATAAATTTTCAAACTACCTAGGTATATAACATAGACGTTTGACGGTTATTATTTTTAGCCTACTTTTCACATTTTGCAAAAATGAGGAAAAAGTAGACTTATGAGATCGGGCAAATGTGTGTCTGTCTGTCTGTCTGTCTGTCTGTCTGGCTGTGTGTGTGTCCCCCCTATCAACTCCTAAACGGCTGCAGCAATCGAAACAAAATTTGGTAGGAGTAAAGATCTATACCTGAATATCTCACTGCCATATTTGAAAATGATGTCAGTGCTACCAACTGCTAAAGAATCGCAATTGAAATTTGAGCTCCATGTTGGATATCTTGGAAAGTATGAATGGGAGCTATTTCAAAATTGGCACACGTACAGATCATAATATTTCAGTTTAATTTCCAGGAGACCAAACATGGCAGTGTTGCCAAAATGATTATAAGCCTCCTGATAAGTCCAATTTTTAAATGCATATAACTTCTGCACTATCAATTGGAATTCAACCAAATTTCGTATGCTGTATGTGTACATAACCAGATATGACTGAGCGTATTCTTAAGACCTACTAGGGCTGCCAACTGTTAATAAATGCTCCTAATTTATTTTATCCAAATACCAATATATCAGAAAGTATGCAAGCCGACAGCTTTAAACTATGCACACGTATAGTACCTGACATTCTGTATTAATTTGGAGTAACTTATATACGTCAGTGCTACCAACATGATTCTAAGCCTGCTGACAGGTCCAACTTTAAATACATGTAACTTCCATACTATCATTTGGATTTCAACCAAATTTCGTATGTGCTATGTGTACCAGAACAGATATGACTATGCGTATTCTAAGGATCAACCAGGGATGCCAACTGTTAATATGTGCTGTCCCTATTTTTGTTACCCTAATATCAATATATCAGAAAGTATGCAAGCCAATAGCTCTAAACTTTGCACACGTATAGTATCTGGCATTCTAGACGAATTTGGAGTAACTAATATACGTCAGTGCTGCCAACATGATTCTAAGCCTGCTGATAAGTCCAATTTTAAAATGCATGTAACTTCTATACTAACTAATGGATTTCATTCAAAATTGGCACAACAATAGATCATATTATTTCAGATTATTTCTGACCAATACATGCATGACATTATTGCCAACATGATTTTACGCGCGCTGTTAGATCCAATGTTTAACTGCATGTAACGTCCATGCTATTTATTGGACTTCAACCAAATTTTGTATTTTGTACCTTAAGAGATGGAACTAAGAATATATTCAGTCATCAGGGCTGCCAACTGTAGTGCTCTATTAGGATACATTATGCCAGGTATACAGTATTTCGAACTAATTGGAAATTTCGATATTAGCAACTTAATTTCGTCATTATTCTAGATAGGTTCATATTCTGTAGAATAATCATTGGCATGAAAAGTAGGCTGTATAGTTCTTCACGGAACTTCTTGTTTGTAATGTTAACTACCACGTCTCTTTTTCACAAGAGGGTCCAAGAAAATCCTAGTGAGTATTGAACAAGAAGTTCCGTGAAGAACTATACAGCCTACTTTTCATACCAATGATTATTCTACAGTATATGAAACTATCTAGAATAATGACAAAATTAAGTTGGTAATATCGAAATATCAAATTAGATCAAAATATACCTGGTATAATGTAGCCTAATAGAGCACTACAGTTGGCAGCCCTGGTGACTGAATACAAAATTAGGTTGAAGTCCAATGGACGTTACATGCAGTTAGACACTGGATCTATCAGCACGCGTAAAAGCATGTTGCCAACAATACCATGTGTGTGCTGGTCAGAAATAATTTGAAATATTATGATATCTTGTTGTACCACTTTTGGATGAAATCCATTTGTTAGTATAGAGGTTACATGTATTTTAAAATTGGACATATCAGCAGGCATAGAATCATGTTGGCAGCACCGCCTTGTATTAATTACTCCAAATTAATCTACAATGTCAGGTGCTATACGTGTGCAAAGTATAGAGCTGTTGGCTTGCATACTTTCTGATATATTGATATTAGGGTAAAAAAAATATAGACAGCCTTTATTAACAGTTGGCAGCCCTGATTGGTCTTAAGAATACTTATGGTCATATCTGTTATGGTACACATAGCACATACGAAATTTGGTTGAAATCGAGCTGATAGTATAGAAGTTACATGTATTTAAAAATTGGTACTATCAGCCGGCTTATAATCATGTTGGTAGAACTGACGTATATAAGTTACTCCAAATTAATCTAAAATGTCAGAATATACGTGTGCATAGTTTAAAGCTGTTGGCTTGCATACTTTCTGATATATTGGTATTTGGATAACATAAAATAGAGAGAGCAATTATTAACAGTTTGCATCCCTGTCGGCTCATAATAATACGCTCAATCATATCTGTGTATGTACAGATATTGCATACAAAATTTGGTTGAAATCCAATTGATAGTGTAGAAGTTATATGCATTTAAACATTGGACCTATCAGAAGGCTTAAAATTATTTTGGCAACACTGTCATCGTTGGCCTCCTGGAAATTAAACTGAAATAGTATTATCTGAATGTGTACCAATTTTGGAATAGCTCCCATGCATACCTTGCGAGATATCCAACATGGAGCTCAAATTTCTAGTGCGTTTTTTCAGCAGTTGGTAGCACTGACATCATTTTCAAATATGGACATGAGATATTCCGGTGCACATCATTACTCATAGTAAATTTGGTTTTGATTGCTGCAGCCGTTTAGGAGTTGATAGGGTGGGGGACACACACAGCCAGACAGACAGACAGAAGGACAGACAGACAGACACACATTTTCCCGGATCGATCTCATAAGTCTACATTTTCCTCATTTTTGCAAAATGTGAAAAGTAGGCTAAAAATCCTCTAACAATGTTGCAGGTCTTCAGAATTGCAGCCTTTTGCAAAATAGTGTGGGTGTATATGGGAAGATTTAGTGCGGTTAGATTTACTGAAAAGTATTTAGGTGTCAGGCCAGTGGGAGAAAGGAGGAAAGTTTTTAGTCTCCAGATTTTAGCCACCTCCATTATTATTATTATTATTATTATTATTATTATTATTATTATTATTATTATTATTATTTACATTCGAATTGAGCCACTATGGACTACGGAGTAACAATCAAAATCATTGTTTCGTTCTAGATCGTCTGCCAGCTTTGATGTCCTGCCGGTATCTCTTGAGCCCATCACTCAGCGCCTTCTTCCGATCTTCTGAAAGAGGTCCCCTCCGACTTTTGGGTTCTGCCCCTATCTTAAATCCCTGGTAATTTTTGATTAGGTGTCTGAATTCACACCTGTTCATAATTTTGCAGTCCGGAATACCAATTTCTAGAAGGTCTTTGTTACATTCTTCAAACCATGCCAATTTTTTCTTCTTTGGTTTCACGAAATTCCAAATTTTCTTTGTTAGACGATCGCTGGACATTCTGAAAATGTGTCCATAGAACAACAACCTTTTCCTTTTTATTGTTGACGTGACTGGTTCTATCTTTCTATATAACTCTTCGTTCGACTTCAAACGTATGTGCCCGTCAACCCATCTGTTGCCTAAAATTCTTCTCAATACCCTGCGTTCTCTTTTGACCAACTGGTCGACTAGTCCCCGCCTGTTCATAGTCAAAGTCTCCGAAGCATATAATGCTTCAGGTTTGACAACCGTGCTTTAGTGTCTTAATTTGGCTCCAATGCTCAGCGACTTCTTATTATAGAGATTTTTCGTCAGGTGATAGGCTCGGTCTAATTTCCAGATTCTAAGATTAATTGCTTCCTGTTCCAGGCCATTTTGTTGGATTACCTCACCCAAGTATTTACATTTCTTTAGACGTTTAATCTTTCCTTGGTTTGTTTTCATCCATTCTGGTCCATCACTGATGTTTGTCATATACTTTGTCTTCTCAAAGGAAATCTGTAAACCTACTTTCTCAGCCATCTCTGACAACCGATTAATCTTTACAATGGCTGATTTAATATTGTTGGCAAAAATAGCTAGGTCATCTGCAAAAGCCAAACAATCAACATGCACCCCTTTCAGTTTGGGCCCTAGCCTGAATCGTTCTTCATTCCCTTCTTCCCGACTCAGTGTCTTCCTCCATTCACGAATGACCTTTTCTAATACACAGTTGAAAAGGATTGGAGATAATCCATCACCTTGTCTGACACCAGTTTTGATTACATCTTGTGGGCGTGGGTTGGCGACCACGGGGCCCCAGCTGAGTCAGGCATTGCTTCCACTTACTTTTGCCGGGCTCCTCTCTGTCTTCTTTCCTGTCGACCTCACTTGGTCAACTCTTGTTCTCTTCCGACCCCGACGGTATTAGGGTATCCGAGGCCTAGGGAGTCTCTTCCTTTCCCGCCTTAATTGGCCCTTGTCTCATCTTTTCTGATACCCTCCTTCTGCGAGGGGTCAGCCTTCTTTTTCTCTTCCTTTTACCTCCTGCCTTGTGCTCTAGGCCCTTAAGGAGGCAGGGTGTATGTAGCCCCACCACTTCTGGTGCACCGTAGGTAATGCTACACCCTCAGGGGCTCACGGCTGGTGTGTTCGGGAGTTGGCTACCCCGAGGGATTCCTGAGCTGGGTCCGTTTTCCCCTTTTGTCCCTTACCTTTGGGGCGGACCCTCTCCTCTTTCACTTTCCTATATGCCTTTCATGGCTCTCCTTCCTTCCAAGTCCCTCAATCCGCCTTCTCCGAGGGTTGAGGGCATTTCTTTTCCTTCTGTCCTTTTATTTGCCTTATTCTCCTTTAGTTTTCCGTTTCTTCTTCTAGTATGTAGGTTAGTAGTTAGTTTTAGTTTTAAGCTCGCTTTTCATTTTCATCTTCAGGATCACCCAAACCATCAGGGGCCGATAACCTAGATGTTAGGCCCCTTAAAACAACAATTATCATCATCATCATCATGATTACAAAGGGATCTGAGATCTCGCCAATGCATTTTACTTTTGACACTGTGTCGGTCAAAGTCTGTTTAATCAGATTTCGAGACGTGTCATTCACTCCAAATTCTTCCAGAATATTCAGTAGCGACTCGCCGTCAATTGAGTCATACGCTTTCTTAAAATCAATGAATACGACCACATAGTCATACCTGCCTATCGTCTTATACCTAATGATGTTTTTCAGATTAAAAATTTGTTCCGGACAAGAACGTCCCTTTCTGAAACCGGCCTGGTACTCACCAATCTGATTATCAAGATGTTCTTCAATTCTGTTCAGGAGTGCTTTGGATAGGATCTTGTAGGGAACAGATACAATTGATATACCCCTGTAATTATTAACGTCCTTCTTATCCCCCTTTTTGTGGAGAGGGTGAATTAATGCAGACTGACACTCTGTGGGTATCCTACCAGTTCTCCATATCTCCGCAAAGAGCTCAGCTAATATATTCAGAGTATCTTCATTTGCCAGTTTTAGAAGCTCTGCCACAATGGAATCCTCTCCCGCTGCTTTATTATTCTTTAGACCATCGATAATCATTTTAATTTCTATCTTAGAAGGTGGATGCGAGTTGGCCATTACTTGAGTTGGACGGCCTATGAGTAGCCTATGTTTTGGTTCATCACAATTGAGTAATTCCTTAAAGTTTTCAGCCAAGATACGACAGTTCTCCTTGTTGTTCAGACCTAACTTTCCATTTTCATCTCTGAAGCACAAGCTCGGTGCTTGATACCCTTTCAGATTAGACTTGAAAGTTTGATAGAAGTCCCTGACATTATTCTTCCTGAAATCCTGATCAATCTGTTCCATCTGTTGTTTTTCATATGATCGCCTTGCAATTCGGAAAACCCGGGCTGTCACAAAACGAGTTATAATCTTCTTGTCTCTTCGTTGAGTTCCATTTCTTCCAGGCATCTGTTCTTTGTACACATGCACTATCACAGGTCTCGTTCCACCATCTGTGTTTACGCTTCTGTGCTGTCAAGATTGAAACATTGGCTGCTTGTTTGATTGTGGAGGCAATGTCAGTCCAATTCTTAGATTTAAATGTTAATTGCTGGTGGTATTGCTCCAATACTTCTTGATCAACCTTAAGTTTTGTCACATCATATCTGTGAAGTTTATTTCCAGCTTTCGGAGCCTTTCTAAAAGGAATGAAATTCATTTTAATCTTGGAGAGATAATGATCTGAATCAAATTTGGCCCCTCTCTGTACTTTAACATTCATAATCTCCTTCATTGCTGTCCTGGATATTGCCGCGTGATCAATTTGTTTCTCTCCGTTCAAATTGCCAGGTGAACGCCATGTCTTCTGTTTACTTGGTTTGTGTTTATAGAAAGTTGACATTATCTGAAGATCAAACGTTCTACATAGTTCGACAAACCTTGTTCCATATTTTTTGGTCATTATGTGAGCAGGATATTTTCCTACTGTCGATCTCTATCTTGCTTCTATTCCC
The DNA here is from genome assembly GCA_946902985.2 of Meconema thalassinum. NCBI lineage: Eukaryota > Metazoa > Arthropoda > Insecta > Orthoptera > Tettigoniidae > Meconema > Meconema thalassinum. The sequence continues at coordinate 1,826,956,256 of OX336388.2, forward strand.
AGTTGAGCGTTGAAGTCGCCCAATAAAACCTTGATGTTCTTTATAGGTATTTTCTCCATCTCCTCCTCTATAAGGTCCCAGAATTGTTCCACTTTCTCGGGATTACGCCTGTTGTCTTCATTAATTGGCGCATGTGCATTGATCTGGGTATAGCCTTTGTTACCACAGCGTAGATTTAGGAGTGATAGTCTTTCTGATGGGCTAGAGAAGTCCACAACTGCACTGATTACCTTCTTATTTACAGCAAAAGCTGTTCCAAACATTGGCATATTCTTGCCTATCTTCACTGCTCTCTGTCCTTTATAGACCCTATAGCCCTCAATGTCCATTACATCTTCGTCCTGATACCGTGTTTCCTGCAAGGCCAGGATTGAGATGTTATGTTCGTCCATCATATTTGTCAGTTCCTTGTGTTTACCAACTTTGAGTAATGAGTTGACATTTAACGTTCCAAAATAATATTTCTGTTTCGTCTTCAATTTAGTATTCTTTAAGCATCTACTTGCAAGCTCCCCAGAATCCAAAGGCTTGCGTGCACTCCTAGGAGCGGTGGATTCCCTTAAACAGTTACCACCTGGGGTAGTGTCTTCCTTTTGACGACTTTCCATGATGCTTGATTGTTAAGAAATATGTGGGTTGGATTGCTCCTTCCCGTTAGTAGAACTAAGGTTGTAAGCCCCAGAGCTTGAAGATAGTTCCTCCGCTTTATCCGCCGTTGGGACGTGAGGTCCTCTTCCGCCTTCTAAACCGTTGTCTATCTTCACCTGTAACCCCGGCAGGGACCCATACAAGGTACTACCAGCCGGGCCAGCTGGACCAAGGTTTTTTAAAGAGGTGTTACTCCTCTATCACTCACCCTTAGTCCTGGCTTGTGACAGGCAGAGCCTGGCTTCCCAAAGGTTGGGCCCAGGTTGGCGGGTTTATTATTATTATTATTATTATTATTAATATTATTACTATTATCATTATTATTATCTTCAAGATATAGGCTATCACCTTCTTGTGGACATATGAAAATCTACCTTGGGACGCTAATTACATATATTGTAAACATTCCAAGAATTACATTTTTCAGAAACAACAACAAAATGAAATAGTTTAGCTTCATTTGTGCTGAATGAAATAAAGTTGCTTTTAGAACCACTATTATCTCACTAACAGCTTTGCATTGCACATAAAGGAAATATATATTTTATGAGGATAGTTGAGGAAACCTAAAAAGACCTTTGGACTAGTCTGGTTTATGCCGAAAGCTTAGTTGAATACAAAAATGAAAAAAAAAAAAAAATGTAATCCTCAAATACGATTATTATTATGTAAATCCTAACAAGGTATGAATCATTATTGAATGCCAAACATTCCAGGTATTTAATCATCTTGAAGAAACATTGGAAATGCATTGGGCTTTTCTTATTTTTGTAGACTCCCCAATATTTTTCACACTCGTATATAACCCGACCTGTCTGCTTCTTGGAGACAGCAATAATACTTATTCGTAGAACTGACTGAGCTTGACGACGAAGAAGATGTATTCATCAAAATAAGTCAAATTTGTGGACTTGGTTGTTTTTGGAATGAACCCTTCTTAAATATACATAGATATTATAATTTCTGAAAGAACATTCTTAGCGGTGTAGGTTTGGTACTAAATGGTAACTCTTGGATCCCTACTGGATGTTGAAGCTATTGGAAACAGAATTATCATAGCACGTTTTCTGGCAACACCCGTAAATTTAGTTGTGGTGCAGGTATACTGTATATGCCTACGTCCAGCAGTGATGATGTATGAGAAGCTGGAAGAGTTACTGCGTAGGACAAAGGCTAGCGAGAACATTATTATAACGGGAGACTGGAATGCAGTAATTGGTGAGGGAAAAGAAGGATTTGCAATAGGACGGTATGGTCTTGGTAGAAGAAATTCACGTGGTCGACGTCTTTTCGAATTCTGTGAACAAGAGAGGTTCGTTATAAGTAACACTTCGTTTACCTCACCAAAGAGGCGGAGATATAACTTACTTGAAAAAAAACAGATGATGATCAACGTTACCAGATTGACTATATTCTTGTCATGGAAAGATACAGAAATCAAGTGAAGAAATCCATGTCATATACGGGCGCTGACATCTGTTCTGATAATTCTCTACTAGTAATGAGTACGGCACTGAAATTTAAATGCAGGATTCAGGGAAAACCAACAAAGAAGTGGAATCTTGAAGCATTTAAAAGCGAGCGGACTAAAAAGTAATATCAGGAAGCCACTGATGACCACATATCATCATATGCAAGCAACTCACAAACTGTTGATCCTTTATGGTCTATAGCCAAATTCTCCATCGAAAAGGCTGCTGAAGACTAAGTGGGATTTGTGGAAAGAGTGAATCGCAAACCATGGATAACACAGGACATTCTCTTAAAGATGGACGAAAGAAGAACATTTAAAAACGACTCTTCAGAAGTAGGCAGAAATAACTACCGAATACTAAAGAACCAGATTGATCGACTCTGTCGGGAGAAGAAAATGGAGTGGTGGCAGACAAAATGCGAAGAAATCGAATATCTGCAAAAACAAGGAAGAACAGATTTAGCCTACCAAAAGATCAGGGAAACAACTAAGAAACAAAATGGATTCCGTACTATACAGTTCCGTGATACACATGGGGATTGGGTAGAATATTGGCTGAGGAATAACCTAACCACCAAGGGAAGATGATAAAAAAAGGGAGGTGGGTTTCGGACTGGAGAAAAAGGATAGAAAGATAGGAGGAGAGTCCCACAAAAGCTGTAAATTTAACCTTAAATGCACTTAAAGGCGGTTGCCACTGAAAATCCGCTCTCTGATACCTAAAATGGGTAAGGACCTGGTCGAAGCTGACGGGAACCGCAGCTAAGACTTGGGCGGTTTGCCAGAGAATGGCTTTAGCGTATTCCCTCTCAAGCATGCATATGCCTACTATGGGGAAGGGTGATGGTCTGACAAGACAAATAGTAACAGATTTATTGCGTATTAACGAGGGCATGAACCTAGGAAGAGTTAGGAAAACCAGGATCTTGCCTAACTGTAGTATTTGCGAAATGATAAATCCAAAAACAAATATTTAATTTATTTAACAAGGCAAAGAAGTCTAATAAATTTGACAAGTATATAGTTTCAATTTTTAGTAACAATTTGGGGTCGCAGACCTCCTAACATTTAAATTTTGCTCCAGGCAATTAGCAATGTATTAGGTTTCAAACCTTTACAAAATCCTAGCAAGGATTTAAAATAGCGAAGATAAAAATTCAAAATTTAAAGACAATTAAGGTGATTAAAATTTAACAATAAATAGAGTACAAGGTGTGTACTATAAGAAATTTCTGAGAAAACATTCTAGAGAAAGTAACCACTTCGAAAATAACAATAAGAAAAACATAAAGAATAAGATTGAAGTTCCTATAACTTCTTATATATGTGCAGAATTACTTTATAACAATTATACAAAAGAGGGCAGGTCACTTACGGTGAAACCTGAAGAGAAAGTCAAAAGGAAGGTTCTATACTTCCTATGTTTAATTAGGAATCACGAGGCAAATGGGGCAGTTTCCCTTTCGTGAAACCTAGAAATAACTCACTCCTGAGTTGAAAGAATTGTATTCCCTGATTATAAGGGAGAAACAATGTAAGCTTGAACCGTGTATGAAACACGTGGTTATGCAGACATTAATTGATGATAAACAAGCAAGATGGAAGGGCACTTCGTTAGAGTGTCACCTCATTGCAATAGGCCTTAAAGTAATAATTTTATTAACATGGTTTGTTAGTAGAAGGTTTAGGAAAGATCAATTGGGATTTAGGATAAATCTTCATGGCCTTATTTATGGTGATCGGACGATCGCGACGCGGTAGAAAAGTTGAACAAGCACTAGTTATCACTATAGTCTGTTAAATGGATGAAAAAGTTCACTGTAGTAACACGAAAGTTTATGGCAAAGAAAGTTATTGCAATGATGAAAAAGGACTGGTAGCACTAGATAGGCGAAAGTCTATTGCTTGAGAAAGTTGTGGATTACAATTAAATGCGCCATAGAACATTCCAACGGTGGAAGAAAATTCGCTATTGAGCTTTAATTCAGTAGGAAGATTCTTCAGTTTTAAATAGTATTCTCACAAGTGAGTGAAAAATACATGACGGCAGGACTTGTAGATAAAGTACAGGATCTGGAAGGTTCCAGAACGATCCTAATAGAAGAATGGGGCCAAAGTTAATCCAGCGGAGGAACTAGCTTGGTAATTTATAGACAGCGGGTATTAGATAATATCCCACGTGGTGAGAAGATTTCTCATTTAAATAGCTTAAGAAAAGCTACTTTCTATTAAGGTTGGCTTAAACAGACAAAAGCCCAACATAGCAAATCCCGCGAAGAATGATTACCGCCCCAAATAAGTAATCTCACGCTGTCTATAAAATGATCAATAAAAGCATGTAGATAATAAAACTGATGAAGATGAGGTTAAAACCTTAAGTCTGTACTTATCTTGGTTGCACGTCGAAGTTGAAGTTCCCTTTGACGAATACTTAATGTGCCAACATGGCGTAGAATGTAGAGAGTGTCTCTTGGTTTGAGGAGACTGGCTCTAGTTGAGCCTTGACTGACCGAGTCAACTGCCGACTTACAAGTGAGACCCACTCAGCGAAGCGCCGCGGGTCCACGGAAGGGAAAAGAGTGGGGGTAGGAGACAAAAGGAGAACATATAAACATGACCAATATTGTAAACTTAAATTCTCTTGAGGAAATGGTCTTCGAAGAGTTGATAGCAGGCGATACTAGCACAGCCTAGTGGGTGAAAAAGTAGACGAAGTTCTTTTGATCACGGAGATAATAGCTGGCGATGGCAACGAGATCTGATGGCCAGATGGAAAAGGAAGTCCTCTTGCACCAGGAAGAATTGAGGAGCTTCAGAGATTCGCTGCTAGATGACGCTAGGTGGGTCATGGAAGATATATATCTAGAACAGACTCACAATGACATAAGAGACATGACCATCAAAGAGAAAATAGAAGATCACTGTTGGTGTTTGATAAAGAGGAAGGAATGAACATGCAAAAGCATTAAAAATTATATTCTCTCGTACCGTGTATTCCAAGAATACACCAGGGATGCTATATCAGACCTGAATTACAAGAAGGAACACTGGAGGATATATGTTGAAGATCTATACGCAGAACCAATTCAATTCGTTTTGCCAACACTTGGCGAGGAAGAAAGGTCAATTGCAGAAGATAGAATTACTAGATCAGAGTTCGATGAAGCTCTAAAATCAATATCCATGGGTAAAACGCCACTTATTGACAATGTTCCTGCTGAACTAATCAAGAATAGTGGGGATAGTACACTTGAATGGATATTCAAATTGGTAGCTAGTAAGAATCTTTGAAGAAAGCAAATGGCCTCAGGAGTTTTACACCAGCATCATCATTCCAATTCCAAAGAAGACTGTACCAGTTGAATGTAGTGACAATTGGGCCATAGTCTCATCCCTCATGCATCAAAGATACTTCTCCACATTTTGAGGAAAAGGATAGAAATATACACCGAGCAGTATCTAGACAACTCTCAATTTGGTTTTCGAAAGAATATGTCTACACGTGATGCTATCGGGTCCTTGCGATGTCTTGGAGAAAAGATGTTAAGCGTAAACAGAAACCTTTACGTGTGCTTCGAGGACTTCGAAAAAGCATTTGATAAAGTAAGCTGGCACAAGCTGTTTCCTCTTCTGAATCAAATAGGATGTCCCCATCGATTAATCAGATTAATATTTGATCTGTATATAAATCACACTGCTGTTGTTCGGCTTGAAAATGACGTATCAGAACCCGCTAAGATCCGCAAAGGTGTGCATCAAGGTTATTTGCTGTCCCCTGGACTGTTCAATGCCTTCGCTGAAGCTATAACAAAGTGGTCTTTTATAGGTTCTAATATGGGAGTGAAAGTTGGTGGAAGACTTATACAGAATATTAAATTTGATAAATCTGGCATTACTTGCAAATCCGCATACATTAACAAACATGTTGCAATGTTTAAATGATACAGCTACAGAATACGGAATGAAAATCAATTTTAAGAAGACCAAGTTTCTGGTGATAAGTAAGCATCAACACCAACTAAATATAACCATAAATAAAAAACCAGTACAACAGGTCACTCGATTTAAATACCTTGGTCAGATCTTCACAGAAGACCTACGATGTGAAGTTGAAATCGGGAGCCATATTGCCATGGCCAAGTCGGCATTCCGTGAAAAGCATTCTCTAATTTGTCAACGCTCGATGTCCCTCAGCCTTAAAAAACAACTGGTTAAGACCTACATATGGCCAATTGCAATGTACTGCAGTGAGACCTGGACAATGACTGGAGATGACATTAAACGAAAATAAGCATTGAGATGTGGTGTTGACGCCGAATGGAAAAGATCAGCTGGGTAGAGAAAATGACCAATACAACGGTGCTGGATCGAATAAAGGAAAAGCGGCAAATAATCCGCCAGATATACAGAATGAGATCCACCTGGATTGGCCACAGGTTACGAGATGGTGGCCTGATGATCGACATACTAGAAGGCAAAATACATGGAAAACGGTGTCGCGGGAGGCCACGGAACACTTTTATGAGATCTTTCCTTGATAGCTCTGGCATACGAAGTTATGAAGTGGTCAAAAGGAGAGCACAAGACCGAACAACGTGGAAAAGACTCATTATAGGGGCAGACCAGTCGCTTGACTGAAAAACAAGATGATGATGATGAACACCTGAGTTATCGGCCCCTAATGGCATCGGTGAAAGCGAAAACATGAGAATGAAATAAACCTACTACTACATTTAACTATAAACGTATAATTAACTTACACACTAGAAGAAGAAATGGGAAGAAAGATAAATATAAGATAGAAAGAGAAGGTAACAGAAATACCATTAACCTACAAATAATGAGCATTTGGGAAGGGAAGGAAGCTTGTGGTTTAACGTGACCATTAATCTCGCGATCATGAGCCACGGGACCTCCTTTTTATGTGAAATCCGAACCACAAGGACATGGCATTTCATTTCGAAAATCTCATATGCATTGACCGGGAGTCGAACCTGGTCCGCCTTGGTGAGAGGCCAACAGCTTGACCGCTGCGCCAACCCGTCTAATACGAGGGCTGTTTCTATTTTCAAACTCCGATCATGAATCTAAGTAAACAGGAGGTAAGCGGGAGCCAAGTGAGTGCGTCGTACATTGCGCTAAGTCCCGTCCACAACCTGTGCAATTGTTGGCTCCAATGCGCCAATCATAGTCGAGCTACGGGCATTTGAAAATGGCCCCTACTATCGATACTCCCACCGAATGTGAGATGCGGAGCGGGATGCGTCTTATACAAGCAGAGCAATTCAAAGCAAACTAAGAAACATACTCTCGACTGACTTGGTTTTGATCCATGACAATGCACGACCGCACTGTGCCAACATGTCGAAAGACATTCTCAAAGAATTCAAGTTGGAAGTTTTCGACCCATTGCCGTTTAGTCCAAACTTAGCACCGAGTGATGTTCACCTCATTCGAGAATTGAAGGTATGGTTGAGCGACAACGCATCGCCACCAAAGAAGAACTCCAGGAGACCGCCCAGATGTACCCACCTAACTGGCGGCAGAATTCTTTGCAAAGGGCATTGGAAAGCTGGTGTCACGAATCGACAAATGTTTCAATTGTTTTTGGCGATTATATTGGAAAATAAGTACAAAACAAGTAAACGTTTAGTAAGAAAATCATTTTCATATGTCATTCTGTCATTCTTCTATAGCCCATCGGAAGTTGAAAAAAAAGTACCAGCCCACGTAAGTGGTGCGTGGTTTGAAGGACAAGTGATTTAGTTTCAATATTTAAACACTGAAATATTAGAAACCATTTCTCAGTGTTTATAGAAAGCTCTCTAGTCGATCAACACTAATTGTGGCTAATTACATTAGTCGGAAAAACAAGTATTTATACAACGTAACCTAAAAAGATTATCAAATACGATTACCACAAAATAACACGCTTTTGCGTACAAAAATGGGGGAGGGGGTATTAATTGGATGACATGTTTCGATCGTCAGGCGATCATCATCAGATCGTGCTCACTTAGGCTTAGATAATATACGATGATCATGCATTACATTTAGGCACAAATATACAATTTGTATTACACTTATATATGAATATCGTACATAGACTAAGTTCATAAGCGTAAGTGGGCAGGATCTGATGATAATCACTTGTACCCCCTCCCCCATTTTGTACATAAAAGCGTGTTAGGGTGTCCTGTCTCAATACGGAGCTTGTGCTTTGGATCACCATATTCTATTCTTTGCGAGTTATACATAATCAGCTGTGGATTATCGTTGGGAAACGTAAAATGTGCCTCTCGAATTGACTTTATTACGATGGTAAAATAATTCAGATAGTCAATTTATACAAACAACTGTTTTTCTAGTCCACCATTGAAATTGTCAATATATCATAGATCAGAGTACCGAACTTGACTTAATGTATTAAATCGTTCAATGAGAGTATTTAGACGTCAATCAGAAACTAAGACATGTGGTGATAAAGTTAGCAGTGCATGGGTACCACCATAAAATATGTAAAAACATGTCCTACCACGCCCCAAATGAACTCTGCGTGTGCTCGTTATGTGACCAGTTCTGTGACACATATCACATCACACGATGTAAAAATAACCAGAAATCACTCTGTGATTATAGCAAGGAATAACATTTAAAATGAACAAAGCATCATACAGTGTTGCTCTATTTCACAAATAACATTCAATTCACAATATAATGACTGGTCATGAATAAATGCTTTAATGCACACATTCCTGATTGATTACTGGATCATGATGTTTTTCACATTAATTAACTCTTTTGTAACATGTTTGTTTCACTAATGTAAATCTATGTTATGCACATTCGTGCGCTTTTCTGTTAATAATAATTTCATCGCATCATATCACTAAGTTTTCTGTGATTACAAATAATGCTTGTATTGTTTCATGTTCACCTTGTTGCGGCAGTATCCCCTACTAGGCTAACTTTGCTGTACTTGATGATATACACTTCTTCTGCAGATATACCCCAGTGCAGGAGACGATTTCATCTCACCTGTTGTGTTCAGTAAACTATTAAATTTCCCTTGCCAATTGCATTTCGAAGCGAAAAATGCTACCATATAGCGATAAAATCATGAAAAATTGTGTTATTTGTCTGTGAAGTGTTCATAAAATCTCTTGTAGTTCCGTGATGCATTTATGTGGTAGTTTTAATGCAGCATTTATTATTAGTCTTACCATATTGTACATTTAGACAAGGCACTATGGATTGAACACTAGTACCAATAATATGAACCAAAAATCCCTGAAAAATTACTAATCTAAAATTTCTTCGAAAGTGTTGTATTACATTATGTAGACAACCCATGCTAGCTGGAATTTTTAGAACAGTGTTTATGTTACAAATAATATGTAGTATTTTAATTTCTTTGTTAATTTTTTAAACCCTTTCCCTTAACTAATCATCCATCAATCCATTAATATTGTGATTTAGCTGAGTCACCCTACCATATTTCTAACGTTCCCCCAATGGGACAACTTGCACCAGGAAATAGAGACATAACGAAATATATTCCAAGCGGATTTTATTACAAGATTAGCTAAGGGAGACTTGTGAGTTGACGTGCAAACATATCCCAAATGCGTTAGGATCCTTTAACTTCCTTGGGCTGTTCTCCCCTCAGCGATATATTTGCGGGTTGATAAAAGACAGTTTTCTTCCCCAACTGGAAGGGCAGGGGAGCTCCCCTTCTTCTCTTGCGAGTCCAGTGACACTCTGCAGGAATGTTTGAACTAAATGTATTCACCCATCAAAATAGAACATCGTTGTGCAGATGTTGGCTTCGAAGGCAAATGTTGGCTCATGAACCTTGAATTATATTTTACGTTTGGGAATGTATCTCCATCGATTTTATATCCATCCTAGATATTACTGCACATTCTGCAAGCAAACAGCAGGAAAATATGAACATACGAGGGTGGACGCAAAAAGAAACCGGCCTGAGAGCGCGCTGCCGTTCGTGGACGTAGTAGAGAGTTCCCCGCAAGGTGAGGTTAACCCTCCAGAACACCCACGGAGTACTGCTACGCGAAAACACGCGCGTGGTGGTAAATACCTCAATTTACTTTACGCAGTCCTATTTTGGTAGCATTTATTTTAATGGCATTAATGTTCCTTGTTGTTACTTCATTGTTTTTTCGTGGAATTAAGATAATAGCCCTAATTTAATCCAAATTGACATAAAATACAAATGTTACAAATGAAGTTTCTGCGTTTAAAATCATACCCACATTTTTAAATACTGTATGTACCGTACTGTACCCTTATAACTGGATGATCCACCAATATCCTCCAGCTGGAAATAATCTGGGAATGTAGCATCTTGAAGTCCCGGTTAAAAACGACATGGTGCAACTTGGCTAAAACACTCAGAATAAGGGACAGGTATTTTCTCAAACGGAATTTGCTGCAGTATCTAACTACAGAACAGTAGGGTCATCTAACTACATAGGTTAAAAAAATAATCTCTATAAAAATCTCGGGCGTAAGGATACGGAATAGGTCCCTCGGGAACTTCCACCCTACATAATATTCCTCTACCATCTAACTACAAGTATAATGCCAGTTTCCTATAAAACAATCAGGAAATCGTCAACACGAATCCGTCTATTTATTAAAAAGACAATACACATCTCGTGTCACCGAGCTTTGATTAAATGCTCTCTAAAATAAACAATGAAATAAATATGATTGACTAAGTGTCATTAATCCATATAAAAGTACAAATTGTTTCCCTAAGAAACCGTAAAAATTGTTCCGTGCAAGCTTCAATAAGCTTCTATACAGCGAACAACTGCTGTGCCCTAGGTGACGGGAGTTTATAACAAGAAAAATGTTATAAGCAAAAATTTAAATTATCCCAAAAATAAATGACGTTAACCCTGACGTAGATTTCCGTCATTAGAAATACTAATCATTACTCTATACAATTCATCTCCCGCGCCCTAACATAAATATTTCTCCCTCTAGGAAGCACAAAATCTCTACACAAAGTTTTAAGGTTTAAAATTAAAAATATAAAACACTCCTAAATCTACTTACGAATCTATCTGAAATACATTTAATATAACTTTCTATACAATGAAAATAATCACGTCGTAGTTCATCAATTACGTACTTTGAAATAAAAATATATACAACACGTTCGTTCCTTTCTCCCGACAATACAACATGTAACTGTCCTTCCACATTACTTCTAAATCTCAACGGGCTTCAGAAAAATATTACTTCACTCTACTTAGTCTTGTTCGAGTTTTACGATACAATCTGGGATTCTATAATCCATACAATTAAGTAGAGACTAGTTCAAAAACCTCCTACAACTTATCTGTTCATGTAATAAATATACTTAATAAAAATACACATTTCCACTCGTCGAATAATTACCATAAATGAAAAACATTAGGATAAGAACCATTTAATAGATCTCAGTTTACTCACAGCTTCAACAAAGATCCATTAAATCCTATAATTTCTATCAGATTGAACTTCAACCAGGATCCGCTGTCCTGTGAATTTCAAGGAGTTTCAACTCTATTGAGACTATTTCAATAACATCCACAATTAACAAACATCCATAACAATTCTCTTATAACTTCTTACTTTCATGAAATACACGCGTCTGTCACTACAGACATTTCTACAAAAATAGATCAATGGCTACACACTAGCTCATTGTCTCACAACAAATACCTCCGCCTACATTGGGAATTATAAATCTAATCCATCGAGATACTTCGCAAACTTTCATAACATATCTTTCTCTATACTTTCCAATAATAAACAATTCTTTCAGTCATCACAATCTTAATGACCATATAATAAAAATATTGGTTCTCTCCCTGACTTAATTTAATAGGTAATGCGATAAAATGATAATCTTTAAATAAAATCTTATTTCTTTACTTCACTCACATTTCTCAAACTTCTTTCAACAAACTGTAACATTTCTTCCATTCCAACATTACATTATTTCTTACTTCAAAATATGCTCTCGTTCGCATCTGTTAATTCCACATTATAATACTTCACAAATTCTTTCTTTACTGTCTGTTCAACAAAATCTAATACTTTCAAAAAACATTACTTACAAACTTTCTTCACTAAATCTGTATCATTATTTCTCAGTTCGTGACTTTCTCTAGATCTCTACAATAGATCTTTCGTAATTGCATTCTTTGACATATACTTCCTTTCACATACTTGGAAAACATTTCTATCATTACATTTATTAATAAAACATGGATATCGTTCGATTTAATACACGTTTGACTTTTACTATAACATTTCTGAACAAAACTATAAAATCCTGAACCAAACTATAAAATCTGAATTAAACTATAAAATCTCCCTTCAAATTTCGAATATCGCAAAAATTGAAAAATCGAAATGAAAAATCCCTAAAATTCCGAAATCGTCGAAAATACGATCAAACATCCGCATGATGTTTTTACGAATATAACAATGAAAACTGCAATAAACTAATAAACAATATAGGAAAATGGCATTCAACAATAGTTGTCGGATATTCAAGATATACAATTCTACAAAGTGGGATGTTCAATGTTGGTCATTGGACTACCTTGTGCTGGGTTAGAGTTGACATGAAGTGGACTTCCTTTGGGTATCCATTAGCAACGGATTGTTTCTAGCGGCTTAAGACTGCGTAGTGGTCAGCATTCTTGTCAAATTCTCCCTCCGAATATCTCGTGCGGTCAGGTCTTGGGATTCGAACTCGATCATCATCGTGCTGTCTCCTCCTTCCGCCGATGACTCTTCTGATTGAGATGGGATAGCCCTTTCTCTCTTCGGCACCGGGTAATTCCCTGGTCGCCCTCGTCCATGAATAACTTCAAGTCTTCTTCCCCAAAGGTCCCTGTAGATCGTCATTTGAGATGGTAAAATGACTGATAATTGTAGAATTTCTATTACGGGAGAGATGAGATGTTAATATCCCCGAGATGTTGATGTTAAGTCATTTCGGATGTTCTTGATGCCATCATAGCGTCGTTCCCAGAATTGTTTAAGCGTTCATCACGACGCCTGTAAAATCGTCATAAAATTCCTCCCTCAACTTTTGAAGTTTTGTCATTCTTGAAGCTGTAGCTTTGTCGTATAAATTTAAAATTTTTTCCTCGCTGAATTTTGATGTTAATATCGCTTGCACAGTACTGAGTTCCTTCGATGAATAATTCTATCGGCTTCGTGCAACTTGGAGACTAGTTTGTTTGAACGTCCTTCTGCTTGAAAGTCGTGGCTGATAAGAGTCTCGCTTCCTCTACTCTTTCCCCCGCGTCTAATTTCCAAAAACCGCGACCTTTTCAATCCATGGCTCTGATTGGTTGCTTATATTAATTGATCAAACTCTTCATTAATTACTTAAAATCCCGGCTGTAATTATATTCAATCGTTCTTAATTATCATTTAACACTCTTCATGATGGTTTAATGTAATAACTTTGTCCTAGTAATTATATATGTTAATTACTCTGTTGGTGTTAATTTTAATAGGTGGCTCCTCATTGGTCATTGTCGCGTGTCGGCCTCACGTCGGCTCCCCTCTTCTTCTCCTCACCACACGCTCTGTTCCTCTCCCCACTTTTCCACTTGAGCGTCCTCGTTGCTGCTCTGGCTCTCAGTCATCCTAGCGAAGCAAGTTCCGAGTCCCCTTGCGAACTAATTTGCTATTGGTCGGCTGAATTAACTCAGTTAATTCCTTCGCTAACCAAACCAGTTATATTTCCGCTTTCAGCATCGATAAATTTTAACATGGGCTAATTTAGAAAACTTTCCACTAGTTGTATAATTTTCTGTCTCGTCTCTCCAAACGCGTACAATCCCCATTCAACTTTTCATTGCAAAAGCGTGGAACAAAGCTTTTGAAACGTCTTCTTTAACATTGAATTAGACCATAGTTAACTCACTATTCTACTCTCCTGTAGTAGCGTTTTAAATTCTTAGCATTGTAATTTCCCACTACTTGATTGTCATGCATGTTCACAATCTTGTAGCAATTATTGCCATAACTTTCCATTACTTTGAAGGGACCATAATATGCTTTAGCAAATCTGGGGTATGTCTGCTTTGACACATCAGCCTTTGTGGGTCTTTTAATAACCACTAATTCATCTGGTCTCAGCGGTGTATCGTAACGTTTTCCTAACGTGCGTTTTTCTCGTCTCTCCGCTGCTGTGATTAGATTCTGTTGGGCTACCTCTATTCTTCTTTCCCTCGTGGGTAGGTGATCCTTCAGGTATATCTCTTTATCGTGATTTCATTAGTAGGTGAAGTTTTTCTGCCGTTTATTGTTGTTTCTCATTTGATTTTCTTTTTTCTAGAGGTGTCCTCGTTATTACCTCTATTCTCTTGTCTCCTCGTGCCTGGTTTCGGTTCGTTCTCTCTCGGTCTCTCTTCTCTGTTTCTCCGATTTTCCTCCTGTTGACCTCGGATATAATCTCTGTTCTCTTGATTTCTCCTCTGCTAGAAATTCTGGCGATTGTAATTATCGTCATTCTTGTACCGGGAATATCCTTGGCGATTATTGTAAGTTACGTTGTTATTACCTCTCTGGTAATAATTATTCTGGCGATAATTATTATTATACTGATAACCCGATCTTCTGGTTTGAGTATTATTTCTGGCGTATCTCTGATATGGCCTGTTATCCTGTTGCCTTCGGTTCTGATACTCGTTTCTCTGGTTCTGAGTATAAGCATTTCTTACCGGTCCTCCTCTCCTATTATCGTCGGCATTTTCTTCCGTTTGCTGCACTTCGTCAATCATTATAGTGTTGACTTCTCGAACGTCTGTTCTTGGGCTACGAAAATTAGATTTCGTTACACTGAAGTGTAGTCAAGCTGTCTCAGTAGATCATCCATTTCTTGGAGACTTGATACTCGAGATGCAATTATGTTTCTCCTAACATCCGCTGGAAATTGCCGTGAGATAGTTTGTATCATTTCTATGTCTGACGGTGCTGGTTACAAATATTGAAGACGGGCTAATTGCGTCGCGAAGTAGCAAGCATAGTGTGTGTTGTGCGAACCCGCGTACTTTCGTGAGTAAGCTTCTGCTCTGACATTGTGCTGTTCATCTACCGACCAAAATCGTTTTATGAGGGCATTAGATAGATAGATAGATAGATAGATAGATAGATAGATAGATTTATTTTGACTGGCAAGATTAGGGCCATTGGGCCCTCTCCTCCATCTAACCAGATTATACAAATAATAAGTAATGAACAATACAAATACAACTTAAATCTAACGATATTACAATGTTGATATAATATAAAATACGTATGAAATGGATTAGCTTGATAATGAGGCAATACAAACACAACTTAAATCTAACAATTTTACAATATTTATACAATATAAAATACATATAAACTGGATTAGCTTGGTGGTGTAGGCTGTAAATTGTTGCATTGTTAGGGTGAATAACTAAGATACTTAACTTAGAAGTAAGTTTAAAATTACAGTAAGGTAAGGGAAATACTGAAAAAAGTACACTAATGATGGTGATGAAGATGATGATGAAGATAATTAGCCGTTACTGAAGGAGGTTATTTAGATATCTAAATAGAGAGTAAATGAGAAAGTAAGAATTGGAAAGTTTGAATATATGCAATACGACGTAAGAATATAATCATAAGTGTTGTTGAGTTCAACTTTCATTTAATTAGTATGTACTGCTGGCAACGCTGCTTCAAGCTGGACGGGGTTGCTCCTGTGACAGAGTGAGGAAGATTGTTCCACAGTCGTGCAGTAGCAACAACGAAGGAGTTGGTATAGCGTACTGTGCGGTGTATGTGTATTAGCAAGAGTGTGTCGTTTTTGACCGTGTTCCAAGAGTATGGTCGTACGAGAGGCGGTGAAACTGAGAATGCAGGTAAGCTGGAGTTGAAGTTGAGAGTATTTATTGAAGAAGACATGAGGAATGGAGGTCGCGGCGTTGATTTAGACGTAACCAGTTAAGTTGCTCATAAGCGGGGGAGACATGGTCATAATACCGTAAATTAAATATGTAGCGTACACAGGCATTTTGTGCATGTTGGAGTTACTTTTTAAGAGTGACAGTGAGATCTTTGTATACCACATCGCAGTAATCAAAATGAGGCAATATTAGAGAGGAAACAAGTCGTTCCTTTAATACACGAGAGAAAATATTCCAGAATCTTCTAAAAGAATTCAATGCGGAAAATACTTTTCTGGAAACATTGCAGACGTGCTGCGTCCAGGAAAGATGTTCATCTATAATAACGCCTAAATCTTTAACTGACTCTCGGAATTCGATTGGGGAATCACACAAGCGTAATTTTGGTAAAGTGGGTTCATATTTTAGCTTAAGGAGGATTTTCGGGTGGGAGATTATAATTGCTTGGGTTTTAGCCTCATTGAGGCGTAGTCCATGTGAGCGAGTCCAGTTACAGATTTCAGTTAAGTCTTCATTAAAGGTGCCGATTACTTCCGATAGTTTTTCCGGTGCTGAATGCAGGTAGAGTTGTACATCATCAGCATATAGGTGGTGTTTGCATTTAGTGATTGATGACGTAATGTCATTTATATATATTGAAAACAGGAGCGGTCCAAGGACTGACCCCTGAGGGACTCCTCTCGCAACTGGACGCCATGAAGACATTTGATTTGAGTTAATTTTAACACATTGTTTACGTCCACGTAGATAATGTCCATCCATTGGATACTGTTCATGGAGAGATGAATTTTAAATAGACAAGATAGTAATATGTCATGGTCAACAGAATCGAAGGCTTTACTGAAATAAAGCAGTGTTAGGATTGTTATTAGCCCACTATCCATAGCCTTTCTTATGTCATCCATGACCTTGAGTAGTGCAGTAGTAGTACTATGATTTTTGCGGAAGCCGGATAGATGTTCATCAAGGATATTGTGCTCTAGCAAATAGGAGGAGAGTTGTTCGTGGACGATAAATTCCAGTGATTTGGAGAGGGATGATAGTATACTGACTGGGCGATTAGCAAAGTCCTGAAAACTTAGGAAAGTCCATCGGAACGCTCTGAACCACTGAAGTGAGATATTGCTTGGATAACGCTCTACCAGTCGTAACTTTCTTTCTTCGGGAACATTATTCTCCAAAAAGTACTCTGAGATATCATTAATAAACTCTATTGGTGTCATTCCATCATTTCCTGGAATCGTGCGTGGTTTCTGGTCAATATTCCGAATTATCATAACGTTTGGAATGTTTGATGAAGTGTTTCCACGTGACATGTTTTCTATAGGTGTCGAAAATCGTACTTGATTCTCCCTTGCTTGCGGTGTATTTCACCTCCTAGGTTGGAATAATTCCTCCTCTAATTTATCGATTCTTTCTTGCAAAATTCTCCGTTCATCTCTGATGCTAATATTTTCTGTCCGTTCTGGCATTGACGTATTTTCGTTAGTTAACTCAGTAGTCCGACCTTTAACAACATCCTCCACGATGCGAGAATTGCCTACTTCTAACTCCTGCATTTTACTTTTCATCGATTCGATTTCGTTACTTAAATGGGAGATTTTATCTTTTAGTCCATCATCTATATGTTCTTTGATCTTATCACTCATATCTGGTTCTAAATCTACTGACACTATGTTCTGTAAACTTTGAATTCTCTGTATAAAGTCTTTCCTAATTTCTTCAACGTCTTTAGCATTACAATATTCTGACATTACATGTTTTTTAGAGAAATCATCTTCTAAACTTTTAACAGTTATGCCAGAGGCTTCAATTAACTCAGTTTTGAGTTTATCAACACTTTCACTTACCACATGTTTAATATCAATTTCAATATCGGCCCTTACAAGATCATCTTTCTGATTCACCTGTATCTGTAGTATTGCCACAGTTGTTTTCAACTCATCCAGATTAGAGTTGATTCTTGTGTTCTCGGATTGGAGCTTGCCTAACTGGAGGGTTATGTTATCCTGAAATTCATTTAATCTTTTACTGTTATCTTCTGATTGAATTTCTAAGGCTGCCAAAGATGTTTGGGTCCTAGCTAAAGTATTCTGTGTTTCTGTAGCTCTAGTATCTAGAGTAGTTAACATTATTTGGGTGCTAGCTAATGTGGCTTGCGAGATAGCTAATGTTTCTTTAGATTCAGTGGACTGGGTTTGCAAATTAGCTAAAGTAGCTTTGATTTCATTGGAGTTCGTTTGCAGGGTAGCTGAAGTTTCTTTGGTTTCAGTATTCTGAGTTTGCCGGGTAGCTAATGTTACTTGGGTATTAGCTAATGTGGCTTGGGAAGTATTTACAATAGCTTGGGTCTCAGCTAACCTTCTTTGGGTCTCGAAAGCACTAGTTTGACATTCCATAGCTATCCTATCTGCGTCAGCTTTCGCTTCTCTCCTATTTTCTTCTGCACTTTTCTTAATGTCTCTATCTTTTTTCTGGTTTTGGTGGGTGGCTTGGTGTAAGGCTTCTAAGTCCTTATCTAATTTGCCCTGGGTCTCCTGCAACGTAGCAAACATTGCCCTAATAGCATCCAGATCTCCTGGCATCTTCTTTATTGAGAAATAGGGAACATATACTATGACAACAATCAAGAACATCCGAAACAACTACCATTTACACCACTATATTAAAATGAAGGAGATTTTACCTTTTATCAGTTACTCAATCTATTTCAATAATATCTTACTCCCTGTCTGGCAAATTATCATTTGTAGTCAACGGTCTACGACAAATAAAATAAACTCACAACAGTCCTAAATGACAATATTAATCTAACATGATTTATGGCTTCAAAATAACCATAAGAACGGGTAAATTAAATAAATAAGACCTAGCCATGACCTCTCTAAGGTTATTCCTTCGGACTAGTCTTCTTTAAAACACAATACATGGTTAATTATTCAGGTTAGATTTCTTTCAGAAATTCATTTCTTACCTCCATAAATATTGGTTGACTTTCAATACAAATTTTAAGTCTTCCTCCATCTATCTCACACTCTCGTGTATAATCAACAATATTCCTGAGGCGATCACATCATGTCAAGGATCCATAATGCGTCTCCCTTCTCCTAATAATCCAAATGAGTTGCTTGCCAACAAACTATTGGACTTACCAGTAACTAATATCTAGTTAATTCTATAAAAAAAACAGACTAGACACAGAATCTGGGTCAAAATCACTATCCAACACATTCACAGTGCTATTAAAAAACTAGGCTTAACCAAGGGGCCAAAATCACTAGCACTCACGTTGGCAGCGTTATTAAAATATTCTGTACCCTTATAACTGGATGATCCACCAATATCCTCCGGCTGGAAATAATCTGGGATTGTAGCATCTTGAAGTCCCGGCTAAAAACGACATGGTGCCACTTGGCGAAAACACTCTGAATAAGGGACAGGTATTTTCTCAGACGGAATTTGCTGCAGTATTTAACTACAGAACAGTAGGGTCATCTAACTACTTAGGATTAAAAAAATAATCTTTATAAAAACCTCGGGCGTAAGGATACGGATTAGGTCCCTCGGGAACTTACACCCTGCAGAACATTCCTCTACCATCTAACTACAAGTATAATGCCAGTTTCCTATAAAACAATCAGGAAATCGTCAACACGAATCCGTCTATTTATTAAAAAAGACAATACACATCTCGTGTCACCGAGCTTTGATTAAATGCTCTTTAAAATAAACACTGAAATAAATATAAATGACTAAGTGTCATTAATCCATATAAAAGTACAAATTGTTTCCCTAAGAAACCGTAAAAATTGTTCCGTGCAGGCTTCAATAAGCTTCTATACAGTGAACAACTGCTGTGCCCTAGGTGACGGGTGTTTATAACAAGAAAAACATTACAAGCAAAAATTTAAATAATCCCAAAAATAAATGACGATACCCCTGACGTAGATCTCCGTCATTACAAATACTAATCATTACTCTATACAATTCATCTCCCGCACCCTAACATTAATATTTCTTCCTCTAGGAAGCGCAAAATCTCTACACAAAGTTTTAAGGTTTAAAATTAAAAATATAAAACACTCCTAAATCTACTTAAGAATCTATCTGAAATACATTTAATATAACATTCTTTACAATGAAAATAATCACGTCGTAGTTCATCAATTACGTACTTTGAAATAAAAATATATACAACACGTTCGTTCCTTTCTCCCGACAATACAACATGTAACTGTCCTTCCACATCACTTCTAAATCTCAACGGGCTTCAGAAAAATATTACTTCACTCTACTTAGTCTTGTTCGTGTTTTACGTTACAATCTGGGATTCTGTCATCCATACAATTAAGTAGAGACTAGTTCAAAAACCTCCTACAACTTATCTGTTCTTGTAATAAATATACTTAATAAAAATACACATTTCCACTCTTCGAACAATCACCATAAATGAAAAACATTAGGATAAGAACCATTTAATAGATCTCAGTTTACTCTCAGCTTCAATAAAGATCCATTAAATCCTATAATTTCTATCAGATATAACTTCATCCAGGATCCGCTGTCCTGTGAACTTCAAGGAGTTTCAACTCTATTGAGACTATTTCAATAACATCCACAATTAACAAACTTCCATAACAAATCTCTTATAACTTCTTACTTTCAAGAAATACACGCGTCTGTAACTACAGACATTTCTACAAAAATAGATCAATGGCTACACACTGGCTCATTGTCTGACAACAATTACCTCCGTCTACAACGGGAATAATATATCTCATCCATCGAGATACTTCGCAAACTTTCATAACATATCTTTCTCTATACTTTCCAATAATAAACAATTCTTTCAGTCATCACAATCTTAATGACCATATAATAAAAATATTGGTTCTCTCCCTGACTTAATTTAATAGGTAATGCGATAAAATGATAATCTTTAAATAAAATCTTATTTCTTTACTTCACTCACATTTCTCAAACTTCTTTCAACAAACTGTAACATTTCGTCCATTCCAACATTACATTATTTCTTACTTCAAAATATGCTCTCGTTCGCATCTGTTAATTCCACATTATAATAATTCACAAATTCTTTCTTTACTGTCTGTTCAACAAAATCTAATACTTTCAAAAAACATTACTTACAAACTTTCTTCACTAAATCTGTATCATTATTTCTCAGTTCGTGACTTTCTCTAGATCTCTACAATAGATCTTTCGTAATTGCATTCTTTGACATATACTTCCTTTCACATACTTTGAAAACATATCCATCATTACATTTAAAAAAAAAACAAGGATATCGTTCGATTTAATACACGTTTGACTTTTACTATAACAATTCTGAACAAAAATATAAAATCCTGAACCAAACTATAAAATCTGAATTAAACTATAAAATCTCCCTTCAAATTTCGAATATCGCAAACATCGAAAAATCGAAATGAAAAATCCCTAAAATTCCGAAATCGTCGAAAATACGATCAAACATCCGCATGATGTTTTTACGAATATAACAATGAAAACTGCAATAAACTAATAAACAATATAGGAAAATGGCATTCAACAATAGTTGTCGGATATTCAAGATATACAATTCTACAAAGTGGGATGTTCAATGTTGGTCCGTGGACTACGTTGTGCTGGGTTAGAGTTGACATGAAGTGGACTTCCTTTGGGTATCCATTAGAAACGGAATGTTTCTAGTGGCTTAATACTGCGTAGTGGTCAGCATTCTTGTCCAATTCTCCCTCCGAATATCTCGCGCGGTCAGGCCTTGGGATTCGAACTCGATCATCATCGTGCTGTCTCCTCCTTCCGCCGATGACTCTTCTGATTGAGATGGGATAGCCCTTTATCTCTTCGGCACCGGGTAATTCCCTGGTCGCCCTCGTCCATGAATAACTTCAAGTCTTCTTTCCCAAAGGTCCCTGTAGATCGTCATTTGAGATGGTAAAATGACTGATAATTGTAGAATTTCTATTACGGGAGAGATGAGATGTTAATCTCCCCGAGATGTTGATGTTAAGTCATTTCGGATGTTCTTGATGCCATCATAGCGTCGTTCCCAGAATTGTTTAAGCGTTCATCACGACGCCTGTAAAATCGTCATCAAATTCCTCCCTCAACTTTTGAAGTTTTATCATTCTTGAAGCTGTAGCTTTGTCGTATAAATTTAAAATTTTTTCCTCGCTGAATTTTGATGTTAATATCGCTTGCACAGTACTGAGTTCCTTCGATGAATAATTCTATCGGCTTCGTGCAACTTGGAGACTAGTTTGTTTGAACGTCCTTCTGCTTGAAATTCGTGGCTGATAAGAGTCTCGCTTCCTCTACTCTTTCCCCCGCGTCTAATTTCCAAAAACCGCGTCCTTTTCAATCCATGGCTCTGATTGGTTGCTTATATTAATTGATCAAATTCTTCATTAATTATTAAAAAACTCGGCTGCAATTATATTCAATCGTTCTTAATTATCATTTAACACTCTTCATGATGGTTTAATGTAATAACTTTGTCCTAGTAATTATATATGTTAATTACTCTGTTGGTGTTAATTTTAATAGGTGGCTCCTCATTGGTCATGGTCGCGTGTCGGCCTCGCGTCAGCCCCCCATCTTCTTCTCCTCGCCACACGCTCTGTTCCTCTCTCCACTTTTCGACTTGGGCGTCCTCGTTGCTGCTCGGGCTCTTTGTCATCCTAGCGAAGCAAGTTCCGAGTCCCATTGCGACTAGTAATTTGCTATTTTCCGGCTGAATTAACTCAGTTAATTCCTTCGCTAACCAAACCAGTTATATTTCCGCTTTCAGCATCGATAAATTATAACATGGGCTAATTTAGAAAACTTTCCACTAGTTGTATAATTTTCTGTCTCGTCTCTCTAAATGCGTACAGTACCTAATTTACCTCTTATTATTCACGTTTCCAACGGGGACGGGGATGAAATGCGATGAAATTCTATGTGGCAGATGGTTTATACTGCCGGATGCCATTCCTGACGCAAACTTTATGAGAGTTGTTAATGAGAAATGAAATGAATGAAGATGAATGGAACTGGGCAAGGATGTGGAAGGAAGCGGCCGTGACCTGTGAGAAGGTACCGTCCAAGCATTTTTCTGGAGTTGAAAATGCGAAACCATGGAAAACCATTTCAAGGACGGCCAACAGTGGGACTCGAACACACGTCTACCATGTTTGCAGTTAGCTTAGCCCCATGGCCTAGCGCTGCGCTTTAGCGAGCGTAGCTACCACTGACGGTACACATTTTAAATACTAAAAACTACAATAAATATACAAAAGTAAAATTATATAAAACTCAGAATTCTAAAAGTAGATATGCACAGTAAAACTGTACACTGAGGAGGGAAAGTGACCACATCAAATCAGGCTCAATCCTTAGCTCCAACGCCTTCTTCACTATTAGCCGAAACTTCCGAGTCCGAGTTGTGGTTACTCTCTTCTGTGTCATTGACATTTCCTCTTCTGAAGATGACAATTCCATCCCATAGGCCTATTACTTGTCTTCTTGAAAAAGTCTCTTCGTGGCTGATCTCTCAATAAAACTACATTCTGTCTTTCTTCGCTTTCAACACTATCAAGCAAGTAATTTATCCTTTTTACTTCTGCTGGATTCATTTCATAGCACTGCTATACGTAAATTAGTGTCAGTCACTAAAAAAGTACCACAGACAGCACAGTACAGCACTACACGCCGGCGGTGGAAAGCACTGCGCGATAACTCAACAATCCACAGATACATCAGATAGCGAACTGCAAGGTGACTGTTGTAATATGCCGAATTTTCTAGGCCCGAACTAGGATAAGGGGACACGGGATGCCCATCAAGGAACTATTCACTGGACTGTAGCACAAGACACATATCTGCGGTCGAAAAGCCACAGCGCGTCTACTGGAGGATTAATAGAAACATTCACGAAACAACTGCTCAGTCGGCGTCAGTTTGTATGTGACCGTTAGATCGTAGTGTTGTTTTTCTGTTACTCTTCTCGTTTTCTGCCTGCGAAGTCGTTATGGCAGATATAAAACATTTGTAATTGTGTTTACTGTTTGAAAAATCGTCCACAGAAGCTTATCAAGTGCTTTAACATGGTGAGATGACTCGGCCCAACGTTGGACGCCGTTGTAACAGGCAACCTCTTCAACACTTGATCAATGTGGCGATAAACACGCCTGCCTTAAAGCAGTCATTATGACTGGCATGTTGAAGAGGTTGCCTATCACCACGTCGTATATAAATCTGCCATAACAACTTCGCAGGCGGAACACGAGAACAGCAAGAGAAAAACAACACTACGGTCAAACGGTCACATACAAACTGACGCCATCTAGGCAGTTATTTCGTGAATGTCTCTATTACCCCATCTAGCGGGAGAACTCTCTACTACATCCAGGAATGGCAGCGCGCTCTCAGTCCGGTTTTATTTTTGGGTCCACCTTCGTAAGAAATATGTAAACATTCACCGTTCTATCGAGTAAGGGTGAATACGACCGATATTGGGAGGCAAGAGGACAATTCTACCTGCCATTCTAATTTAAATGAAACACATGCAAACACTTACGTCTGGCTGCTTTAGCGAGTTTTAAAGGCAATGGATTGGACGCACTGGAATCATATTGGAACCTACTACCAAGTCACAACTTCCATCTGCAGATCATTCTATAGCAGGTTTGCTGAGTTGTTGTTGTCAATTCTTTAAGAACTTTGCTACATCATGGTCTTGTATCCCCGTGTAATTGGGTGTGTGCGAATAAACTGCCTCATTGTTATGGCTGTACTAGTGTGTGTATTTATAATTGGGGCGAGAATTTTGGTTGGAGGCGGTTGTGGCTTTAATTTACGTAATATCAATGCATTCGAGGGGCAGATTACCTTGTAGTTCCGCCCCTTAAAACAACGATAACTAACTCACTGCATTCGTTGGGATAGAAGTGAGAAACCATAGGAAACAACTTCTAGGATGACTGAGATAGGATTCGAGCCCACCTCATCTCATATCTTCCTCATGACTAGGCTAGAATTAAGTTTCCTGTCAGAGCCAGGAATCGAACGCGGACCTTCATTAGAACAGACAAGAGTTATAGCGACTGGACTACGCCACAAGGTGAACTGATGGTTAAGAAGGTGTGCTCTCAGAAACATTGTTAAATATATGCCAATCAATACATACAGTAACTAATTATCTATTATCTTATTCGGGGATGTGGTGGCGCAGCGTTCAAGCTGTTGGCCTCTAACCTAGGTGGACCGGGTTCGATTCCCGGTCAATGCACGTGAGATTTACGAAATATCTTGTCCTGTGGTTCGGATTCCACGTAAAAAGAAGGTCCCATGGGTCATGATCGTATAATAAACTTTCACAACTTCCATCAGCAGATCAAAGGTACATGATTCAACCTAGCAATGAGGTCTTCTTTAGTCAACATGAAGAATCTCTATATTGTGCCCTTTTAGCAAGAAATATGCAAATCACAGTATGCCAGCAATGCTCAAATCGGGATTTTCGGGGTTATGGTATGTTCTCCCACTCTGTGACTTACACATTTTGGATTAAATAGAGGATACACCTCAAAAATAAAAAAAACAAAATCAACTCCTATTATAAAACATTTAATTTACTAAATATGTGGCGCTACAAACAAAATAAACAAATAAACTACTGACCAATCCTTCTAACTTGTTCAGAGTGAACAAGGAATACATAAAAATCAAACAAATATTATATTAAAATACATGGTTTCCTTCAAACCAACAAACTTATAATTCTTTTCACTTCCATAAAGTATCCCCTTTAAAGTTCAGTACAATCACGAGCTCCAATGGCTCGATACTTTCCAATATGAACGGTGTCATTCTTTTACACACCTCAATATCTATTTTATGAGTTTCTTATAATCAAATCAATATATAATCGTATTTAAAGTACATATTACTCCTTTACTTAAATTTTTGGGCATTCCACAATGTTCTCACGTTACCACCCCTCTCAAGTTAACAAATTCACTCCAGTGTTTGGGAAAATACTTGGGTACTCCCGAGTTACAGAAGACTACTTGAACAAAGTCAAAAATTATTATCACTCCCGAAATCTAATTTTCCTCATTGAACTCGTGAAATCCTACATCAATACAACATTACTTTAGGGATTTTTATGTATTTGTCTTAAAAGACCATTATCACATAAGAAAGCTACGATCTGAACTGGCAAGCGGTACTTTCATCTACAAGAACCTCGGTTCGAATCCCGGGTCATTAACAAATTCTAAACATTCACGGTGTATTATTACTTCCAACAGACGGTCCTCTCCGACCTACCACACTTACAATAACGAGGGGTTGGACCGTAACCACTCGGCGCAATTTATTGCCTAGAGGGGAGGCCTCAAGCCTTGCCCACACGGGACAACTACATTCATGCTTTTAAAACAGCTATTTCTTCTACACAGTTCTCTGAACAGACCTGGCGTTTCTTTCATTTATTTTGACAACATTATTTAGGTTCATAGACCACTTTCGTAACCTTGGCATTTATTAATTATGAAGTGTCATCATTGATGGGTAAGAATAATTCAATACAACAACAATATTTAGGGCATCACACAAACGAACCTTGGTTCGATTCTTCCACTGCCTCGGGAACTACATCCCATACTGGAGGACTTTAATTCGCGGCTTAGGGCGACCTCGGTCTAACCTGCGCTCATCAATACAATAAATTCGTATCCTTTATACAACGCCTCGAGATCCACATCACTATATGGAGGACTTTATCATAGCTCAATTACCGCAATCAACTGTCCCTCATAATTAATTTACCAAGTGCATTTAGATTCAACGCCTTCCTAGCTTGACAATTTACTTTAGTGCGCTACATGGCGCTATACATTACTTTAAGGCCAAGCGTCTTCCAAAGAACTGATAAATTCAACATCAACAATTGATCTATATTTCAATTTTTATATTAATCCTCTCCCGTGACAATAATCACTATACTTTAAGAACATGTATTTACACCATGTCTTTATACTTTTACTAGAGCTCAAAAAGCTATTACTTTCATATAATTCAACTTAATCTTCATTTATATAGTTTTATTATTATTATTATTACGCTTGCTTTTATAACATTTATCAAATACGCTGATATTTTATCTCATACATTTCCTCTAAAGGATTTATTCATTTCACATAATTAATTTATAATTTCCCAATTTTTATTTGTTCAGACCGCGCTCCTATTCTGTTATTTGTTATTCAGAAACATCCCTATTTCTCAAACTCAGGTGGATTGTACACAAACACTTCCCAACACAAAACATAATGAAAATGGTTACTCACATGTTCAGATCGGTCCACGACCGTACTTTCCAACGATGTTTCATTTCGTCCACAATTTGTGATTACACCATCTTGCACAAATTCATTTCATACACTGACATATCTTGACACACATATAACTCATATACATTAAACACTGGTAACATTTTAAAATACACTTGTGTATTCTTCTATAATACACAATAAAATCACTAAAACATTACTCTTTAACACAAATTTTATATATTTACACTACACAGATTCTAATCACTAAGGCTTTTATTAGGCATTTCACACGTGATTTCTTGACTCCCCGTCTCCAAGGGTGAAACTAGTAAATGTCGGTTTCCTATCTGAGTAGAATGTGAAAGTCTCGAACAATCTACCTCCTCCCTGGAATAGTACTCCTTCAAATCCGGTATCCTGACGATCAGCTATTATTATTATTATTAGCTCGAAACTGCTTCTTTCCAGACCCTATTGGTTGGTCTAGCGAAAGTCTGTCTTGTTCACGGTCCCCCAGATAATCTATCGGTGACCTCTTATTTCTAGCATCTAATACTCCTCGTAACTTAGTGCTTTTATAGTTCGTTTGTTTCCTTGAAACAATGTCTAGAATTTACTTCTCCTTTCTGATTATTCTGTTCTCGAATTGCTATCTTTTCAGAATACTATGCGAACCTTATTCTGTCCGACCCTGATCGGGTTCTTTAAAGTTGATAGAATGTTTATCTCGCTGTTATGGTACTTCAAAACGTTACGATACTTTCGGTCGTTTAATTGAACTGTATTTTGAAGACCTATCGCCTGTTTTCTAAGTTCGCAGCCTGCTTTGACTGTAATTACTGAACTTTTCACTGTAAGATTGATACTGGCGGAACTAGATCCTGTATTAGGATTTTCCTAATTCTCCACACGGCGATACTATATTGATACTTATCGGCCACTCCTTACGGGTGCACGTTGGTTGTTGATACAGCGACGCCCTCGGGCTGTCGGATACTGTCTATACGATGTGATACAGCGTCTCCCCTCAAGGAATGCTTGTAGACTGCATGGTTGGCTTGGTTCTGCCAGGACTTTTATACTCTTTGGCTACATAAAGATAAGATCCACGCCTTTTCCAGAACCAACTTTTGAAATAATGGTCGCACACATATAAAAATTATATCTCTGGAACGCTTGTTTTCTAAACGTAAAATGACCTCTCTGCACATGAAAATCGATCGTGCAGTTCTGAGATATTAAATAAAATTTTGTCCTGAGCTGTGTGGGTGTTACAGTTGATTTTTAATTCCCCACTCCTTGGGTCTCGGGAAACCCCCAATGACGTATGGCCACGTCTGCACTTCTTATCTAAGCCTTTATTATAACATCTTTCTCCACACAAAAATCTCTAATCTGAAATGATTCACAATGATGTATTTCTTTAGTTAATATTATTCTTGCAAATGGGTTAAATCTAATTATTCTTCTTCTGGCACAGCTGCGCGGTTGCCATTTTACTGCTATCGTAAGGTTAATTTCCGAAACAAGCTCTTCGTCTCTCCGACGGAAAATTCCACTCATTCTAATTATAGCTATGATAGGCTCCGAGCGGTGCGTCATGCGTGATCTCATTTCCTGGCCATCTGGCTCCAGTCTCTTACACAACGTTATGCTTGCTCTCTCGTATAAAATCTTTCTATGTTCCTCTGAAGTCTGTATATTTCTTTCCTTCCTTTCACCAAAATACATGGATTCGACTCCTTGAACCAATGGTACATGGGTTCATCTCTCCCCTCCTTAGGTAAATAAATTTTCGAAAAATTTTGAGGAAATTTATTTTAATTATTCATTAACTCTTATTCTTCTTTAATGTCGAAGCCATCCTAACATTTCTCAGTACCTTCTGATCTTTATTCCTTTAAAATCCCACGATAATTAGGGTTTTCCACCTTTTAAGTCATATCCGGTAATAGTGTAGGTTGGGTAGGCCCTGTCCCTACCCTTTCTTTCTTTCTTTCTTTCTTTCTTTCTTTCTTATTTTCCTGGATTTAAGTCTCCAGAACATAATTCTTCGTTACGGGTGTGGTCTATCCCTACCCGTTTCTTTATTTCATCATTTTCTCTTCTTAAATTTGAATTTTCCTTTTCAACAAAATCAATTATTTCTCTTATCTCACAATACAGTTTCTCTAATTCGCATTCGCAATCGAATGGTTGAGCTCTGTTTCCTTGTTCTAACTTACTATTGTTTCTATCAAAAGTGGATTCATCATCTCTAAATTGTTCCATAACCAGGGCTTGTTCATTTGCTTCATCGAAGTCTTCGGGAGGGTAATATACTTTTAAATTCGCTGAGTTCATGGTCACTTCATGATTCGTTTCACCGTGCCGAATTCTGTAGGCATTATTTCTTAAATCTCTTATTATTTGATACGGTCCGTGGTACATTTTCTGGATCTTCTTGTACACGCGGTTCCCTGGATCCGAAATGGCTGGTCTTTTCACTAACACCATTTCTCCTGCTAATAGTGGTCGATGATATCTCTTATGCCAGTTTCTTCTTTGCCTTCTATCAGCTTGAGCTTTTAGATGCTCAAAGGCTCTTCTAATACGTACATCTCTTCCAGGCTGAGCGTCTGCTGGCCTAGGAATTACCAGACTCCAAGGTCTCTCTGGTTGCTCATTCCTATGTAACGTTATGGGTATATCTCCCGTAGATTCATGGATTGTGTTGTTTATACAAAATTCGATAATATCCAGGATATCTATCCATTTCCAATTTTCTTCGGCACAGTTTATCCTACAATACTTGGCCGTTTCCCACATAACTCTTTCCACAGGATTTGCCTCAGGATGGCGAATGCTAGACAATATCTGACGTATTCCAAGTCTCTCTAATTCCTGTCTGAATTCTACACTTGTAAAACAACTACCGTGATCCGACAACAAATTCTCGGGTTTTCCCAGAATAGGTATCACTTTTTCTTTGAGTCGTTTTAACACCTGTTTGGTACTAGTCTTCTGTATGGGAGCAAGGACAACCATTTTTGTGAAAACATCCATAGTCACCATTATATGTCGATATCCTCGCCTAGCCTTTGGCAAAGGTCCGAAATTGTCAATAGAAATGATTTGACCTGGCCTCTCGGGCAACAATGGTATTGGCTTTTGTCTCATCAAAAACGCATTTGGTTTAATCCTTTGACATAGATCACATGTCTTGAGCGTATCCCTTACAGTCTCTCTCAGTCTCGGCTATACAAATGCTTCTTTCAGCATCGAGACTGTTTTGTCAACTCCCATATGTCCGAACGATCTATGGGCTAACCATACCATTTTCCTCTGCAAAATCGCAGGTACTATGATCCTTACACGCGTATGGTCAAAGTCCACAAACTTATACAACAATCCATTAAAGAACCTGTAGTCTTGAGCTATCTTATTCGCTTCAGTGTACGCCGGTGTTCCCCTTATCAAACTCCCTTCCAAGAAAGATATGAGCATGTTCATCCATGGATCCTCACGTTGTCGTTGACCAATGCTTCTTAATTCATTCAGAGTACGCTGATCCCTGTCTTCCAAATCAATAGCCATTACTTCCTCTTCTGTGGACTCTGGCTGTCTACTTAAATAA
The DNA here is from genome assembly GCA_946902985.2 of Meconema thalassinum. Lineage (NCBI taxonomy): Eukaryota > Metazoa > Arthropoda > Insecta > Orthoptera > Tettigoniidae > Meconema > Meconema thalassinum. The sequence continues at coordinate 1,826,987,318 of OX336388.2, forward strand.
TCTGGAACTACATTTTCTTTCCCTGGCAATGCTCTATATTTACATCGAACTGCTGTATGTATAAAGCCCAACGCATCAACCTTTCACTGGATAAATCCGTCTTCATCAAAAAGGTTAAGGCTTTATGATCAGTCCTTAATGTGACTGGGAACCCATATACAATCTTTCGCCAAAATTGCAGCGCGTGCAATATCGCTAACAGCTCGATCTCGCTGATTGTATAATTTTTCTCGTGTGGTTTCAGTCTCCGACTTGTGAAAGCTAGATAATATTTCTTATCAGGATTATCCGGGTTTTCCTGATATAACATTGCCCCTATTCCAATCTGGGATGCATCTGTTTGTATAATAAATCTCTGATTAAAATCAGGATATCCTAGCTTCACATAATTTAAGAGCATTTCCTTGGCCTCTATAAATGCTTTTTCTGTTTCCTCCGTCCATTTCCACTTGCCCCCCTTCTTCAGAAGGTCCTGTAGTGGTGCAACAGTTTTGGTGTATGACGGACAATGTCCTGAGAAAAATCCAATCAATCCCAAAAACTGGCGAACGTTTTTCACCTTCAAAGGCCTGGGAAAATCTCTTATCGATTCTAATTTGCATGGATTTGGTTTAACACCATCCTTATCTATCACATACCCCAAAAACGTAACTTGTCTCTGACAAAAATTTGATTTCTTCAAATTAATCTTAAAGTTAGCCCTTCTTAAATCTTCCAATAATTTCTTTAACTTTTCCAAATGTTCCTCAATGTTTTCCGAGGTAAGCAAAATGTCATCCACATAACGGATAGTGCAATCTTTCACTTCCTCTGACAGGTTTCGACCAAGCGCTCTTATTAATGCAGATCCCGTGGCCTTCAAACCAAACGGACATCTCTTGAAACAATATGTTTGTTGGTCGAACTGAAATCCAGTTAAAAGACTGGCTTTCTCTTCCAGTTCGAGATGATGATACGAAGAAGTCATGTCAATATTGGTGAATATCTTCTTGCCTTTAAATTTCCTCAGTATTTCTTTTATGGGTGGTGCCGAATCATTTTCTGGTATGATTTTTGCGTTCAAATTCCTGGCATCTAAACACACCCTTACTGAGCAATCCGGTTTACTCACAATTACTAATGGACTAACATATGGTGTTGCCATCTTTTCTATAACATCTGCATCACTCATTTCCTCCAGTGTTTCCTTCGTTTGTGGGTAATGTTTTTCTGCAACCGGATATGGTTTTTGTCTGAACGGTGCCCAATCATTTACTTGAAAAGCGTATTTAAAATTTTCAATCTTTCCTGGCTTGGAATCAAATACGTCCCTGTAATTTAATAGTAATTCCTTTAATTTTTCCTTGTTTTCTAGGTCAACTTTAGCTTCCTCTATTTTTCCTGACAGGTTGGTTTGAAACTCAGTTTCCAAACTATCTTCAAGTTCTATGTTTAGGACCTCAAATATCTTTTCTATGTCCTTACAACCTTCCTCGTTCACTTCTTCCACATGCCATACCTGTTCTCCTATTTTCGCATCCTGTTCCTGTAGGTTAATGTTTTGTTCATCCACATCCTCTCTTTGAATCCTAATGCAATTTTGCGCTAGGTCTATGATAACCTTGTTCTCACGGATAAAATCAATACCTAATATGACATTATATGGCAATTGATTTACCAGCAAAAAGCATTGCGTAATTTCAGCGTTACCCATGATCAAATCAATGTATACCTGAAATTTACATGTCAATGATTTTTCAGGAATAATTCCCTTAATCTTCACACTTGAGGTGGGAATTTTCAATACGCGGCCTCTTGTTTCCAATTCATTTAGGAGGGTTTGTGTAATTAAACTTATGGTTCATCCAGTATCAATTAATGCCCTGACCAGTAATCCTTCTATCCTTAGCATGATGATAGGTAGTTCTCTTCTAATAGGTGGGATTCCTTCCACATCCTCTTTAATTAGTTCATCTGGTCTTGCTATCCAATTCACTATCTCTACCTCCTTCCAGCTCCTGGTATGTTTCCACTTTTGATGATTTAATTTTGATTTTTTTTTGCATGAGGGCTTCCTTTTCCCTCATTCTTCAATTGAGCTTGTAGCTCCAAGCTTTGAGCTCCTCCTAGTCGGTCGGGTGATTTTCGGTTCTTTATTGCCTCACTCCAACGGACTCTTTGCCTTTCAGGTTCGTCCGTTCGTTCATTCATGTAACGAAGACTTTCCTGATATCTTTCTTCTATTTCGGCCCGATATTCATCATTTCTATCTTCCGGCCTCACATTCCTTCTGGGATAATTTTCCCATCTCTTTCTGTTATCCTGCCTCTGATTATTATTGTTATAGGCTCGATTCTCTTGTTCCCTATAACCCGTATTTCTAGGATTATTTCCTCGATAACCTCCTCTATAGTATGGCTGTATTCCCCTAGGCTCTTGATGTCCATATTCTCGACCCAGTCCCTGAGTATCAGTACTAGTGGACTGATTTCTGGTCGATGGTTTCTCTCTGTTTTCTTGACTGCTGGCCATATGTACCTGTTCAGTCTGTCTTGGATGCCTGGGAGTAACGTGTGAAGTCGTCATATCTAATTGACGTAATACACTCTCCACTTCCACAGCACTTCTGGATTTTGATGAGATTAACAACGTCTGGATCTCATATGGAAGTTGTCTTGCAATGGCGGCACACAGGTCGTTCTCAGCAGGAGCAATGTCAAGTTCCCGGAATTTACACAGCTGAGCGGTGAAAAATTCTGAATACTTAGTTGGGGCATTTGTGCTATACTTCCTAGAGTACAGATCTAGCCTCAGATTCTCTTGGACATCTGCTGCCCAATATCTTTTCAGAAAAGCTTCTCTAAAACCTTCTACCGTGTCAAATGTATACCTGGAACTCCTGAACCAGGTGAGACAATCACCTGCCAATAGTTTCTCAATTGCTCTCAGTCTCCGATCCTGAGGAACTTTCATTTCATTCAAGTACTCTACGACCTCCTTCAACCAGTATTTAGGAGTAATTGACATATTATTACCCGTAAACTTCACCGGTCTGTCCTCATTTGACTTAATGATATTTATTATTTGACCATTTGTTTGGTTCATATAAGGGGTTGACATCGCCATCGGATATCCTGGGTTCTTATAAGGGCTCTCCCCTCCTAAGTCCCTATCTTGATCTGTGCCTCGTTCATGGGGATCTACCCATCCTGTCTTTTGGAACTCATCCTGACTTTCAAATTCAAATTTCCTTTCTCTTCGGGCACTTTCCTCATTAGCCATGAGTTGAATTTCCATTTGACTGTTCTTGTGTTCAGTCCTTTCCAACCGGGATCCTAATTCATTCTGAATTCTTTCTTGATTCTTTTTACTGGTTTCCACTGCTTTTTCGAGTTGGAATTTCTCTTCCCTGAAACTATCCCTCAATTCAGCTAAGTGTTTTTCGACCTCTTTCTTGAAGACCACGACCTGTTCTTCTATGATTTCTGGCTTAACGTCACCTTTGGAATCCAAGTCTTCTCGTATCTCCTTTATCTTTTTCTCCATCTCCTTTTGTCCTTTGACCATATCTCCCTTAATTCCGTCAAGCTTTTCCTCAGTTTTCCCTTGATTCTTATATAATCTCGTCAATTCATTTTGGACCTGGTTTACTTCAGTATTGTTTTTTCCTACTTGTACCTTTAATGTTTCCATGGTTTCCTGAACCTCATTAATACCCTTGCTTATTTCATCTATCTTCTGGGTATTTTCCTTACTTTCTTTGTCACGTTGTTTTCTTTCTCTTTGGAGATGCTCTTCGTATATACTTAATTTTTTATTTATTCCCTCCTCGTGCTTCTTTATGTTCTCATCTACCTGCCCGGTAAAATGATCAATTTGATATTTCATGCCCTGTACATCTTTGTGATTCTGATTTTCCATATCATTAACTTTGGCCTGAATTTTATCGACTTTTCCCTCGAGTTTTCCTACTTGGTCTTCCACCCCTTTAAATTTGTCTCCTAATTCCTTAAAACTTTCCTTTATCTCTCCCCGGGATCTATCACAAATCTTGCTGTTAGATTCTATCTGAGCTTCTAACTTTGCCTGCACCTCTTGGATCTGGGTTACAAGTCTCTTTTCACAATTATCACCCTTTTCTTCCATATTAATTAATTTAGTTTCCATGGAACTCAACTTTCCATTCAAATTTCCAAAATTTTCTTGGCATTCCCTTTTTGAATCATCTAACTTAATCTCCAACCCCGCGTCAAAACCTTGAAATTTGGTATTCATTGTCATTTCTATTTCAGCCTTCAGTGCCTCATTGTTTGCTTTACTGTCGGCTTTCAGATCCTCTTTCACGGCTATGAACTGTTTTTCAATATTATCTCCATTTTCTATTTTCATTTTATCTATCTCAGCCTTCAGTTCATTGTTCATTCTTATAAAGTTGGCCTCGATAGCTTCTAATTTAGTCCCCATGTTATCACTATTAGTTTTTAATGATTCTAAACTTTGATTTATGGATCCTAACTTTTTGTTATTTTCATCCTGTTGGAGGCCTAATGTATTGTCTATCGTTTCAAATTTATTGTTTATAGCCTCCAACTTTTCCTTGCTATCGGCTTTTATAGCCTCCAATTTTTCATTACTATCGGCTTTTAAAGCGTCCAAAAGTCCCTCCCTGCCTCTCTTCCCTATTCTCTGCTTGCATATTCGCCTTCAAGACGTCCGCAAGCCTCTGCATTTCCTCACTCAATGCCATCTTATTAGAATACAGTGGGCTACTATGCCACATCACTGGTACATGCTTGAGAGATGGTACTCTAAACCATTGTGTCCCAATTTCAGAAATTTTTACCTTGGTACGGGTGTTTACTAAAACGTACCCTTTTGATATACTCATTCAATCTCAAAACCTTTGTGAAAGTATTTAAAAAATTCAAAATTTCGAAAAACCATTTTTTTTTTCAAAAAAATTAAAATTTTGAATTTTCGAGAAAACTCGGGTTTTCCCTAGGAAAACCCATCCCTGCGTACTGGGCGCCATAAAATGATAATATGGGGGGGTTTTAATCGTGGGCTGCTCGGTGTGAGTTTCCAGGGACCCATGCGGTCAGTTAACATTATATGTTGTAGCTATTCCTATCATTATTTTTACTTTTACATGCTATGACCGTCTTAAGTGTTCCTCTAATTATTAATCCAAGCACAGTACTTCTATGCCCCCCTGTGCCCTTTTAGCAAGTAATATGCAAATCACAGTATGCCAGCAATGCTCAAATGGGGATTTTCGGGGTTATGGTATGTTCTCCCACTCTGTGACTTACACATTTTGGATTAAATAGAGGATACACTTCAAAAATAAAAAAAACAAAATCAACTCCTATTATAAAACATTTAATTTACCAAATATGTGGCGCTACAAACAAAATAAACAAATAAACTACTGACCAATCCTTCTAACTTGTTCAGAGTGAACAAGGAATACATAACAATCAAACAAATATTATATTAAAATACATGGTTTCCTTCAAACCAACAAACTTATAATTCTTTTCACTTCCATAAAGTATCCCCTTTAAAGTTCAGTACAATCACGAGCTCCAATGGCTCGATACTTTCCAATATGAACGGTGTCATTCTTTTACACACCTCAATATCTATTTTATGAGTTTCTTATAATCAAATCAATATATAATCGTATTTAAAGTACATATTACTCCTTTACTTAAATTTTTGGGCATTCCACAATGTTCTCACGTTACCACCCCTCTCAAGTTAACAAATTCACTACAGTGATTGGGAAAATACTTGTGTACTCCAGAGTTACAGAAGACTACTTGAACAAAGTCAAAAATTATGATCACTCCCGAAATCTAAATGTCCTCACTGAACTCGTGAAATCCTACATCAATACAACATTACATTAGGGATTTTTATTTATTTGTCTTAAAAGACCATTATCACATAAGAAAGCTACGATCTGAACTGGCAAGCGGTACTTTCATCTTCAAGAACCTCGGTTCGAATCCCGGGTCATTAACAAATTCTAAACACTCACGGTGTATTATTACTTCCAACAGACGGTCCTCTCTGACCTACCACACTTACAATAACGAGGGGTCAGACCGTAACCACTCGGCGCAATTTATTGCCTAGAGGGGAGGCCTCAAGCCTTGCCCACACGGGACAGCTACATTCATGCTTTTAAAACAGCTATTTCTTCTACACAGTTCTCTGAACAGACCTGGCGTTTCTTTCATTTATTTTGACAACATTATTTAGGTTCATAGACCACTTTCGTAACCTTGGCATTTATTAATTATGAAGTGTCATCATTGATGGGTAAGAATAATTCAATACAACAACAATATTTAGGGCATCACACAAACGAACCTTGGTTCGATTCTTCCACTGCCTCGGGAACTACATCCCATACTGGAGGACTTTAATTCGCGGCTTAGGGCGACCTCGGTCTAACCTGCGCTCATCAATACAATAAATTCGTACCCTTTATACAACGCCTCGAGATCCACATCACTATATGGAGGACTTTATCATAGCTCAATTACCGCAATCAACTGTCCCTCATAATTAATTTACCAAGTGCATTTAGATTCAACGCCTTCCTAGCGTGAAAAGTTACTTCAATGCGCTACATGGCGCTATACATTAATTTAAGGCCAAGCGTCTTCCAAAGAACTGATAAATTCAACATCAACAATTGATCTATATCTCAATTTTTATATTAATCCTCTCCCGTGACAATAATCGCTATACTTTAAGAACATGTATTTACACCATGTCTTTATACTTTTACTAGAGCTCAAAAAGCTATTACTTTCATATAATTCAACTTAATCTTCATTTATATAGTTTTATTATTATTATTATTACGCTTGCTTTTATAACATTTATCAAATACGCTGATATTTTATCTCATACATTTCCTCTAAAGGATTTATTCATTTCACATAATTAATTTATAATTTCCCAATTTTTATTTGTTCAGACCGCGCTCCTATTCTGTTATTTGTTATTCAGAAACATCCCTATTTCTCAAACTCAGGTGGATTGTACACAAACACTTCCCAACACAAAACATAATGAAAATGGTTACTCACATGTTCAGATCGGTCCACGACCGTACTTTCCAACGATGTTTCATTTCGCCCACAATTTGTGATTACACCATCTTGCACAAATTCATTTCATACACTGACATATCTTGACACACATATAACTCATATACATTAAACACTGGTAACATTTTAAAATACACTTGTGTATTCTTCTATAATACACAATAAAATCACTAAAACATTACTCTTTAACACAAATTTTATATATTTACACTACACAGATTCTAATCACTAAGGCTTTTATTAGGCATTTCACACGTGATTTCTTGACTCCCCGTCTCCAAGGGTGAAACTAGTAAATGTCGGTTTCCTATCTGAGTAGAATGTGAAAGTCTCGAACAATCTACCTCCTCCCTGGAATAGCACTCCTTCAAATCCGGTATCCTGACGATCAGCTATTATTATTATTATTAGCTCGAAACTGCTTCTTTCCAGACCCTATTGGTTGGTCTAGCGAAAGTCTGTCTTGTTCACGGTCCCCCAGATAATCTATCGGTGACCTCTTATTTCTAGCATCTAATACTCCTCGTAACTTAGTGCTTTTATAGTTCGTTTGTTTCCTTGAAACAATGTCTAGAATTTACTTCTCCTTTCTGATTATTCTGTTCTCGAATTGCTATCTTTTCAGAATACTATGCGAACCTTATTCTGTCCGACCCTGATCGGGTTCTTTAAAGTTGATAGAATGTTTATCTCGCTGTTATGGTACTTCAAAACGTTACGATACTTTCGGTCGTTTAATTGAACTGTATTTTGAAGACCTATCGCCTGTTTTCTAAGTTCGCAGCCTGCTTTGACTGTAATTACTGAACTTTTCACTGTAAGATTGATACTGGCGGAACTAGATCCTGTATTAGGATTTTCCTAATTCTCCACACGGTGTTACTATATTGATACTTATCGGCCACTCCTTACGGATGCACGTTGGTTGTTGATACAGCGACGCCCTCGGGCTGTCGGATACTGTCTATACGATGTGATACAGCGTCTCCCCTCAAGGAATGCTTGTAGACTGCATGATTGGCTTGGTTCTGCCTGGACTTTTATACTCTTTGGCTACAAAATCTACAAGGTTTCACCGATCTGAACCAAATTGTACATACTTACCCTTTGGAACCCAACGAGTAACACTGTCTACGTGAAATTTTGCTCAAACCACTCCATTCCCTGCAATTAGGCCCTTTGGCACAAATCTACAAGGTTTCACCGATCTGAACCAAAATGAATGTACTTACCCTTTGGAACCCTGCGGGTAACACTGTCACTTGATATTTCCGTAGTAGTGTAACTGTAAGAATATTTTAATATTTTAATAAGCTTATTGCAGGCTGGCAATGCGGGCTGCATCATGTCGCACCTACCAGTGTTCTGGTGTGGAATTGCGAAAATAGTTATATCTTACGCTGCGTATAAATTGGAGTCACGGGGGGGGGGGGCTATTAGTGCAAAAATATTTCTTAGGCCCCTTAAAACAGCTACCATCCTGAAAATATTATACCTCTGTATAAGTGCGATGGTGTTGGTGCAGCACATAGAGGTTATTAGCTGCAATAAGCGTTGATTCTTTCGAATTTACTTTCATTTTTTCCGATCCTTATCCTTGAGCGGTTTGTGACGATAAATGACACTATTGCTACTTCAGGAGCTCGGGACAACCACGTTTTCCAAAGTCCTCTGCTTATTTTTCTACGGCGGTATGTGGCAAAAGACGACACGATTGATCTCTACTTTACTAACAGCCAAGAGATATAGGCCCTAGCCAGTGTCTTTTATTTCACATACTCCTCTTTCTAAACATATTTTTCAATTCGTTTGTAAGTTACATCTGTCAGTACTGTAGTTAGTAAATAGCCATTTCCCTATTCATTTTTATCAATATCATTACGGGAATATGACCTGAATGTTACGTCCATTATACTGTACTACTTATCACCCTCACTACCAACACCGCCATAAAAAATTATATTTCTAAAATTATGTTTTTCTGTTATTTTAAGTATCATGTACCAGTTCTGTAGTGGTATTTATTTTCATCCATAAAACAAATAAATCCACCGGGCGAAGCCAGACACTACTGCTAGTATATAATTATAGTACATTATGCAACGAGCCTATAATGGAAATTATAATGGAAATTATAAAACTCGCATACGCTCGTTTTATAAAGATACTCGTGTCTTAATTACCATTATAGGCGAGTTGCATTCGAATGTTTATGTTCGACGATAATTATAACTTAATTATATGTTTTAACATAAATATTCATAAATATCTGTTGAGATTGTCACTAGAAATTTGTGATCGGGTGCTGCGCTGAGTATAGGATATCTCTGATTTCCAAGCTCTCTGACCGACCGACGCATGCGCTCTGTGTGCTTCGATGCCATTATGTGCAGATTGAGCACCAGTATTCAGTAAAAATGTCACCGAATGCGTTTGAAAACAACGCGCTGTGTAGAAATTGGATTTGGAGATATTAAGGTACAGTGCTATTTCTTGTCTCATATTCAACAGTTTATTTACGCGAACATATGGACGGTGCACTTTCGGTAATTTATACAGACATGTTGGATTTTGAGCGCATGCGCGAAGGTATCCTTATCTAATTGGTCAAACAACTGTTTATTGAGCTGTGATTGGAGGGAGAAACTGTTTCATAATGAAAAACAGTGTTATAATGACCATCATTATGATACAGTTTTCAGACATATAATAGTCAGGGTCGAACATAAAAATATTATTGTTATATCTATGTCTACTGACTAATGTTGGATAAGTAAGAAATTATATATTAAATATTATAATTAAATGTAAATCACGTAATTAAATGGATATCCTTACATACAAATTGAAATATAATGTAGGATTTCTTAGGTACTTAGAAAGCAAAATAACCAGTGATGGACGAATCAAAGAGGATATAAGAAGTAGGATAGCACAGGCAAGGAAAGTATTTCTACAGAAATCGAATCTGTTGACATCGAATATACAATAGATTTAGGTATTAGGAAGGCATTTTTGAAGGCCTTTGTCTGGAGCGTGGCACTGTATAGAAGTGAAACTTGGACTGTTGGAGCAGCAGAAAAGAGGAGAATTGAAGCGTTTGAAATGTTGTGTTGCAGGAGACTAATGAAGATCAGACAAGTAGATAGGGTTACGAATGAAGATGTATTAAGACGAGTGGGAGAGGAGAGATGTTTCTGGTGACTGCTAACGAAGAGAAGAGATAGGTTGGCAGGACACATACCAAGACACCCAGGAATAGCAGGCCTAATTATAGAAGGAAGTGTTGAGGATATGAACTGTAGGGGTAGACCAAGGTTAGAATTTGTTAAACAGATTGCTTCGGATGTAGGGTGTGGTAGTTATGTAGAGATGAAACTATCAGCTCAGGACAGGAAAGCATGGAGGGCTGCATGAAACCAGTCAAAAGACTGATGACTCAAACAACAACAACAACATCAATTAAATGTAAAACAACGTAATAAAATGGATTATCCTCACTTAAAATGAGTAAAACTATTTAAATATAATATAGGGTTTCTCAGGGAAATTCCAAAACCTAAATCAGGTAATGTCGATTATGAATACAGTTTATCATATCCAAATACGTTCCTAAAGCTGCAAGCCATAACAATAATATTTTAACTATATATACTCGTTGTTGGCTGAAGAAGACCTCATTGGTAGGCTGAAGCACGTACTTCTGATATTAGAATGCATTGATTGACGTATATCTAACAATGTCTTTGCATTTTAAGAATGAGGATCAAGAATCAAGGTGTCCAATACTCAGGTTGTTAACCTGACAGTCGACGATCAATGTACCTCAGAGGAAACAAACTTTATCTTCCCTTATTGAAAAGCTTGCCTCTATTAAAACTTATTAGGTCTTTGGTTCATGGAAAACATGTCCCTCATTACAGGAATTCATTACTTCCTCTTAGCTTTGTTAGTTTCATTTTTTATTTACTAGGCGGATTCTTTCACTTGCTTTCAGACACGAGCGTGCTTGTTAAATGAAAAATAAAAAGGAAGAGGATTGGTAAATACATTTACTTTTCGTGTACTTAGCGAAAGTTTTGTTGACACAGCATTTCAGCAAGACAGATGTCTTCTGTAAGCCTGTCATTATTAACGTCAGCCAGATGAAGCTTCTTCCCTCTTCAATTGTTCTCCAGTCTGTATTTCATTTTCTGTAAAGCAGAAAATCTTCTTCAGTAAATGCCACCAAGAAATTAAACGTTGTAACAATCAGTCACGTTCTACAGTGTTCACTAATTGTAATTAGGTTCGTTACACATCCATCGATCAGTGCAATGCACTTACAATGTCAATTCATTTCTTAGGAATAAGGAAGTCTAATTGTTTATTTTTGATTTTGAAAATGAAAGTTTATGTTAGACTACTGTGATGTGTTGAATAATTTACAACTAGAATTTCACCAACTTGTGCTGCTGGCTTCGTCACGTAGACGTGACTCCCTAAGAATGTTATCCAATAGAAAGTCCCAATTTTCCAACCCCGTCAATATATCGACGGTGGGAATGCAAGGACTAGTAATCCCCAATGCTGTGTTTTTCCACACTCTGCCTTGTAGCTGGTCACGGTGCTTGGACGCACGTGGATATTCATCACCACCGAGCATTGTATTTAAGGTTGTTTTATCTATAGTAATATAAAAAAACTGAAGAGTTTGTCTGTGTATTTGTGTTTTTAAACGCGCTAATCTCTGGAACTACCAGTCCGATTCGAAACATTCTTTTTTTATATAACAGCCAGATTCAAGAGGAATAGTTTAGGTTATGTAGTACTAGGCTACACCTCTCAGGTAACCTTAAAGATTGATTTTTGTTCAGTACGTTGGTAGAACAAGCGCATCCGAACTGCTCTGTCCGCATGCGCTGGCGTTATGGTTAGTGATACGCACACCGTTTCACCGATCTGAACCAAAATCTGTATACTTACCCTTTGGAACCCTGCGAGTAACACTGTCTACGTGAAATTTAAAACAGACCAGTCCATTCCCTGCATTTAGGTCCTTTGGCACAAATCTACACCTTTTCACCAATCTGAACCAAAATTTGTATACTTACCATTTGGAACCCTGCGAGTAACACTGTCTGCATGTAATTTTGGACAGACCACTCCATCCCCCGTATTTAGGTCCTTTGGCACAAATATACACCGTTTCACCGATCTGAATCAAATTTTACATACTTACCCTTTGGAACCCGACGAGTAACACTGTCTGCTTTAAATTTGAACTGACTACTCCATTCCCTTCATTTAAGTCCTTTGGCACAAATCTACACCGTTTCACCGATCTGAACCACATTTAGTATACTTACCCTTTAGAACCCTGCGGGTGACACAGTCCACTTTAAATTCAGGACAGATCGCTCCATTCCCTGCTTTTAGGCCCTATGTCACAAATCTACACCGTTTCTCCTAATTGCACCAAATTTTACATACACTTTGAAACCCTGCTGGTAACACTGTCCACTTGATATTTTGGACAACGCTCTCCATTCTCTACATCTCTCTCTATATATAACAAGTAGTTCCGTAAAGAACTATACAGCCTATTTTCATATATTCTACTTATGTTAATTGTCTCTATCTACATACAAAATTTCAGTTTGATTCGTAGATATTGAGAACCGACTAAATATTTCGGATGGTCGCCATGTTGGATTATATATATGCAGGTCCTAGAGTTACGTACTGTTACATGAAGATTATTGTGTAGGTGTAGCATTCAAACTTCAATCGCATGATTAGGACACAAGAAGTAACAAGGAGATTTTAAAATTTCGCACAGCTGCCATCTTGTGGTTATGGAAACAATTGAAATAAATTAGATGCCAGTGGATTAACATTCGTATAAGGATTTACTGTACCAGTGAGTTTCACTGCACTCGGATCGTTAAATTGCGAGAAACGTCCATGTGAATATTTATAATTCGCGTCGCCGCCATGTTGGACTTGTGATCACCAGGTTATTTAAAGTCCTATAGGCGAACTTAAGTTCATAACCCCTATGATAATAAAAAAAATCAGTTTGATTGCTATAATAGATTCGTAGATATTCAGAGCCGTATAAATATTTCGGATGGTCGCCATGTTGGTTTGTTAAATGTATAGGAAAATTATTGCGTAGGTTCATTATTCAAACTTTCACATCGATCGCATGATTACGACACAAGAAATAAAAACTTAATTTTAAAATTCGCAAAGCCGCCTTCTTGAGGTTCTTCTTAAGTATCCAATCCATGGATTGGTCTGCGGCAGTTCTCCAGTCGGCTCTATTTATAGCTTTCCTCTTCATCTCTTCACAGTTTCTGCATCCTACATCAGACATGATTTGCTGTACAAATTGTAGGCGTGGTTTTCCTCGACATCTTATGCCTTCAACCATTCCCTCCAATACTTTTTTCAGCAGGCTATCGTGTCTCAAAATATGTCCTATCGGTTTAGTCCTCCTCCTCTTTATGCTTTTCCATAAGGTATAATTTTCCTCCACCTTTTTAAATACTTCAGCATTCGTTATTTTTCTGTCCAGCTAATTTTTAGCATTCTTCTATAACACCATTATTCAAAAGAATTTATCCTCCTTTTTTCTTATTTTCCAATTGTCCACGTTTCGCAACCATAAAGGGCAATACTCCAAACATACGCTTTTAATAATCGTTTTCTGATTTTAAGATTAATGGAATTTGTAGTGAATAAACGTTTCTTTTTTTGAAATGCTAATTTGGCTTGTAAAATTCTACATTTGATTTCTTTCTTGCTTCTTCCACCTTTGGTAATTTTGCTTCCGAGATATTTAAATTCTTGAAAATTTTCTAGTGTTTTGTTGCCCACCACTAATTTCATACTTGTGTCTGCTTTTTTTATCGCAGACCATAACTTTCGTCTTTGACTTATTTATTTTCATCTTGTATTCATTACCCATGATTTCCTCCATTTTTACTATTATTTGGTTGATATGTTGTTCACTATCTGCAACTATGGCAATGTCATCTGCAAATCTAATCATATTTATTTGTTCACCTTGAGTCCCAATTCCTAAATTCAAATCCTCTCGAGCCTTATTCAATGCATCCTGGATGTAAGTATGAAAAAGCGTGGGAGACAAAGCACAGCCTTTTCTAACTCCTTTCCCTATTTTTGCTTCCTCTTGTTCATTTCCAATTTTAATTACTGCAATTTCATTTTTGTACAAATTCCAGATTATTCTTTTATCTCTATATGGGACTCCTATGTTTTTAAGAATTTCAAACATTTTTATCCAATGTACATTATCAAAAGCCTTTTCAATATCCACAAAGCATAAATAAGTTCTTTGGTCCTTTTCCAATCTTTTTTCAAGTAAAAGTCTGAATGCCAATATAGCTTCTCTAGTACCCTTACCTTTAACCAACCCAAATTGGTCTTCAGTCAGAAATTCTTCTATTTGTTTTTCAATTCGTCTTACTATTATTTTGGTGATAATTTTTGATGCATGAACGACTAAACTGATAGTGCGATATTGTTCACAATGTTTTGATGCCATTTTCTTTGGTATAGGGATCATTATACTTTTTTGAATATCAGCCGGCATTTTCCCGTCCATTTAGATGTTTTGTACAAGTTGGAGCATATGACCCAATAACTGAAGATAATGGAAAGTGATATTAGAAGCCAATCACATGTCAGAAAGCTACTTGCTCAGAAGAGTTTTCAGGACAGACCACCCTGTAAGAAAACCGGCATCATCTGGACAAAAGAGAGAAAGGAGAAACATAGCCAGAGAATGCGCGAATATTGGGCAAACATCAAGTCCCTCACCAAGCTGAAAAGCTGGACGTCGTGGTTCTTAGCTGGCCCATCCGAAAGAGGAAGAAGAAGAGCAGAATAAACTAATGAAGGAATGCAAGCCGGTAACCATGACAACTGTATCTCAAGAGGTGACCTCCAACTTTCCATTTATTTCTGAAAGAAGCAATGCCACTCAGTTTATTAAATTTCTGAAAAAGTTTCCAGAATTAGGAAATGTTATCATGGAAACAAACATAGACTGTAAAATTCATCAATGCGCTTAAGGGTGTTATGGGGTACCCTAGAATTTTTAAACGTAACTTACACGTGCGATATGTTGTACTGAAGGTCTATTATATCTCCAAACAGCAACATTATTTTCAAATATTCCTGAATTGGAATAGGTTTTTTTGCAGCTTTTGAGAATTTGGGCCATTGGAGGCTAAAAATCCTGAATTTTCATGCACCACAAGCCTTTATAATTTATTAAAGGAATATTCCTGGGGATGGGGACTTTCCACAATGGTGAGAGTCAGTTTTTATTTGACATATATTGCGTTTCGTCAACAAGGTTTTCAATATTATTTTCACGTCAGGAAGTACACGTTAGGTGAATTTAGTTTGAGAGCATATTTTAACTAATCATATTTTTGTCGACAAACATGTTCATCGTAAAGAACATTTTGTTTGACACTGTGTGGTTGATATATCTTTATGTATATGTACGCCTATAACTCGTGTTCGGGTGCTTGGAGCATCGTAAAAGTAGGTATTGTAACCATGAGTCAATACACCAATCATTTATAAAACTCTTCAACGTACTTCTCATAGAAGGGTTGGTATAGGGAAAAACGTTTTCAAAATACATGCTAAAATAGGCGAAAAATACAAATAATCCTAGAAAGACGACCAAAGCATATGTTGCGCTTCTCAATGTGTGACACAAAACTAGGTAGTTTATGATGGGTCTCCGAAAACCACATTTTAAGGCCCTTAAATTAACGGTGTCTGTGATATACCCAGAACACTAAGTTCGCTCTGATGAACATATG
Source organism: Meconema thalassinum (assembly GCA_946902985.2). Classification (NCBI taxonomy): domain Eukaryota; kingdom Metazoa; phylum Arthropoda; class Insecta; order Orthoptera; family Tettigoniidae; genus Meconema; species Meconema thalassinum. The sequence goes on from OX336388.2 coordinate 1,827,003,279, forward strand.
AAGGAATAACACGCCTCTAACCATTGCAACAGTAGCTCAATCGATAGCGTCTGATTATTAATACCGAAGACCGTTCGAAGAGCGGGTACTTCTGCTAGATTAGAATAACAGACAAGATAAATTTGAAAACCACGTATTAAGGCCCTAGAACCATTCATGTCCGTAGTAGTGTAACTGTAAGAGTATTTTAATAAGTCTATTGTTGACGGGCAGTTCGGGCTGCATCACGCCACCCCTGCCAGTGTTCTGGTGCAGAATTGCGAAAATAGTTGCATCTTGCACTGTTTATAAATTGCAGTCACGGGGAGTAATTAGTGCAAAAGGATCTCTTAGGCCTCTTAAAATAGTTATCATCATGAAAATATTATGCCTTTGTATAAGTGCAATGGTGTTGGTGCAGTACACTGAGGTTACCAGCTGCAATAAGCATTGGTGCTTTCAAATTACCTTCATTTATTCCAAAGCTTATCGTTGAACGCTATGTGGCAATCAATGATATTATTGCTACCTCAGTAGCTAGGGACAGCCGAAGTTTTCCAAAGTGTTCTGATTATTTTCCTACGGCGCTACTCGACAAAAGACGACGCTATTGGTCTCTAACATTTCTAATGAGATATAGGCCCTTACTCCTCTTTCTAATCATTTTTTAAAAATTTGTTTGTAAATTACACGTATCAGTGCTGTATTTACAAAATAGCCGTTCCACTATTCATTATTATCATTACGGGAAAATTAACTGAATGTTACGTCCATTATATTGTAATAATTTTCACCCCCACTACAACCACCACCACCTCCACCACCACCACCACAAAAAGTTATATTTTTAAAATATTTTTCTTCTTTTAGTTTAAGTGTCATGTGCCAGTTCTGTAGTAGTATTCATTATCACCCATAAAACAAATACATCCACCGAGCGAAGCTGGCCACAACTGCTGGTCTAAGAATAAGTGCAGTGAAGATATGTTCTCCTTTAATATTAAGTTCGACGGGAGTGCATATCTACTAATGGCAAGGAGTTTCATACTAGACATAAGGTTTGTTTTCCCACCGTGCGTCGATATAATCTTTCAGTTTGATATTTTTTTAATATTTACCAGAGATAAAGATACTGCTGTTCTTGGCCTGAAAATTATTTACACTGCCTTATGTTTTACCCATTTGACGAATCCTTGCCGGTGGTAGATATATGAACTACGAGTTGTCAATAGTGTGTGGAAATCTGTTTTACTGGAGATATAGGTACAGTCTGCTCTGTATGTCGATGAATCAGCTTTGCTTTCGGTTAGTTAGGTATTTCAAAAGTGTGTTATGTAAATAGTTTTAAGCCATGCATATGCTTAATCAAAGACTAGTCTATTATCACAGTAGCATTACGGTAGTATTATTAGTACACTAGTGTCAGAAGCAGAACAGCACCGATCCTATTGTCAATAACACTTGATGCGGAGGGTACATGTCTTGTCTTTTGCCCCACACTCGCCCTGACGCGCTGATAGAAAGATGTGAACCGTTGACAGCGCACTCCCTGCAATACGGCAAAGACTCGTTAGACGTGTAAAAACGATGGAGGATAGCATTAATATACTTTATTGACAAACATATTGAGACACTTATTTAGGAAAGTTTTCCTTAATTTGAATAACGACAATGGTTATGTAAATTGAGAAGATTAAGTATTCAATATGAATCACTACTTCGCTTCAATGTGCAGCTCTACCTCAGGATAATTCTAAAATTCCTTGAATTAGTTTTCGTGAAATGAAGATTCGAAATTGTTGTGGCTGTTGTTTCTTTCAGGGGCTTTGAGACTTCGTGGTCATGTAGCCCCATGTACTTGGGAGTGCGTAGAATTTGTATGATAACCTGTGGCGCTGTGATGTCTGTGCTAGTGTGTGAATTTGTAATTGAGGTAGGATATGGGTAGGAAGCGGTCATGGCCTTACGTTAGGGACCATCACGGCATTTGTCTGGAGTACAAGTGGAAAACTACAGAAAACCACTTCCAGGATGCCTGAGGTAAGAAATGAACCCAACTCTTCTCAGTTTTGCCTCACGAGGCTGAGTGTACCCCGTTACAACCCTCTGATCAAAATTAAATTCCCTAGCAGAGCCGGGAATCACACCTGGGCCTCCTTGGTGACAAGCAAAACGCAACGAAGCGGACGGCATAGCGCTATTGACCATTCAGCTCCTCTGTCTGTAAGTTTGAGATGCCATTTCTTCTGTGTTGCCATCGTAATCTAATAAAGGAATCGCTTTTCATTCGGTCAACACATTGAAAAGTCCAAAGAAATTGGGCGGGGAAAAACAGTTATTTATAACACTTCGGTGGCGTCGTTGGTAGCATGCTGAGCTTCTATGCCCAAGGTCGTGGGTTCAAATCCAGCCAAAGTCGTCGGAATTTTAAGAGCCCTAAAAACCCTTCAGTACACCTTCTTTCGAAGGGGAAGTATAGCCGGCGAGCCCATATCATAGATTTATGGCATGTAAAAGAACCTTCCACCTACTACAATTGTGTGGAGCTAAATTTGTAGGTTAGATTTGAGCAACGGTCTATTTAAGTTCCAACGTTCGCCAGGTGCCGGTTGCGGTGGCATCTAGTATCCAAGCTCACAGCTAGGTGTCGTTGACGATAGCAATCGGTAGCAAAAGTAGGAACTACTTGAAATTGATCGTCTGTATTCCTTAGCAGAATTACAGAAAACACACACTAATACAGCCATCACAGTTAACACGGGTTATCAGACAGATTCTACACACACCCGAAGTACACGGGGCAACATGACCGCAGCCACTATACTGAGGATCGAACTAACCAACCCACCTGGTAGAAACAACAAGGATTAATTATACACACACATTTCTCAATAAGGGATTTTAATTGGTTGAGAGGTTTTGTTCTTGATCACTTAGGTTTCTTTTTTCTGTGATGTTAGATTAATTCATAAAATCTACATACAACAATATATACATCTTAATAACACACCTTTCTTTGTTGCATGTATGTTATCATTATTAATAATATTATTATTATTGTTCATGATGGATGATTCATGCATAAAGGCTCTCACAACATACAATAAGTGGTTCCCTGAAGAACAACACAGCCTATTTTCATATATCCTACTTATGTTAATTGCCACTATCAACATAAAATATTTCAGTTAGATTGCTTTAATAGATTCGTAGATATTGAGAACCGTCTAAATATTTCGATTGGTCGCCTTGTTTGATTTTTATTTATGTACGCCATAGAGTTATGTACTATTAGATGACGAATTTTGCGTAGGTTCATTATTCATACGTTCATTTCGATCGCATGATTAATACACAAGAAATAAGAAACTTAATTTTAAAATTGCGCACAGCCGCCATCTTGAGGTTATATGATTAATTGAACTAAATTAGATGGCAGTGCATTACAATGTGTATAAACATTCACTGTTCTATATTTCACAGTACTCAGATGTTTAAATCGCGAGAAATGTTTCACCTTCGCCTGGCCGCCATGTTCGTTCTTAATTTACATGTTTTTGGAAGTCTCATAGTTGAACTGCCAGTAGTGCTCTTTATCACCTTAAAAATGTCACGGTGATATCAGTAATAGTGTCGGAGATATAGAATACCGGTGAAATATTTCGTAAAGTCGCCGTCTTGAGGTTATGTAGACATTTGAACTAAATAAGATGCCAGTGCATTACGATGTGTTTAAACATATGCTGTGCCAAGTTTCGTTTCGTTTGGATGGTTAAATCGCGAGAAAAGTCTATTTAAAAGTTTCAACTTTGCTTGGCCGCCATGCGCGTTTGTAGTTAACAGGTTTTGAAAGTCTCATATGAGTACTTCTGGTAGTGCCCTTTATCTGCTTCTTCTTCTTAGTCGTTTACCCTCCAGGTTGGTGGAACCCACGGACTCAGCGAGGGAACTCACCACTACCGCCTCTACGGGCAGTGTCCTAGAGCTGGGAACATCTAATCGGAGTGGATACAACTGGTGAGGTGTGATTGGCACCTCGCCCAGGCGGCCTCACCTGCAAAGCGAACAGGGGCCTCATGAGGGAAGGTAATGGATGGTCAGGATGGATAGGCAAGGAAGAGGGAAGGAGGCGGCCGTGGCCTTGAAGAAGGTACCATCCCGGCATTTGCCCGAAGACGAAGTGGGAAACCACGGAAAACCACTTCGAGGATGGCTGAGGTGGGAATCGAACCTCCTCTACTCATTTGGAACACCCGAGGCTGAGTAGACCCCGTTCCAGTCCTCATACCACTTTTCAAATTTCGTGGCAGAGCCGGGAATCGAACCCAGGACCTGCGGGGCGGCAGCTAACCATGCTGACCGCTACGCTACGGAGGCGACAGTGCCCTTTATCACCGTACAAAAGTTCAGGGTGATATCAGTAATAGTTTCGGAGATATAGAATGCTGGTGAAATATTTTGCACAGCCGCCATGTTGGATTGGTGAGATATAATAAAATTTGAAGGGCACGGTTGTGACCTTCCTGAGTTTCATTGAAATAGCTCTAGCCGTTTAGAAGGTATCTCATAAGACTATTTTTAGCCTACTTTCGATTTTTGCAAAAAATGATTGTAGACTTATGAGATCAACACAGGGCGAAAAATTGTGTGTCTGTCTGTGTGTGTGTGTATGTGTGTGTGTGTGTGTGAGTCTGTGTGTGTGTGTGAGTGTGTGTGTGTACTCTGAATATCTGTCCCCCCCCCCCCTATCAATTCGAACACGGTGAAACCGAATTGAATGAAATTTGGTACAGAGGTAGCACTAGCAAAGGGCACCTCAGTGTCATACTTTATATCGCCTCCATCTTTACCAAAACAGAATGGCGGCCACTCAATCGTTCGAAACGTCAAATCAAATTACGGCTAAACTAATTATCCGATCTCTACCAAATTTGGTGACAACATACCTTTATATAGGACTCGTTTTTCTCCCAACATTCAAGGTCATCGGCCGTGCCATTTCAGGATGGCAGCCGTGTGAATTATTCAACCATTTTAATCAATAGCTTAAGACCGACCAATTCCGATTATCGAGCCTAGGGTGGTTTAAGCTATCCTGAAGGTCGTGATCCGTTTTTATTATAATTTAATATTATAATATTATACTGTATGAGTGGCTTAAAAGAGCTGAGCCGTCTGTGTCACACGACAAGATGGCAGCTGTCCTCATGTGCCTATCTTATATTTCAATAGTTTTAGTATGTTGTATGTGATATACCCTATTGATACAATAATATAAACTTTGTATGAAATTATCTTTAATGAAGATGTACTGCTGTGAAGAAATCGTTTATTTAAAGTCATTATTTGCCAACAGGTTGTATCTAATATGTCAGTTAAGAACACCATGATGTTAAGGATAGGATTAGCTCTGGGCTAGCGTGTTGGTCTGTCACGCAGTTGACTGGGGATCGAGTACTGCTACAGTTAACTTTTTTTTCTCGAATTCTTTTACAAATGATGTGCACGAGCTCTTTCCACAGATACTGAATAAGATGTCATTTATCTCAAAGGAGAGGCTAATGTATACACTCGTTTATTAATAAAATCACAGCCCCAGCATCGCACATAAACAGAAGACATTAGGAAAAGGAGAATAGAAGAACTAGATACACGTTGTCATTAACCACAGTTTTCTTAATGCCTCTGTACGGTGCTGTCCTCTTGTGGGTTATGTGGGTAATATTGTTCCAAACATACCGCTGTGTAAATACCTGGCCTCCTGAAGTATGGCAAATTTGTAATATTGATAGTTCAACTATTAGCCACGATCGCGCTCCGATTACCTTTAAACACTGGCAGCTGGATCGCCTCCCTCTTGGCTACTTTAAACTGTCTACTCATTCAACACCCATAGGCCACTGCCATTGTAGTACATTACGATGGCAGTGCATAGGCGTACAACATAAAGATTAATTCACTGATAGGTCGCAGCACCAACCTACTGTAATCGGCGCGGATTTTTAAACGGGAAGATACCCAAAACGAAAGATTCTTAACTTAGCAGGCTGGCTTAATATAGAGATCAACGGACGTGAATGCATTACAATAAGTTGGTAGTTTTGTTATTCAATCATCATAAAGTATATAATATTGATTTTGACACTTACTGGCTAATTATCAATATAAAAGAAGAGGTGATTGTGTTAGGGATGAGGACAAAGAGTCATAAATATACCCATACATTTAGGAGAAAGTAGGCTATATGTTCTTTGCTGAACATCTTGTTTCATAAAATGAAAATAGGCTAAAAAGGAGCCATACAAGTAATAAATATGTAAAACCATTATTTGTAACTAGCTATGGTTTCAAAGAACTCAATTATATTGTACACTAGCCGAAGTACCCATTCTTCGAACGGTATTCGGTATTAATAACCAGACGTAATCAATTGAGCTACTGTTGCAATGGTTAGGGGCTTGGAACCGGTTTGTCGACAAAGATAAATGATTAGTTGAAATATGCTCTGAAACTAATTTACCTAACGTGTACTTCCTGACGTGGAAATAAAATTGAAAACCTCGTAGACGAAACGCAATACACGTCTCATAAAAACTGACCCTCACTGTTGTGTCAATTCCGCATCCAGAGGAAGGCCCCTTTAATAAATTGTAAAGGCTTGTGGTGCATAAAAATTCAGGTTTTTTAGCCTCCAATGGCCCAAATTCCTAAAAGAAAAAAAGAAACCATTTCAATTCAGGTGTAGCAAGATCTAAGGACAATCTCATGAAATGGGGAATCTTGCATGATGGAGACACACTGTGTGAGTGTGGAGAAGAACAAAAACTTCTAGGCATTTCTTGAACTGTCTTCTTTTCCCAGACTCATGCACAGGGTTGGGTCTGGCATTGGCTGTTAACAATGCTGTCAATGTAGCCAAATACTGGTCACAACTCGTGTAAATATTGTATATATTATCATGTAACAGCTGATTTTTCCTGTTTAATTTCTCTAGCTTTTCTGTTATACGTTGTATGCAAGTGCTTCATTATGTGATTTTTTTTTAATATTAGATTTCTTGTTTGTATATTTTGGTACCTGTGACACGAATAAAAACAAGTAGTTCCGCGAAGAACTATACAGCCTATTTTCATATATCCTACTTATGTTAATTGCTACTATCAACATACAAAATTTCAGTTTGATTGCTGCAATAGATTCGTAGATATTGAGAACCGACTAAATATTTCGGATGGTCGCCATGTTGGATTTTATATATGTAGGCCCTAGAGATATGTACTGTTACATGAAGATTATTGTGTACGTATAGCATTCAAACTTCAATCGCATGATTGGGACACAAGAAGTAAAAACGAGATTTTAAAATTTCGCACAGCTGCCATCTTATGGTTATGGAAGCAATTGAAATAAATTTGATGCCAGTGGATTAACATTCGTATAAGGATTTACTGTACCAAGTTTCACTGCACTCGGATGGTTAAATTGCGAGAAACGTCCATGTGAATATTTATATTTCGCGTCGCCGCCATGTTGGATTTGTGATCACCAGGTTATTTAAAGTCCTATAGGTGAACTTACGTTCATAGCCCCTATGAACATAAAAAAAATCATTTTGATTGCTATAATAGATTCGAAGATATTCAGAGCCGTCTAAATATTTCGGATGGTCGCCATGTTGGATTGTTAAATGTATAGGCCATAGAGTCATGTACCATTAAAGGAAAATTATTGCGTAGGTTCATTATTCAAACTTTCACTTCGATCGCATGATTACGACATAAGAAATAAAAACTTAATTTTAAAATTCGCACAGCCGCCATCTTGAGTTTATGTAAACAATTAAACTAAATTAGATACCAGTGCATTACAATGTCTATAAACATTTCCTGTACCAAATTTCATTGCGTTTTGAACATTAAATCGCGAGAAAGGTCTAGTTATAATTTTCAAATTCGCTTGGCCGCCATGATCGTTTTGTAGTTAACCGGTTTTTGAAAGTCTTATAGATGAACTTCCAGTGGTGTCCTTTATCTCCGTACAAAATTTCAGGGTGATACCGCTATAAGTTTCAGAGATATAGAATGCCGTTGAAATATTTCGCACATCCGCCATCTTGTGGTTATGTAAACAATTGTACGAAGTTAGATGCCTGTGCATTACAATGTGTATAAACATATACTGTACCAAGTTTTATTGTGTTTGGTTGGTTAAATCGCGAAAAACGTCTATTTAAAAGTCGCAAATTCGCGTGGCCGCCATGTTGGTTTTGTAGTTACCAGTTTTTCGAATGTCACATAGGTGAACTTCTAGTAGTTCCCTTTATACCGTAAAAGAATCCAGGGTGATATCGGGAATAGTTTCGGAGATATTGAATTCTGGTGAAATATTTCGCACAGCCGCCATGTTGGATCGATCAGACGTAACAAAATTTGAAGGGCACGGTAGGGATGTCCGGAATAGTGCTATGAACTTACCGAGTTTCATTGAAATTGCTCCAGCCGTTTAGAATTTATTAGGGGACACACACACACACACCTCTCACACACACACACACACGCACACACACACACGGACAAAAGGTGATGTCATAAGCCTATTTTTTCAAAATTGAAAATAGGCTAAAATCACATGGTTTGTCTAACATGAACAAAAAGCACTGGTAATAATAATATAATATCGTATGACCTCGGTGCCGGGTGCAAGCTTTGTTATTTGACACCCAGAGGGTAGCTTGCATGTCGTATTTCGTTGTTCCTTGACTATGAAAGTCAAGGACGTTAGATGTTAGATATCTAATCTCCTTGAACACTATAGCGCTTTCTAGTAGGGAAATGAGGAACTTTGTGTTGGCGGAAACTATCGAGATTAATTTTGCCATTATGAACTCGGCCTACTGAATTCAAATGGGTTCATTGACATGCCTACATCGTATGACATGCGTGTCGTATTTTTGCCGCCTTTTCAAAAATCACTTACTACGGCCAGGGGAGAACCTGCAATCTTGGGGTTAATAGACCGACACGCTATCCACTCACCCACCGTGGTGATATGTCGCATTAAAATTATTACATACATAACATTAAATTATAACAAACTACAGTGATATAACAGATTCTATCACTAAAGCTAAAGTAATACTGTTTCACGATATGTTATGTATTTGTTCTTTTCTTATATTGCCCACTTATTGATATAGTAGCGGCTTCGGTGGCGTAGTCGGTGGAATGCTGAACTGCCGTGACCAAGATAGCAGGTTCAAAGCCGGCCGAAGTCGTCGGATTTTTTAAGAGCGTAAAAAATCCTTCAGTATGCCTTCCTTCGGAGGGGAAGTAAAGCCGGCGGTCCCATGTCATAGATTTATGGCATGTAAAAGATCCTTTCACAGACTAAACTTGTGTAAAGCAAAATTGTTAGGTTAGATTTCGTCAGAACGCTCTATCAAAGTTCCAACGTTCACCACTAGGTATCATTGATATCTGGTGGCGAGAGTTGGAACTACTTGAAATTGAACGGAACCAAATAGCTTAATATGATAATAGTGGAAACTCCCGCCAGAAACTGGCGACAACGATTCTGCGTGCCATCTAGCGGTTCGCGCAGACAACTACGAACTCGACTTCAATCAGCTGGCAAGTTTATATGCTGTACAAGAAGTGTAACTTTTGGGCTATGTGTGGGTGTTTTTATGACAAAATACAAAGTGATCCCAAGCCATTTTACAGATTTCCTCAAAACAAACAGCTGTGGGTCTACCTACTAATGTTTACGTACCTGTATTTTTAGCCTATTTTCAATTTTGAAAAAATAGGCTTATGAGATCACCTTTTGTCCGTGTGTGTGTGCGTGTGTGTGTGTGTGTGTGTGCGTGTGTGTGTGATTCGTGTGTGTGTCCCCCCCTAATAAAATCGAAACGGCTGGAGCGATTTCAAAGAAACTCGGGAAGTTCATAGCACTATTCACGGCGACCTCGACCGTGTCCTTCAAATTTTGTTACGTCTCTCCAATCCATCATGGCGGCTGTGCGAAATATTTCACTAGCATTCAATATCTCCGAAACTATTACCGATATTGCCCTGAAATTGTGTACGGTGATAAAGGGCACTACTAGAAGTTCACCTATGAGACTTTCAGAAACCTGGTGACTACAAAACCAACATGGCGGCCAAGCGAAGTTGAGATATTTAAATAGACTTTTCTCGCGATTTAACTATCTAAATGTAATGAAACTTGGTACAGCAAATGTTTATACACATTGTAATGCACTGGAGTCTAATTTAGTTCAATTGTTTACATAACCTCAAAATGGCGGCTGTGCGAAATATTTCACTGACATTCTATATCTCCGAAACTATTACAGATATCACCCTGCAATTTTGTACGGCGATAAAGGGTACTGATACAGGTATACCTATGTACATTTCATAAACCTGTAAAGTACGAAACGAACATGGCGACCAAGCGAATTTAAAATATTTTAATAGACTTTTCTCGTGATTTAACTCTCTGAGCGCAGTGAAATGTGGTACAGTAATTGATTTTGCTGATTGTAATGCACTGCCATCTAATTTAATTCAATTGCTTACATAACCTCAAGATGGCTTCTGTGCGAAATTTTAAAATTAAGTTTTAATTTCTTGTGTCGTAATCATGCGATCGAAGTGAAAGTTTGAATAATGACCCTAGGCAATAATTGTCCTTGAATGGTACATAACTCTATGGCCTATACACATAACACTCCTAAATGGTGAGCCCCCGAAATATTTAGACGGTTCTCAATATCTATGAATCTTTTACAGCAACCAAACTGAATTTTTTAATGTTCATAGAGTCTATGAACATATGTTCACCTATAGGACTTTCAGTAACCTGGTGAGCACAAATCCAACATGGCGGCGACGCGAAGTATAAATATTTAAATGGACGTTTCTCGCGAATTAACTATCCGAGTGCCGTGAAACGTTGCACGTTAAATGCTTATACAAATGTTGATCCACTGGCATCTAATTTATTTCAATAGTTTGCATTATCACAAGATGGCTGCTCTGCGTAATTTTAAAATCTCGTTTTTACTTCTTGTTGTCTAATCATGCGATTGAAGTTTGAATACCACACGTATACAATAATCTTAATGTAATAGTACAAAAATAAAAATCCAACCTGGCGACCATCTGAAATATTTAGACGGTTCTCAATATCTACGAATCTGTTACAGCAATTAAACTGAAATTTTGTATGTTGATTGTGGCAGTTAACATAAGTAGGATATATGAAAATAGGCTGTATAGTTCTTCACGGAACTACTTGTTTTCTATTAATCTGAGCATATCATACTTTCTCAGGGGCGGCCCTAGGGCGGTGCGAACGGTTGACCGCACCAGGCGTTGTCATATGGGAGGCGCAGAAAATGCAACGGTAGATTGACAGCGCAAAAAAAAACCCTATCACCTTATTAGCATATTACTTAACCCTACCCGTCAAAATTAATTCTATATATACTGTAAGCGAGCTGGGATGCGTGCATTTCATGGTATAGACATTCGTACTTAACTTAACGTTGTATAAAAATTAACGAATTGAAACCAATATCTATATATATTCTGTCCGCCACCTGTTTCCTTGGCGTTCAATAGTGTGCGGATGCATGTGGATTGTGATTCGTGTCTGTGTTGCAAGCTACGAGTGAAATTGAAACTTTACTTACTGTTAGAACGTTACACTATACTAAGGAGTTGCTTTGTAATGTAAGATATTAGTAACATCATATTAGACATATTTCTTTTTGTGTAAATATTAATCATGCCTAGCCTCGTCTAAGCGCGACCATAAGCGAACAATATTGTTTAATGAAAAATGAAAATCCACAGCCTGTTTCCAGTCTCCGACCGGGTCAGGAATGGAATGAATGAAGCCCCCATCTAGCGGCGAGGATATGAACTGTGCCGGCTGCCGAGGCCTGACGCACTCCTCTGGGGCAATGATTAAATGAATGACAGATGAAATGAAATGATAGTGGAGAGTGTTGCTGGAATGAAATTTTGACAGGGAAAACCGGAGTACCCGGAGAAAAACCTGTCAGCCTCCGTTTTGTCCAGCACAGATCTCACATGGAGTGACCGGGATTTGAACCACGGGCCCAGCGGTGAGAGGCCGGCGTGCTGCCGCCTAAGCCACGGAGGCTTTAATATTGTTTAATATTAAATAATATTTTAGGAGCGCTCTAGGAATATTATTTTTAATATTAAAATAGTAGTTATTAATAATGTAAAAACTGTTCGTTATATTTAGTCACCACAATGAGATCTCGCACCACCTGAAAATATTGCTAGGGCCGCCTCTGTCTTTCTTTAAAACATTGTTGTGATTAAAACTATCCATTTTATCCTTTTCCAAGTGTGCTCAGTGGGTTGTGAAGAGCAGATAGAATGCAAATACATTTGCCATTGGAAACAAATGTTTTAAATATCCGTATTGATGTTAGAATTAAACGTTTAAATTATACGCCAAATCAATACATAAACAAATATATATTTTATATATTAGTACATGTTTCGACCCACAGTGGGGTCATCCTCAGCCTAGAAAGAAAATCAATTAAGAATTGGGAAACTAAAATGGCATATGCGCCTTAAATCTAAATTAAAATGAAAATTAAAGGTAATAATTGATAAAATATAGTAATAAAAATGGATATCCTTACAAAGTAGTATTAATTAAATAAATATAAGATTGGTCTTTTAACAATAATTTTAAAAAAGTAGTTAGAAATAAGAACTATTAGACGGTGAGTGTAAGAATGTTAAGCTTTAAATTTTTTATCAAAATGTACACAAAATAATTTAGAAAATCAATAAAATAATTCAGCTCGGCCCTTGAGTTAAATAACTTGAATCCTCTTCAATACGGAAACTATTAACGATTTTTAAAAGGTGCCAACCAGTATTATGATGACATGAAATAACCTCGTTGTATTCATTGTTTTGATAAATACTTAATGTATGCAGTACATACGGTACTACGGGAGAATTTTCAACACGACGGTTGCATTAAATCAGCATATACATAACCTAACACTGTTTGGATACTTTAAAGTGGAACTTCTGATACCGCAATTCCATCTCAAGAATCCCGGTTTCTCTTCTCAACGTTTTGGACATTTATTTGAATTGCCACATATCCATATTGGGCATTTCAACTCAAATTCTTGTACGAATTTCCCAATTTCTACATCCCATACAACGAGGTTATTTCATGTCATCATAATACTGGTTGGCACCTTTTAAAAATCGTTAATAGTCTCCGTATTGAAGAGGATTCAAGTTATTTAACTCAAGGGCCGAGCTGAATTATTTTATTGATTTTCTAAATTATTTTGTGTACATTTTGATAAAAAATTTAAAGCTTAACATTCTTACACTCACCGTCTAGTAGTTCTTATTTCTAACTACTTTTTTAAAATTATTGTTAAAAGACCAATCTTATATTTATTTAATTAATACTACTTTGTAAGGATATCCATTTTTATTACTATATTTTATCAATTATTACCTTTAATTTTCATTTTAATTTAGATTTAAGGCGCATATGCCATTTTAGTTTCCCAATTCTTAATTGATTTTCTTTCTAGGCTGAGGATGACCCCACTGTGGGTCGAAACATGTACTAATATATAAAATATATATTTGTTTATGTATTGATTTGGCGTATAATTTAAACGTTTAAGAGCAGATAGCTCCAACATGCAGTCTCCAAATGTGTGTGGGGGGTTTGTCTGCCAAAATGTCATGGACATGAAGATAGTTTTTGCCATTTTATGTCTGAAAGCACCCATGGGATTAGAAGCCGATTAACTGGTTGTTTTTTTAATCAATTAATAACTCTAATGAAGGTATCTGTAACAGCTGTACGAAATTACTGACTGACAGTTATTTCAAAGTTTTTATTCAGGCATACGGTATGTGTTTAATTTTAATTGGTTTTACGTCCCTGTTTAGTAGGCCTACTGCGGCTATTAGAGACGCCGGGGTACTGGAATTTTGCCCCGAAGGGGATCTTGAACGTGCCAGTAAATGTACTGGCACGACTCCCTCGCATTTGCGCACCCTCAAATGCCAACTGGCTCCGCTAGGATTCGATCCTGAAACCTTGGGGACAGCTGGCGAGAACGTTAACGCTGAGCCACGCAGCCAGCCTAAGGCATATCTGAATAGAACGAATGATTCATCCGTGAAAAATCTTCCCCCTAAAAATATCAAGCTCTATAAGATATTACACGCGTAATTTGCTTTTGGAATATCTGTAGGCTAGTCAAACTGCTGTCATAAAATGACGATTAAATGTTTTTGAATGACAATATACATGTATTTCATTCTTATTACTGCCCCTTTCGGATCAACATCCATCTCCTTTCCTTATATTATGCTACAAGAACCGCAAAGGACTTAAAATCTGTATTTCTTTGCGTTTTCGAAGTCGAATTTTGTTAATGAATGGTTCGTTCCAGTAGTTGTCTATTCGAGCCGCTAGATGGTAGCACTATGCGCTGTCGCCGCTGCTCTGCGTGTTAAGTGGCGAGAGTTTCCACTATTATCATATAAGCTATTTGACGGAACTTGTAGCTTACCTTTTATGGTGTCCGCTGGAAGCAGCTACAGACTCAGGCGAGCCGAACATGTCCTCGGACACTCCCGGCACTAAAAGCCATACGATAAATAAATAAATAATTGATATAGTTTAACTATTTATATCTTTTAATTCTTTGCATTATTAAATATATTTTTATCACTTCTAATACGTTAAATAAAACATTAAAAACTGCATTATTATTATTATTATTATTATTATTATTATTATTATTATTATATGTTAAAATAAAAATAATATAACAACACTGCCCAAACAATCTCTTTTGCATGAACTCTTGTATTGGAATACAGTACATACAGTACTCACAGATAATCTGAATTGGATTTGCCGTCAGATTCGTGAATCATATCTCAGAGTGTTCATTATTAGAATTTAACAAACTACTATTATTATTATTATTATTATTATTATTATTATTATCTGTACTGTCATCAGATTCGTGAGACATATCACAATAATGTAACATAAATAGCATTTAATAAATAAATAAAATTAAATTAAATTATTATTATTATTATTATTATTATTATTATTATTATTATTATTATTTATTTTAAGCGAATTCTCTCAATAAATGGAAGACGTAAAGTAAATAACTCAATCAACTTGTTTGGCTCTTCTCTTTGTTCCAATATGCTTTCATTCTTTTCGAGAAGGCTTGTTTACGTTCTTTCGACTATTTTGGTCTGTACTGTCTTTTGTTTTGTTGCTCTGATGTAACTTCCCGTTTGATTACTTTGTGTATGAAGGTGTCCCTTTCTGAAATATCTGTTGAATTTATGTTTGCGATTTTGAGGTCCTTTATAAGTTCTTCTAGCCAAAGTGATGAGTTCTTGACCGAGCTTACATAGTCTATTACCCTGTTAGTCAATCGATTTTCTGGTAGTGTAGTTAGATGACCAAAGAACTTTATTCTTATTTTCTTAATATCAAATTCGATGATTGAATACTGTTATTTTGTTTTGATTGATTGTAGCCTGTAACCATCTTGGGTATATCTTGCTCCTAAGAGTTTCCTAATGATCTTCCTCTCTACTTTTTTTATTGAAATGAAAATCCAGCCTGCTTCCAGTCTCCGACCGGGTCAGGAATGGAATGAATGAAGCCCCCCATCTAGCGGCGAGGATATGAACTGTGCCGGCTGCCGAGGCCTGACGCACTCCTCTGGGGCAATGATTAAATGAATGACAGATGAAATGAAATGATAGTGGAGAGTGTTGCTGGAATGACATTTTGACAGGGAAAACCGGAGTACCCGGATAAAAACCTGTCTGCCTCCGTTTTGTCCAGCACAGATCTCACATGGAGTGACCGGGATTTGAACCACGGACCCAGCGGTGAGAGGCTGGCGTGCTGCCGCCTAAGCCACGGAGGCTTACTTTTTTATTATTTCTTATTATTATTATTATTTAATATGTTTAATTATGATAGCATTTTGATATAATCATCACCATCGTTGACCAACTCCAGTTACCCGGGTGAGGCATACGAGCCCCCTCCATCTCCGTCGATCCATGAACCAATATTCGTTCACAATCCTCTCCCAATCCTGGCCTTTCTCGTGTACATCCTTCTTCACCATATCTGTCCATTGTTTTCTAGGTCTGCCAGCCGGTCTCCTCCCACCTAGGTCTCTTTCATACTCCCATATTTCAGTTCGATCGGTACTCATTCCCTTCACGTGGCCAAACCACTTCATTATAGCCTTCCGGATCTGTTGTAGTATAGAGTCTTTTATTCTCACCATTTTTTGCCTGTACTGTTCATGTTTTGGTTGCTCTGACATAACTTACCATTTGTTTGCTTTGTGTCTGAAGGTGTCCCTTTCTGAAATGTCTGTTGAACTTATGTTTAATACTATTTAATTTAACTTAATTGGTAATGGGTTACTTAATTAAACAAATTAAACAACTGGTGCCGATGCAAGTGTTGTAGTTCGCATGCGGTATACCGACTAATTTCAATAAAAAAATGTCAGGTAGACCAATGAATAGCTACCCACCTTTACCCTCTACCCTGGCCACAAGTTTCAGATGGTCAGATTACGTCTGTCAGACGATCTGAAGTTCTCTCTTAACCTAATTCTTGGAAATGAGTCCTGGACACTAATCCTTATACGTTGACCTAAATCTAAAGTCAGATTACGTCAGTCAGACGATATGAAGTTCTCACTTAACCTAATTCTTGTAAATGAGTCCTGGACACTAATCCTTATACGTTGACCTAAACCTAAAGTCAGATTACGTCAGTCAGACGATATGAAGTTCTCTCTTAACCTAAGTCTTGGAAATGAGTCCTGGACACTTATCCGTATAAGTTGACCTAAATCTAAATTCAGTTTACGTCAGTCAGACGATATGAAGTTCTCTCTAAACCTAAGTCTTGGAAATGAGTCCTGGATACTTATCCCTAAACGTTGACCTAAATCCAAAATGAGCATTGCGGTTCCATTAACCCCAAATGATTGGTATAGGTTGAAGGAATAAGACTCAAAACATTTCAATGGTGCACAAATAGAGTATATACAGTATATTAATCTTCTTGTTGTTAAATCAATTTAGTCGCTTGGGACATCTTGGTCATTAGCCCCGTGTAGTTGAGTGTGTGTTGAACTTGTCTGAATAAATTAACCTCTTGATGGCAATAATATACTAACTTTGAAATGCTGAAGTAAATATCTACTTTCTGTGGAATGATATGAACCTTGTGAGAATTTCAGTACTTTACTAAGATAAGCTTCCTGCCAACTTATGCATTGCTGCGTATGCACTTTCTCTTTAGGCATGGGGAAAAAGCGTTAGAATTTCTGCCATTTAGGACGAAGCAATTGGTCTTCTTACAATCTTAACACTGAAGTGGGCAGGAGGGAGACAGAGAACGCCGCCATACCTAAACTTGCATTCTCTTATCAGACCGGTGGTGGCAGTAGTAATGGGTCGTTTGGCCGCGATTCTGTGTCCTTTAGGTGATAAAACACGGTGTAAGGTGGAGAGAAAGCGAGAGAAACACAAATAAAGGTTGATGGCAAGGAGAGGTAGCAGACAAAGAAAACACATAGGATTTGTTTTATCCGCTTTGAACTTACGTACTGTCTCTATCCATAGTTCTGAGCCAAACGCTCCTATCTCTTTTGTAAACGAAAACGAAATAGATGTAAATTTTACAGATTGCTAACCCTTGGGGCTATGTGGAAACATATTTTGCTTGTTGCATTCTTTTCGCCACTACAATCTTTGATCTATAAAGTTTCTGTTGTTTTGCGTCTTTTTTTGATTTCTTATTTGGCTCGTTCTCTCTACATATAGGCTTATATTTCGAGTATATGTTTTTCTTTTTTACAATTTTTTCATGGTCTAACCTTGAGATTTACTGATGTTACAGAATGGAGGGATAAATATTTTCGACTCATATCCTACGTTTCTTTTCTCTTCCCTTAGCTTCATTTTAGAGGCGCACAATGGAATTGAGTTTTGAATGCTTCAAAGGAAGACAGAGGAGATCACAAGAGTGTGCAGAGGAATTCTTGTTGAAAGGAATCACATTTTTACGCAAATATAATCATGATATAACACTGTGAGGTGTCGCTCAGATAACAGAATGGCCTGAGGGCCTTTCAAGAGAAGCGAGTACAGGCATCGATTTTGAAATTTATCGTAACTGCCGTCTTACTATGGTAGAATCAGAATATACAGACTTCTACATTGTTGAAAAAAGGAGAAAAGACGGGATTTGTATTGGTCTTCGGCCCGATGAAGTTCGTTCAAATATCGGTACCGGTAACTTAATCCTACCTATATGAAGGATACATGTCCTAGAAATGAACCAAAGCGGATCACATGATTAGAGCGATAGTTTTTAACTAACTAAGATAATTAACATTTCTTGTCACATTTGAGGTGCTCATATGAGAATGATTCATAAAATGTCATAAAATAAAATTTTATATAAGTGGCAAAAAGGAGCTTTAGAGAACGAAAAATCTATATTATTACAAAGATGAAGAATGATTTATTTCTGACTCTACAACCTATTCAATGTCTGCTCCTTATATCTTCCCGTTATCTTTTCACTAGCACGTTATTTCTAGAAGCATAGGGATTCCTTCTTTTCACCATTTAGCCTACTTTCGATTTTTGCAAAAAATGAAAGTAGACTTATGAGATCAACACAGGGCGAAAAAAGTGTGTCTGTCTGTGTGTGTGTATGTGTGTGTGTGAGTCTGTGTGTGTGTGTGTGTGTCTGTGTGTGTGTGAGTGTGTGTACTCTGAATGTCTGTCCCCCCCTATCAATTCGAACACGGTGAATGCGAATTGAACGAAATTTGGTACAAAGGTAGCACTAGCAAAGGACACCTCAGTGTCATGTTTTATATCGCCCCCATCTTGACGGAAACGTAATGGCGGCCACACAAATGTTCAAAGCTTAAATCAAATTACGACTAACCTAATCATCCGATCTCTACCAAATTTTGCAACAACATACCGAACCAATAGGCCATCAGCGTAATAGTTTGCGGATGGCGGCCATCTTTGTGTGAAAATCGATTCCCCCTATTAATTCGAACACGGTGAAACTGAATGGAACGAAATTTGGTACAGAGGTAGCAGTAGCAAAGGGCATCTCAGTGTCATGTTTTATATAGCCGCCATATTGACAGAAACGTAATGGCGGCCACACAAATGTTCAAAGCTTAAGTTAAATTACGACTAACATAACAATCCGATCTCTACCAAACATTGCAACAACATTCCCTTATGGAGGGAGCATCCTTTGACCAATCTAATAGGTTATTAGCCTAATAGTTTGCGGGTGGCGGCCATCTTTATGTCAAAATTGATTCCCCCTATTAATTCGAACACGGTGCAACCGAATGGAACGAAATTTGGTACAGAGGTAGCATTAGCAAAGGGCACCTCAGTGTCATGTTTTATATCGCCGCCATCTTGACTGAAACGTAATGGCGGCCACACGAATGTTCAAAGCTTAAATTATATTACGATTAACCTAATCATCCGATCTCTACCAAATTTTGCAACTGCATACCTTATGGAGGGAGCATCCTTTGACCAATCTAATAGGTCATTCGCCTAATAGTTTGCGGATGGCTGCCATCTTTGTGTCAAAATGGATTCCCCCTATTAATTCAAACACGGTGAAACCGAAAGGAACGAAATTTGGTACAGAGATAGCACTAGCAAAGGGCATCTCAGTGTCATGATTTATATCGCCGCCATATTGACAGAAACGTAATGGCGGCCACACAAATGTTTAAAGCTTAAATCAAATTACGACTAACATAACCATCCGATCTCTACCAAAATTTTCAACAACATACCTTTATGGAGGGAGCATCCTTTGACCAATCTAATAGGCCATTAGCCTAATAGTTTGCGGATGGTGGCCATCTTTATGTCAAAATTGATTCCCCCTATTAATTCGAACAGGGTGGAACCGAATGAACGAAATTTGGTACAGAGGTAGCACTAGCAAAGGGCACCTCAGTGTCATGTTTTATAACGCCGCCATCTTGACGGAAACGTAATGGCGGCCACACAAATGTTCAAAGCTTAAATCAAATTACGATTAGCCTAATCATCCGATCTCTAGCAAATTTAGCAACAACATACCTTTTTGGAGGGAGCATTCTTTGACCAAACTAATAGGTCATCAGCCTAATATTTTGCGGATGGCGGCCATCTTTGTGTGAAAATCAATTCCCCTTATCAATTCGAACACGGTGAAACCGAATGGAACGAAATTTGGTACAGAGGTAGCACTAGCAAAGGGCACCTCAGTGTCATGTTTCATATCACCGCTATCTTGACGGAAACGTAATCGCGGCCACCCAAATGTTAAAAGCTAAAATGTAATTACGACCAACCTAATAATCTAGTTTCTACCAAATTTTGCAACACCATATCTTTATGTGGGAAACATATTCAGACCAAACTGCAAGAACATCAGCCCAATAGTTTGCAGATGGTGGCCAAGTATGTGTTCAAATCGATTCCCCCTATCAATTCAAACACGGTGAAGCTGAATTGAACGAAATTTGGTACAGAGGTAGCACTAGCAAAGGGCACCTCATATTCATGTTTAATATCTCTATAGCACGTTGTATTTCAACAAGCTAGTACAACCAACATTATATCATACTCCTTGAAAAGGACAAAGAGTTATAACAATACCCATGCATTTAGGAGAAAGTAGGCTATATGTTCTTTACTGAACATCTTGTTTATGGTTCTGTAATGTTTTCCCTTATGTTCATGCAAAGAGGTGCTCTTGCTCCTTGGCACTTATGTAAAGCCATTAATCCTAACCATACTTGTTGGTCTTTGTCATAAAGAATATCCTGTTCAGTTACAGTGCTCACATGAGGAATACTGAAAAACTTACTATAGACAAAAGCACACCTGGTGTCTGAATATCTCCATTTTTAATGATGCTCCACGTACCAATCCTCTTCCTACAATGACGCCTCACTAGAATAAAAATAAATCAGGCAAGTATTACTGAGCAAGATTGCTAAACATAACCCAGGAGGTCACAAGTGGACAAACGTTTAACAGGAGAGAACAAGCACAGCGGCTCAAAGAGAACACAGAATTTAAAGGAAAGCTCAATTTCAAATTTAAGAAAAAGTTAACACACAGTTTAAGTATAAGTACATACAAAATAGATAACTACGAGTTTTGATTCAAACTATTAATTTACTGATAATAAATAAGATATCAAAGGGAAAAAAGTAAATAATTGTTCGTTTTAAGAAATTAATCAGATTGAGAGGGCCTCAGTATACAAAAGTAGATCGACATGGAAATTATTTAAGCACAGAAAATATTAATATAATTAAGAACAAACGATGATAAAAAGAACTAAGAGATACAAGGAGAGAAATAGAAGAACTAGAATTACATGGATATAAAATAACGAATTAATTACAGAAGAGAGGAGACACAGCTGAAAGAAACTAAGTTATGAATTCCACTCAGTTTACTTCCAATATATAAAATTACTTAAAATATTAAATATTAGAATTAAAGGAGAGCTGAATGGGGACAACTAAACTACCTATGTGTGTCTGAAGTTCAGGCTTACATTTTAAAATTGGGTTATTTTTCCAAAGTTCTCACGCAAATACTAAAAAGGAGTGAGAGGGAATTATTATTATTTCCGATTATTCCCCTTCAGGAGAGCGTGAGAACTTGAGCCAATCACAGCTTCACTTCCTTTTCCTCTCTTCTTTTCTTCCCAAAACCTCTTCATTAGTTCACTGTGCTTTTTCTTCCTTTCCTCTGTCCATTTTTTCCCTGATGTATCTTTCCTTGAAACTTGTACAATTTTCGTGTTTCTGATTTTATTTCTAAAGTGTTCTCTGTCCTTAATGTCGTCTTCAGAGATTTTAAGTAATTCCATGTCTTCATGTACTTCTTTAATCCAACTGGTTTTTAATTTACTTGCATTCACGATATTGAAAATCTTCTTAGTGAGTCTGTTCTCATCCATCCTATATATGTGTCCATAGAACTGCAGACGTCTCTTCCTAAATTTATCTACAATGGTGTCTGTATTTTCATAAAGTTCCTTTTTTGGTCTCCTGACCCAAATTCCATTACGGAAAACAGCGCCATGGATTTTCCTAAGAATTTTTCGTTCCTGTTTCTCAATATCATGAATTCTTGTCATTCCTCTAATGACGGTGGTTTCTGCCGCGTACAAGGCTTCAGGCAAGACAACTGTGTTATAATGGAGCAATTTTGCATTGCGAGATACTGCTCTTTTGTTATAATGATTCCATGTCAGCTTATACGCCTTCTGCAATTTTACTATTCTATCTGCATTAGAAATGGTGTTCAATCCTGTGGGTTGGATGGCTTCTCCTAAATATTTGAAGTGAGTGACCTGCGAGATTTTTCCATATTGCGTTCGCAAGGTGATGTTTCCTGTTGATTTGGTATCCATATATTGTGTTTTTTCATAGGAAATATCAAGTCCCGTTTTACTGGAGATTTCATGTAGTTTCTCTAGCGCTAATATGGCTTCATCCTTGTTGTTTGTTAAGATGGCCAGATCATCTGCAAAGGCCAAGCATTTCACAGTGACTCTTTTCCCTTTCTCCTTTCCAATTTGGATACCTTTCACATGCTTTTCCCATTCTGTGATGATTTTGTCCAGTACGATGTTGAACAAGAGTGGTGATAAACCATCCCCTTGTCGAACTCCAGTATGTATTGCAAAAGAGTTAGTGATTTCTCCCATGAATTTCACCTTTGAGGTAGTTCCCAATAATGTTTCCTGGATGATGGCCCTCGTCTTCCTGTCAACTCCTAATTCTTCTAGTCTGTTAAACAAGATTTGTCTGTCAACCGAATCGTAAGCCTTTTTGAAATCCACAAATGTGACTGTAGTGTTCCTGCATCGTCGGATGTGCAGTATGGTCTTGAGGTTCCAGATATGCTCAATACAGGACCTTCCCTTCCTGAAACCTGCCTGATATTCTCCAATATGGTGGTCCACCTGTGGCTCGAGTCGATTCATCAAAGCTTTAGAGAGAATTTTATAAGCGACTGGAAGAAGCGAAATTCCTCTATAATTATTCGGATCAGTTTTGCTTCCCTTCTTATGGAGTGGGTGTATCAAAGCACTCTTCCATTCTTTTGGGATTTTCTCTGTTTTCCAGACATCTGATATTATTCTGTGAATTTTTGGTGTTATGTGTTCATGATCCAATTTCCAAACTTCTGCAAAAAGTCCATCTTCACCAGGGGCTCTATTGTTTTTTAATGACTTGATTATGTCCACTATTTCTTCATGTGATGGTGGAAGTGAATCAAGGTTGGGCACTGGTTTTGCAAATTGAAGTTGTTCAGAAGGTGCTTCGCAATTAAGGAGTGTACTGAAATATTTAGCTAGAATTTCACAATTATTGCTCGTATTTGTTTCCAGAGATCCATCAGGTCGTTGGAAGCATAATCTAGGGGGTTGAAAGCCTGCTATATTTTCTCTAAAGGTCTTGTAAAAATTTCTGGTGTTCTTAGTGAAGTCCTGTTCTATTTCATTTAGCCTATTATTATCATAATTGCGCTTTTCTCGGCGAATAATTTTAGAAGTGTTTCTCCGAACCTGCACAAATTCTTGCCAATGTTTCTGTTGTTTTATGGCTATTGAAATTATTCCATGCTTTAAACCTATATTCAATAGCATGATCGCATGTGATGTTCCACCACCTATGTTTTCTCTTTCTCGGAGGTTGACCGAATTTTATTGCTTGTTTCATTTTCTCTGCAAGTTCAGACCAGCTCGTGGTATCCATTTGACGGATTTCTTCAATGATGTTCATCTTGTTGAATTCAAGGTATTCTGGATCAGTTCGGAAAAGCTGGGTTCCCCTTATCCTTTGTCTGTTGGGTTGAAATTTTACCTTGATTTGTAGTAAATGATGATCTGAGTCAAAGAATCCTCTCCTGGTTTTCACATTAAGGACTTCTTTAGCGTTCCTTCTAGAGATAGCAACGTGGCCAATCTGGAATTCTCCAAGTGTTTCATTGGGGGATATCCATGTTGTTAATTTACGCGTAGGCTTCTGGAATTGTGTTGACATAATTTGGAGATTGAAATTTTGACAGAAGCTTATAAGGTGTTCACCATTTTTATTGGTTCTGCTATGAGCAGTGTATGGTCCTGTAATTCTCCTATATTTCTTTTCTTTTCCTAACTGACCATTAAAATCCCCCAGTAGAATCTTGACATGATGTTTGGGAATTTTGCTCGTGATTTCCTCCAGAAGTTCCCAGAAGTCTTCTATTACCTGAGGGTCTTTCCTGTTGTAGTCATTCGTTGGTGCATGCACGTTAATCAGTGTGTATACCTTGTTTCCCGATTTTATTGAGAGTGTTGAGAGTCTTTCTGATGGTGAAGTAAAATCAATTACTGAATCTGTGACGGACTTGCTAACCGCAAAACCTGTGCCAAATTGTCTTGGTCCTGTGTTGATCTGCACTGCAGGTTTTCCTTTATAGAGCCTGTAATTCTCAGAATCAAAGTGATTTTCATCTGTAAATCGTGTTTCCTGCAATGCCAAAATTTTGATGCTGAATTTATCAAGCGTGTTCGTTAGATGTTTGAGTTTCCCAGGCTTAAGCAAAGTGTTCACATTAAGTGTACCTATGAAACACTTTCGTTTAGGTCGAAGAGGTTTTGAGAAGCTCCGATCCTTCTCTACATGACATGTCTGGTCCCCCAGAATCCTATGACCAGAACAGGGATCCAATCTATTGACTGGGGCCTGGGGTAGTGGAATCTTTTCCTGTCGTTCTGCCATGGTTGCTTCAAGTTGAAGATTGTTTGTGGTGATCTCCGATGGAGATCACAAGATTTTAAGACTTAATTGTTGAGATTAAGCCGTACTTCGAACAGCCGCACCAACTAGGTGAACAGACGCTGCTCACTAGCCGCTGGATGCCAGAACCGACACTAGTGAGTTGGATATATGGACATCCATATACCTTTTACTCTTATCAACCCCGAGCACTGGGGTGCCTCCTCCGCCTCATACGCTGTACTGAAGTCCATCTTCTCCACCGTATTCGCCGTTGAGGTCTTCACTACTAACCCTGAGCTTGGGCCCTCCATATTTGTAACCCCTGGAGAGAGGGTGTCCCAGCATTATAAAGCCCCCAGGAGTTGGGCTACCTGTTGGTCCGCGGGTTCTATTGGGGGGTATTTGAACCAACCCTACAAACTGTAGGGGCCCCCTATCCGCCACCTGGGGACGCGCTCTCTAGAGGTTACAGGTTCCCCCGAGAGAGTGAGAGGGAATTATTAAAGAAAAACTATTTCACATTAAATCCCTTAATTACAACATAAATGAAGTACAATTAAATATCTGCTCTCTGTCAAAAACATTCACTCCATCAATTACTTAGTAATTTATCCTCTAAAAAGCATAACATATGTTGTTATAGTTGGCAAATTAATTAAAAACGGAGCATATTCATTCGTTAACTATCCAACTTCATATTCCAATTTTAATGTTAGCCCAATACTCGCTATAAGTCATCCGCCAGAACGTCATTCACACAACTTATCGATCTCAAATTATCAATATACTAAGGGTATGACAGCACCAAATGAACACCATCTTGCGAACTAGTGAACGTTTTATTGAGATTAAAATCGAGAGAAAATATTGCCTGTATTAAAGACAATCGTTATATGCTTAGATTAAAGAGCTCAAAATAGGAATTCTAACATTTTAATATCATAGGTGACCTTACACAAGAAAGGCGATAATAATAATAATAAACTTCCCAACGCTACACGGTATTTCAATTTCATCTTCTAAATTAAACATTCTTTTGAAACGTCTTAGA
Source organism: Meconema thalassinum (assembly GCA_946902985.2). Classification (NCBI taxonomy): domain Eukaryota; kingdom Metazoa; phylum Arthropoda; class Insecta; order Orthoptera; family Tettigoniidae; genus Meconema; species Meconema thalassinum. The sequence continues at coordinate 1,827,029,276 of OX336388.2, forward strand.
GTGTCTTATATCATAAGTCGTGACAAATAATACTGAATTATAATTTAAGCACTTCAAGCAGTTCATAAAATGTTTAATCGTAACCTCCTGGGTTAATTAAATCGTATATTAATCTATTCAGTCACATTATTGAATCCAGGCGCAGTCTGTTGGTAACTGATGGTGCTTTATTGCGGGAGGACCTTGTCAATAGATTTTCTGGCACGTTCAGGATGAAGTGTCGGCACCTCGGCGTCTCTAAAAGTCGCAGTAGTTAAATGGTTCGCAAAACCCATAACATTATTATTAAGTATGTTCAGTGTAGAATACGAGCAAGTTTCAAATGATTGTTTTAATATCACAAATCTTTCACAAATAGATTGCCGGTGGTCGAGATGGGAACTATTCTTTGTTTACTTGTGTCACACGTCAGTCTGCTTCGTTGACAGCTACAGTTGCGCTAGTAGGATATGACTCAGCTCCAGTAGCTTCAGTCATCGTTTAACTGACCGTGGTAACATGAGCTCCTGTGACGTTTATCTGACGCAATGCTGCTTGAATTATGTGCAGACTGCACTCTGTCATCGCTGTGTCCTCCGCATCACCCCACGGGGCTCATGCTACAATAAACAACTATCGCTGGCGCAGCCACGCTTAGCGGCAATCAAATGTTGAATGGGTAATATCAAGTGTACTTACAATTTGCCTGGGGAATAGGAAACTATCATACGTTGTAAACTTTATCATTCTTACTTTAGAATATTATTCATTAATTAAGTTTATACCGAGACACCTGTTAATACTCGAATGTTTAATGAAATTAAACATGTTTTCAACCCTTCATTGTGGTTATCGTCAGCATGGATTGCATTAAGATAACATACTTATGTACTAGCTGTACCCGTCATGTGTTGCAATGTCAATCAAGGAAAGAAAGTGCTTGTTTTATAATTTTGTTTATCGAAGTGCTTGGGTTACGCATTCATACATAGAAAACACATAAACTGCCACTAAACTGTACGAAATACACTCTCACCTCATAAGCCAAAATTGATTTACTAATTGAGAAAACTTTCGCGAGTGTGCGAAAAACAACTTATCAAAGTTCATTTGTTGAAACAATTCACAAGCCAAGACTCATTTTTGAAACGACTTGCGTGTCACCTACTGTAAAATGGGTTTACTAATTCAAATACTTTTGCGGGAGTGAGCAAAACAATACACCCATGTTTCAACACAATTGGATGATTGGTATATGAACGCACACGGGATTTTTTGAAAGGATTCGAGCACCACAAATCATTTGTTGAAACTACTCGTGCACCACCTATTGTAATATGGATTTGAAATGAAAATCCACAGCCAGCTTCCAGTCTCCGACCGGGTCAGGAATGGAATCAATGAAGACCCCATCTAGCGACGAGGATATGGACTGTGCCGGCTGCCGAGGCCTGACGCACTCCTCTGGGGCAATGATTAAATGAATGACAGATGAAATGAAATGGTAGTGGAGAGTGTTGCTGGAATGAAATGTTGACAGGGAAAACCGGAGTACCCGGAGAAAAACCTGTCTGCCCCGTTTTGTCCACCACAGATCTCACATGGAGTGACCGGGATTTGAACCACGGACCCAGCGGTGAGAGGCCGGCGTGCTGCCGCCTAAGCCACGGAGGCTTACTGTAATATGGATTTACTAATTCAAAAACATTTGCAGGAGTAGGCGTAATAACTCACCATAATTTTATCGCAATCGGATGAAGGGTATATGAGGGCGTTCGGGAAAGATAAACAAACAATCAAGAATATTCTTTATGGTGTTTGAAGACATTTTCAGTGTTGCCTTAGTAAACAAAAGTTTGATGCTTTCAGTTGGTCAACACGATTGTATCCAAATGAGATGGATCTGATGATGATCGCTTGACGATCAAAACTGGTCATCCAAGTGTATTGATTAATGTCATGTAATTTTATTCAGGATTAGAAAATAACCCATCACATTTAGGTGCAATCGTGTTGAACGAATGAAAATCATCAAACTTTTGTTCAAAACACATTCATTTTTATATAGAGAGAAATGGTTATTTTGTAAAGATAATAATAATTAAATTCAAATGTAACAAAAAAATGACAACTACGGCATGGATTAAGGAAGTTCGTAAAGATCTGAAAGGTCCAACATTCAGGAAGTTCAGATGTTAGATAGTGATACATCTCGGACCGTTATTCAAAATTTGGAAGGGCTCCAAGACGGAAGAAATGCGTGGACTGAAATAACACGGACGGATGAACAGAAACAGCTGCACAGCGTCCATATGAAGGAATGCTGGAGGAAGAGGAAGCTTAAGACGAAGAAGAAACGAATTTGTAGCATGATCCTCAGTGGTCAATTCGCTACGGCTTCAGTGGCGTAGTTGGTAGGATGCCGATCTGCTGTGCCCAATGTAGCGGGTTCAAACCCGGCCGAAGTCGTCAGATTTTTTAGAGCGTTAAAAATCCTTCAGTATGCCTTCCTTCGGAGGGGAAGTAAAGCCGGCGGTCCCATGTCATAGATTTATGGCATGTAAAAGATCCTTTCACAGACTAAACTTGTGTAAAGCAAAATTGTTAGGTTAGATTTCGTCGCAACGCTCTATCAAAGTTCCAACGTTCACCACTAGGTATCATTGATATCTGGTAGCGAAAGTTGGAACTACTTGAAATTGAAGGAACTTGTAGCTCACCCTAATAAGGGTGTCCGCAGGAAGCAGCTAGAGACTCAGGCGAGCCGAACATGTCCTCGGACACTCTCGGCACTAAAAGCCATACGATAGATAGAATTCGCAAATAAAACAAGATGTTCAGTAAAGAACATATAGCCTACTTTCTCCTAAATGTATGAGTATAGTTATAACTCGTTGTTATTATCAAAGAGTATAATAGAATCATTTCTTGGTTGAGGACCTTAGAAACTATTTACCTCTACCTAACGCCACAACCTAGAAAAAAACTACTACCATCATTGAAGAAAGATAGATAAGAAGTATCTCAAGAATGTTATGGATCTGGAGACATAATCGACCGGACTAGCTGCGTGGCTCAGCGGTAACGATCTCGCTTGCTGGGCCCTAGGTTGCAGGTTCGTATCCTGGCGCAGTCAGCTGGCATTTGAGGGTGCACAAATGCGAGGGAGCCGTGTCAGTAGATTTACTGACACGTTAAAGATCCCCTTCGGGCCAAAATTCCGGCACCCCTGCGTATCTAAAAGCAACAGTAGTTAAAAGGGTCGTAAAACAAATAACATTATTATTATTGTTATTATTACATAATCGACCTGCCGTGGGCAACATCCATTTTTGAGTTGAGGCATGTCTTTACACGTCTGGTTGTGCATGGCTTTCACAACCCTAATTGAATTAACAAATCTTTCCATGTCCCTACAGAGACGTGTGTATACAAACTATGTGGATATTTTCGATTGCTATTTGCCTGAAATGAAAGTATTAATAACCTGAACTTGCACCAGCGGCTAGAATTCAGTTACTATGTGAAATCGTTTTGTTCTTTACTTCAAATAACATTTTCAAATAACGCACAATAGGCTGTTACAAACCCTTTAAAATAAGAAGTAAAAATGTATCATAGTATCATCTTGTCATTCTTCAACTTCGATGCGCATAGAATGCCAATGGTATACTATCAATGGAGTCCCATGTAGACCAGTCGTGAAATCTAGTGGAGAAATATCGAACAATATAATCCTAACAGGGCGAGTGCATTCTAGCGGCCATAAGAAGAAACTTTCCAATAAAATCTGGAAGTTAATAAGTAGGCCGGCGTGCAGTTACCTTTTTGGCTGCTAGATGTCTCGAGCAAATCTGCTGGCGAAGTATGTTTTAATTAAATATATGTTTTGCACCGTAATATGCACAATATAACGCTTAATTTTAAAACGTCTGAGTCATTACAAAGCAACAAATATGTAAAATGTCAAGCAAAAAACCTAACTCCGATGGGGTTTGAACCATAGACATATGAAATGACAGACTAACGCTTTACCACGGAGCCATTTGTGCCAACGAACATTGACCTATATAAAATGACTTACATAGAACTTGTTAGCAAATAATGATAACGATTTCATCAGTGGAGTATATTGTTTATATATAAAGCATTTCATACAAAGTTTATTTATTTTGTATCAGTATGCTATATTGCATGCAATACTCAAATTAGTGAAATATAAGTCAGGCACAAGATATCCGCTGCCATCTTGTCTTCTTACCGAGACTATTCAGCTTTTTAAAATCACTTCTGCACTATAGTATTGCAAAATAAACTTTTAATTTCGAACGTGCCTCTTCCTTTAGAACAGTTAAATCGATTCTCGGCTTGATAATCGGAACTGGTGGGTCCCATGATATGGATTATAAAGTTTGCATAATTCGCACGGCCGCCATCCTGAAGTGGTACGGCGGATGACTTTGTAGTTAGGTCACAAGACGTGTTCTATATGAAGGTATGTTATTAACAAATTTGGTAGAGATCGGATAATTTGGTTAGTCGCTATTTGATTTTACGTTTTGAACGTTTGAGTGGCCGCCATTCAGTTTTGGTAAAGATGGCGGCGATATAAAACATGACACTGAGGTGCCCTTTGCTTGTTCTACCTCTGTACCAAATTTCGTTCAATTCGGTTTCACCGTGTTCGAATTGATAGGGGGGGACCGACATTCAGAGTACACACACTCACACACACACACACACACACACACAGACTCACACACTCACATACACATACACACACACAGACAGACACACAATTTTTGGCCCTGTAGTGATCTCATAAGTCTACTTTCATTTTTTGCAAAAATCGAAAGTAGGCTAAAAATCAACTCTATCCAATTTGGAATATATAAGTCTAGGATAAATGGACGTCCTTAAAAATTGTTTCAGAAAATAGTGTTGAACATGTATTTGAGATCCAATATAGGCTATTATAAGTAAAGTTCTATCAAAATATACTGTGGTATAAATGTGTAATATTTTCCTGATGAATCTTCTTATTTAAGTGAAGATAAAGGTGACATATTCATATAGTGCCAATTAGTACTTTTAGAACGAAAAGTATTCTTGTTTTTTGTCATTCAAATCCATCTATATATTTAAAACACTAAGCTGATTTTTGTTACCGCGAGATTGAGGGAACGGTAGAACCGATTCACTTCGTAGAGCAATCTGTCGAAAGCTGTAGGCCTGTAGATTTGCAGAGTGTCTTTAAAATAAACAAATATGTTACCACATATTTTAAAATTTATAAACAAAACTGCAAAATTATTGGCTCAAGCGCATGCGCAGAATCACCTTGGTTAATGACAGACATGGCGGATGTCCACCGCGTTTTATTGTAATAGTTATTCATAAGAATTATAATAAAGGAGGGGAATATTGATTATGAAGTTTCCACGATATAAACAGGAATGGAATATTATAAAAAACGGGAAATGTAGAAGAACTTATACGGACTGTTGAGAGTGAATGTTGTTTAAGTAACTTAATATTGCAGTCTTCCAACTGTGATTCGGTAGCTCAGACGACAGCATTCAAAACTCTTAATTTATGCAACGCGCAATGGAAGCAGTTCGAATCCCACCTCCGACACATATTTTTATTTCTCAATTATTCTTTCTGCCTATTGGTAATACATTGTCTTAACATATTTTACTTTTATTATTCCCATAAAGTAAGGAATTCTCCACGATATACGTTCCCATATACTTTTAAATTATTAAATAAAAGATGGCCACAATCGCTTTCGCCATGAGAGACAATTGACGAACATAATTCATTTGTTGGACTCAGACATCGTGGTCACTCAGCCCCGTCTACTTTGGTGTGTGTGTCTCAAATTTTCTCTGATAACCTGTGTTATTGTGATAGCTGTACTGATGTGTGCATTTGTAATTAAAGTGGGGAATGGGAAATTGGCGACCGAGGCCTTAAGTTAGGAACTATCCCGGTATTTACCTGCAGTGGAAGTGGCAAACCACGGAAAACCACATCCCAGATTGTTGAGATGGGAATCGAGCCTTGCCATACTTAGTTTTGCCTCCAGAGTGCGCCCCGTTCCAACCCTCAGACCAGAATTACACCTGCAGTGGAAGTGGAAAACCACGGAAAACCAAATCCCAGATTGTTGAGATGGGAATCGAACCTTCCCCTTCTTAGTTTTGCCTCAAGAGTGCGCCCCGTTCCAGCCCTCAGACCAGAATTACATTTCTAGAGAAATGGCGGATAAAGGATTCACCGTATCGTAGTGTGATCTTTGTTTTTGAGAATTAAAAAGAGGGGATTGAAGAACTTCAATAGGCGTTTGAGTTCGTTTGTTGTTTAAGTAACTTAATATTGGTTTATAAGTCTGTTGACTGGGTGGCTCAGGGGTAACATTGCGGACCCAGGAATGAATTTTGCATAGTCGAAGGAGTCTCACCTCAGACATGTATTTTTATTTCCTAATTATTCTTTCTGGCTATTGGTAATTCATTGTCTTAACATATTTTACTTTTATTGTTCCCGTACAGTAAGGAATTCTCCATGATTTACATTGCCATATACTTTTAAATTATTAAATAAAAGATGGCCACAATCGCTTTCGCCATGAGAGACAATTGACGAATATAATTCATTTGATGGACTCAGACATCGTGGTCACTCAGTCCCGTCTACCTTGGTGCGTGTGTCTGTGTGTAAAAATTTTCTCTGATAACCTGTGTTATTGTGATGGCTGTACTGATGTGTGCATTTGTAATTCAAGTGGGGAATGGGGAATTGACGACCGAGGCTTTAAGTTACGAACTATCCCGGTATTTACCTGCAGTGGACGTGGCAAACTACGGAAAACCACATCCCAGATTGTTGAGATAGGAATCTAACCTTGCTCTCCTGAGTTTTGCCTCAAGAGTGCGCCCCGTTCCAGCCCTCAGACCATAAGTAAATTTCTTGGCAAACCAGGGATCGAACCTGGATTCCGGGGCGATAGCTCAGAATGTAGCCTTCAGATTGGGCTTCCCTGTATTAATACGATTTTTGACAAGCACTGAACATATAGTCTAACTCTTAAACTCCCTCCATTACGGTGGCTGTCGAAGTGAGTCTATGCTCATTCCAGTAGTTGGCGAAGTATGCTCCCTAGCTTAATTTACTGTCATGGAAATGCAAAGGATTGTACCTACACCAGGTGATGGAAATTGCTTATTTAGAGCAGTTTCGTACTGTTTATTCCAAAATGCAGGACGTTATCCTGAGCTGCGTCTGCAAGCAAATTGCAAAAATTGTTGCTGGCATGTATAATTATAAGGATTTTATTATTGGCGATCAGTATCATCGCATTCTCATCAGCAATAAACTTGAGAATGAAAGTATCTGAACTTCATTGTATACGTGAATATTATTGTTTATTGATTATTTGTTTAGAATACATAACAATGAGTCTAACCCCGCTGTTGATTTTGGCAATGGAAGTATTATTTGCCATTTAATATTTGGCGGCTGCGTTGATGCAGGCCACTAAAGTGTTATTGAATATGATGTTAATTTGGAGAGAAATGCTGCAATAAATATACCCATTTGACGAAAAAGAACATTAGCCACAAAAAAGTGGGAAATCGTAGAAAAATACGAAGCCACTTTTAAAATCTAATATAAAAATGCCATTTCAGAAACAATTCCAGATATTATGCCGTACAGTGTATGGTCCTTGACGAACAAATGTAAACATTGTTCTGCACTGTATTTCTGTAGCGAGAAATCTACGCTTGGTTACTTTGACCTTTGGTGTTGTAATGGCAAAATTAATCTTACTAAATATAAAATATTTGACAGACTGCAACAATTTTTCACTGGAAATGATATCTCAAGGAATTTAAGAGAGAATAATCGGCAGTAGAACAAATGCTATGTCCTTGGTTTCATTTGGTGCCAATGTCACTGTGCCACATGCATACGGTCCATATTGTTTTAAAATGTATGGAATTGCACTTCATCGCATTTCTTCGTTAATGTATATTCCAAAATTATAAGCGACGGTTCCTGCGGCCAGTTGTATATATTAGGCTCCTCAGAATTCTTGAATTCCTTGGAATTAAGTGATTTGCTTCCACATACTCCAAACGATTGCCCCATAGATATGCTCCTTAGAAATCTGAAGTTTCCTAAGGGCATCTAAATGCTACCATATTAATTATAAGAAATATGTACGAAAATTGAAGCCTCCGTGGCTTAGGCGGCAGCACGCCGGCCTCTCACCGCTGAGTCCGTGGTTCAAATCCCGGTCACTCCATGTGAGATCTGTGCTGGACAAAACGGAGGCAGACAGGTTTTTCTCCGGGTACTCCGGTTTTCCCTGTCAACATTTCATTCCAGCAACACTCTCCACTATCATTTCATTTCATCTGCCATTCATTTAATCATTGCCCCAGAGGAGTGCGTCAGGCCTCGGCAGCCGACACAGTTCATATCCTCGCCGCTAGATGGGGGCTTCATTCATTCCATTCCTGACCCGGTCGGAGACTGGAAGCAGGTTGTGGATTTTTTTATGTACGAAAATTGCTTGAATTTGGAAATAATAAGTGCAGTTAAAATTAGGCGGAGAGATCTAACCCTTCGACTTGATTCCATATTAATTATATGAAATATGCATGAAAATGCTTGGATTTGGAAATAAGTGCAGTTAAAATTAGGCAGAGAAGTCTAATCCTTCGACTTGATTTAACACCATCGGATAAAACAATCATTTTCTTTTAAGAGGCAACATTTTCCGATTCGCTTGGCATACTTTATCACAATCAATAAAGCTCAAGGGGGAACTCTGGAACGTATAGGTCTCAATTTGCCTCATCAAGTTTTCAATCATGGCCAGCAGTATGTTGCAATGTCTAGAGTGCAATCTTTTGACGCCCTTAAAGTTTCAATAGTGCCAACAAATAATTGTACAAAGAACGTATATAATAAAATTCTTCAGTAAATATTTTCTTATTGGCCGTCATGTATTGACGGGTTTCAACTAGTTATTGTATTATGTCTATTATTTTAAATTACATGGGTTGATTATAACGTAGTCTTGTAGTTGATCTAATTGTGGGGATTACCTTGTATGTCAATAGTGTGCGTAGCTCATATTACAGTTCAACATTTTATCTGGTACTGATGTTTTCATGTTGTATAGAACTTATAGATGTTTGATTATTTGGGTTCAAATTATTCATGTAGACACTCTTATAATCATATTATCCTCAATCGTTTTGTAATAATGGAGTACAATTTGTATCCTTGGTTCTGAATACAGTATGTTATGTGGTTATCATGCACTGTAGTTTGTATTAACGTCAACATATCAGCTAATATTAATACTTTGTTGTTTTTGAAGTGTGTCTCGTAATAGTAGTCTATATGCAAGGAATTATTCATGATAACAGATTTAACACCTGGCCGAACACTTCCAATCGATCCCAATACTACAGTATTGTCACTCCTAATTGCTCTCGCGTCAACTCTGAACATGCCTAAATAATAAAAATGTGAAGTTCTTAAGCCATTTTTAAAGAGTTGCCGGTATTAATCGTTCAACAAACTCTTTAATTTTATAATTTCTAGGAATGTATTCTCTAAATGTAACAGCTTCTAAACCACTGAGGTGTAATCCCATTACTAAACCTGTTGTTTGTGCGTATATTTTACCTTGAAATTCGAACACGTTCTGGTTGAGCGTGACCTTGATTAACTGAAATTAATATTAATATTTAAGCTTTCAGTCGGTCAACACAAAATAATTCCAATTACTGGAATACATGAAAGAACCTGACATAAATTACATGTTATTAATATTTATACTGGCTACGATATATTTTGCCCGTCAGAGGAGATTGTCGGGGTATCATCAACCGAAATGGTAGTCCAGACAGTCCCATCTGTCAAACACACAACCAGAGAGGATTGGATGCACTTATTTTAAGGCTAGTGTAGCACGAGTATTATGGTCCCTGTGGATCAGGTCCATACATGGAGGATATGTCTTAAACAGCCAAAGAAATACATCCTCAAATAAAAAGCTAACAAATGAAAACATTAAGGCTTCAGTAAAATCTCGTGTACATGTTTATTCAATAAAACGAACCCCTATCCTAATTCGGAGGGTTTATTCAGCTAATCCACAAAGCTAATAAATTAAATAAATAAAAAGATCAGGGCCCTAACTGAAGCTAGGTTAATCCCTCTCGACAGTTCTTTGATACATAAAAAGTAAACAACAACAACAACAAAGCTTGGAATGTCGCACGTGAGGTAATCCCTACGCAGTAATAAACAAATGACTAATATCGGAAGTTACATTTAACAGGACAACAAAGCAAGGCCTGGGTTATGATGGTACCACTTCCGTGATTACATTTAATTTGAATTAATTTAGCTAAGTCCTGAAATGATGAAAAATTACGGCGAGAAGCATCAGTAAACAAATAATTACGACAAAAGCTAATATGACAACCAACGTCTAACAAAAAGAACAATATCTGATTACAACAAATATACAACAACAATACGGGTACATGAGAGGTAAACACATAAATATATCGCTGAACACATAGACTTTCTTATTGTAAATCCTGCCTACACAAATTGAGGCGCTGGTTGCCCTAAAATGTTATCTGAATGGGTGTAAATAATGTTGACACAAGCTTAGTAATAACCATGTCTTATGATGTATGAGTATGCGCTCCACCAGTTACGAACTTTTGATCCGGCCGCAACTCCGTCGGTCCAAAATAAAGGGTCAGCTCAATCTAATATCACCTCTCTCTGGGAAATGCTTCAGCACATGTCATCAGTAGGCAATCAAAATGTTGGTTCAAGGTTATATCAATCAATCAATCCATCAATCAATCAATCAATCAATCATTAAATCAATCATTAATTAGTTTGAATAGTTAGGATAAATTAGGCTTCATGATTTATAGTCGTAGGTTTAGGTTCTCTAATTGGTTTTATGTCGAATACTGAGGATAATCCATGACACAGGCTGAATACACAATAATAGTGAGCCTCCTCTGAGCTCATCACAAGATCGGTGACTTCCAGTCACAAGAATAACACGAGCTAGCACCGGCTCGGCAATACAATATCACTAGCTATTAGCGGCACACACATGGCTGGCATAATACAGCTTCGGAATAATCCTGGCAAAATCGCCCAGTACATTTCCGGCAGCACGCCGGTCTCTCACCGCTGGGTCCGTGGTTCAAATCCCGGTCACTCCATGTGAGATCTGTGCTGGACAAAACAGAGGCAGACAGGTTTTTCTCCGGGTACTCCGGTTTTTCCTGTCAATATTTAATTCCAGTAACACTCTCCACTATCATTTCATTTCATCTGTCATTCATTTAATCATTGCCCCAGAGGAGTGTGTCAGGCCTCGGCAGCCGGCACAGTTCATTTCCTCGCCGCTAGATAGGGGCTTCATTCATTCCATTCCTGACCCGGTCGGAGACTGGAAGCAGGCTGTGGATTTTTCATACACGGAGTCATGGGACACATGTTATATGTTTTTTTTTATTGCAATTCATATATACTACCACCTCCTAAAATATTTACTATTCCTCCTGAAACACCCTGTATATACATAATAATAGTCGAAGAATGATAAAAACAATAGTGTGGCATTAATAGAAAATTATAGAAAATTATAGACAAAAGAGTGTATAGGCCTGCAGTGTCCGAGGACATGTTCAGCTCGCCAGAGGCTGTAGTGCTTCAATGCGGACACTCATGAGGTGATCTACAAGTTTCGTTCAATTTCAAGTAGTTCCAACTTTCCCTACCAGATATCACTGACACCTAGTGGTGAACGTTGGAACTTTGATAGAGCGTTTCAACGAAATATAACCAGGAAATTTAGCTTCACACAAGTTTAATTAGTGGAAGGATCTTTTTCATCCCATAAATCTATGACATGGGACCGCCGGCTTTACTTCCCCTCTGAAGGAAGGCATTCTGAAGGATTTTAGTGCTCTTAAAATGTCCAGTTTTTTTTCGTGTGGTCACCTCAGAGACCTAGTGCAGGTCTTTCTATTCTACGCCCATGGGCGACCTGCGCGTCGGGATGAGAGATGGAATTGAATAAGGTGAATGAAATTGGAGAAGGATGTGGAAGGAAGCGGCCGTGGCCTGTCAGAAGATACCGTCCCAGCATTTGCCTGGTGTTGAAAATGGGAAACCACGGAAAACCATTTCAAGGACGGCCGACGGTGGGGCTCGAACCCACGCGTCTACTGAGTCAGCAGAGAGCTTGGCCCCATGACCTAACACTGCGCTTTAGCCAGCGTAGCCACTACTGTCGGTAAATATCCAGTATCAGCCTAGAAATATATATATATATATACAAGAAATATATTAACATATTCTTACCGCAGGTTGTCTGCTATTGTCCTGATTTTATAGTTGAAACTAATTGCATAAAAATAAGCTTTTAACATAGGCCTAATGCAGTAATGATGATTGTTATTATTATTATTATTATTATTATTATTATTATTATTATTATTATTATTATTATGTGGCTTCGGTGGCGTAGTAGGTAGCATGCTGAACTGCTATGCCCAAGTTCGCGGGTTCAAACTTGGACGAATTCGTCGGATTTTTTAAGAGCGTTAAAATCCTTGAGTATGCCTTCCATCGGAGGGTAAGTAAAGCCAGTGGGCTCATGTCATAGATCTATGGCATGAAAAAGAACCTACCACTAAAATTGGTAGTGTGTAGACAAATTTGTAGATTATATTTCGTTAGAATCGCTCTAACAAGTTCCAACGTTCGTCGCTGGGTGTCAGTGGCATCTGGTAGTGAACGTTGGAAATACTTGAAATTCAACTTTCTCATTCATCTTCATTCATTTTATCTTATCCAGATGCGACTGTACTTGTAGCTCACCCCATGGGTGTCGGTATAGGAGCAGCTACAAACTCTGGCGAGCCGAAAATGACCTCGGACACTCCCGGCACCAAAAGCCATACGCATAAATAAATATAATGATTATTATTATTCTTTCCTCTGTAAAATCACTGCTCATTATCTGGCAATCTGATCATTGACGCGAACCTGTGTGCGAAGCTTAAGGAGGCGATTAGACTGGCTCCAACACTTGAGGGAACTACACAGATGTTAATCTTGTCAAGGCTTAGCGAGGACCAAGCGCATCAGTGTCAGCTCGATACCAGGTCTAATAGGCTCTCAATTCTTAACTAGCGATGTAAAAATACCACTAAGTAAACGAGTGCTGAATTGCCGTAATGAATGAAATTTATTCATATCATAACATGAAACAAAAACTTTTGTTTGCTACCTTTCCAAAATAAAATACAAAATGTTGTTGTTGTTAATGAATTTAGGGGTTATGCAACATCGTGGTCATTCAACCCCGTGTACTTGGGTGTGTAGGATATGTCTGATAATCTATGTTATTGTGGTGTCTGTAGTTGTGATTGTATTTGATCGCAAAAATAAATTTAAAAAAGACCTCAAGTTTGTCAGATGTCCTAGTTGTATAACAAATATTTGTTATAAAATCAGGATGTCTCAGAGTAGGGGACATGGTGGTGCAGTGGTCAAGTTGCTTGCCACTCACAAAGGTGGACCGGGTTCGATTCCCGGTCAATACATGTGCAATTTTCGAAGGGAAATATCACGCCCAATGGTTCGGAATCCACGTAAATTCGAGGTTCCGTGGCTCATGATCGCGAGATTAACGGTCACGTTAAACTACATTCTTCATGAATTTGTCTCTGAGGATATTGGACTTATAGCCTACTTGCCTAGGCTCCATTTATTATTGTATATTAATTGCAACCGAATGTCCATAGCAGGTCATTTTATTTAAACGCCCGTGGGCTCCCAACAAGTTCAATTTCAAGTAGTTCTAACTTTGGCGACTAGATGCTACTATCACTAACATCTAGCGGCGAACGTTGGAACTTGATAGAGCGTTTATAACCAGCCAAATATAACCTGAAAATTTTGCTACTCACTGCTAATTACATGCCATAAATCCATGACATGGGCCCGCCGGCTTTACTTCCCCTCCGAAGGATGGCCTACTAAAGGATTTTAACGCTCTTAAAAATCTGATGACTTTGACCGGGTTTTAACCCACAATCTTGGTCATAGCAGTTCAGCATGCTACCGACTACGACACCGAAGAATCGATCTCATTTATAGACTTGTGAAATTATGCTCACATAACGTGTATCGGTAGAACATTAGTCATTCAACTAGAGAGCTCTGCTCAGAAATAATGTATCGTAAGTCTAATATGCTGTAGTGTTGACTCGTGAACTTCTTAAGCTCCACTAATGCAATTCGCAAGCCAAACTGTTGGAGACGGTCCAACATGCAGTGTGTACTGTATCTCGCCAAAAAGGCCATACATCAAATTACAGTTGGTCTTAAAGAATTGTCCGTTCGTTGAGCGTTTGGGCGACCTGCCCATAAGATTACTGCTTGTTGACTCTGCACTGCAATGCAGAGATAACACCCGCTACTTTATTGGATGAGATAGCAATATTCAGTACTGCTGCAGACCATGTTTTTAATGCTCTGCTTCCACCAATATTGACTTCTTGGCTGGTTATAGTAAGAAACTCAGAGATAAAATGTCGTTGCTGCTAGCTCCATGCACACTTGTGTGAAAGTGTATCAAGCTCATAATAGCGGCTTCGGTGGCGTAGTCGGTAGCATGCTGAACTGCTATGCCCAAGATAGCGGGTTCAAACCCGGCCGAAGTCGTCGGATTTTTTAAGAGCGTTAAAAATCCTTCAGTATGCCTTCCTTCGGAGGGGAAGTAAAGCCGGCGGTCCCATGTCATAGATTTATGGCATGTAAAAGATCCTTTCACAGACTAAACTTGTGTAAAGCAAAATTTGTTAGGTTAGATTTCGTCAGAACGCTCTATCAAAGTTCCAACGTTCACCACTAGGTATCATTGATATCTGGTGGCAAAAGTTGGAACTACTTGAAATTGAACGGAACTTGTAGCTCGCCCTTTAGGGTGTCCGCTGGAAGCAGCTACAGACTCAGGCGAGCCGAACATGTCCTCGGACACTCCCGGCACTAAAAGCCATACGATAAATAAAATAAAAAATAAATAAATAAATAAGCTCATAATAATGATGATAATAATTATAGGCTAATCGAACTGTATTGTCCGAGTGGACAGTCTGCCATAGCAGACGGGTCGTTTCCAGAAAGGGAAAGTTGAAGGCCGATTCTCGGATGAAATTACCGTAACGTCGGGTATCCCTCAGGGCAGCGTAATCGGAACTTTGTTATTTTTGGCGTTTATAAATGACTTACCAAATGGGATTCGCAGTGACTGTCGATTGTTCGAGGATGATTGTGTAATATATCGAAAGATACATGACTCACAAGACAATGCAGTACCTCAAGATGGCCTGAACCTGATCTATAAGTGGTTGATTGAAAATAAAATGAAAATAAACACAAGAAAATGTAGTCTGATAAAATAGGGAAATTGCGAAGGCAAGATTTTCGATATAACATTGTCTCGGAAATACTTGTAGAAGAAGTTTCTTGCAAATATTTGGGCGTTCACGTAAGAAATGATATGAAATGGAGTAGTCATATAGGATGTGTAGTTTCTAAAGCTTACAAATCCCTGCACATTGTAATGAGGGTATTAAAAGGAAGTAGTACCTCTGCTAAAGAATTAGGATATTTGTCAATTGTAAGACCTATTCTGGAATACGCCTCGGCGGTTTGGGAACCATATCAAGTAGGGCTCATAAATGAGTTGGAAATGGTACAAAGAAAGGCCGCTAGATTTGTGCTCAGTGACTTTAATCCCAGGAGCAGTATGGGCCGTATGTTAAGGAAACTTGGGTGGGAATCACTTGAGGCTAGGAGGATGAAATCTAGACTCTGCGCTATGTACAACACGTATACAAATCAACCAGCTTGGGGTGAGCTTAGCAAACGTATGGAAAAGCCTTCTTACATGGGTAGGGGCGATCATCCTTTCAAAGTTAAGGGCCGACCACAGCGAACAAATTATGGTAAATATTCTTTCGTAAACCGTGCCATTAATAATTGGAACTCTCTACCTGCCGCAGTCTTAGAGCCTTTTCCCAAACATATACAGTAGGTGTGTTTAAGAAAAGACTGACAATTTGTGTAAATACTCCAGTTTAATTGTTAGTGAATTGTTATGTACAATTATTTATTTGGTATGTATATCTAATTTGCCACCGGGGGACACACCCCCAATTGCAAATAAACGAATGAATGAATGAATGAAAATATTGTAGTCATTAATAAGAAGGTTAAGGAATCCACCGTGGTTGACGTAGCAGTTCCCAATAGCAAAAAAACTTACAGAGAAAGCACGACGAAAAATTCTCCAATTATGAAGACCTAGTGGAACCTATCAAGAAGCAAAGGCAGAATGGAAAGATGAAGATTATACCAATTGCCATATCAAGCACTGAAGTTGTACCACGGAGTCTACTGCATGGGTTCACGGTGTGTGAGTGGTTATCGTGTCGGACTACCAACCCCAAGCTTGCTGGTTCACTCCAGGCCGTTGTAAGTGATTTTTAGCCTACTTTTCACATTTTGCAAAAATGAGGAAAAAGTAGACTTATGAGATCGGGCAAATGTGTGTCTGTCTGTCTGTCTGTCTGTCTGTCCTTCTGTCTGTCTGTCTGGCTGTGTGTGTGTCCCCCCCTATCAACTCCTAAACGGCTGCAGCAATCGAAACAAAATTTGGTAGGAGTAAGATCTATACCTGAATATCTCACGGCCATATTTGAAAATGATGTCAGTGCTACCAACTGCTAAAAAATCGCAATTGAAATTTGAGCTCCATGTTGGATATCTTGGAAAGTATGAATGGGAGCTATTTCAAAATCGGCACACGTACAGATCATAATATTTCAGTTTAATTTCCAGGAGGCCAAACATGGCAGTGTTGCCAAAATGATTATAAGCCTCCTGATTGGTCCAATTTTTAAATGCATATAACTTCTACACTATCAAGTGGAATTCAACCAAATTTCGTATGTTGTATGTGTACATAACCAGATATGATTGAGGGTATTCTTAAGTCCTACCAGGGCTGCCAACTGTTAATAAATGCTCCTAATTTATTTTATCCAAATACCAATATATCAGAAAGTATGCAAGCCGACAGCTTTAAGCTATGCACACGTATAGTACCTGACATTCTATATTAATTTGGAGTAACTTATATACGTCAGTGCTACCAACATGATTCTAAGCCTGCTGACAGGTCCAACTTTAAATACATGTAACTTCCATACTATCATTTGGATTTAAACCAAATTTCGTATGTACTATGTGTACCATAACAGATATGACTATGCGTATTCTAAGGAGCAACCAGGGCTGCCAACTGTTAACATGTGCTGTCCCTATTTTTGTTACCCTAATATCAATATATCAGAAAGTATGCAAGCCAATAGCTCTAAACTTTGCACACGTATAGTACCTGGCATTCTAGACGAATTTGGAGTAACTAATATACGTCAGTGCTGCCACCATGATTCTAAGCCTGCTGATAGGTCCAATTTTAAAATGCATGTAACTTCTAAACTAACTAATGGATTTCATTCAAAATTGGCAAAACAATAGATCATATTATTTCAGATTATTTCTGACCAATACATGCATGACATTGTTGCCAACATGATTTTACGCGCGCTGTTAGATCCAATGTTTAACTGCATGTAACGTCCATGCTATCCAGTGGACTTCAACCAAATTTTGAATTTAGTACCGTAAGAGACGGAACTAAGAATATATTCAGTCATCAGGGCTGCCAACTGTAGTGCTCTATTAGGATACATTATGCCAGGTATACAGTATTTCGAACTAATTGGAAATTTCGATATTAGCAACTTAATTTCGTCATTATTCTAGATAGGTTCATATTCTGTAGAATAATCATTGGCATGAAAAGTAGGCTGTATAGTTCTTCACGGAACTTCTTGTTGAAAGGTGACAAATATCTAGACGCGCATGTCATACGTTATTGGCATGTTAAAGAACCAATTTGAATTCAGTAGGCCATGTTCATAATGTCAAAATTAATTGCTGGATTTTCCGCTAGCACAAAGTTCCTCCTTTCTCTAACAGAAAGTGCTATAACCCAGTGTCAAGGAGCTTAGATATCTAACTTAGATATCTAACCTCCTTTACTTTCATAGCGCTTCAAGGAACAACAAAATTTGACATGCAAGCTGCCCTCTGGGCTTCAAATAACAAAAGCTTGCACCCGATATCCGATGCCATACGATATTATTATTATTATTATTATTATTATTATTATTATTATTATTATTATTATTATTATTATTATTATTATTATTATTATTATACAGCATGGGTTGATGTAACTTGATGTAGACACAAATTTATACTGTACAAGTCAATACAAAATTGCGACAACTAGATTAGATCATGGACTAGTGAAAACAGTTTTCTTAAAGGTGGTGATTATGCTGTGATTTCTCATAACCTATATAGTTGCCATAGAGGTCTACATTTGCCAGATCATGTTCTGAGCGTGAAGTTATGGCCTAACAAAAGGTGCCGTCCCATAATTCGCTTGGAGTTGAAAATAATAACGCAGAATATAGGTTACGACCAAATAGAGAGTTCTATTTGAAATGTGAACAAGTAGTTCCGTGAAGAACTATACAGCCTATTTTCATATATCCTACTTATGTTATTTGCCTCTATCAACATACAAAATTTCAGTTTGATTGCTGTAATAGATTCGTAGATATTAAGAACCGACTAAATATTTCGGATGGTCGCCATGTTGGATTTTATATATGTAGGTCCTAGAGTTATGTACTGTTACATGCAGATTATTGTGAACGTGTAGTATTCAAACTTCAATCGCATAATTAGGACACAAGAAAAAACAAGGAGATTTTAAAATTTTTCACAGCTGCCATCTTGAGGTTATGGAAATAATTGAAATAGATTAGATGCCAGTGGATTAACATTCGTATAAGGATTTACTGTACCAAGTTTCACTCCACTCGGATGGTTAAATTGCGAGAAATGTCCATGTGAATATTTATAATTCGCGTCACCGCCATGTTGGAGTTGTGATCACCAGGTTATGTAAAGTCTTATAGGTGAACTTAAGTTCATAGCCCCTATGAACATTAAAAAATGCAGTTTGGTTGCTAAAATAGATTCGTAGATATTCAGTATCGTCTAAATATTTCGGATGGTCGCCATGTTGGATTGTTAAATGTATAGGCCATAGAGTCATGTACCAATAAAGGAAAATTAATGCGTAGGTTCATTATTCAAACTTTCACTTCGAACGCATGACTACATCACAAGAAATAAATAAAAACTTAATTTTAAAATTCGCACTGCCGCCATCTTGAGGTTATGTAAACAATTGAACAAAATTAGATACCAGTGGATTACAATGTGTATAAATATTTCCTGTACCAGGTTTCAGTGCGCTTGGAACATTAAATCGCGAGAAAGGTCTATTTAAAATTTTCAAATTCGCTTGGCCGCCATGTTCGTTTTGTAGTTAACCGGTTTTTGAAAGTCATATAGATGGACTTCCAGTAGTGCCCTTTATCTCCGTACAAAATTTTAGGGAGATACCGCTAATAGTTTCAGAGATATAGAATGCCGGTGAAATATTTCGCACATCCGCCATCTTGTGATTATGTAAACAATTGAACGAAGTTAGATGTCGGTGCATTACAATGTATATAAACATATACTGTACCAAGTTTCATTGCGTTTGGTTGGTCAAATCACGAGAAACGTCTATTTAAAAGTCGCAAATTCGCTTGGCCTCCATGTTGGTTTTGTAGTTACCAGGTTTTCAAAAGTCACATAAGTGACTTATAGTAGTTCCCTCTATCACCATAGAAAATCTCAGGGTAATATTAGTAATAGTTTCGGAGATATTGAATGCTGGTGAAATATTTCGCACAGCCGCCATGTTGGATTGGTGAGTCGTAACAAAATTTGAAGGGCACGGTCGAGGTCGCCGAGAATAGTGCTATGAACTTTCCGAGTTTCATTGAAATCGCTCCTGCCGTTTAGATTTTATTAGGGGGACACACACACACGAATCACACACACACACACACACACACACGCACACACACACGGACAAAAGGTGATCTCATAAGCCTATTTTTTCAAAATTGAAAATAGGCTAAAAATTAACTGATGTGATGAAAAGGAGAAGATTGCAGTTCTTCGGGCACATTTATAGAATGGAAAATAGTAGCTACATTTGTCGGTAAGGTACAACACTAGCAATACTTCATAACTATAGTCACGATTACACTCATGAAAATCGAAATTGCAATACCATAAAGAAATCAGTCGATTGTGTTGAGTTTCAAGATATGAAACGATGCCATCCTGATATTTAAGGGATAATATTTTCAGGTCCATTGGTTTGCCAATACAATGCTCCCCACATGATTGGCCGTGGAGGAACCATCATGGATCATAGTGTAATATTCATTAATTTTCATTCATGTACTTTATTTGCAAATGGGGGTAATTTCCCGGTGGCAAATTGTACAATTACAGAAAATTACCATCAATAATATCTCGTTCGGAGGGGAAGTAAAGCCGGCAGGCCCATGTCATAGATTTATGGCATGTAAAACAACCTTCCACTAACTTCATTTGTGTGAAGCAAAATTTGTAGGTTAGATTAGATTAATGCTCTTAAGTTCCAACGTTCGTCGCCAGTTGCTGGTTACGATGGCATGTGGTAGCCAAGTTCATAGCTAGGTGTCGTGGATGGTTGCATTTGGAAGCAAAAGTAGGAACTACTTGAAATTATCGTCTGCAGTCCTTGAATTAAAACCAGATAGCGCACACTAATACAGTCATCACAATTAACATCGGTTATCAGACAATATTCTACACACACACAAAGTGCACGGGGCTACATGACTGCGTTGTTGGAGCCCCTAAACCAAGGAACCAACAAACAATAATATCAAACACACTTAATGTAGGTACTTGAGCCGCAATTTGGGAACTATGGTAATTACATTGGAGTATTTACACATTTCAGTTTTCTCTTAAATACATCAATATGTTTGGGGAAAGGCTCTAAGACTATGGTAGGTAATGAGTTCCAATTATCAATACCGCGAATAATGAATTAATATTTCCCACATTGTGTACGCTGCGGTCGACCCTTAACATAGGTGACTTGAAGTCAATAAACTGATCTCCGTCAAACCTGCTTCGACGACGGAACGGAGTACGCTATCAAGAATTGTCACAGTTTGAGAGAGCTCGGATAGATGGTCTGTGTGAGATTAGGTTTAATCTACGGGCTGAATGCGCTGGCAGAGAGTCATTTACGATACAACAGGTATGGCTACAGTAGTCATATTATGAAGGTACGAACACTCGTAGAAACGGCACAGGCTCAACTACAGGAGTCTCTCTCATGACTCGTCCAGCCGGCGAGCCCAGCTTATCTGTCTCCCGTTGACTCATCACTACCCGCTCGGCATAACATAGCACTTCGCTAACGTTATCCGTGCATGACATGAGATAACAATTAAAATTAATAAAATAAGCTGCTAACACCTTATAACAGGAGATGTTCTAAATGTCCTCCTCCTACATCCATACATTTCCGTTATCGTCTTAGGAAACTCCGATTCACACGCATATGTTCGTCTTTCGTAAGTAATTGAGGCTTACGAATTACGAAAGACGAACATATGCGTGTGAATCGGATTTTCCTAAGACGATGACGGAAATGTATGGATGTAGGAGGAGAACATTTAGAACATCTCCTGTCATAAGGTAGTAGCAGCTTATTTTATTAATTTTATTTGTTATCTCATGTCATGTACGGATAACGTTAGCGAAGTGCTATGTTATGCCGAGCAGGGTGTGATGAGTAAACGGGAGACAGATAAGGTGAGTGCGACGGCCGGTCGAGTCGTGAGAGAGACTCAATGTAGTAGGACGACCACATCATTAGGACTGCCCGGATTGACCCCCGCACAATAGCAGTTTAAATTCATCCTTTAAATTTCAGTATTTCATATGCCTAGGGCATCAGGTCATATTCTGACCAGTTCGATTCACGGTAATTACCCAAACACCCCTAAAACAATTGTAGTCGGTCGTACCAATTTGTCAAAGCACTCAAGGCCCCAGGGCTGATGGGCTATAAAACAACGCACCGAAGCCGGCTACGCCGGCTTCGATTGCTTGGGCTCCGCCACCGCACGTTACGCAACAAACAATTAGGAACCGTCTGTGTGCAGGTGGTTAAAGAGCCCATGTACCTGCAGAAGGGTGGATAAAATAAATTACTGGTGCTAAAACTCTATCGATTCAAACTAATTGTCAGTGCGACATGAAGTGTTTAGGGAATAAATGAGCAAAGTCGTTTTTTTGTTCTTTTTTTTTAAGTTTTAATGGTGCCACCTGTTATAGAATGTTAGATCCTTGTGAAAAATCGATCAGGGACAGAAGCACGAGGGCTAGTAATATTACGTCACATGGAATAATGATCAAAGTCCTTAAGTTTTTGGAGAACTCTGTTCATAATATTTAAATAGTTAAATAGTTTCTCCTTCAGCTAGTAGGGTGATAAAATGATTGTTACTCCCCGCCCGATATAATTGGACACACTCATGTTGACCAACTGGAAGGCAATTCTGTTAACACAATCATCTACAGAGAATAATGCTGATGGTGATGGAAAATTCTCAAAGCCAAACTGAGTTGAAACATAAAAAGTGAATGTATTTGAATTTCTCAAATTTCAAAATATTTTTAGTGTGTCTGCAAATAATACGAACATTGATGGTCTTTCCATACCAGAGTATGTAGCGAGAACACAAATGATAAAATACACTGGAGTTGAATAAGGTTATTTAAACTTAGCTGGTATTTGAATCCTGAGTCCTACATGGCGTCCGTTTTGCACATTGCTGAATCCGAGGTGAACGGTGTATTATCTTATTTGTGTACTGGCTACATTGACAATCTAAGCACATTACAATAGGCCATCAGTTGTGCATTAAGCGTGATACATAAACAACGCACCTTACCTAAGTCCAAGAGAGCAGGATCTGATAATGATCGTTTGACGATCGGAACGTGTCGTCCAATTTAAGTGCCCCACCCTTTTTCCGTACATAAAAACCTGTTATTTTGTGATAAACATCCAGTGTAGTATTTCTTTCAGGTTAGGATGTGTAAATGCTTGCTTTCCCGCCTAATGTAATTGGGCACAATTTGTGTTGACCGACTGGAAAGCTTTCTATCACAGCATGTAACAGTCAGTTTCAAAACATCATTTGCATACTTTCCAATACTATGTATTTATCAATACCACAATTGATATGACCTCAAAGCTTCCTATACTCTATACAATAAATCATTGATTCTTAGTTTATAATTTAAACTAGCAACCCACCCCGGCTTCGCCCGGGAACAGTTATGAATGCATTACCTGATAAGCGGGTTCTTTTTTTCGATGCCAAAGAACTACGA
The DNA here is from genome assembly GCA_946902985.2 of Meconema thalassinum. Classification (NCBI taxonomy): domain Eukaryota; kingdom Metazoa; phylum Arthropoda; class Insecta; order Orthoptera; family Tettigoniidae; genus Meconema; species Meconema thalassinum. The sequence goes on from OX336388.2 coordinate 1,827,052,853, forward strand.
CCTATATACGCTTTACGTCTCGGCATGATGGGTTAAAATCAATGACTGGAATATTAATTATATTATCATGGAGATGCATGTGCAACGAACTCTTGTCAGATGTAATTTATGAATGGCGAGGTGCATGAAACACTAATCTCCCTTCCGTTGGCGATGCATTGAACATAGAGATATGCTCTCATGGACTTTTTTGTAGAACTTTTCATGCTGAACAATTCTTACACTCTTAATATATTGATATTTCTTAAATGGTTTGCCCAGCGTAAGCTTAAAAACGCACGGACGCCAGTTTTTTTCGACTTTTTCACTGAAATCGTTACTGGTTTGCTTGCTTTGGTGATAAATAAATTATTTTCTACAGAAACTTTCCTCGGGATATCCTTTACAGAACGGTGAAAACTGCACCAAAAGCCAGCCAGTGGTTTTCGAGATTACCCGTGACATCCAAGAATCGGGGACTGTGTTATATACTAAGTAGAGATAACATTTTTCAATGAAAATGTGTTTTGAATCGTTTATCCCTTGGACCCTTTACATATACACCTAGTGGCCAAACGTCACGGGAAGGGTCGTCCCATTGGAAAATGTGCCGTGTATGACTCTTGCGCGTTGCGGCCAGCTGTGGCGGAGCAGAACAGTCTGTCACAGACATGATTATAGTGAAGATGGCAGTACGTCGCGAGTTACCTGACCTTGAACGTGGGATGTTCATTGGCGCACGGCGCATGGGTCTTATCATTTCGGAGATTACACACAATTTTGGGTTTATGAGGTCAACAGTGTCGAGGATGGATCTTCAATCTTGCAGAGATAATGTTACCATACGCGTAAATTGCCGCACGGGACTACCACAGGTATTTAACGTCGCCTCAGCAGAACCATACGGAGCGATCGAAGGAATACTGTGAGTCAGATCACCGCCCAGTTGAATGTTGGGAGTCAGGAACCCTTTTCTACCAGGAATGTAAGGAGACACCTGCACCGCATAAGCTTCACTAGCCGACATATCCTCATGGGACGACCCTTCTCGTGGCTTTTCGCCACTAAGTGTATAATAATGCAAGGTTTTATATATAGTTTTATATAGTTACCAGCAGAAGTATCCGTTCTTCGAACAGTTTTCAGTGTTAACACCAGACATTATCAACTGAGCTACTGTTGAAATGGTTAGCGGTTTGTCATTTCTTCATAAGTTTATCAGTTTTTCCTGGGAATATCACACACACTGTTAATTTAAGGGCCTTAATATGTGGTTTTCGTAGACCCTTTATAGACTTGCGAATTTTGTGTCTAACATTGAGAAGCGCAACCTATGCTTTGGTCGTCCTTCTAGGATAATTTTTATATTTCGCCTATTTTAGCATGTATTTTGAGAAGTTTTTCCCTATATGCACCCTTCTACTGTATGAAAAGTACGATGACGAGTTTTATAAATGATTAATGTATTGACTCTGTTTACCATACCTAATTTTACGATGCACCAAGCATCCGAACACGAGTTATAGGCGTACATAAAGATACACAGAAAGACAGACAGACAATTCTATTGTCTACAACATCATCATCTTCTTTGCATTTTCCCACTTATGTGGGGTCTGCCTTCCTGCAATGTTTCCTCCACTTCAATCGATCCATAGCGTCCCGGGGGCGGAGTTTAGAGAGCCACATGTCATCTCTCACCTTATCCAACCGGCGTGTTTGAGGTCGCCCTCGAGGTCGACGACCCTCCACATTTAGTTGAAGGGCAGTCTTAGCAACTGAGGTTTCACTGCTACGGAGCACATGTCCATACCACCGCAGACGTGATTCACGCATTTTCTCTCTGATTGGGGCAACCTTGAAATCCTTCCGCACGGCATCATTCCTAATATGGTCCAGTCGAGTCATACCATTGGATCACCGCAACATCTTCATTTCCATTACATCAAGCACCTGTTCGTGCTTCGATGTTGTAGGCCAGCATTCAGATCCATAAAGGGCCACCGGTCTAATCACTGTGCGATATACCTTAGATTTTAAATGCAATGGAATTTTCTTATCGCATAGGACTCCAGTAACTTGGCGCCATTTCATCCATGCGGCAGTGACTCTTGTTTTGACATCAGGAATCGTGCTGCAGTCTGAGGTGATGCATGACCCAAGGTATTTGAATTGGGTCACTTTATTAAGTTGAACCTCACCAACAGTGATCGTGCCATCAGTTTGGTCACCGCATTCCAGATATTCCGTCTTCTTCAGATTCAATTTCATACCAAATTCTTCAAGACGTATCTTCCACTCTTGTACTTGCTGTTCGAGGCGCCCACGGGTCTCGTTAGCTGACTTGATATCATCCGCATATAATAATGTCCATGGATGCCTGGTTTGGATGTCATTTGTGATGGCGTTCATGCAGAGTATGAAGAGCAAGGGGGACAAGGCTGATCCTTGATGGACACCAACAGTGATTTGGAAGGTATCGGACATTCCTGCTGCGCACCGCACTGAGCTTGTTGTCTTTCGATACAGACGTTTCACCCAGTTTACATAGGCTTCTAGTACACTGTGTAGCCTCAGTGCCAGACAGATGAGATCATGTGGTACTATATCGAACGCCTTTTCCAAATCATGAAAGGCTAAGTGAACTGTCTTCCTTTTCTCATGGTGTCGTTCCATCAATAGACGAAGTGCATGGAGAGCGTCTGTTGTTCCGCTGTTTTTAACAAAGCCACACTGGTTAGATGAAACATTGATGATGTTTCGTAACCTCGCATCAAGAACACGTTCAAAAATATTCATAGTATGGCATAGGAGGCGGATTGGCCTATAATTTGAGCATTCCAGCATATCTCCTTTTCCTTTCCAAATAGGAATTGTGATACTGGTTATCCAGGCATCTGGTACTGTGTCTTCCATAATAATTTTGTTGAAGAAGTCAGTGAGCCATACTAAACCTTGTTCCTCCAGGAGATACCATACTGCGGCTGGTATATCATCTGCACCAGGCGCTTTCGCCGACTTCATTTTGTTGATGGCAGTGGACACTTCTTCTGTAGTGATAATGGGCACTGGGCCGTGGATAGGGTCAGCTGTCGGTAGAGGTGGATGAGGGAACTCCCTATTGCATATATCCTCAAAATACTCCTTCCAGCGACATAGTATGCCATGCCTTTTTTGTAGGAGGAGCCCATTTCTGTCTTTGATGTTGATAACATGACCGAGATCGTGTGAGGCACGCTCACGAGCGCGGGCAAGTTTGTAGATTCTATTTGTGCTACCAGGCTTATCCAGCTCGTCGTAGATGGTTTTGAAATGTGCTGCTTTTGCAGTTGCTGCAGCTCGTTTTGCACTGGACTTGAGAGCCCGGTACCTATCTAACTCCTCCAAGCTGCGTGTCTGGTGCCACGTCTTATAAGCAGCTTTCTTCTCCCTGGTTACCTGCTGCACATCATCATTCCACCACCAGGTCTGCTTGTCAATAAGGCGTCGATTTGGTTTGGTGAAACCTAGAGTGGATGTGGTATATGTCTTGATGGATTCGGACAGTGTGTTTTAGCCATCTTCTACTGATGACGTTGAAGAATTTGAAAGCGATGGTATCAATACTTCTTTGATGGTAGCTTGATGTTCTAATAGTCTCCACCATTTAATACGTTCAATCTTCGTGCTTGGCCTCACAGATACATAATCTATATGGACTGCGGCATCTAGTACAAGTGTTCGGTGTTGAAGAGCAACGCTGTCATATGGGATCACTTTTGTATCCTTGATCATTGCGAGGTCTCTTCGTCGTGTCATCCAGTAGACAATTTGGGATGTATGACTTCCACTATAGTAGGTGACAAGGTGTGAATCCCGCTTTCTAAAAAAGGTGTTAGTTACAGACAAATCCCACGCTTCCGCAAATTCTAGGATTCGAATACCATCATTGTTACGGCAACCATAACCATGGCCTCCCTGATTTCGTTCAAATCCGTCTCTTTCATGACCAACATGTCCATTTAAGTCTCCACCAATGAAAATAATTTCGCTATCATCAACAGCTTGAATGTGTCCCTCTAGATCGTTCCAAAACTTGTCTTTCTCATCTTCAAGGCAACCAGTCTGTGGAGCATAGCATGACACAACTCGCATTAAACTGGTCCCCAAGGTTATCTCTATTGACATCAGGCGGTCGCTGATGCGTGCTACTTCAGAGACGGTGTTGCGAATCCACTGGTTTACAATGACACCGACTCCATTTGCACTTTTCTTACCATTATAGATTAGCTTGTAGCCTTCTCCGATATCTCTTGATTTTGCACCTGCCCATCGGGTTTCTTGAACGCAAGCTATGTCCACATTGCGGTGCTTCAAAAAGGCGGCCAGTTCTCGGCTTCGGCCTGTCATTGTCCCAATGTTGACGATTTGATTTATATTGGTCTAGCTTCTTTAGCCGACGTCGACGATGCGTCTACAACATATCACCCAGATATCCAAATATGGGTATATCTACCACACAGTATCAAGCAAACTCATCCCTACGATGAACCCGTATGTCGACAAAAAAAGAAAACAAAATGATTAATTAAAATGTGCTCTCAAACTAAATTCACCTAACGTGTACTTCCTGACGTGAAATAGAATTGAAACCCTTCTAGACGAAACGCAATATACGTCACATTAACACTGACCCTCTATGTTGCGTTAGGTCCCCATACACAGGAAGACCTCTTTCATAAATTATAAAGGCTTGTGGTGCATGAAAATTCAGGTTCTTGAGCCTCAAATGGCCCAAATTCCTAAAAGCCGCAAAATATGCTAATTCAATTCAGGAATTTTTGAAAATAATGTTGCTCTTTGGAGACATAATTGACCTTCTCTACTATATGTCGCACGTGAAAATTTCATTAAAAAATTCTAGGTTACCCCTTGACCCCCTTAATGGCATTGATGAATTATACAAGTTGGTTCCGTGATAACTTTATAGCCACTTGCAAACTTTCACAGAAATGCAATAAATGGAGTGACATTGCTTCTTACAGAAAATGATGGAAAGTTGGATGCCACCCCTTGAGATAATGCTGTCATGGTTACCGATTTGCATTCCTTCATGTTTTTGTTAAATTAAATTAAATTAGTTTTCTGGGAATATTTTAGGAACTGTTTGTTTTAGAGCCTTATAATGTAGTTTTTGAGGACCCTTTAGGGCCCCCAAGTTTTGTTTCTGGCACCGAGGGGCTTTGTCTCGTTGTTGTACGCCTTAATATAATACTACTACTAATAATATAATATAGGGATAGGAATATAATAGACCTGCCGTACCACACTCACAGGTGTAAATCGCGTGAAAAATTCTAGAGTACCCTTGACCCCCTTAAGCGCATTATACGTATTGATGAATTTTACAGCTTAATTTGGTATCTTGATCAACTTCTAGCCTTTTGCAAACTTTCTCACTAATGTAATTAATGGAATTGCATTGCGTCTTACAGCAATAGATGGACCTCAGAGAATCTGTTGCCATGGTTACCGGCTTGTATTCGTTCAATAGTTTATGAAATGAAATTAGTTTCCTGGGAATATTTCAAAAACGGTTGGTTGTAGAGCCTTAAAATGTGGTTCCCCCGAGTTTTGTCTCTCACATTGAGGGGGTGAAAAAAGCTTTGTCTCGTCCTTCTACTCCTATTTCAGCATGTATTTTAAGGGGGTAGGCCCTATTCATGAGAGGTACGGAGAAGACTTACATCACTGATTAGTGTCGTGCCTCTGATGGATATCTGTACCAAATTTTAAGTTGATACACGCAGCCGTTCTCGAGTTAGAAGGGAACAAAGTTGTCCACAGACAAACAAACAGACAGACAGACCAAAAAAAATTCGCGCGCATCCATCATAAAACAGTCTGAAACGCGTAAATTAGTCAAAGTTCCATAAAAATTCAGAAAAAAACCACACAAACTTTCATTTTTAGCTTATTTTCAATTTAAAAAAAATAGGTTTATGAGATCACCTATTGTCGTGTGTCTGTGTGTGTGTGTGTGTGTGTGTGTGTGAGAGAGAGAGGTGTGTGTATGTCCCCCTAATAACTTCTAAACGGTTAGAGCTATTCCATTGAAACTCGGTTAGTTCATAGCACTATTACGGGCGACCCCGACCGTGCCCTTCAAATGTTGTTACGTATCACCAATCCAACATGGCGGCTGTGCGAAATATTTCACCAGCATTCAATATCTCCAAAACTATTCCCGATATCACCCTGGATTTTTTACGGTGATAAAGGGAACTACTAGAAGTTCACCTATGTGACTTTTGAAACACTGATAACTACAAAATTAACATGGCGGCCACGCAAATTTGCGACATTTAAATAGACGTTTCTCGCGATTTAACCAACCAAACACAATAAAACTTTGTACAGTATATGTTTATACACATTTTAATGCACCGACATCTAACTTCGTTGAATTTTTTACATAACCACAAGATGGCGGATGTGCGAAATATTTCACCGGCATTTTATATCTCGGAAACTATTAGTGGTCTCACCCTGAAATTTTGTACGGAGATGAATGGCACTACTGGAAGTTCATCTGTAAGACTTTCAAAAACCGGTTGTCTGCAAAAGGAACATGGCGGCCAAGTGAATTTGAAAATTTTAAATAGACCTTTCTCGCGATTTAATGTTCCAAACGCAATGAAATCTGGTACAGGAAATGTTTATACACATTGTAATGCACTGGTATCTAATTTAGTTCAATTTTTTACATTACCTCAAGATGGTGGCTGTGCGAAATTTAAAATCAAGTTTTCATTTCTTGTGTCGTAATCATGCATTCGAAGTGAAAGTTTGAATAATGAACCTACGCAATAATTTTCCTTTAATGGTACATAACTCTATGGCCTATACATTTAACAATCCAACATGGCGACCATCCGATATATTTAGACGGCTCTGAATATTTACGAATCTATTATAGCAATCAAACTGATTTTTTTATGTTCATAGGGGCTATGAACTTTAGTTCACCTATAGGATTTTAAATAACCCGGTGATCACAAATCCAACAATGGTGGGGACGCGAAGAATAAATATTCACATGGACTTTTCTCCCTATTTAACCATCCGAGTGCAGTGAAACTTGAAACAGTAAATCCTTATATGAATGTTAATCCACTGGCATCTAATTTATTTCAATTGTTTCCATAACCACAAGTTGGCAGCTGTGCGAAATTTTAAAATCTCGTTTTAACTTCTTGAGTCCTAATCATGCGATTGTAGTTTGAATGCTACACGTACACAATAATCTTCATGTAACAGTACATAACTCTAGGACCTACATATATAAAATCCAACATGGCGACCCTCCGAAATATTTAGTCTGTTCTCAATATCTACGAATGCCTTACAGCAATCAAACTGATATTTTGTATGTTGATAGGGGCAGTTTACATAAGTAGGATATATGAAAATAGGCTGTTTAGTTCTTCACGAAACTACTTGTTATATATGTAGAGATATACTGCACCGCTCGGTGTTGACCATGTTTTATTGCACAAATTTAGGTTTTACTCGCTAACCGTTGGAGATACACGAAAAGTGATATGGACCTTTTGGATAGAAAATTAAATGATAAAGCTCGTGTATCCCAACTAAAGTTTGCTATTTCTTAGCGTTCTCTTTTTATTTGAAATGGAAATATAATTTTGAAACCAAAAGGTGTAGTGACCTCACAAATGTGGGTTTTACTCGCTAACCGTTGGAGATACACGAAAAGTAATAAAGACTTTTCTGATAGGAAATTAAATTTTGTAGCTCGGATGTGCCTTCAAAAGTTTGCTATTTCTTAGCGTTCTCTTTTTATTTGATATGAAAATATGAAATGTTGAAACCAAAGGGTGTAGTGACGTCACTAAAATGGTCGCCATTTTTAAATAGTGCAAAATATCGAAATCAAAAATACCCTATTGAACCCTTCAGAATAGCAGTGTTTATATGCAAGAATCTTGATCAAGGGGTCGCGCTCAGTTCCTAGTGTGATGTTTACGTTCGCCAAACAACATGCTCTACTGAGGTAAGGGTCATAGGATTAAAACTATAATTAAGAAAGAAAGGTGACAAGACGTAAAATAATAACATGATTTAATGACTAATAGTGCATAAAAAGAATATAAAGAACAATAATAAAAATATCCTCCCTGAATTTTTCCCATGACAGGAATATATATCAATGTTGAGGAGTCAGACGGATCTCCCCTTTATAAAATGTGCATCCTGGTTCCACTAACTTGCATTTTGGATTTTATATACGCGTAATGACTAACTAAGAGAAATGAGTACTTGGATGATTGTTCGTTTACAGCGGGTTAACAGCCACGATGCTTACGAACAATCATCTCGTAAATCAACGTTTACGGATATGGGACATGACACTAATAAAAAAAAACTTAAAGATGTAATGCTGACACACACACACTAAAAATCTACTATTTACAGGAATCTCTCTCGAGACCCTCCATTAGCGCGATGACGCACTTGACAAAATGAGCTGCCAACTCCGGCTAATTGCTCAATACACAAACAAGGAAAAGACAGCATCGCATGTGACTTCACGGGTCACTGATATGGAAAATAAACATGGACTAAAACCAACGACAACAAAAGCCTGACCGGCTAAGATTACTTTATATGAACAAAAATGCACGTTAAGCCAACGCTTCGGAGATTATAGTGATTCGTAGGCAACTCCCATTTATTTAAACAATTTTTATCATTGATCAGTTCTTAATTCTGTATTTCAAGTAATTACGGAGTCAACAAGCACTCCCCACTAATGACCTCGCTTGCAACCTTCAGTCCGCCTTGTGAAACAGCTCCCCCTTCCTCACTACTTGTCATTGCCCCAACTTCAGTGTGTAAAAATAACTGACCAGCTGTGCCGTTATCTCAAAGAATCAACAGGAACAAATCTCAACCACCTAAACATATGGTCAGACATTAATCAAAATATCCACAATTGCCCTCGCAAGGTAACAATATGGATTTGGCACCAAGCTGACAGAAATCAGTCTAAGCTGAAATTCCCGCTTGTAATGACCACAAAATACACACACTCACACATCTGGGAATGACATTACGTTTTTCACACAGGTCGGCTGAATAGATGCTCACAAACTATTTAAAAAATATTAAAACCTACGATAGAGCTGACTGCTCTTCGTCTCAAATCACATTGCTCCTAAGGCAATAATCTCACTGAATCTGATCAATAATAAACCTTAAAAGGATTAATTACCCTCCAATCTACTGTATAATTATATTAATTCAGTCCTACTTCTGAAACACAACATATCTCCGAGAGACGTTTTTAACCGCATTGCGTAACATATGCAAACACGGTCGTCCACATAGCTACGTTAGTTAAAACAACAAACAAACAAGAACCTTCTACTAATAACATTTATGCGAGCTGCTTCCATGCAAAAGGTGTGTCAGACCAAAACTAAATATACTACGTTAATCACACTAGCAAAATATTTACAAAAAATATGTCCCCTATACCATAAGTTAATTTATCAGATAATAAGAATATTATTTTGTACTCATCCTCGGCCAGTCACCCGTCAAAGGACATCAGCTGCCATCTCCCAACTGAATGCTTCTTATCTCATCTCAACCATCTGGACGGAGTGTTGATAGTTCCAGACTTCTTCCATGGTAAGCGATGTCATCTCTCGTGCTGATTCAAAAAGTTAGATTATTATACACTCGATATCTGACTACTAAATTCGCCGTTTCAGGTACTAATTTCCCCGGAACTGTCTGTTGGCGAATTATCGATGATACTGCCCCTACAAACTATAGTACTGTGACTATCTATCACTGAATTTAACACATTTATTAATAATTCCTGTGTCCTCATGACAAGCAAAAGTATAAGTGTCTACGTCCTTAGACGCAAAAAAATGTAAAGTAACCTGTGTCCTCGACACACAAAATGTAATAGCCTGTGTCCTCGACACACCAAATATAATAAGCTGTGTCCTCGACACACCACAGTATAATAAATTACGTCCTCAGACGAACAAAAGTAATAGCAATGTCTTGGCTCTTCACGCCACTTATAAATGAACCGGCCCTAGGTATTGATAGAGGGGGAAATTATATTAAAAAATCTCAAAATAATAGTGGTACAGGAATGAAATAAATATCACTGAACTCGTCAAATTGCGCAGGTCAAGAATATGCCCATTAATCCTAGAATCGATCGTAGAGATGTTGTCTAGCCGATCTCCCGCGTTAATGCTAGCCATCGCGTGCCCAAGCTAGACTTGCCGCGCTCGTAAACATTCATTTCTCATTGGTTCCACATTTTCTGTAACTTGGCGGTTTTTATCAGACCTTGGCCTCGTAGGAGTGTCTAGTATTTTCATCAGCCACTCACGTTACTGCATCATATTTTTTGCAGGCGCGAATATTACAATGAACATGCCATGAGCGTGTCTCACTGCGCATCCCTTCTATTTTAAGGTAGCCACACCTGTCCTTCTGAAACATTGCTAGGGTCTATCTTTACACAATCCTAAGTATTTAGCCTTTTGTCAAACTGCTGCAGGTATGTCCCCATTGTCTCCAGCAAATGCTTGAAATTTCCTCATCTCCGTCTGGCTATTTTCATGACGCTGGTGGAAATATTTATTAATTGAAGAAATAAAACATCGAATCATTTATCCATCAGAGGGTAAAGGGTTCACAACTCCTCCACTCACAAAATTTCGATCTTAGGAGAAAGTCGATAATTTTAAAAAGACTTCCGTAGGCCAATTTGTTTTATTTCAGAATCACCCCTTTTCTATTACTTGGTCTAGCCGCTCTTGTCTTGAATGGCATTTACACGTTTCATTTCCTGCTTGTAATGACCCTCTCAACTGCTTGCATGACGCGCTGGTGCCTTAGGCAACACTCTGCTCGTCTCGTTAATGTTTGTCAACACCAATTCCACTTCCTTCTTCACGTGCCGTACTCAACTGCTCCCCGTCCACTTGGTTGATATAGGACGTCCTTATATTTAAACTGCATCATTATTTTGGCGCTCCAATGGTTCGCTTCTTCGATACTTTTTTAAGTTGGCTGCATTGTAGACCGACATTGTTCCTGTGCTTAACTCTTTCACTCTGTATGCATTATTTCCTTGGTTTCGTACAATAGAATAGGGTCCTATGAACTTTTCGCAGAATTTGCTGAAAATCTTCTTCTCTGGATCCGATGTAGTGGGTCGTTTCACCAAGACGAGATGGTTGATTTCTAGATCACTGTGAAACCTCTTATTTCTCACTCGCCGTAATCTGCGGTCTGCTTGTTTTCTCATGTAGGCTCTCGTTCTCTCAATTCGCAGGTCAGGTGCTATCATGGGATCTTGTGGGCAGTTAATGATGCTTTTCCACGTTCTCACTGGATACTCGTTTTTGTGTAAGACCATAGGGATCTGTCCTGTTGACTCGTGCCTGGTAGAATTCATGCATGTCTCTACATCCTTAATTTTATCCACCCATTTATGATGTTCATTGGGAATGAAGATTCTCAAGTATGATGTTACACATTTTATTGCTCTCTCACTTGGATTAGCTTGGGCATGTCGGATACTGCTTAAAACGTGTTTTATACCCATGTCCTCCATATCTTTCTTGAATTCGGCGCTTGTAAAATAACTGCCATGGTCTGACAATATAAATTCTTGTTTTCCAAGGATTGGAATAACTCTATTTCGAATACGACTGAGTACTTGTTTCGATGTAGTTTTCTGAATGGGGCATAATACGACAAACTTAGAAAATACATCAATGCACACTAGCAAGTGACGGCAACCTCGCCTTCCTTTCGGAATTGGACCGAAACTGTCTAGGGCCAGTAGCTCGAAGGGTTTCTGAGGTAGCAATGGTCTAGGACACTGCCTCATTAAATAGTTATTGGGCTTTGTCCTCTGACACGGATCACAAGTTGTAATGACGTCACATATAGTTGTTCTCATACGTGGCCATGTAAATGCCTCTCCTATTGTCGCTTCGCACTTATCTACTCCGACGTGTCCGTAACTTTCGTGAGTATGCCATGTCAGTCCTCGCTGTAAGGATGCAGGTACTAATATGCGTAACTTGGTGTGGTCATTATCTACCCATTTGTGCAGAAAATTGTTGACATAAACATATCTTCCTTCTTTGGCTTTCGCTTCTCGAAATGCAGGTGTTCCTGTAGGTAGCTGCTTTCTGAAGTATTGCATTAATAGCATCATCCATGGATCCGCTTCCTGTTCTCGCTGTATCTCACGTAACTCCTCCAAGAATTCCCGGTCCTTCGGTGTTAACTCCAAGTGTTGTACCATCGCTGTTTCTTCAATATCAGGCTCTGGATTCCTGCTGAGTGCATCCGGAATCACGTTCATCTTCCCTGGACAATGTTCAATCTCAATGCTAAACTGCTGAATATATATAGACCAACGTGTCACACGTTCGCTTGCCATCGACGTCTTAAACAAGAATGTTAGTGCCATGTGATCAGTCATGACAACAATGGGGTATCCATAAATTATTCTTTTCCATTGTTGAAGCGCATGAAGTATGGCCAACAATTCTAGTTCCGTTACAGTATAATTGCGCTCGTGTTTACGCAATTTTCGGCTGACAAATGCCAAATATGTTTTATGTTGCAGGTTAGCTGGATCTTCTTGGTAGAGCATGGCACCTGTACCAATTAGTGAAGCATCCGCTTGGATTATAAATTTGTGCTTGAAATTTGGATGACCTAACTTAATGCAGTTTCCCAGTAGCTGTTTTGTTGCTTGGAACGCCTTCTCACACTCCGCATTCCATAACCATTTATTATTCTTTTTTAGCATTTCCTGCATTGGAGCTATAGTCTCCGTGTAACCTGGACAGTTTTCCTTAAAGAATCCCGTTACGTCTAAGAAAGCCCGAATGTGCTTGACTCTCGTTGGTGTAGGGAAATTCTTTATCGCTTCGATCTTAGCTGGATTTGGCTTCACTCCCTCCTTGTCAAAGATGTGACCAAAATATAAGATCTCGCTCTTGAAGAAATGCGATTTCTTCAGGTTTACTTTGAAATTTGATGCATTCAGGTTGCCTAATACTTTATCTAAATTTTCCATGTGAGTTTCAATGTTGTCGGATGCCAGCAGAATGTCATCAATGTAGCGCACCGTCATCTCCTTAACTTCCTCGGTTAGATTCCGGTCCAGGGCTCGGATTAAAGCACAGCCCGCTATTTTGACTCCAAAGGGCATTCGGACGAAGCAAAACGTTTGGTTATCGAATAAGAAGCCAGTTAGAAGCTGTGACTTCTCATCCAATTCAATATGGTGGAAACCGGACGTCAAGTCAACTGATGAATAAATGCTTTTGTTTTTAAAGCCTTTTAGTACGTCTCTGATAATTGGCGCTCTGTCATACTCAGGAAAAATGAGTCTCATGTTGAGATTTCTGGCATCTAAACAAAGTCTAATAGATCCATTTGGTTTTGTGACTGCCAATATCGCATTTAGATAAGGTGTAGGTGTCTTCCTTATCACTCCAGCTTGTAACATCTCATCTATAATGACCTTGACTTGACAACGATATTTTTCCGGAATAGGGTACAATCTACTTTTGAAAGGTGACCAATCCTCGACTTGCATTGAATATTTGAAATTTAATATTTTCCCAGGTACTGTATCGAATACTGCTTTGTGTTTCCTTAAAATCTCTTCCAATTGTTTTCTGTGTTCACCCCCAAGTTGAATGTCATTGAGCCGCTCCTGTAGTAACTCTTCAAATTGTGCCTCACTGTCATCTCCTTCCGTTAATAAAGACCATATCTCCTGGGATTCCCTCTCCTCATCTAGTTCCACAACAGCTCCTTCTATGATGTTATCTTCTGCCTTTCGTATCTCCTCTTCCGTCTCTTCCGATATTGCTTCCAATGCCCAAGAATTTACATCTCTTCCGGTAGTGATTTCATCCATATGCAATCCCACGTTCTTCAGCTGATCATACTCTCTAAAACTGACTGTATTCTTGTGCAAATCTATCACTGCTTGATAGTCACAAATGAAATTTGCACCAAGAATTATATTGAAATTCATCTTTGCCATGATAATGAATGTTTGCCCAAAAGTGTGTTCCAATATGTTCAGCTCTAAGTATGCCTGACGTTTACAAGTGACGGTGCGTTCAGGAATAACACCCCTCACTTTGAGTTGTGGTACGGGAAATACAGGAATATTTTGACTCCGTCCCAACACTCGAACCAAGGCCTCCGATACCAGACTGATCTGCGACCCCGTATCCAATAAACATCTTATATTAATTCCACCAATCCTTGCGTAAATAATGGGTAACTGCCTAATTTCATCGTTCCGTGGTTTCACCGTCTCCTCCAGGCATTCTTCTGGCAAAGCAATCCATTCTTGTATGTTCGCTACTATCCATCCATCTTCAACTTCCGACTGTTGCGTTTGTAGACTGTCTTCTTTATCCAAATTTAGCATTTTTTTTAGCTCCATTGCGACTCCCATCATCCTTTTGTCGCCCATGCCCTTGATATTCCTCTTGTCTCAGCAGACTTCCAGCTTCCTCAGTATGTGTGTCTGGATTCTTCATGTTCCCAATGGCTTTTTCCCATCTTCCTAGCTCTCCACCTTGACTAGCGTGTAATTCCTCTAGGTAATTTTGTGATTGAGCTTGTCTATCATCACAGTCATTTCGATAATTACGTGCCTCTCCGTGATTTTGATCTCTCCTTCCTTTCTATCTTTGATTAGCATTGTAATTACCGTATCTTCCATAAGGCCTCTCATTTCTTCGATTTTCACGCCATTGCTGATACCCTCTATGTTGATATCTATTGTTGCCTTGATATGACCTATTGTTATAGTTATTCTCGTTACGCTGGTATGGTCTGTTTTCTCTTTCTTCCTGGTTTCGCCTAGGTGTGGAAGTGCTTGTATTAGTACCCTGCGTTTTAATGTTTGCCTGTTTTGGTTTTATGACCTCTGTCGTATTGACTAACTCCAGCTGTCTTCCTCCTCTATAATGATTATGAGATGTAGTCTCATCTATCTGGCGTAATATCTGCTCTGCATGTAAGGCCGTACTAACGTTCGCTGCGACTAGTACTTGCTGCACGTTGACTGGTAATTGCCGCGCTATAGTCATCACCAGATCCGCTTCATTTAAAGGGTAATCAAGGTCGCGAAATTTTAGCATTTGCATGTTAAAGCAATCTGAGTATTTCGTTTGCTGGGTAGTCTGGTATTTTCTAGAGTAAAGCTCCATCCTTAGACTCTGTTGTAATGCTGGCGACCAGTACTTGCGCAGAAACGCTAATTTGAAATCTGTCATAGTTCCAAATGTATATTTGAAGCTTAAAAAACCATGTAAGGACATTTCCTGATAAAAATCTCTCCATCATCCTCAATCTACGTGCTTCAGGTACCCCAGTGTCATTGTAATGATCTTCAATTTCTTTAATAAAGGCTTTAGGTGTCACCCCTGAATTCTTCGTGTATTTCTGCGGTTTATAATCGTTCGAGCGAATTACTTGGATAATTTGTGTGGGCTGATGACCGTCTTGTGGCGTGGAACTCCTTTCGATATTCTTGCGAAACCCCTCCGTGTTTGCTGTTAATGGGCTCTCTGTCTGAGCTTGACTCCCTGCTGTGCTTGCCTCTCCGGGCTATTTGAGTCGTCCTGCTTGTCTTTCAATGTTCCCGTTTTAAATATCGAGGATTGTTCTAACGACCTCAGTTCGGCTTTAATAATTCTGTCTGTTTGTTCTTTAAGTTTACTCTTAATTTCTTGCTCTAATGCTTGAATACGAGTATGATTTTCACCTACTGTCGTAAGGATGGTCGATCTTTCCTCTTTAGTATCGATATTCATTTTTCGCCAATCTTTCCTTATTTGCTCCTTAATCGTGCTTACTTTCTCCTCAATCTGGCTTTTAGTGTCATCCTGATTGCTTTCTATCTGGCTTTTCATTTCTTCCAATCTCGCGCTATTTTCGTCGATGGTATTCTTTAATTGATCCTGATCCGCTTCTAGGCTTTTCCATTGCTCCACTGATTTTATTTCGAGACGATCCATATCTTTAATTATGCCGGATATATTTTCATCTACCGCTGATAATTGTTGTTGAATGACCTTGCCGCTCTTTTCCATTTCCTTAAATCGTCCTTCTAACTTATCCTGAGCTATCTGGACCTCGCTTGTATTCATAGTACATGCTAGTTCAATTTGCTCTAATTTAGCTAACACCGTTTCATCCAGAATGCTAAGTTTTTGATCAAAAATACTTTCCATTTTCTTAATCTGATCTAATTGTTTTTCATTATTTTTACTAACATCTAGGGCCAGCAATACCATCTGTTGATTAGTGTGATCCTTCATCTCTGTGGTTAACGAAGCTAATTGGTTCGTGTTTTAACATTCTGCGCCTCTAACTGCGAATTTATAGTGTCATTGATTTCATTTTTTAGTAATCTAGCGTGTTCCGCCTGATATTCATTTTGTTCAATCCTACTGTTATTTAATTGTGTCCGCAATGATTCACTTTGTACGGATAATTTGTTTATAGACTCACTTTGTTCTAACATACTGTTGTTTATTTGGTCAGATAACTTCGCTTTTAATGCTTCACTTTGTTCTAACATACTATCGTTTATTTGTTCAGATAACTTCGCGTTTAATGCTTCACTTTGTTCTAACATACTAGTGTTTAATGATTGACTCTGTTCCGCCAATTTAGTGTCCAACAATTCCTGTGTTCTCCTAGCCGCACTCTCAATGATTTCTTGAATCTCTTCCACCGTTGCCATGTTATACACTTTATATGAGACATTAGGGAAATGGCATGAAGCAATGTCCGCTGACACATACATACAATCCAATGCACATTTAATTTATTTACCCTACTCAGTTCATTTATTTTTACATTTAATCCCACTAGTCGATTGCATCTCTGAGTAGTTCTAATTTTACTCAATTTAATTTAAACCCAACCACATATTCAGTCATTAAATTGTTATCCTGATCTGATATTAACACTGACTAATTAACAAAGTATTAATTGTCATTTAAGGCTACCAGCCTCCTAACATTTTCATGAGTTTGACTTTCTAAACAAATCTAGTTTTAACTTTAATCATTGGGCGCCAGGTATCACGTATATTAATTTATTTTAATTCAATAGACAAAAACGTGAACCGTATTTTACATTGCAAACTCCTGATTTTAATTTATATTTCACACATTTGGCGGTATCCTCTTCGCCTCAATTACTTTTAATAAAATATCACTTTCCGGTGAATAAAATACTGCCATATCTGCCTCCACTTGTGGCCTGTCAGTTTTACTCAAATACGCCAACTAAATGTGTTCCAGCAGCGAACCAGCAACAAAATTACACCTTCATTGTTGCGTCAGTTTGAAAACCCAACTACGCTTACATTGACATGTGCAATTTCTTTGCCGTTACACCACAGTGAACCGCCCCACGCTTGGCCACGCCAGTTTACGTCCTATGAACCCTTCAGAATAGCAGTGTTTATTTGCAAGAATCTTGATCAAGGGGTCGCGCTCAGTTCCTAGTGTGATGTTTACGTTCGCCAAACAACATGCTCTACTGAGGTAAGGGTCATAGGATTAAAACTATAATTAAGAAAGAAAGGGGACAAGACGTAAAATAATAACGTGATTTAATGACTAATAGTGCATAAAAAGAATATAAACAACAATAATAAAAAAATCCTCCCTGAATTTTTCCCATGCCAGGAATATCTATCAATGTTGAGGAGTCAGACGGATCTCCCCTTTATAAAATGTGGATCCTGGTTCCACTAACTTGCATTTTGGATTTTATGTACGCGTAATGACTAACTAAGAGAAATGAGTACTTGGATGATTGTTCGTAAGCATCGTGGCTGTTAACCCGCTGTAAACGAACAATCATCCAAGTACTCATTTCTCATTAGTCATTAAATCATGTTATTATTTTACGTCTTGTCACCTTTCTTTCTTAATTATAGTTTTAATCCTATGACCCTTACCTCAGTAGAGCATGTTGTTTGGCGAACGTAAACATCACACTAGGAACTGAGCGCGACCCCTTGATCAAGATTCTTGCATATAAACACTGCTATTCTGAAGGGTTCATAGGACGTAAACTATAATAAGCCCGTGTCCTCGACACACCACAGTATAATAAATTACGTCCTCAGACGAACAAAAGTAATAGCAATGTCTTGGCTCTTCACGCCACTTATAAATGAACCGGCCCTAGGTATTGATAGAGGGGGAAATTATATAAAAAATTCTCAAAATAATAGTGGTACAGGAATGAAATAAATATCACTGAACTCGTCAAATTGCGCAGGCCAAGAATATGCCCATTAATCCTAGAATCGATCGTAGAGATGTTGTCTAGCCGATCTCCCGCGTTAATGCTAGCCATCGCGTGCCCAAGCTAGACTTGCCGCGCTCGTAAACATTCATTTCTCATTGGTTCCACATTTTCTGTAACTTGGCGGTTTTTATCAGACCTTGGCCTCGTAGGAGTGTCTAGTATTTTCATCAGCCACTCACGTTACTGCATCATATTTTTTCTAGGCGCGAATATTACAATGAACATGCCATGAGCGTGTCTCACTGCGCGTCCGTTCTATTTTGAGGTAGCCACACCTGTCCTTCTGAAACATTGCTAGGGTCTATCTTTACACAATCCTAAGTATTTAGCCTTTTGTCAAACTGCTGCAGGTATGTCCCCATTGTCTCCAGCAAATGCTTGAAATTTCCTCATCTCCGTCTGGCTATTTTCATGACGCTGGTGGAAATATTTATTAATTGAAGAAATAAAACATCGAATCATTTATCCATCAGAGGGTAAAGGGTTCACTATATGTATACATGGTAAATCAGCTACATCCATGCACAATTTTATTTAAATCGGACCAGTGGCTCTTGCGTTATTGAGTAACACACAGACAGACAGACAGACAGACAGACAGAAAGGTAGACACACACCATCTCATTTTAGGTAGATTTCATTAGAAAGCTAACTATTTCAATGGGTACCATGTTTCGAATTCCGGAAAATTTCGACATATCTTCGTGTTTCACATCCCCCAGGCCCTAAAACCACCGTCAGTTCAAAAGTTTATATATAATTTATGTATATATATATATATGTATATCAGTTTCTTGTGGACACGATAACTGCCGTAATTTTGCACCAATTACTTTGAATTTTTTACCGAATATGTATACCTATAAAATCTCGGTCGAGTTCGTTACTGGGCTAAATCGGTCGAAGGGGGTGAAAATGGGGGCTTTTTTTTTCGAAAAAGTGAAATATTGCTATAACTCTCTTAATATGTGAAACATCAAATCCGTTCAAAGTTCATACTATGTGTCGGATAAAGCCCAAAAATTTATGTTTGAAGAGTTTTTTTATAGCACCAACCATTGACCAAAGGGGTAGGAAAAAGTGGGTTTTTCGGGAAACATTAATCATATCTCTCTTAATAGGCACAATATGAAAATCGTACAAAAGGGACACGATTCCCCTAATAATTACCTAAAATGTTTGTCTGAAATAATATTTGATATGACCCACCATTCCGCCAAGGGATGAGAAAAATGATTTCGGAATTATAACAAAATTCCAAGAGCTATCAGATGTTGCCATGGCAACACTACTGAATTGATGAGGGATGAGCCATCAGACGTTGCCATGACAACGCACTTGCACGAGATCATATTCTGTTTTCCATCTGACTAAGTGTGAAGCGGCTTCGGTGACGTAACTGGTAGCATGCTGAACTTCTATGCCCAAGGTCGCGGGTTCAAAGCCGGCCGAAGTCGTCGGATTTTCTAAGAGCACTAAAAATCCCTCAGTATGCTTTCCTTTGGAGGGGAAGTTCCAACTTTCGTTGCGAGTTGCTGGTTGCGGTGGCATCTAGTAGCCAAGTTCACAGCTAGGTGTCGTTGATGATAGTTTCTGGTAGCAACATTAGGAACTACTGCTTGAAATTGACCGTCTGCAGCCCTTACCTGAATTACAGACTAATACAGCCATCACAATTCACGCTGTTTATCAGACAGGTTCTACACTCACACAAAGTACACGGGGTTACATGACCGCGTTGTCGCATCCCCTAAACTGAGGAACCAACCAAAATCTCTGCGGGAGATATAATTTTGCGTGAAGAAGTAACAGACCGTTACATAGTTACACATCAGTGTCGAAACCTTGCATAAGGACAGTGTGACCACAAGTATAAAAATGGACCCCAAATGACAAGAAGGTTACCTTCCCCATAAGACAAAAAAATGTTTAAAATATGCATAAAATGACGAAAAACAAAGTTAATTAAGCTCCAATTATAAAATACTTTCTCGCAATAAATGAGGTCTGATCCTTCTACGAAAACCTGCATATTCTGCCTATTTTCGCCTATCCCCAAGTTTGTCTGGTGAAATCTACCTCCGCCTTCCGGTGTGTCGAGAGGACTTTTTATATATTGTTATGATATACTTTTATATAGTTCGTATTTAATGATGTTACTGGAATAAAACATGGCATTATAAAGCTTTATTTTGTTGGTAGCCAGCACTGTAAATACAAAGGTTAAAAAGTTAGACGTCATATGTTTGGAAATTTCCGTAGCCTACCTCCTCATCAGACTAAAATAACATTGATAATTGATAAACGATATCAGGCATTTTACCTGTATCTACTGTGTAACAACGCGTTTTTATTTTTGTTTGTTTAAGGGGCCTAAAGCCTCGATGCACATAGCGTGTAACCTTTATTCTTTGTATATAATAAAATATATAGTGCAATTTTATAATTTTATAAAAGCAGTAGCTAGTATAAATTGTAGTGATAAGCAGCTACATAATGAAGAGGAGCAAGAAGTGGGTACATACACTCTCTCAGTCTCTGGCGTGCGAATACTGAACTAAGCTCAGTTCTGCCTCACTAGGCTGAATGTACCCCGTTCCAGCTCTCAGACCAGAATTACATATCTGGCAGAGCCGGGAATCGAACCTTGGTAGTGACAGCCAGGAATGCTAGCCACGGTGCCGTGAGTTGGTCGAAAATATTAGTTGTATCTACTGAAAAAAACAGAAAACATCAAATAAACAAAACCGCAGATACACTTTCAGAAAAAGTACCCACGCGACTAAAAAATAACAAAGTGCTCAAACATGATTAATGCACAGATAGTATAATTCCCAGTGATTCCTTTTCATTTTATCCGATCCATTTATGATGTTATGGGACTTCGCCCTCATGTTAGTTACTTTTTTTTACCTATGAATATGTAAATCTCTACTTAGTATAAACCAAAGTCCCCGATTGTTCAATGTTCCGGGTAATCTCGAAAACCATAGGATGGATTTTGACGCGGTTTTCCCCATTCTGTAAAATATTTCTCGAGGAAGGTTTCTGTTGACAATAATTAATGTATGACCGAAGGATGCCGAGCAGTAACGATTTCAGTGAATCGAGTCGAAAAAGAAACCTACCGTCCGTGCGCCTTTTATGCTTACGCTGGGTGAACCGTTAAAAATATACATATACTATGAGTGTAAGATTGTTCAGCATGAAAAATTCTACTACAAAAAATTCCCAGAGAGCATATCTTTGTCTTCAATACATCGCCCACTACAATGCTTTTTTACGTTTTCGTTTCTTCCAACAATCTCCATTCAATTACTATCTTCGGAGACAATTTACGAGCTAGCTAGCGAGCGAGCCTATCACCGCAGTTTCAGCCTTCATTCCGAGAAATACACAGTCAACTTTAGATTGGACAGAAGAAGAATTTTTGTTACATATTGAACACGCTAAGCATTGGTTCATGTTATATTTTTCATTGCAATTCATTTTGATGCATCACCTTAGAACGTACCCACTGACCAGCCATGCTGTCGCTACATGCTAACATTCTTTGGAGTTATAAATGGTTGATCTTTTGACTATGCAGAAAAACATTTTTATATAATCTGGGGCTTAATTATGACACTTCTATTTTCTACTAAGCTCAGATATTCTCATGTTGTCATTCTGTATCATTGAAACATTCTTCAGAATGTCATTTCTACTTTCGGTAAGGTATTAACATCGCAGATACGCGAACCGGAACCAACCAGTCGCTGCACGACTAGTGTATTCACAAGTTCTCGCAGCGCAGGACAGGGCTCCTAGCACATGTGTTTAGTTTTCCATCCAGATTGGACGTGTTTGTGAAGTCCGTCTTAAAGACGAGGAAATAGTCCGCCTGGAAGGCGAGGAAAGTAATCGTTGTGCATCGCACAATATTCTGCAACAAACTGTACATCGTTAGAGTGAATATTACAGCCAGAGAAGGCTTGTGCCACGATAATTATGAATTTTGGAAAAGTGATTATAAAATCGAGCAACGTGGAACACCATATTTTCAACCACGTGTTGTGGAAATTTCAACATTGTCAAGTCACGAGAAAATATGTCAATTACTGTGAATTTATAATTAATCCACTGAATTATTCTAACACTCACTAGTACGAATATTGCTATCATCGCAAGAGCGATTAATTTTTGTAACATACAACTTCGATGCCACGTGATTTGTGGGCTATTAAAATCTGTGATAGTGAAGCAGATAACAGTGCATGGCCAATTCATAAATCATCTGCGCCGTGTAAAAGCAGTGAAGTTGATACCATATTAAAGCTAGCTTCAGTGCAACTGTGCTACGCCCATTTTCCGTATTTTCAAGTGCTTACTCCATATTTAAACATGTCACTTCCTGATAACCACGTGTACGACGATCTTTATTACTCATCACCTGTGGAGATGAACTGCTAAACTTCATGATGTGAAGGAGAGGACCGGAGAAGTACAGCCGATGACAGGAGAACCATGACTTTAGCATCCGCTAAGCCGAGGAACATGACGACTTTGGAGAGGAATCTGGTCATATCATCACGACAACGACGAGGAAGAATGAAGGCCATGGAAATGGATAGAGCCCATTTGGAGGCCCGGATTGGACAACCCTTGTCCGGAGACCAAAGCCTTATTGTATCCCTCAGGTCGTTGGAACGACTGAGATGTAGGTATCCTTTCTTGTGAGTCCGAATAATCTATTCCTTTTGAGGTTCTTTTGTGGTGTAGCTTAGTGTAGTTTATTGTAGTTTATCGTAGAACCAGCCGAACTCCTTGACAAGCCATAGGTAGGTTTTGTACTGTTAGAATTAATCCTTTTAGTTCACTTTCAGTGATTTGTTAGTCACCCGTTGTGATTCAATCTCTTTCGATCACGGTGCATTCTGTTGGATATCGCTAAGATGTTAGTTCTACCCCTGCTAAGCATGACTGTAGTCTTTGTTACTACGTTTTGTCCAACCCTAGGTGGGTGATTTTGTGTATAGTTATTTGGGATGACGATCAGACGTCATGGCCAGTGTTATTTTTATGACATCCTCTTTCTTGTAAATGTTGTCACGCCACTGAGTTAGTTAGAACAGTTCGTATCAGTAGGTAGTCGACTGAAACTACCAGTTTTGTAATTCAATGCCATTTTCATTTTGATGTGCTATGAAGCCATCCAGTTCAAGTTGTGAACACATTCAGGGTGTTATATTTTGTATGCAATCTAGCATCGAACCCTGTAATGAATGCCGTATCATTGGCAAACTTAGCAATTGTAAGATTTGCGCCTTTTGATGTTTATTTTGTGTCAGGTGTTTCGACACAGTTATTATTTTGGTTATAGTTAGACAAAGCAGTTATGGAGTGACATATCTGCAGATTTCAAAGAAGTTCAGAACAAGTGGTATATCTGTACTTTTCTTTTATTTGACTTTTATGAACATGCCACGTGTTTGTGTATAGTTTTGAGGCGTGATTGTAAGATTGATGCTTATGCTACTTTATATTATATTTGGGACCAGATAACAAGGCCAGTTTTCTGATAGACTTTATGCGAGAGAGCCGCCTGCCTTCAGTGTTGCTTCATTTTAAACTGTCCGTGTAGATGACTGTGAGTAGCGAGCCTAGCTCAAGTTATGGACAGGTGGTAACAGTTCCCAGCATGCAATGTACTAGAGCACCACTCATTCAGTGAGACATACTGTCTCAGACTTTTTGACAATGCTTATAGCATTACTAACCATTTGTTGTTGTGTCTCATATGTAGGTCAATGTCCAGGCCACCATTTTGTAATAATCAGATGTTTTGCTACTTTGATCTGACTGGCAAGAGCCATATGTTTACATCGCTATTGAAGCGACTACTTTTCTTCTCCATTTGAGAATGATTGCACGTTATATTAAGGTTTATTTGTTGAGATCGAGAGGCTAGATGAGGCACCTGTGTAGAGGCTATATTTATGTGTGTCCAGACTTCGATTCTGTTGACTGTGTTATTGTAGGGAGGTAACTGATGTTCATTCCAGACCGACCCAGAAGTAAATTAAGTGAGCCGAGAGCCACTAATAACCTGTGTTATTGTTATGTCCGAGCGAGAGAGCTCATTGATGGTATATTATAGCAGAGATTGATCTCGCACGAGATTGCTACTGCTGATCCCAAGGTATTCAGGATTGTCAGCCTATTCGCCATAAACCAACGATAATCTAATAATCTAATAATCAAACACGTCATTATTATATACTGATGATAGCCTAACTAATTGTTTATAGCATTTAACCTTGATTTTCTTGCATTTTGGACCTGCTGGCTGACACTTGCTTTGTGCACACTTCTTTTGTGGAAGTAATCTAGGACAGATGACACTAATTTTTATCGACGGAGTGCTTGCTCAACCTTTAGTCAGTAGCTGGTGGAGCGCGAGCCTCATGCAATGTTAGACGTAGTTTTTACTACGCATTTGCCACCGTAAATGACATGCACGTAGATGACACTGGTTTACAAAGAGTAACCCAGGGCGAAGGCAGGAATAATATTGATTGTGACCTTGTTGTTATTTATTTAAGTGTATGATAACCCCATGTTTACTTTTCTTAACTTGTAAGAGGGCATTTAATGTTTTGACGGCTTGTCATGTAGATTTGTATTAATTGTTCTGCTTTACGGACGTCATCGCCGTAAATTTTGTGTTAATTGTCAGGAAATAGCTAGATTATTTAACACTAAATGTAAATGAGGAAATGGTACCATCCTAACTTAGATTTGATATTGCTACCCTGTTAAATATAAATTCCGTTATTGGCTTATTTTGTAACTTGACTTAGAGATTATTGCCGTACCATTTTCCTAGCGTTGCTGTTGTTGCCTTACTTTGTCAAATCGATCTTTCGCGAGGGTTTATATTAGTTATCAGGTAGGGTCCTGATCTTTTAATTTTGTTTATTTATTAGTTTGCGGATTAGCCGATAGAAACCCTCCGAACTACTGTAGGTCAGGTGTCTGAATATTTTGAATAAATATTTCTACAAGTTTTACTTAAGCCTGGAAGTTTATTTCTCATTCTAGCTTTAGGAGGTGTATTTTCTTAGGCTGTCTATGGCATTTTAGCAACCATGTTATCACGTATCCCCTGGATCATGGAATCTCGTGCCGCTATGGCATATAAGAAATTCACCTGATCCTCATGGCACATGGGACCGACGGGTGAGGTGTTAGGGATGTCATTTCGATTGTTGGCAAACCTGATAGCTCCTCTGACGGGCACAATATGCACCTCACCATTCTTAAATTACGTCTGACTAGAATACGTTGCACATCCTATCTCCATGATAATATAATTAATAGACTAGCCAGTGATATTAACCCATCATGTTGAGACTAAAAATGGATATAAGTCTCAGTTCATTGAAATCGGAAAAAAACCTCTTTTAAGCTTACGCTGGGTAAACCATTAAATATGCCGAGCGAAGTCGGGGTAGTTTGGTAGTTAAAAATTATCCACCTTTACGTCAATAATATACTGAAACAAATGATAATATATTACTAGTTTCTGTTAGCTTGTAACCTTCCTCAGTTACAATTAAATTTAAATATAATGAACTAAGAGCATAACTGATTTAAACATTAACATTCTATGAACATAAATAAGAATTAGAAATAAAAATATTCATAAAAACTATTTTTCAGTAATCGTAGAATATTTTTTTATTTATTTATTTTATTTTTATTTAGTCAATTTACCCTCTAGGTTGGTGGTTCCCATGGACTCAGCGAGGGAACTCACCACTAACGCCTCTATGGGCAGTGTCCTGGAGCCTGGAACATCTGGTCGGGATGGATACAACTGGGGAGATGTGATCAGCACTTCGCCCAGGCGGCCTCACCTGCAAAGCGAACAGGGGCCACATGAGGGATGGGAAAGGATGGATGATTGGGATGGATAGGCGAGGAAGAGGGAAGGAGGCGGCCGTGGCCTTACAGTAGGTACCATCCCGGCATTTGCCCGAAGACGAAGTGGGAAACCACGGAAAACCACTTCGAGGATGACTGAGGTGGGAATCGAACCCCCTCTACTCATTTGGACCACCCGAGGATGAGTAGATCCCGTTCCAGTCCTCATACCACTTTTCAAATTTCGTGGCAGAGCCAGGAATCGAACCCAGGACCTCCGGGGCGGCAGCTAACCATGCTGACCGCTACGCTACGGAGGCGACAATCGTAGAATAACTTTCCAGAATATTAAGAATTCTGTTTAAAATCATGTGAATTATAATAAAAATACTGTCTAATCTGAAAACATTTTTTGAAAAAAATCGTTAAAAATATGGAAAAATACAATGTAAATTTGTTTAAAAAATCAGATATGTTACATTAATCGTCATTCCGGAAGAACAATGACATAACTGTCAAAACTGCAATTGTACAGGAGGCGCAAAAAAGATCTATCCTTTGTTAAGATACAATTACGCAAAACATTGGTTTTGTAGGATATTGCAAACAGGGATAATTGTAACATATACAAGCTCACTATAAGGTAAAAGAATGTTTTCAAAATTATTTATTTATTTTCGCTCAAATTTGACCCCTTTCCTGCAAATGCGTCATTGTTTCCCTGAAACTGTGATCAATATACTGTATAATGAAATTTGTCAGTAGTATCTGTAACAAAAAAATCCCCACGTTTCAAAAATTACACCCCCAGGGGCTCACATCTAGTGGGACGTGGGTGGGCAGCCACGGGACCCCAGCTGAGTCAGGCATTGCTTCCACTTACTTGTGCCAGGCTCCTCTCCGTCTTCTTTCCTGTCGACCTCTCTTGGTCAACTCTTTTTCTCTTCCGACCCCGATGGTATTAGAGTATCCGAGGCCTAGGGAGTCTTTCACTTTCCCGCCTTAATTGGCCCTTGTCTCATCTTTCTTGATCCATCATTCTTCGAGGGGTCACACCTCTTGTTTTTCTTTCAGGTATCTTCTGCCTTCTGCTCAAGGCCCCCAAGGAGGCAGGGTGTGTGCAAAACTCTAGATAGTGCTACCCCCTCAAGGGTTCACGGCTGGTCAGTGCGCGATTTGGCGACCCCGAGGGATTCCAGAGCTGGATCCTGTTTTTCTCCTTTTTCCATTCCCTTTGGTGCGTACCCGCTCTTCTCTCCCTTTCTTCTCTGCCTTTCTTATCCCTCCTTCCTTCCAAGTCCCTCAATTCTCATTCTTCGAGTGTTGAGGGCATTCCCTTTCCTCCTGTCTTTTATTTTCATTCTCCTTTTTGTATCCCTTTTCCTCTTCTAGTTTGTACGTCAGTAGTTAGTTCTACTTATAGGTTTCATTTGATCATCTTTCATTTTCACTATCGCCCACACCTAGATGTTAGGCCCCTTAAAACAACAATTATCATCATCAACATATTCCCAAAGTGTCTATCAAGAATGATTTGCACTCACGAACTTTCTGATCATTATTCATCAGTCATTACATAGAAAGCGTAATTCGCCTTTCTAGGAGTAGGAAATAAAGAGCGGTTCTGGCGCAGGGGCTAATGGGCAAGATGGCCGCCGCGCGCAACCAGCCCTATGTTATTCTTATGGAGGGGTCATTCAGAGCTGGCGCAGTGGCTAATGGGCAAAATGGCCGCTACGCCCTGAGACCGTGAATAATGTCACAGTGGGAGTTCGACCGTGTATTCGATAAATGGAATATTTATTATTATTATTATCATTATTATTATTATGTAAATATTGATTAATCATGTACAACCAAGACCAGCCTTATATAATCCACTTTATGATTAAGTGGCAGAATTCTTGGATGTCACTGTGGAGTCCCCAGTCTGAGTCCTGGCTTTGCCAAGAAATTTAATTTATGGTCTGATAGTTGGAATGGGGTACACTCAGCCTTGTGAGGCAAAAACTAAGAAGAGTGGGGTTAATTCATACCTCAGCCATTTTGCCTAACCCAACTTTACCTAACCTCACCTAACCTAACCTGATCTAACCTTACCTAACCTAACATAACTTAACCTTAGTTCACCGAACCAAGCATTTCATTACTTAACCTCACCTAACCTAATCTAACCTTACTTAACCTAACATAACCTTAGTTCACCGAACCAAGCATTTCCTCACTTAACCTCACCTAACTTAACCTAACCTAACTTTACCTAACCTAACCTTTAAAGCTAAGACAAAGGCTAATCAAAATATATAAGGGTACATGCAACTATCTTTTTGCTAGTCTTATAAAGAGTAAGGTAAAGCTAACAATTGCACTGTGGCTACTGTGCAAAATGTTCGCTACACACAACCAGCTTAGGATTACAAAGTCAGTTAAGTTTTAAAAAGTTAAAGCTTTTATTCATTTTTTTCCTTTTCATTATCATATTTCACACATTGCAATTTGTCAAATTCCAATTATCAGTTTTTAATTTTAGTTCTAATTTTTTTTAGTTTTGTCAGTATAGAAACATGGATTTTTCAATTTTTTTGTTTACATGTTTTTGATTTAGTCCATGTCTAAAGTTCATATTTGCCAAACACGATTTATTCATTACATATAAAAAGTCTGTATACCTTATCCCAAAGCATATAGGTAATACATGGGATAAACTATACTTCTGAGTATCTAGTTTAGCTAACTAAAGCAATTTCTTAAAATTACTAGAGGTTAACAGTTTGGATTAGGAGTGGGAAGTGGGTAGTAATTAAAAATTTCCAAGCAGTGTCCATACAATATTTTTAGCCTACTTTCGATTTTTGCAAAAAATGAAAGTAGACTTATGAGATCAAAACAGGGCGAAAAAAGTGTGTCTGTCTGTGTGTGTGTATGTGTGTGTGTGAGTCTGTGTGTGTGTGTGTGTTTGTGTGTGTGTGTCTGTGTGTGTGTGAGTGTGTGTACTCTGAATGTCTGTCCCCCCCCTATCAATTCGAACACGGTGAATGCGAATTGAACGAAATTTGGTACAAAGGTAGCACATGTAAAGGACACCTCAGTGCCATGTTTTATATTGCCGCCATCTTGACGGAAACGTAATGGCGGCCACACAAATGTTCAAAGCTTAAATCAAATTACGACTAACCTAATCATCCGATCTCTACCACGATTTGCAACAACATACCTTTATGGGGGGAGCATCCTTTGACCAAACCAATAGGTCATCAGCGTAATAGTTTGCGGATGGCGGCCATCTTTATGTCAAAATTGATTCCCCCTATTAATTCGAACACGGTGGAACCGAATGGATCGAAATTTGGTACAGAGGTAGCACTAGCAAAGGGCACCTCAGGGTCATGTTTTATATCGCCGCCATCTTGACTGAAACGTAATGGCAGCCACACGAATGTTCAAAGCTTAAGTTAAATTACGACTAACATAACCATCCGATCTCTACCAAACTTTGCAACAACATACCTTTATGGAGGGAGCATCCTTTGACCAATCTAATAGGTTATTAGCCTAATAGTTTGCGGATGGCGGCCATCTTTATGTCAAAATTGATTCCCCCTTTTAATTCGAACACGGTGGAACCGAATGGAACGAAATTTGGTACAGAGGTAGCACTAGCAAAGGGCACCTCAGTGTCATGTTTTATATCACCGCTATCTTGACGGAAACGTAATCGCGGCCACCCAAATGTTAAAAGCTAAAATGTAATTTCGACCGACCTAATAATCTAGTCTCTACCAAATTTTGCAACACCATATCTTTATGTGGGAAACATATTCGGACCAAACCGCAAGAACATCAGCCCAATAGTTTGCAGATGGTGGCCAAGTATGTGTGCAAATCGATTCCCCCTATCAATTCAAACACGGTGAAACCGAATTGAACGAAATTTGGTACAGAGGTAGCACTAGCAAAGGGCACCTCATATTCATGTTTAATATCCCTATATCACGTGGTATTTCAACAAGCTACTACAACCAACATTCAATTATACTCCTTGAAAAGGACGAAGAGTTATAACAATACCCATGCATTTAGGAGAAAGTAGGCTATATGTTCTTTACTGAACATCTTGTTTTTTTTTTTTCATTTTAAATATATTTACACTATTTACACATAATACATTTGTTAAAATTACAGTTGTTTTTATTTATGTTTTCTATTTTTATTTATGTTTGCGTATGAATACCATTTTTTAGCCTACTTTCGATTTTTGCAAAAAATGAAAGTGGACTTATGAGATCAACATAGGGCGAAAAAAGTGTGTGTGTCTGTGTGTGTGTATGTGTGTGTGTGAGTCTGTGTGTGTGTGTGTCTGTGTGTCTGTGTGTGTGTGTGTGAGTGTGTGTAATCTGAATGTGTGTCCCCCCATATCAATTCGAACACGGTGAATGCGAATTGAACGAAATTTGGTACAAAGGTAGCACTTACAAAAGACACCTCAGTGCCATGTTTTATATTGCCGCCATCTTGACGGAAACGTAATGGTGGCCACACAAATGTTCAAAGCTTAAGTTAAATTACGACTAACATAACCATCCGATCTCAACCAATCTTTGCAACAACATACCTTTATGGAGGGAGCATCCTTTGACCAATCTAATAGGTTATTAGCCTAATAGTTTGCGGATGGCGGCCATCTTTATGTCAAAATTAATTCCCCCTATTAATTCGAACACGGTGGAACCGAATGGAACGAAATTTGTTACAGAGGTAGTACTAACAAAATGCACCTCAGTGTCATGTTTTATATCTCCGCCATCTTGACGGAAACGTAATGGTGGCCACACAAATGTTCAAAGCTTAAATCAAATTACGACTAACCTAATCATCCGATCTCTACCAAGTTTTGCAACAACATACCATTATGAGGGGAGCATCCTTTGACCAATCTAATAGGTCATTAGCGTAATAGTTTGCGGATGGCGGCCATCTTTGTGTGAAAATCGATCCCCCTATTAATTCGAACAGGGTGCAACCGAATGGAATGAAATTTGGTACAGAGGTAGTACTAACAAAAGGCACCTCAGTGTCATGTTTTATATCGCCGCCATCTTGACATAAACATAATGGCGGCCACACAAATGTTAAAAGCTTAAATCAAATTACGATTAACCTAATCATCCGAACTCTATTAAATTTTGCAACAAGATACCCTTATAGAGGAAGCATCCTTTCACCAAACGAAAAGGTCATTAGCCTAATAGTTTGCGGATGGCGGCCATCTTTGTGTGAAAATCAATTTCCCCAATTAATTCAAACACGGTGAAACCGAATGGAACGAAATTTTTTACAGAGGTAGCACTAGCAAAGGGCACCTCAGTGTCATGTTTTATATCGCCGCCATATTAACAGAAACGTAATGGCGGCCACACAAATGTTAAAAGCTTAAGGTAAATTACGACTAACATAACCATCCGATGTCAACCAAACTTTGCAACAACGTACCTTTATGGAGGGAGCATCCTTTGACCAATCTAATAGGTTATTAGCCTAATAGTTTGCGGATGGCGGCTATCTTTATGTCAAAATTGATTCCCCCTATTAATTCGAACACGGTGGAAACGAATGGAACGAAATTTTGTACAGAGGTAGCACTAGCAAGGGGCACCTCAGTGTCATGTTTTATATCGCCGCCATCTTGACTGAAACGTAATGGCGGCCACACGAATGTTCAAAGCTTAAATCAAATTACGATTAACCTGATCATCCGATCTCTACCAAATTTTGCAACTACATACCTTTATGGAGGGAGCATCCCTTGACCAATATAATAGGTCATCAGCGTAATAGTTTGCGGATGGCGGCCATCTTTGTGTGAATATCAATTCCCCCTATTAATTCAAACACGGTGAAATCGAATGGAACGAAATTTGGTACTGAGGTAGCACTAGCAAAGGGCATCTCAGTGTCATGTTTTATATCGCCGCCATATTGACAGAAACGTAATGGCGGCCACACAAATATTCAAAGCTTAAGTTAAATTACGACTAACATAACCATCCGATCTCTACCAAACTTTGCAACAACATACCTTTATGGAGGGAGCATCCTTTGACCAATCTAATAGGTTATTAGCCTAATAGTTTGCGGATGGCGGCCATCTTTATGTCAAAATTGATTCCCCCTATTAATTCGAACACGGTGGAACCGAATGGAACGAAATTTGGTAAAGAGGTAGCACTAGCAAAGGGCACCTCAGTGTCATGTTTTATATTGCCGCCATCTTGACTGAAACGTAATGGCAGCCACACGAATGTTCAAAGCTTAAGTTAAATTACGACTAACATAACCATCCGATCTCTACCAAACTTTGCAAGAACATACCTTTATGGAGGGAGCATCCTTTGACCAATCTAATAGGTTATTAGCCTAATAGTTTGCGGATGGCGGCCATCTTTATGTCAAAATTGATTCCCCCTATTTATTCGAACATGGTGGAACCGAATGGAACGAAATTTGGTACAGAGGTAGCACTAGCAAAGGGCACCTCAGTGTCATGTTTTATATCACCGCTATCTTGACGGAAACGTAATCGCGGCCACCCAAATGTTAAAAGCTAAAATGTAATTACGACCGACGTAATAATCTAGTCTCTACCAAATTTTGCAACACCATATCTTTATGTGGGAAACATATTCTGACCAAACCGCAAGAACATCAGCCCAAGAGTTTGCAGATGGTGGCCAAGTATGTGTGCAAATCGATTCCCCCTATCAATTCAAGCACGGTGAAACCGAATTGAACGAAATTTGGTACAGAGGTAGCACTAGCAAAGGGCACCTCTTATTCATGTTTAATATCCCTATATCACGTGGTATTTCAACAAGCTACTTCAACCAACATTCAATTATACTCCTTGAAAAGGACAAAGCGTTATAACAATAACCATGCATTTAGGAGAAAGTAGGCTATATGTTCTTTACTGAACATCTTGTTTTTTTTTCATTTTAAATATATTTACACTATTTACACATAATACATTTGTTATAATTACAGTTGTTTTTATTTTTGTTTTCTATTTTTATTTATGTTTGCGTATGAATGCCATTTTTAGCCTACTTTCGATTTTTGCAAAAAATGAAAGTAGACTTATGAGATCAACACAGGGCGAAAAAAGTGTGTCTGTCTGTGTGTGTGTATGTGTGTGTGTGAGTCTGTGTGTGTTTGTGTGTATGTGTGTGTGTGTGGGTCTGTGTGTGTGTGTGTGAGTGTGTGTACTCTGAATGTCTGTCCCCCCCTATCAATTCGAACACGGTGAATGCGAATTGAACGAAACTTGGTACAAAGGTAGCACTAGCAAAGGACACATCAGTGTCATGTTTTATATCGCCGCCATCTTGACGGAAACGTAATGGCGGCCACACAAATGTTCAAAGCTTAAATCAAATTACGACTAACTTAATCATCCAATCTCTACCAAATTTTGCAACAACATACCTTTATGGGGGGAGCATCCTTTGACCAATCTAATAGGTCATTCGCCTAATAGTTTGCGGATGGCGGCCATCTTTGTGATAGAAACGATTCGCCCTATTAATTCAAACACGGTGAAACTGAATGGAACGAAATTTGGTACAGAGATAGCACTAGCAAAGGGCATCTCAGTGTCATGATTAATATCGCCGCCATATTGACAGAAACGTAATGGCGGCCACACAAATGTTTAAAGCTTAAATTAAATTATGACTAACATAACCATCCGATCTCTACCAAACTTTGCAACATTATACCTTTATGGAGGGACCATCCTTTGACCAATCTAATAGGTCATTAGCCTAATAGTTCACGGATGGCGGCCATCTTTATGTCAAAATTGATTCCCCCTATTAATTCGAACACGGTGGAACCGAATGGAACGACATTTGGTACAGAGGTAGCACTAGCAAAGGGCACCTCAGTGTCATGTTTTATATCACCGCTATCTTGACGGAAACATAATCGCGGCCACCCAAATGTTAAAAGCTAAAATGTAATTACGACCAACCTAATAATCTAGTCTCTACCAAATTTTGCAACACCATATATTTATGTGGGAAACATATTCTGACCAAATTGCAAGAACATCAGCCCAATAGTTTGCAGATGGTGGCCAAGTATGTGTGCAAATCGATTCCCCCTATCAATTCAAACACGGTGGAACCGAATTGAACGAAATTTGGTACAGAGGTAGCACTAGCAAATGGCACCTCATATTCATGTTTAATATCCCTATAGCACGTTGTTTTCAACAAGCTACTACAACCAACATTCAATCATACTCCTTGAAAAGGGCAAAGAGTTATAACAATACCCATGCATTTAGGAGAAAGTAGGCTATATGTTCTTTACTGAACATCTTGTTTAGACTACTTTCGATTTTTGCAAAAAATGAAAGTGGACTTATGAGATTAACACAGGGCGAAAAAAGAGTGTCTGTCTGTGTGTGTGTATGTGTGTGTGTGAGTCTGTGTGTGTGTCTGTGTGTCTGTGTGTGTGTGAGTGTGTGTATTCTGAATGTCGGTCCCCCCCTATCAATTCGAACACGGTGAATGCGAATTGAACGAAATTTGGTACAAAGGTAGCACATGCAAAAGACACCTCAGTGCCATGTTTTATATTGCCGCCATCTTGTCGGAAACGTAATGGCGGCCACACAAATGTTCAAAGCTTAAGTTAAATTACGACTAACATAACCATCCGATCTCAACCAAACTTTGCAACAACATACCTTTATGGAGGGAGCATCCTTTGACCAATCTAATATGTTATTAGCCTAATAGTTTGCGGATGGCGGCCATCTTTATGTCAAAATTAATTCCCCCTATTAATTCGAACACGGTGGAAACGAATGGAACGAAATTTGGTACAGAGGTAGCACTAGCAAAGGGCATCTCAGTGTCATGTTTTATATCGCCGCCATATTGACAGAAACGTAATGGCTGCCACACAAATATTCAAAGCTTAAGTTAAATTACGACTAACATAACCATCCGATCTCTACCAAACTTTGCAACAACATACCTTTATGGAGGGAGCATCCTTTGACCAATCTAATAGGTTATTAGCCTAATAGTTTGCGGATGGCGGCCATCTTTATTTCAAAATTGATTCCCCCTATTAATTCGAACACGGTGGAACCGAATGGAACGAAATTTGGTACAGAGGTAGCACTAGCAAAGGGCACCTCATTGTCATGTTTTATATCGCCGCCATCTTGACTGAAACGTAATGGCAGCCACACGAATGTTCAAAGCTTAAATCAAATTGCGATTAACCTAATCATCCGATCTCTACGAAATTTTGCAACTACATACCTTTATAGAGGGAGCATCCTTTGACCAATCTAATAGGTCATTCGCCTAATAGTTTGCGGATGGCGGCCATCTTTATGTCAAAATTGATTCCCCCTATTAATTCGAACACGGTGGAACCGAATGGAACGAAATTTGGTACAGAGGTAGCACTAGAAAAGGGCACCTCAGTGTCATGTTTTATATCACCGCTATCTTGACGGAAACGTAATCGCGGCCACCCAAATGTTAAAAGCTAAAATGTAATTACTAACCGACCTAATAATCTAGTCTCTACCAAAGTTTGCAACACCATATCTTTATGTGGGAAACATATTCTGACCAAACCGCAAGAACATCAGCCCAATAGTTTGCAGATGGTGGCCAAGTATGTGTGCAAATCGATTCCCCCTATCAATTCAAACACGGTGAAACCGAATTGAACGAAATTTGGTACAGAGGTAGCACTAGCAAAGGGCACCTCATATTCATGTTTAATATCCCTATATCACGTGGTATTTCAACAAGCTACTAGAACCAAAATTCAATTATACTCCTTGAAAAGGACAAAGAGTTATAACAATACCCATGCATTTAGGAGAAAGTAGGCTATATGTTCTTTACTGAACATCTTGTTTTATTTCATTTTAAATATATTTACACTATTTACACATAATACATGTGTTATAATTACAGTTGTTTTTATTTTTGTTTTCTATTTTTATTTATGTTTGCGTATGAATACCATTTTTAGCCTACTTTCGATTTTTGCAAAAAATGAAAGTGGACTTATGAGATCAACACAGGGCGAAAAAAGTGTGTCTGTCTGTGTGTGTGTATGTGTGTGTGTGAGTCTGTGTGTGTGTGTGTCTGTGTGTCTGTGTGTGTGTGTGTGTGTGTGAGTGTGTGTACTCTGAATGTCTGTCCCCCCCTATCAATTCGAACACGGTGAATGCGAATTGAACGAAATTTGGTACAAAGGTAGCACTAGCAAAAGACACCTCAGTGTCATGTTTTATATCGCCGCCATCTTGACGGAAACGTAATGGCGGCCACACAAATGTTCAAAGCTTAAATCAAATTACGACTAACCTAATCATCCGATCTCTACCAAATGTTGCAACGACATACCTTTGTGGGGGGAGCATCCTTTGACCAAACCAATAGGTCACCAGCGTAATAGTTTGCGGATGGCGGCCATCTTTGTGTGAAAATCGATTCCCCCTATTAAATCGAACACGGTGCAACCGAATAGAACGAAATTTGGTACAGAGGTAATACTAACAAAAGACACCTCAGTGTCATGTTTTATATCGCCGCCATCTTGACTGAAACGTAATGGCGGCCACACGAATGTTCAAAGCTTAAATCAAATTACGATTAACCTAATCATCCGATCTCTACCAAATTTTGCAACTACATACCCTTATGGAGGGAGCATCCTTTGACCAATCTAATAGGTCATTCACCTAATAGTTTGCGGATGGAGGCTATCTTTATGTCAAAATTGATTCCCCCTATTAATTCGAACACGGTGGAACCGAACGGAACGAAATTTGGTACAGAGGTAGTACTAGCAATGGGCACCTCAGTGCCATGTTTTATATCGCCGCCATCTTGACTGAAACGTAATGGCGGCCACACGAATGTTCAAAGCTTAAATCAAATTACGATTAACCTAATCATCCGATCTCTACCAAATTTTGCAACTACATACCTTTATGGAGGGAGCATCCTTTGACCAATCTAATAGGTCATTCGCCTAATAGTTTGCGGATGGCGGCCATCTTTGTGTCAGAATCGATTCCCCCTATTAATTCAAACACGCTGAAACCAAATGGAACGAAATTTGGTATAGAGGTAGCACTAGCAAAGGGCACCTCAGTGTCATGTTTTATATCACCGCTATCTTGATGGAAACGTAATCGCGGCCACCCAAATGTTAAAAGCTAAAATGTAATTACGACCAACCTAATAATCTAGTCTCTACCTAATTTTGCAACACCATATCTTTATGTGGGAAACATATTCTGACCAAACTGCAAGAACATTAGCCCAATAGTTTGCAGATGGTGGCCAAGTATGTGTGCAAATCGATTCCCCCTATCAATTCAAACACGGTGAAACCGAATTGAACGCAATTTGGTACAGAGGTAGCACTAGCAAAGAGCACCTCATATTCATGTTTAATATCCCTATAGCACGTTGTATTTCAACAAGCTCCTACAACCAACATTCAATCATACTCCTTGAAAAGGACAAAGAGTTATAACAATACCCATGCATTTAGGAGAAAGTAGGCTATATGTTCTTTACTGAACATCTTGTTTCTTTTTGTGTTTTCTATGTTTAGTGCTATTGTTTTATGTATTTGATATATGCAGGCAGAGGATTTTGATATTCTTAACTTAACTCTTTAAGCATGGTCAATGATTGAGTGATGACCATAGGCATGAGTACCTATACCATTAGTATCAATTACTCTTTTATCATCACCAGGACACAAAGCAATTTTGTTTAGTCTGATAGATAATATGTCATGTTGTTTAGAAGCGATAATGTTCATTGGTATTCTTTTTTCATTGTTTTTCATGACACAATCCTTATAATCTTGAAAGCTTATACAATTTTTGACAACACCTCTACTAATACCTTTAATCTTTTTAATTTCTTTACCATTTATGTCTAAAGCATACCTTTTAGCTCTAAATCCAACAAATGATTTAATAATTTGTCCACAAGCCTCGTCTTTAAATTTCCCCAACGTTTTCATGTTTGATATAGAGTAACATATATGACTAGTAGGATAATCAGATGTGTCCAGGTGTTCTAGAAAATCCAACTTGTCTTGATGTACGTCTTGGGTGTTAACCAAATAAATGAACGAGTCAGTATCCCTATACATGAGTTTAAGATTGTCCATGCCATAAAAAAAAATTGTGGTGGGAATACATGAGAGTTTTTGAAATATCCAGTATACACATTCCAATATATATAGGCTTATTGAATACAATGTTACGTTTAGCCATGTGGAAAGCAGCTAGTTTAGGACCATAAATTGTTCTGTCAATAAATGTCGGCTTTGCAATTAGCTTTTCAGCCTTTATGCTGTCAGTCACAAGACGTATGTCTATTCTTTTACGAATATTTTCCATTGTTTTTCCAAAAATGGCATTGTTGAATAATTTGTATAGATTTTTCTCAAAATCATTTTTGGCTTTTTTTCGAAGGTTGTTATTAAAATCAACGTATGCCTTTAGCCAAGGTCTTTGTTTAAACTTTAACACACGATGAATTTTTACCAATTTTAGTCCATGATCTAAAGCCTGTTTAAGTGCCAAGTAATGAACAACGTACCGCCTTCGATTTCCAAGATGAGGAATTAGTATTTTGAGAGACGAATCCTTAGGTTGTGTACACTCTGGTAGGAAAGGTAAATCGTTGTGTAGATCATGAAGGTTGCATGGGTAATCAACATCAACGTCTAGAATGTACCCCACAGGATCGTCTTCCTTTAGTGTTTCTAGATCCTCCGTATCTGGAGAAACCCACTGAAATCCAACATAAGGAAGAGAGTGACACATAGCCCACCCATATTGGTTGTTGGCATCATCATAGGTAATAAACTGCGATGGTTTCTCAGAATCATAGGTTTCCATGTATTTATTGTTAGCTTCAGCATACCGATGAGACACCTGAAATATGCCTCCACGTATTCCAGACTCTATTAAAAGAAGATGATCGTAATCCTGTAGCAATTCCAGTTCAATTCCAGTGTAAAGGAGCATTGCCTCGAAACTTAAACCAGGCGAAGTAAAGAAGTGTGCAGCATCCACTCGGTGTGTTTTTAATGTTTTGTTTCTGAACGTTTCAAAGCTGTCTGCAAGTAGGAGTACATCTGAAGTTAGATAGAGGTCACTATACCCCCCCCCCCCCCCTAGAGTTTTAATGTTGAACTGATTCCATACATTTTTGGCATGTTCATAGCCTTCTTTACTAACATCTTCTTGACTTAATTTGTTAAAGAATGCCTCTTTTGGAGGTAAACACGTTTCACTTAACTTTTCCCATGAATCGATGTAATCATAACAAAATACACTTTTTACGAGTCATGAGCGTTGCATTTTCTTTTCCAAAGTACTTGTCTGTTTCAGGGTATGATGTTAAGTTGGAAACTAAGTTTTCCAAGCTACTTGGCATTAACCGAAACGTGTCCACAAATCGAAGCTTAACATTTCCTACATATTTGGTGAAGGAAATGTACTTTTCTTAGGAGTTAGCGATAACATCTACTCTCTCAGTAGTACATACCAATTGTTTTACAATGAAATTTGCATCGTAGCCACCCATATTATGTAGAAATACAAGAACGGGTTTACGTGTTTTACACCTCACATTACAGTTATTGTGAGCACTTCCACGGTATTCCCTTGTAATATGGCAATGGTCTCGAACTTTCCAGTCCTCTTTGGTAAATGGTTTATGACACAAATAACAGGTTTCAGAACATTGGAACTCTGCTTCTTGATCCTGAGTTTAGGCCTTTGGAACATTTAAGCTGTAAAGGCGATCAATTTCATTAGCTATTGAGATCAAACAGTCCATAAACTTTTCTGCAGCGTCAGGTCCACGATAAATAACAGGTTGGCTTGGAAGGTTTGTCTTTATGTGTTCCACAGCAGGTGAGGGTTTAACATATATACCAAATCTCATAGGAACATCACTCTGGTATGGCACTGTATAACTTGCCTCAGGATTGGGTAGACATGATTGATATGGTAGAAGTATACTTCCAAAATCTGCATAGATAACGTAAGGTATTCCCAACATTATTTCACATTTAAGAATTTTACAATTGGGTTTTTAATAGGCATTTCAACCCTAGCAATGTCATGTTGGACACACAAAGCTCTATGTTCTTTTAATTTTTCCATTCCTTGTTGTCCATATCGATTATCAAAGTGAGTAAAACACCGTTTACACGTATATATCTTATGCTCATAATGGGTGATGTCTTTCTAGTTCACCAAATCTTTGATAAAGACGTAGTGATTCTGACCAGATGAAGAACTTAGCAGGAGGAGGTCACGATGGTCTTGTAGCTCTTGATCCACAACCTTTAGAGGAAACACTTTGTTGTCTTTTTCCAGTCCAAATACATTTATGGATATGTCGTTGGCTTTCTCAAATTTGGGAATGTCAGCTAGTAATGTAGGAAACGATATCACTGAAAAATCATACTTGTTTTCCAGATCCTGGTATTTACTAATGCGTTGAGCATCCTTTTAAACCAGTTTTGCTAAAATGGCATACATAAAACACTTTTCATTTTTCAAGTTTTCAGGATTAATGCAGGCTTTTCTTGCTTGTATAGCTGCTGGTAATGGAATATATGTGCTGCCACGCAAGGGAGTGTACTTATTTATTTTCAATCGTACTCCTTCCACTGCTAACAAAGCCCAATTACTGCCTTTTAGCTCATATTCTTCCATTTCCGTAGTTAACTTTGTAAATAGTGTTTCCAAGAAACTACTTAAGTCTGATTCCAAAAATAGGGCCTGATTTCGTGTTTTAAAGGCACGATCTGATATTTCATTGGTAGATGTATGAATGAATCTACATTTAGCCACAAGATTAACTTTTATCGACTTGTGAATTGCTAGTTCTTTCTGCATAGCTTGTATTATTTGCTCTTTGGACTCTTTAAGGTATGAATTTAAATCGTTACAAGTGTCACAACGTATGAAAAAGGATTTAAGACGACCTTGAAAAGACGTTTCATATTCAGTAAGTCCATTTTTGCCAGGAACCACTGAAAGCAGGTAATGTTTTGTAGGCTCAGTTTTTTGCCTTTTAGCTGCTGACACAACATTACAACATTCTTCATGACGACGTCCGTTGTAGACTTTGTTGAATTTACTACCACGAGTTTTGCACTCATGAAACTCACCACACGATACTTCATGACGCTTTCTATGATAGTCTCGAAGAAAAGTCTTTCCACACTCTTTACACATATAGCTAGGCATGGTTTCTTCCATCATGGATGTTGATTTCTGCAAACAGCTGCTTACTGCGTATCACAAGGCTGTAGGCTGGTCAGTGAGACGGTCTTTCACGATGTGAACACTGCAAAAGGTAGTAATCAACTGATTGTATTCCTGCTAAGAGACCTCTTATATAACCTAATCAAGACCAACAGCTACTTACCACGAAGTACACGGCTAGAGCCTATAGGGTGAGACGATCTTTCACAATGTGATCACTGTTAAATGTAGTAGTCAACTGGAAATATTCTTACACCCTACTGAAGGTTATCAGGTACTTACTGCATATCAAAAGGCTGTACACTCATTTGTTAGACACTCTCTCTTGCTAAGGACCCCTATATTCCTTATACAAGGCTATACATGTTAGTTCTAAACACTTAATGGTTATTTGTATATTAAATTTATATGCACAGCTTATACAAGCACGTTTTTTCACGCAATAAAACTTTGTCAAATAGCCACATGCGACAAGCAGAGTATGTTTCCGCTATCTAGCGGTGACTATGAGAACTAACTGAACGACAGCATGGCACCTAGCGCTCTATATCATTACTGAACGATCAGCATTCTATCTAGCGGTCGATATCAAAAATTACTCAACTACCAGCATACTACCTACCGGTCGATATGACAACCCACTCAACTACTAGTATGCTTTCCAATAATGAACACATTTGCTCATATCCACTAAGAATACACACAAGTATGTTTGACATAAATGACAGGTATTTACCCCCCTCTACCCACAAACCAAGTCCCAGATCTCTGGGACAAAATCCAGAAATGTTTTAATCTAATCCTAGCTAACCTCACCTGACGTGACCATACCTGTTTGTAAGCAACAACAACAACACACTAAGATTCCATGAATTCCAGAGTACTTTTAGATTAATTATCGACTCTCAACTCTTATAACTATGTCTTACCATAATGATGGATTGAGTGTAAGAAAACGTCTATTGCTGCTTGATGTCACTACTTAAGTGATACTCTTACAACAGACAAGTGAGTTCATGTTTCGCTGACGTAATCGTATGTTTCCACTGTCAGAAACACGATATTTCTTTATTTTTTATTTTTGCTCGATGTCACTACTGAAGTGATAATGGGTTTTCCGATCATATCACTATAAATTCAATACCCCCGCTCTTATCTCGGTCTCGACAACAACCATGCCTATTTTTATTATGTCAGATGATGTAATGTTCGGGTGCAAAGTGTGTTCAAAGTAGGTGTAAAAGTGAGTGAAAAGTGGGTGCAAATTGGGTGCAAAGAGGGTGCAAAGTGGGTGCAAAAGTGGGTGCAAAAAGTGGTGTGTAAAAGTGGTACCCTATTTGTAATGGCTTATTTGACAAGTTATTTTGTGGTACCCTATTTGTAATGGCTTATTTGACAAGTTATATTTGTCAATGTATTTAGGGGATATTTCTCATGTTCTTGGAAAGTATCTCAACCCTTTTTATTTATGATAGCATAATGCTTACCACCATGTTTGTAAGCAACAACAACACACTAAAATTCAAAGAATCCAAACTACTTACTCTAAGGTTAATGATTGCCTCTCAACTCCATTCTACACCTATTCAAAAACATTATACATTCCAAATTTTTCAAAAAAGGTAAATTGGGACAGTAGGCTATATGTTTAAACTAAAAATCATATAAAATCATATGCTAACTACAACACTTAAGTCAATCCCACTCTCAGTCAAAAAATATTATATTCTTTAAATTGTTCCAAAAAATATTTGGAAAGTAGGCTATATTTTGAAAACTAATCATCATAAAAAGTCGTATATAGACTCAAACCAATGGCTTTTATGTCCTTATTCGTTAGAACAAAACATGGAATTTTTGTCATTTTTCCAAAAAATGATCATTTTTATAAATGGGTTATATTTTGTAAACTATGAAAATTACAAAAAAAAGTGTTGGACATAAATGACAGGTATTTACCCCCTCTACCCAAAAACCAAGTCCCAGGTCCCTAGGACAAAATCCAAAAAGGTTCAATTTTGAAAGTAGACGATATTTTGAAAACTAATCATTCTAACAAGACATATATAGACTCAAACACATTTTTTCTAAGTTCTTTAACGTTAGAACAAAACTTAACACATTTTCAATTTTTTCAAAAAAAGGTCAATTTTCAAAATTGCCTATATTTTGGAAACTAAGAATTTTACAAGAAAGTTTGTTTAACGTAAATGAAAGACCTTTACCCCCTCTACCTTAAAAATAAATTGTAGGTGCCTAGGACATAAAATGTGCAGTAGTGTGTTTGTGGGGTTTGTGACCTCCTCCTCCTCACCCCCCTCACAAGATGGCGGCCGTAGCTTAACTTAACCTAGCCTAACCTAACAAGATGGCGGCCGTAGCCAAACCTAACCTAAACTAACCTACGAGGTGTGATCAAAAAGTTCCAAAAATGTGGCTGCAACTTAACCAAACCTAGCCTAGCCCAACCTAACCTAACCTACAAGGTGTGATCAAAAAGTTCCAAAATGGCGGCCGTAGCTTTACTTAACCTAACCTATCCTAACTTAACCTAAACCTACGAGGTGTGATCAAAAAGTTCCAAAATGGGGGCTTTAGGTTAACTTAACCTAACCTAACCTAACCTAACCTGACCTGACCTAAACCTACGAGGTGTTATCATAAAGTTCCAAAATGTATGGGTATGTGGAGGAGGAGGGTGTTTGTAGAACTCTTAAAACTACTGGGGTATGGTGGGGGTAGTAAGAAATAAAAACAGTATTAATTATTATTCAGCATGAGAGTTTTTTAATTCGTTAAAACGTACAATACATCTATTGTTTTTTTTCCCTCATACATTAGATATAGAGAATGTCCACCATGATTTAGATCCTCGAGCACACTTTCTGACATACTGTATCATTAAAACGTGTAGGAAGGAATGTCTGAAAATTTTCACTAACACATAGAACACGTTCACCATACATTGTGTCCACTTTTTGAATGTTGATGATACGGAATGGAGTATGCATTGGTAATTCAGTGAGCTTTTTTCTCTCTAATCCGCAGTTCTGCCCCATAGCATTGAGAATGTTTATTGTAGTAGCCTATAAAGAAACAAAAAAAAAAATGTCTATTATAGTTTAGCTATAAGTGACCACAACCACTATATATATATATCATTTTATTCTAAGAGCTTTCCATGATGATAAGAAAAAAAGAGCTTACCATAATGATGGATTGAGTGTAAGAAAACGTCTTTTGCTGCTTGATGTCACTACTAAAGTGATACTCTTACAACAGACAAGTGAGTT
Organism: Meconema thalassinum; assembly: GCA_946902985.2. NCBI lineage: Eukaryota > Metazoa > Arthropoda > Insecta > Orthoptera > Tettigoniidae > Meconema > Meconema thalassinum. Next base: position 1,827,097,826 of record OX336388.2, read on the forward strand.
CATGTTTCGCTGACGTAATCGTATGTTTCCACGCACTTCCTGTGTTGAGTGCGTCATAGTGGCTAAATTTAAAACTCTAGATGAGATGTTTTGCTGACGTAATCGTATGTTCCCCGCACGCACACTTTGGACGGGTCCTTTTTGAAGGGAGTCATTTTTTTACGGCTCCCGGAGGAAGGGTCCTTGTTGACGGGTCCCTGTGGGCGGGTCTTTTGGACTGATCCCTATGGACTGGCCCATGCATTTTATCCAAATTGTGTCAAATTATCAAATTATCGACTGCTAGATAGAATGCTGATCGTTCAGTAATGATATAGAGCGCTAGGTGCCATGCTGTCGTTCAGTTAGTTCTCATAGTCACCGCTAGATAGCGGAAACATACTCTGCTTGTCGCATGTGGCTATTTGACAAATTTTTATTGCGTGAAAAACTGCTTGTATAAGCTGCGCATATAAATTTAATATACAAATAACCATTAAGTGTTTAGAACTAACATGTATAGCCTTGTATATGGAATATAGGGGACCTTAGCAAGAGAGAGTGTCTAACAAATGAGTGTACAGCCTTTTGATATGCAGTAAGTACCTGATAACCTTCAGTAGGGTGTAAGAATATTTTCAGTTGACTACTACATTTAACAGTGATCACATTGTGAAAGATCGTCTCACCCTATAGGCTCTAGCCGTGTACTTCGTGGTAAGTAGCTGTTGGTCTTGATTAGGTTATATAAGAGGTCTCTTAGCAGGAATACAATCAGTTGATTACTACCTTTTGCAGTGTTCACATCGTGAAAGACCGTCTCACTGACCAGCCTACAGCCTTGTGATACGCAGTAAGCAGCTGTTTGCAGAAATCAACATCCATGACGGAAGAAACCATGCCTAGCTATATGTGTAAAGAGTGTGGAAAGACTTTTCTTCGAGACTATCATAGAAAGCGTCATGAAGTATCGTGTGGTGAGTTTCATGAGTGCAAAACTCGTGGTAGTAAATTCAACAAAGCCTACAACGGACGTCGTCATGAAGAATGTTGTAATGTTGTGTCAGCAGCTAAAAGGCAAAAAACTGAGCCTACAAAACATTACCTGCTTTCAGTGGTTCCTGACAAAAAATGGACTTACTGAATATGAAACGTCTTTTCAAGGTCGTCTTAAATCCTTTTTCATACGTTGTGACACTTGTAAGGATTTAAATTCATACCTTAAAGAGTCCAAAGAGCAAATAATACAAGCTATGCAGAAAGAACTAGCAATTCACAAGTCGATAAAAGTTAATCTTGTGGCTAAATGTGTAACGTGTTTTTCGAGGGGTTTTATGCAACTGGCATAAGTCAGTAGGAAGCCATTCTATATTTATTTACGCGGCAAATTGTTCAGCCAAGAGAATTTTTCATGGTAATTTATTATTATTATTAATTTATTATAATTATTATTAAGGTATTTTCGGAGCATTTTATAAAAATTATTAGCATTCAGATAGGTTTTCTATGTCTTAGAAAACGCTATCCAGCAAATTATTACGAACGACGATATCATAGAAAATTATCTGATTAAGGAATTTTACGGAGTTTTCGTCAGTTAGGGTATATCGAGAGACGTGACTCACTGGGATTTCAAGTACACGCTTAATCTTGTCGAGAAGCATGACGCAATCTTGGGTCGCAAGGTCTAGAAAAGGCGAATTGTTGGGACGGAAATCGACTTCTCCCTCTCGCGCGCCGAGTGTAAAGAAACCAGAGGAGGGGAACTAGCGGTGGGTCAACCAATCAGTGAGGACCACGCAAGCTGAAGCCGGCTGAAGAGTGGGGGAGCCAACGTGTGCATATATCGTTCGACGCGCCGTGAAACAAGGACTATCTGTGAAATACTTGAGGAGTATGGACACGCGTGCGAGTCGCTCCGATGTTCAGTGGAGTTAAGGACTATCTGTGAAATACTTGAGGAGTATGGACACGCGTGCGAGTCGCTCCGATGTTCAGTGGAGTTAAGGACTATCTGTGAAATACTTGCGGAGTATGGTTATACGCGGGGGACGCTCCGATGTTCCGTGGAACGAACAATCTGTGTAGAACTTGCAGAGTACGGTCGCAAGTGCGTGTCGGTCCGATGTTCAGTGGAGTTAGCGACGACCTTTTGTAAAACTTGGTTGTACGAGTGTTTGGGTCCGAGGTACGGACCATAGAATTATCTAATCTACCAGAATATCATCAAATTCCGACGGAGATGACGACGTCCAGGAGACTGTGGGAAGCTCACAACATCATCAAGAACGAGGGAAATGCCTTGGCAATTTCCAATGGTAAGCGCAAATGACGCAGAAATACGCAATCTCTCATTTTTCTTTGTTTTATATTTCATATTTCAGTAACTTCATAGCTTGGAAATAAGAGTAAAATCAATTTATCAGACTCCGTTTTCACGTAATTTTCTATCGGTAATATTCAAATCACTACGCTCCAATTTAAATTTTATACTTATTATTATTATTATTATTAATTTTGCTATACTTGTTTTATATAATAAATTCATTTCTTTTACAATGCAATCTTTGCTTTCAGTAGGTAGCATTAGATATAGACCAATTCCTTCTCCTGATACAATTGTTTGTTGGGTTAATGATCAAATCATACCACGATCTGAGTGAATAGGGTCTTGAAGGTGTTCTGCCAGAGCTAGACGTTGTTAAATACAAATTTAGATTTCAACATTGCATTGAGGTCTTGGCGCCCATTAAAACAACATAGCTTAGGCAAAGGTAAACAGTTACATTTATCTCCCAACAGTGTGGGCTAGCCAAACTGCCACATTGTACGCTCAACGTTAGGGGCTAGCAAAACGTTACACTTGTCGCTCAACGAGAGGGCGAAAGAAGCCGTTTCATTTGTCGCCGACAACTTGGGGCTGAAAACCTAATAACATTTGTGGAAGGAGAAGGGTATATATTTCTGTGCCTGTATTTTGGGGGTTATTTGTCTGTATCAGTGTATATCATTATGGGGGATGAGAAAGAAAGACAGATGAGGTTACGTAGTGGTCATCAACGGGAGAGTGATGATACGAGCAGTATGGTGAGTGATGGTAGTACCGGGGTAGCGGAGGTAAATCCCGATACTGAAACAGGGAGTGTAGGCGGCCAACCAGAATTAAAAACTTTACTTCTCGAGTTCATGTATCAGAACAAAGTTAGTAGTGATGCCTTAAATGCAAAATTAGAACAGAATAATGCAAAATTAGAACAAAACAGTAGGGAAAATAAAGAAAGTACAGACGCTTTAAACGCAAAACTGGAACAAAACAGTAGGGAAAATAGAGAGAGTAATGAAACTTTAAATGCCAGATTAGAACAAAACAGTAAGGAAAATAGAAAGAGTACTGAAACTTTAAATGCTAAATTAGAACAAAACAGTAGGGAAATGAGTGACAAATTTGAACTGATTAGAGGTGAGATCAGGGGGGTGATGGAAGAAAAGGCTAAAGAGAATATTGCAGATGTAGACAGAAAATTAGGAAAAGTACAGGAGGAGTTGGAAATTAGAATCAGTACACAGGCTGAAAATTTAAAAGAACTAGTGCAACTGGAAACACAGCAGGTCAAAAAGCAATTGGGGGGAGAAATTGACAAAATTCAGGTAGCTACTAAAGAGGTTAAGGAACAGCTGGGGGGTAGAATTGAGAAAGTCCACTCACAAATAGTTGCAGAAGTAAATGATTTAAGAGAGAGTAATAGAGAGAGCATTAGCAAGATTGAGGAGAAACAAGCAAAGCTATATGATAAAGTAGAAGAATCAGAAGGAAACATTAAATTAACAGTAAACAGTATTGAGAGGAAGGCTGAGGAGAAAATCGCAGAATTAGAATTAAAATTAAAAGCTAGGATCAGGCAAGAAAATAGTCAGAATAGGCCAGTTTTGGTGAATAGCACACACAGGGAGGTAGAACTGGGTAAGTTCAGCAATCGACAGGGGTGCCCAATGGAGTTCATGAACACTATAGAAAATAAATTCGGGGAGAGGTTGGAAAATGGTAGTATTGAGTGGTGCCAGGTAGTTGAAATTTTAGAACAAGTGTTTGTGGGGGAAACGAGGAATTGGTTTGCTGTCTACAGAGACAAGTTTACTAATATCAATGATTTTAAAATGAAATTCTGTGAAAAGTTCTGGAATGAGGTTATTCAGTCGCAGCATCGTGAGGGAGTAGTGTGTGGTAAATATAACCCTAAAGGAAGCTCCACCATGACCGAATACTTTTTAAGGCAGGTATTAGTGTGTAAATATCTGGATGGCTTGAAGGAGGAAAGTGATGTGGTAAGGTTGCTACTTAGGCACTTTCCCTATAGGATCAAGGAGGCTGCTTGTATCCAGAATGTAAAGACTATATCACAAGTAGAAAATTTGTTAAGCACATTTGATGCACTAGGGAGAGAGGGTTATGAGGACAATTTCAATCGGAACCAGGGTAATAATAATAATAGACCTAATGAAGCCAGGCATCAGGAAGTTCAAGGGAACGGTGGCGAAGGGGCCAACGCTCAAAATAGGAATAATAATAATCAGCTAAATCAGAACAGAGGAAATGGCTATGGGAATCAGTATCAAGGGAGAAACAATGATTTCAGGGGAAATCAAGGGAGAAATTATAATGACAATAATTACAACCAGAATAGGGGTCAAGGAAGAGGACAGCCTAGGGGTAGTAATATACAGCAAAACAATGACAACACAGCCCAGAACATCCAGACCAGTTCAGTAGTAACTAGTACTACGGCCAGCTGTAGCGGTTCTTTAAACGCGAACCAGGCTGCGAAGTAAGGTCAGAATCTCAGTCTGTAGCATGCCCTGTCCATACAATTATACAGGAACACTATGACCTAAATGTAAGAAATGAATTATTACATGAACTAAATGATGAAGGTATTATTCAGGAAGTGGTTAGTAAGAGCCCCATAGTTAAATTTAACGTGTCCGAGGCGTACACAGATGTTTTAATTGATAGTGGTTGTATGAAGAGTTGCATAAGTAGCGCATTTTATGATAAAATGAAAGGAACTGGAGTAAATTTTGAGGAGATGCCAATTAAAAGCACTTTTGTTATCACAGCTGTTGGGAAGAGGTCTAAAGTAATTTCTAAGCAAGTTTTAGTAGACATTAAAATTAATAATCATGTAGAGAAGCAGATTTGCCTTGTAATTCCAAATTTAGTATTCAGTGTTATCTTGGGTTCAGAGTGGCTAAGTAGAGTGTCTGGTAACTTATGTTATGATGTAGGGAGCTTGAAATTTAAATGGGGAGATTCTGAAGTAGAAGTAGCGTTCAATGACCATATTCAGAGGAGTAGTATTGTAGGTGTGATTTGTACTTTAAATGAGATATCGCCAGCCGTAGAGCGGGGTTCTCCATGTTTTGTGGGCAGTGTGATTACGAACGGAAGTCTAGAGGACTCGTTACGTGAGGCTGCATTTCAGGGTAATATAGAGGTGGAACAATGTGTTCGGCTCTATGATGTGTTATTGTGTAATAGGAGAGTTTTTGAGGATCGCATTGGTATGGCCAATTGCTATACACATTCATTGAACGTTATTGATAGGTCAGTATTCACAGGACATAGATATCCTGTACCTTTCGCTTATCAGAGTGCAGTTGAGGCACAAATTAACCAGATGCTTGAAGATGGGATTATTGAGCACTCGAACAGTCCATATGTTAATTCTTTGATAACGGTACCCAAGACCGACGGCACTGTTCGTATTTGTTTAGACGCTCGTTTGGTTAACAGTAGAATTAGTTCAGATCAGCTGAAATCTATGTCAATAGAGGAATTAATGCAAACATTTGAGGGGAAGAAGTATTTCACTTGTGTAGATTTGAGTTCCAGTTTTTGGCAAGTGCCACTTATGTACGAAGATAGACCATTTACAGCTTTTAGTCATAAATATAACCTTTATCAATTTTGTAGAACACCTTATGGGTTAAAGAGTAGTTCAGCAGCTTTAATTAGGGCTTTAAACATCGCATTAGGGGATGACACAGGAGAGTTTGTAACCATTTACATAGATGATATGGTAATTAGTTCACGCAGTTTTGAGGAGCATCTACGTCATTTAAATATAGTTTTTCAGAAGTTAGATCAGGCAGGGTTCACTTTGAAGCTGTCTAAGTCGTCATTCTGTCAGTCAGAAGTGACATTTTCAGGTCATAGAGTGTCAAGTAGAGGTGTGACACCATAGGAAGGTAGGGTTAGCATGTGTGGACAGTAGCAACAGGGCATCGTTACAGACACTGAGAAATATGCTAGGTAGAGCAACGTGATGACGTTCATTAAAGGGAGCCACTTGCAAGGTTGGAAGCAGGTGACGCAGAAACATTTATAGTTTCCAAACGTATTGGCAAAACAGCATATGTACTGGAGAATAGTGAGGGAAACAGATTATACGGGACGTATAATATACATAGTCTACGAAAATATGTGTCATAAAGTGAGTGTGTTTAGCTGGCGAGCCAGCCTATCAAATGAGTAAGTGTGGTGTCTGGTGCGTGGAAGATCTGGTCTTAAGGCAGGCGTATCAGAAGTCACACAGGGGGGGTAGTATGTAAGTAAATGAGAGTTTTTAAGGTACAGGGAAATATGACGGGATTGTCGGATGCTGTTGAGCACTAAATTGTCTCGATGCACCAAGGCCATTTTGGCAGCGCTGATGGGTTCCCATTTATCTCCAAGAGATGGGGGAGCGCTTGTATAGGGCTTGTTAGCTTAAGGCGTCCACGAGATAAAAGATGGGCCATCAGAATGCGAGACAGTCCTTCATGAAACTCATACATATCAGCACACGTGATTTCTGTTTACGGCCTCGCCATGTAAGATTTGTTAGTGTGTAATTTAAGATAATTTGTACAATGGTATTATTTGAGTGAGGAGAAATGGTCTGTGTTGAGAACTAGTATTAAGTAGAATATGGTTAACGGGAACTTAACAAGACAGGGCGATTACGGCACAGAAATATTTGGTGTTATATGTAATGCGCCTTTACTGTTTTTTTTTTCAGAAGTCAATATCAATTTAATCTACTTTAAAGAGAGATTAAGTATTATGGTCACGAGGCGCTGCCACAATAGTGTGATCGTGTGCTCAGTGATAAGTGGAATTAAATGTCACCATAAGGAGGGGACCACCAGTGAAATTAGGAAGTTCTATGGTGATATAAATATATCAGAACACCTTCAATGCGTGTGATATGACATCATAAATACATAGTGCTCACACATTAATTATGTCTATTTCTCCAACATAGAGAAATTTGAGAGGCGGAAATATCCGTGGAACACTATTCCATATGTAAAACATTGGACTGGTTGCAAAGTGCAATCCATAGTGACAACAAACTTTGACGCAAAGTGCGTGAAGAAAAAATGAGTGTATATATCTGTAATTTAGGGTGATTTCATTTATGTAATATGTATTTTGGATGGGGTTTATTAACGTGTCTGGGATAATCGGATAATGGACCGTCGTCACGGTAAATCATCCGATGATCCGAGGCGAATATGTAACGTGTTTTTCGAGGGGTTTTATGCACTGGCATAAGTCAGTAGGAAGCCATTCTATATTTATTTACGCGGCAAATTGTTCAGCCAAGAGAATTTTTCATGGTAATTTATTATTATTATTAATTTATTATAATTATTATTAAGGTATTTTCGGAGCATTTTATAAAAATTATTAGCATTCAGATAGGTTTTCTATGTCTTAGAAAACGCTATCCAGCAAATTATTACGAACGACGATATCATAGAAAATTATCTGATTACGGAATTTTACGGAGTTTTCGTCAGTTAGGGTATATCGAGAGACGTGACTCACTGGGATTTCAAGTACACGCTTAATCTTGTCGAGAAGCATGACGCAATCTTGGGTCGCAAGGTCTAGAAAAGGCGAATTGTTGGGACGGAAATCGACTTCTCCCTCTCGCGCGCCGAGTGTAAAGAAACCAGAGGAGGGGAACTAGCGGTGGGTCAACCAATCAGTGAGGACCACGCAAGCTGAAGCCGGCTGAAGAGTGGGGGAGCCAACGTGTGCATATATCGTTCGACGCGCCGTGAAACAAGGACTATATGTGAAATACTTGAGGAGTATGGACACGCGTGCGAGTCGCTCCGATGTTCAGTGGAGTTAAGGACTATCTGTGAAATACTTGAGGAGTATGGACACGCGTGCGAGTCGCTCCGATGTTCAGTGGAGTTAAGGACTATCTGTGAAATACTTGCGGAGTATGGTTATACGCGGGGGACGCTCCGATGTTCCGTGGAACGAACAATCTGTGTAGAACTTGCAGAGTACGGTCGCAAGTGCGTGTCGCTCCGATGTTCAGTGGAGTTAGCGACGACCTTTTGTAAAACTTGGTTGTACGAGTGTTTGGGTCCGAGGTACGGACCATAGAATTATCTAATCTACCAGAATATCATCAAATTCCGACGGAGATGACGACGTCCAGGAGACTGTGGGAAGCTCACAACGTCATCAAGAACGAGGGAAATGCCTTGGCAATTTCCAATGGTAAGCGCAAATGACGCAGAAATACGCAATCTCTCATTTTTCTTTGTTTTGTATTTCATATTTCAGTAACTTCATAGCTTGGAAATAAGAGTAAAATCAATTTATCAGACTCCGTTTTCACGTAATTTTCTATCGGTAATATTCAAATCACAACGCTCCAATTTAAATTTTATACTTATTATTATTATTATTAATTTTGCTATACTTGTTTTATATAATAAATTCATTTCTTTTACAATGCAATCTTTGCTTTCAGTAGGTAGCATTAGATATAGACCAATTCCTTCTCCTGATACAATTGTTTGTTGGGTTAATGATCAAATCATACCACGATCTGAGTGAATAGGGTCTTGAAGGTGTTCTGCCAGAGCTAGACGTTGTTAAATACAAATTTAGATTTCATCATTGCATTGAGGTCTTGGCGCCCATTAAAACAACATAGCTTAGGCAAAGGTAAACAGTTACATTTATCTCCCAACAGTGTGGGCTAGCCAAACTGCCACATTGTACGCTCAACGTTAGGGGCTAGCAAAACGTTACACTTGTCGCTCAACGAGAGGGCGAAAGAGACCATTACAAATGTAGATTCATTCATACATCTACCAATGAAATTTCTGATCGTGCTTTTAAAACACGAAATCAGGCCCTATTTTTGGAATCAGACTTAAGTAGTTTCTTGGAAACACAATTTACAAAGTTAACTACGGAAATGGATGAATATGAGCTAAAAGGCAGTAATTGGGCTTTGTTAGCAGTGCAAGGAGTACGATTGAAAATAAATAAGTACACTCCCTTGCGTGGCAGCACATATATTCCATTACCAGCAGCTATACAAGCAAGAAAAGCCTGCATTAATCCTGAAAACTTGAAAAATGAAAAGTGTTTTATGTATGCCATTTTAGCAAAACTGGTTTAAAAGGATGCTCAACGCATTAGTAAATACCAGGATCTGGAAAACAAGTATGATTTTTCAGTGATATCTTTTCCTACATTACTAGCTGACATTCCCAAATTTGAGAAAGCCAACGACATATCCATAAATGTATTTGGACTGGAAAAAGACAACAAAGTGTTTCCTCTAAAGGTTGTGGATCAAGAGCTACAAGACCATCGTGACCTCCTCCTGCTAAGTTCTTCATCTGGTCAGAACCACTACGTCTTTATCAAAGATTTTGATAAACTAGTAAGACATCAGATTACCCACTATGAGCATAAGATATATACGTGTAAACGGTGTTTTACTCACTTTGATAATCGATATGGACAACAAGGAATGGAAAAATTAAAAGAACATAGAGCTTTGTGTGTCCAACATGACATTGCTAGGGTTGAAATGCCTATTAAAAACCCAATTGTGAATTTTTTAAATGTGGAAAAAATGTTGAGAATACCTTACGTTATCTACGCAGATTTTGAAAGTATACTTCTACCATATCAATCATGTCTACCCAATCCTGAGGCAAGTTATACAGTGCCATACCAGAGTCATGTTCCTATGAGCTTTGGTATGTATGTTAAACCCTCACCTGCTGTGGAACACATAAAGACAAACCTTCCAAGCCAACCTGTTATTTATCGTGGACCTGACGCTGTAGAAAAGTTTATGGACTGTTTGATCTCAATAGCTAATGAAATTGATGGCCTTTACAGCTTAAATGTTCCAAAGGCCTTAACTCAGGATCAAGAAGCAGAGTTCCAATGTTCTGAAAACTGTTATTTGTGTCATAAACCATTTACCAAAGAGGACTGGAAAGTTCGAGACCATTGCCATATTACAGGGGAATACCGTGGAAGTGCTCACAAAAACTGTAATTCGAGGTGTAAAACACGTTACCCCGTTCCTGTATTTCTACATAATATGAGTGGCTACGATGCAAATTTCATTGTAAAACAATTGGGATGTACTACTGAGAGAGTAGATGTTATCGCTATCTCCAAAGAAAAGTACATTTCCTTCACCAAATATGTAGGAAATGTTAAGTTTCGATTTGTGGACTCGTTTCGGTTAATGCCATGTAGCTTGGAAAACTTAGTTTCCAACTTAACATCATACCCTGAAACAGACAAGTACTTTGGAAAAGAAAATGCAACGCTCATGACTCGTAAAGGTGTATTTTGTTATGATTACATCGATTCATGGGAAAAGTTAAGTGAAACGTGTTTACCTCCAAAAGAGGCATTCTTTAACAAATTAAGTCAAAAAGATGTTAGTAAAGATGACTATGAACATGCCAAAAGTGTAAGGAATCAGTTCAACATTAAAACTCTAGGGGGGTATAGTGACCTCAACCTAACTTCAGATGTACTCCTACTTGCAGACAGCTTTGAAACGTTCAGAAACAAAACATTAGAAACACACCGAGTGGTTGCTGAACACTTCTTTACTTCGCCTGGTTTAAGATTCGAAGCAATGCTTCTTTACACTGGAATTGAACTGGAATTGCTACAGGATTACGATCAGATTCTTTTAATAGAGTCTGGAATACGTGGAGGCATATGTCAGGTGTCTCATCGGTATGCTGAAGCTAACAATAAATACATGGAAACCTATGATTCTGAGAAACCATCGCAGTTTATTACCTATGATGATGCCAACAACCAATATTGGTGGGCTATGTGTCACTCTCTTCCTTATGGTGGATTTCAGTGGGTTTCTCCAGATGCGGTTGATCTAGAAACACTAAAGGAAGACGATCCTGTAGGGTACATTCTAGACGTTGATGTTGATTACCCATGCAACCTTCATGATCTACACAACGATTTACCTTTCCTACCAGAGTGTACACAACCTAAGGATTCGTCTCTCAAAAAAACTAATTCCTCATCTTGGAAATCGAAGGCGGTACGTTGTTCATTACTTGGCACTTAAACAGGCTTTAGATCATGGACTAAAATTGGTAAAAATTCATCGTGTGTTAAAGTTTAAACAAAGACCTTGGCTCAAGGCATACGTTGATTTTAATAACAACCTTCGAAAAAAAGCCAAAAATGATTTTGAGAAAAATCTATACAAATTATCAACAATGCCATTTTTGGAAAAACAATGGAAAATATTCGTAAAAGAATAGACATACGTCTTGTGACTGACAGCAAAAAGGCTGAAAAGCTAATAGCAAAGCCGACATTTATTGACAGAACTATTTATGGTCCTAACCTAGCTGCTTTCCACATGGCTAAACGTAACATTGTATTCAATAAGCCTATATATATATTGGAATGTGTATACTGGATATTTCAAAAACTCTCATGTATTCCCACCACAATTTTTTTTTATGGCATGGACAATCTTAAACTCATGTATATGGATACTGACTCGTTCATTTATTTGGTTAACGCCCAAGATGTATATCAAGACAAGTTGGATTTTTTAGAACACCTGGACACATCTGATTATCCTACTAATCATATATGTTACTCTATATCAAACATGAAAACGTTGGGGAAATTTAAAGACGAGGCTTGTGGACAAATTATTAAAGCATTTGTTGGACTTAGAGTTAAAATGTATGCTTTAGACATAAATGGTAAAGAAATTAAAAAGATTAAAGGTATTAGTAGAGGTGTTGTCAAAAATTGTATAAGCTTTCAAGATTATAAGGATTGTGTCATGAAAAACAATGTAAAAAGAATACCAATGAACATTATCGCTTCTAAACAACATGACATATCATCTATAAGACTAAACAAAATTGCTTTGTGTCCTGGTGATGATAAAAGAGTAATTGATACTAATGGTATAGGTACTCATGCCTATGGTCATTACTCAATCATTGACCATGCTTAAAGAGTTAAGTTAAGAATATAAACATCCTCTGCCTGCATATACCAAATACATAAAACAATAGCACTAAACATAGAAAACACAAAAAGAAAAAATGGTATTCATACGCAAACATAAATAAAAAAAATCCTCTCGGCACGCCGGAAGGCGGAGGTAGATTTCACCGGGCAAACTAGGGGATAGGCTATAATAGGCAAAATATGCAGGTTTTCGTAGGAGGATGAGACCTCATTTATTGCGAGAAAGTATTTTACAATTGGAGGTTAGTTAACATTTTTTCGTCTTTCTATGCATATTTTTAACATTTTACTGTCTTATGGGGATGGTAACCTTCTTGTCATTTGGGGTTCATTTTTATACTTGTGATCACACTGTCCTTATGCAAGGTTTGGAACTAATGTGTAACTATCTAACAGTCTGTTACTTCTTCACGCAAAATTTTATCTCCCGCAGAGATGTTGGTTAGTTCCTCAGTTTAGGGACTGCGACAAGGTGGTCATGTAACCCCGTGTGCATTGGGTGTGTGTAGAATCTGTCTGATAAACGGTGTTATTTGTGATGACTGTATTAGTCTGTAATTCAGGTAAGGTCTGCAGACGGTCAGTTTTAAGTAGTAGTACCTAATTTTGTACCAAATACTAACGTCAACGACACCTAGCTGTGAACTTGGTTGCTAGATGCCACCGCAACTACCAACTTGCAACGAACGTTGTATCTTCCCCTCCGAAGGAAAGCATGCTGACGGATTTTTAGCGCTCTTAGAAAATCCGGCGACTTTGGCTGGCTTTGAACCAGCGACCTTTGGCATAGAAGTTCAGCATGCTACCAGTTAGCCGCTTCCCTAATAGTCAGATGGAACAAGAAGTTCCGTGACGAACTAAAGAGCCTACTTTTCTTAAAATTAAGATTCATGCCATAGATTAATCTACAGTATATGAACCTATCTAGAATAATGACGAAATTAAGTGGGTAATATCGAAATGTCTTAATTAGTTCGAAATAAGGTATTCTAGGCATAATGTAGCCTAATAGAGCAATACAGTTGGCAGCTCTGGTGACTGAATATATTCTTACTTCCATCTCGCAAGGTACAGAATACAAAATGTGGTTGAAGTTCAAAGGACGTTACATGGATTTAGACATTGGATCTCTTAGTACACGTAAAAGCATGTTGGCAACAATGTCACGCGAGTGCTGGTCAGAAATAATCTGAAATATTATATCTTTTTGTACCAATTTTGGATGAAATCCATTTGTTGGTATAGAAGTTACATGTATTTAAAAATTGGTCCTATCAGCAGGCTTAGAATCATGTTCGTAGAACTGACGTATATAAGTTACTCCAAATTAATGTAAAATGTCAGGTAATTTACGTGTGCATAGTTTAAACCTGTCGGCTTGCATACTTTCAGATATATTGGTATTTGGATAAAATAATAGAGACAACATTTATTGACAGTTGGCAGCCCTGGTGGCTCTTAAGAATACACTCAGTCATATCTGTTTATGTATACATATTACATACAAAATTTGGTTGAAATCCAATTGATAGTGTAGAAGTTATATGCATTTAAATATTGGACTTATTAGAAGGCTTAAAAATATTTTGGCAACGCTGTCATGTATGGCCACCTGGAAATTAAACTGAAATAGTATTATCTACATGTGTGCCAATTTTAGAATAGCTCCCATGTATACCTTCCAGGATATCCAACATGACGCTCAAATTTCTAGTGTGTTTTATTAGCAGTTGGAGGCACTGGCATCTTTTTCAAATATGGGCCTGAGATATTCCGGTATACAACTTTACTCATACTAAATTTGATTTCGATTGCTGCAGCCGTTTAGGAGTTGATAAGGACACACACACACACACACACACAGCCAGACAGACAGAAGGACTGACAGACAGACAGACAGAAGGACATACACATTTTCCCGGATCGAACTCATAAGTCTACTTTTTCCTCATTTTTGAAAAGTGTGAAAAGTAGGCTAAAAATGAATGTGATCTCGTCAATGGCGTTGTCTTGGCAACCTCTGATAGATCATCCCTTATCAATTTTAAAAGCGTTGTTATGGCAACCTCTGATGGCACTTGGCATTTTTTGAAATTCCGAAATCATTTTTCTCATCCCTTGGTTTAATGGTGGGTCATATCAAATATTCTTTCAGACAAAAGTTTTAGGTAATTTTTAGGGGAATATTTTCCATTTTGTACGGTTTTGATATTGTGCCTATTAAGAGAGATATGATTAATGTTTCCCGAAAAACCCACTTTTTTCCACCCCTTTGGTCAATGGTTGGTGCTATCAAAAAAACTTATTTGACATACATTTTTGGCACTTATCCGACACATATTATGAACTTTGAATGGATTCGATATTTCACGTATTAAGAGAGTTATAGCGAAATTTCACTTTTTCGAAAAAAGCCCCCCATTTTCACCCCCTTCGACCGATTTTTCCCATTAACGAACTCGACCGAGATTTTATAGGGATACATATTATGTAAAAAATTCAAAGTGATTGGTACAAAATTACGGCAGTTATCGTGTCCACAAGGAACTGATATATATATATATATATAGATAGATACATATATACATAAATTATATATAAACTTTTGAACTGACGGTGGTTTTGGGGTCTGGGGGATGTGAAACGCGAAGATATGTTGACATTTTCCTGAAGTCGAAACATGGTACCCATTGCAATAGTTAGCTTTCTAATGAAATCTACCTAATAGAAAACAAAAATAAAAACAACTGTAATTATAACAAATGTATTATGTGTAAATAGTGTAAATATATTTAAAATGAATAAAGAAATATTGTATGGACACTGCTTGGAAATTTTTTATTACTACCCACCTCCCACTCCTTATCCAAACTGTTAACCTCTAGTAATTTTGAGAAATTGCTTTAGTTAGCTAAACTAGATACTCAGAAGTATAGTATATCCCATGTATTACCTATGTGCTTTGGGATAAGGTATACAGCCTTTTTATATGTAATGAAAAAATCGTGTTTGGCAAATATGAGCTTTAGACATGGACTAAATCAAAAACATGTAAACAACAAAATTGAAAAATTCATGTTTCTATACTGACAAAACTAAAAGAAATTAAAACTAAAATTTTAAAAACTGAAAATTGGAATTTGACAAATTGCAATGTGTGAAATATGATAATGAAAAGAAAAAATTGAATAATAGCTTTTACTTTTTAGAACTTAACTGACTTTGTAATCCTAAGCTGGTTGTGTGTAGCGAACATTTTGCACAGTAGCCACAGTGCAATTGTTAGCTTTACCTTACTCTCTATAAGACTAGCAAAAAGATAGTTGCATGTGCCCTTATATATTTTGAGTGTGTTGATTAGCCTTTGTCTTAGCTTTAAAGGTTAGGTTAGGTAAAGTTAGGTTAGGTTAAGTTAGGTGAGGTTAAGTGAGGAAATGCTTGGTTCGGTGAACTAAGGTTATGTTAGGTTAGGTAAGGTTAGATTAGGTTAGGTTAGGTGAGGTTAAGTGATGAAATGCTTGGTTCGGTACTCTAAGGTTATGTTAGGTTAGGTAAGGTTAGATTAGGTTAGGTTAGGTGAGGTTAGGTGAAGTTGGGTTAGGCAAAATGGCTGAGGTATGAATTAACCCCACTCTTCTTAGTTTTTGCCTCACAAGGCTGAGTGTACCCCATTCCAACTATCAGACCATAAATTAAATTTCTTGGCAAAGCCAGGACTCAGACCGGGGACTCCACAGTGACATCCAAGAATTCTGCCACTTAATCATAAAGTGGATTATATAAGGCTGGTCTTGATTGTACATGATTAATCAATATTTACGTAATAATATTAATGATAATAATAATAATAATAATAATAAATATTCCATTTGTCGACTACACGGTCGAACTCCCCCTGTGACATTATTCACGGTCTCAGGGCGTAGCGGCCATTTTGCCCATTAGCCACTGCGCCAGCTCTGAATGACCCCTCCATAAGAATAACATAGGGCTGGTTGCGCGCGGCGGCCATCTTGCCCATTAGCCCCTGCGCCAGAACCGCTCTTTATTTCCTACTCCTAGGTTCTCGGGCAGATATGCACCGATAAATTAGAACAAGTTGTTCTATGCACAAATTCAAAAAGTTCCGTTGTCGTTGCAACGAACCTAGGCCCCCAATAACTCGTGAATAATTATTTCTGTAGTCTTCCGACAACTTCTTTGACAATAGAGGATACATGTACTGTATCTCCACAAGCAGCGCACTTCTTACTAGCCACAACGATTTTTCCCGTTCTAGATAGATATATTTTCCCTGGGTTTCTGAACTTTACGCCACTTTTTAACATTGTGCACTTTTTTTCCTTTCTCTGTTGGAGAATTTACATTGAAGTCTCTCTCGCTCAGTAATTGTTGACTCACAGGAATTTCGGTGCTGTTGGACAATGAATCAGATCTTGACGATTCGTCATTACGAGACGGCTCATAATTGTCACTTGAGCATGACGAAAACACATCTGAACCATCACCACAACTATTATGCAGCTTTTAAGTTTTTCAAACTCACTTTTGTTGCAATTGAACTTCGAACCACATAATAATGTGAATTTTCAGTTACCTGTTTGGCTGCGAGATTATGTTGTGTGTTAGATGTCTGTGGCTCCACATTACTGACTTTTAAAAATGTCCTCTCGGCACGCCGGAAGGCGGAGGTAGATTTCACCGGACAAACTTGGGGATAGGCGAAAATAGGCAGAATATGCAGGTTTTCGTAGAAGGATCAGACCTCATTTATTGCGAGAAGGTATTTTATAATTGGAGCTTAATTAACTTTGTTTTTCGTCATTTTATGCTTATTTTAAACATTTTACTGTCTTATGGGAACGGTAACCTTCTTGTCATTTGGGGTCCATTTTTATACTTGTGGTCACACTGTCCTTATGCTAGGTTTCGACACTGATGTGTAACTATGTAACGGTCTGTTACTTCTTCACGCAAAATTATATCTCCCGCAGAGATTTTGGTTGGTTCCTCAGTTTAGGGGCTGCGACAACGCGGTCATGTGACCCCGTGTACTTAGGGATGGCTGTATTAGTCTGTAATTCAGGTAAGGACTGCAGACGGTCAATTTCAAGCAGTAGTTCCTAATGTTGCTACCAGGTACTACCGTCAACGACACCTACCTGTGAACTTGGCTACTAGATGCCACCGCAGCCAGCAACTCGCAACGAACGTTGGAATTTCCCCTCCAAAGGAAAGCATACTGAGGGATTTTTAGCGCTCTTAGAAAATCCGACGACTTCGGCAGGCTTTGAACTCGCGACCTTGGGCATAGACATTCAGCATGCTTGCTACCAGTTACGTCACCGAAGCCGCTTCACACTTAGTCAGATGGAATTCTGAATATGATCTCGTGCAAGTGCGTTATCTTGGCAACGTCTGATGGCTCATCCCTCATCAATTTAGTAGAGTTGCCATGGCAAGCACTGATAGCTCTTGGCATTTTCTTATAATTCCGAAATCATTTTTCTCATCCCTTGGCATAATGGTGGGTCATATCAAAAATTCTTTAAGACAAAATTGTAGGTAATTATTAGGGGAATATTGTCCATTTTGTACGGTTTTGAGATTGTGCCTATTAAGAGAGATATGATTAATGTTTCCCGAAAAACCCACTTTTTCCCACCCCTTTGGTCAATGGTTAGTGCTATAAAAAAAAGCTCTTCAAACATAAATTTTTGGGCTTTATCCGACACATAGTATGAACGTTGAACGGATTCGATATTTCACATATTAAGAGAGTTATAGCAATATTTCACTTTTTCGAAAAAAAACCATTTTCACCCCCTTCGACCGATTTAGCCCATTAAAGTACTCGACCGAGATTTTATAGGTATACATATTCGGTAAAATATTCAAAGTGATTGGTGCAAAATTACGGCAGTTATCGTGTCCACAAGAAACTGATATGCATATATATATATATACACATATACATACATAAATTATATATAAACTTTTGAACTGACGGTGGTTTTGGGGTCTGGGGGATGTGAAACGCGAAGATATGTCGAAATTTTCCGGAAGTCGAAACATGGTACCCATTGCAATAGTTAGCTTTCTAATGAAATCTACCTCAGGTTGTTTCCTCAGTTTAGGGGCTGCGACAACGCGGTCATCTAACACCGTGTACTTGGGGTGAGTGTAGAATCTGTCTGATAAACGGTGTGAATTGTAAAGGCTGTAGTAGTCTTAATTCAGGTAAGGACTGCAGACGGTCAATTTCAAGCAGTAGTTCCTAATGTTGCTACCAGGGACTACCGTCAACGGCACCTAGCTGTGAACTTGGCTACTAGATGCCACCCTAACCAGCAACTCGCAACAAACGTTGGAACTTCCCCTCCAAAGGAAAGCATACTGAGGGATTTTAGCTCTCTTAGAAAATCCGACGACTTCGGCCGGCTTTGAAACCGCGACCTTGGGCATAGACATTCTGCATGCTACTAGTTACGTCACCGAAGCCGCTTCCCACTTAGATGAAAATACTGAATCTGATCTCGTGCAAGTGCGTTGTCATGGCAACGTCTGATGGCTCATCCCTCAACAATTTAGTAGTGTTGCCATGGCAACCTCTGATAGCTCTTGGCATTTTCTTATAATTCCGAAATCATTTTTCTCATCCCTTGGCATAATGGTGGCTCATATCAAAAATTCTTTCAGACAAAAGTTTTAGGTAATTATTAGGGGAATATTGTCCATTTTGTACGGTTTTGATATTGTGCCTATTAAGAGAGATATGATTAATGTTTCCCGAAAAACCCACTTTTTTCCACCCCTTTGGTAAATGGTTGGTGCTATTAAAAAACGTATTTGACATAAATTGTTGGCACTTATCCGACACATATTATGAACTTTGAATGGATTCGATATTTTGCGTATTAAGAGAGTTATAGCGAAATTTCAATTTTTCGAAAAAAGCCCCCCATTTTCACCCCCCTTCGACCGATTTTGCCTATTAACGAACCCGACCGAGATTTTATAGGGATACATATTATGTAAAAAATTCAAAGTGATTGG
Source organism: Meconema thalassinum (assembly GCA_946902985.2). Taxonomy (NCBI): domain Eukaryota; kingdom Metazoa; phylum Arthropoda; class Insecta; order Orthoptera; family Tettigoniidae; genus Meconema; species Meconema thalassinum. The sequence goes on from OX336388.2 coordinate 1,827,117,228, forward strand.
TGCAAAATTACGGCAGTTATCGTGTCCACAAGAAACTGATATACATATATATATATATATATATATATATATATATATATATATACATACATACATAAATTATATATAAACTTTTGAACTGACGGTGGTTTTGGGGTCTGGGGGATGTGAAACGCGAAGATATGTCGAAATTTTCCGGAAGTCGAAACATGGGACCCATTGCAATAGTTAGCTTTCTAATGAAATCTACCTAAAATTGAAGTAATACTGTAATGTTTTCTATGGCCCTCACTGTTGCGTGACAAATATACCGTTTTCTACTAAGATATGTTGTTTTAATGGGCGCCAAGACCTCAACGCTATGTTGAAATCTAAATTTGTATTTAACAACACCTAGCTCTGGTAGAACACCTTCAAGAATCTTTACTCTCAGATCGTGGTATGATTGGATCATTAACCCAACAAACAATTGTATCAGGAGAAGGAATTGGTCTATATCTAATGTTACCTACTGAAAACAAAGATTGCATGGTTAAAAGAAATGAATTTATTGTATAAAAAACAAGTATAGCAAAATTAATAATAATAATAATAAGTTTGAATTTAAATTGGAGCGTTGCGATTTAAATATTACCGCTAGAAAATTACGTGAAAACGGAGTCGGATAAATTACTGATTTTACTCTTATTCCCAAGCTATGAATTTACTGAATTACTGAATATGAAACAAAGAAAGACGAGAGATTGCGTAGCTATGTGTCATTCGCGCTTACCACTGGAAATTGCCGTAGCATTTCCCTCGTACTGGATGTTGAAGTGAGCTTCCCATAGCTAAAGCCCTGCGCGGATGCGGATATCCGCGGATAAACCCGCGGATATCCGCAAAATATTTCGCCACGCGGATGTAATTTGCATGGCTGTGCGGATAGCGGATACGCTGCGGATAATGTTTGGAGTAAATTTGCGGATAGTTTTTAGAATACAATGTGGAACTTACGATAATATCACATATTTGGTATGCTAATCTACAGCTTCATGCTTAAAAGAGGAATACTCCTACAGTATAATGCGTACGAAATATTCAGGCACGTTTTGCACTTATACACGAGAAGATTATTTTACCCACATGCTTTCAAGTACATTTTTTAAGTACCGTATGTTTCTAGTAGATGGTCTTGACAACTCATCGATTCTCACTGCCATTATTACTACACGTACGAGATATCATGCTGTCAATGAGCTTGTTAGTTCATCGTGGTGACATCATCAACATTCCTCAAGTCAGCTATACTTCGCAGTCTAAGCTATCCTGGAAGATCTGTAGATTTATTTCCAACTTGGCACTGAAACACGTGGGCGGTGATATTGCAATGGAGGGAATTATGACATCAATTATGCGAACATGGATGGATCAAGAGGCAGAAGGATGATGACTGACTTGGAATTTCCGGCCAAATGTCAATCCCTTTCTCCAAGCGTAAAGAGAAGTCACTTAGTGAATGTTACCGCGACCGGGAGTTTGAACATCATTTCGCCAACATGGATAAAATATCTACTAAAATGAATTAAGGCGCATTTTCTTTAGTGCGTGAATCAAAGCTGAAGTCAACGATATGGCAGATATTTGGTTACATGTTCAATGGAAACAAAAAGGTGAACGTTATAAGTTAGTAGGATGTTTTACATGTAAAAACGTGTATTCATACTCAGGACACAAATCAGGCACATCAAACTTACTGCGGCACACGTACATTCCTGGAAAATAATAAACTAGAAGATACTGCACCAAATCGTATATAGCCTACAAAACAAAAGGTTTTGGTGCGATATGTATATTTTTATATTATGTGTAAATAAAAAGTAATTCTAGCATCCGAAATTGTTGAATATCATTACTAGGACCCGGATATTTATGACATATCATAATTTTCCGTTATATTCTTTCCATAACAAATGTAAGATGATGGTTAAAGCTAATCTCATTCAAATTAAGTCATTAAGCATAATTAACAGACCGAACTGAAAAGGGTTGCATTTCTGGATGTATGACATTCCTTTTAAACATAGCATAGGAGAACGACTTTCTCCTCAAATGTCTAAATGTGTTGGTTTAACACTTTATGCCTTATCTAATAAATTAGAAATAATATTGAAATATCAGCGGATTTGGATAAAAGTCATGCGGATGCGGATAACAGTCGTGCGGATGCGGATAACAGTCGTGCGGATGCGGGGCGGATGCGGATAACGTTTTGTTTATCCGCGCAGGGCTCTACCCATAGCCTCCTGGACGTCGTCATCTTCTTCGTTGTTGATGATATATTTGTAGATATGAAGATTTATGGTCCGTACATCGGAACCAACACGTACAACCACCACGGTTAAGTTTCACAAAGATAGTCGCTAACTCCACTGAACATCGGAGCCACTCACTCGTGCAACCATACTGGTTAAATTTTATAACGATCGTCCTCGTTTCCACGGCGTGCAAACCATATATGCACCCGCCGCATCCCCACTCCAGTCCCGACTTCTAGCTTACGTGGTCTCCACTGATTGGCTGAGCACCCCGCTATACTCCCCTCCTCTGGCTCATTACACTCGGCGGGAGGGTGAAGTCGTTTGCCGTTCCATACATCCGCCTTTTCTTGACGATGCGACCCAGCCTTGCGTCATACTTCCTGACAAGCATAAGCCTTTGTCAGAATTTCCAGTGACTCATGTCTCTCAATATACCCTAACTGACGAAACTCCGTAAAATTCCGTAATCATATAATTTTCTACGCTAATGTTGATCGTATTAATTTGCTTGATAGCGTTTTCTATAACATAGAAAACCTATCTGTATGCTTATAATTTTACAAGAAAATGCTCCAAAAAATCAATTAATAATAATAATAATAAGTTAATAATAATAATAATAAGTTAACATGAAAATTTCTCTTGGCTGAACAGTTTTCCGCGTAAATAAATATAGAATGGCTTCCTGCTGACTTATGCCAGTGGCATAAAAACCCCTCGAAAAACACGTTACAATACGTACAGTTTGTATTTTACTTGACGGGGAATCATTTCCCCTGTTACACCTCCGATGTCTTCCGTTTCCTGACCACGAACAAGACGCATAAATGCCTTTGTTTGTTCGCTCATTTTCACCCTGTGATAACAACGAACACTTTCAATTATAAAAAGTAAGATCTTAGAATATCACATTGGTCGCAAACCACCTAGTTCCCAAAATTGATATAAACGAATGCTGACATGAATCTGTTTAACCCTCCTAGTACTATTCGGGTCTAAATGACCCAAGAGCACGTTTGATATTATCTCCGCCGTTTTAAAAATGGCATGTTAAACATTATGACATTATCCCTCTGAGTCAACTGCATTCACAGATGATTCATTATATTTTCTATTTTCAATACGTAAAGGTTTAGTCACTGATTGGGGGCAATAAGACCCTTAGTGGTACTCAGTGTAACAAAAATACCTGGTATTAGGAAGTATAAGCCATATCGTTCTTGTTAACATTGGCATCAAGAACAGTTATAACGTACAATTGAACGGACTGTGGAGTTCAACAACGGTGAAAAGAACACTTAAGACGCAATGTTTTCAATTTGTTAGATGAACAATTACACTAAACACACTTACGTCATTGTTCACACGGACACGAAGGATCACTCACGAAGCCAAAAATCAGCACTGAGACATGCGGCGATATTGCTCTGAAGCGCGGTTATAAACAGCTAACATTTCTACAATGACGCAATTACCCTCTAGCGGCCTTGAACATAACTACAGTTCGAACTATATTCACACGTGCGCGCTAGATATTTCTGAAATCAGATGACCACGTAACTCCATTTGATGAAATTTTGCAGTTGCGTCATTGTTCCTCCGGAAGTATTGAAAACATATACAAATATTGCTCATAAAATATTTTGAAGTTCAAAAATAGAGGAATCTGCTTCTATGGGGTAGGAAACAGTAGTGATAACGCCCCACATATTTTTAGCCTACTTTTCACATTTTGCAAAAATGAGGAAAAAGTAGTCTTATGAGATCGATCCGGCAAAATGTCTGTCTGTCTGTCCTTCTGTCTGTCTGTCTGTCTGGCTGTGTGTGTGTGTGTCCCCCCCCCCCCCTATCAACTCCTAAACGGCTGGAGCAATCGAAATAAAATTTGGTAGGAGTAAAGATCTATAACTGAATATCTCACGGCCATATTTGAAAATGATGTCAGTGCTACCAACTGCTGAAAAATCGCAATTGAAATTTTAGCTCCATGCTGCATATCATGGAAGGTATGAATGGGAGCTATTTCAAAATCGGCACACATATAGATAATAATAATATTGCAGTTTAATTTCCAGAAGGCCATACATGGCAGTGTTGCCAAAATGATTATAAGCCTACTGATAGATCCAATATTTAAATGCATATAACTTCTACACTATCAATTGGAATTCAACCAAATTTCGTATGTTGTATGTGTACATAACCAGATATGACTGAACGTATTCTTATGAACCACCAGTGCTGCCAACTGTTAAAAAATGCTCTTAATTTCTTTTATCCAAATACCAATATATGAGAAAGTATGCAAGCCGACAGCTTTAAACTATGCACACGTATAGTACATGACATTATATATTAATTTGGAGTAACTTATATACGTCAGTGCTACCAACTTGATTCTAACCCTGCTGAGAGGTCCAACTTTAAATACATGTAACTTCCATACTATCATTTGGATTTCAACCAAATTTCGTATGTGCTGTGTGTACCATAACAGCTATGACTATGCGTATTCTTAAGATCAACCAGGGCTGCCAACTGTTAATAAATGCTGTCTCTATTTTTGTTACCCTAATATCAATATATCAGAAAGAATGCAAGCCAATAGCTCTAAACTATGCACACGTATAGTACCTGGCATTCTAGATTACTTTGGAGTAACTAATATACGTGAGTGCTGCCAACATGATTCTAAGCCTGCTGATAGGTCTAATTTTAAAATGCATGTAACTTCTATACTAACTAATGGATTTCATTCAAAATTGGCACAACAATAGATCATATTATTTCAGATTATTTCTGACCAATACATGCATGACACTGTTGCCAACATGATTTTACACGCGCTGTTAGATCCAATGTTTAACTGCATTTAACGTCCATGCTATTCATTGGACTCCAACCAAATTTTGTATTCTGTACCTTAAGGGATGGAACTAAGAATATATTCAGTCACCAGGGCTGCCAAATGTAGTGCTCTATTAGGCTAAATTATGCCAGGAATACAGTATTTCGAACTAATTAAAAATTTCAGTATTACCAATTTAATTTCGTCATTATTCTAGATAGATCCATATCGATTAATTATTGGCATGAATCTTAAATTTTAAGAAAAGTAGGCTCTTTAGTTCGTCACGGAACTTCTTGTTTTAAATGTTATTATCATCCAATAAAATGGTCGTTTAGATTTTGGTAATGTGTGCCTTCGTTTGACTAAATATCAAATTGATGTGGCTACGGAGGTAGAAATGTTATTGAAACGTCCCCTGCGTTTTCACAAATTTTCCACCTGCATTTTGCATAATTATATTTATTTCAAGGTTCATCTCATGTTAGTTGGCAGTGCATATGCAATGGAACAAAGAATAACTTCGTTCATTTCTCTGTTTGGCGGTGAATACGAGGATGCTAACAGTCTTAGTTGGCAGAGATACAGAGAGAGTGCGAGATATCTCCTGAACCTAAAGTTTCCTGTTTACACAACTCAAACAGGTGCGGCTGACTGCGATGTAACCAACCATTAACATCCGCACGTTTCACATTTCATATACGATTACCTTTGCGTTGAAGAACGACCGAACTCTCTCGAATGAAGTTTCCTCATCTGAATATTTTACGATTCTTTCTAAGGAAGTTGTTTTGCTGCCAATACTTAGAATGCTTGAAATTTGATGTAAATAAAATTCAAGTTTGATGAATGATTTGTGATGTAAACTCAATTTACCACGTAATCTATAACCAGTATCTACCGCCTGGTGTAGCGGCTAGCATTCTTGGCTGTCGCCCTGGAGATCTGGGTTCGATTCCCCACTCTGCAAAGCATGTAAGTATGATCTGAGGTTTGGAACGGGGTACACTGAACCTCATGAAGCAAAATTCAGAACAGGTGGGTTCGATTCAAACTTCAGCCATCTTGGAAGTTGTTTTCAGTGGTTTCCAAGTTCTACTTCATTCAAACAAATAGATGATTAATAAGTTAAGGTCACGGACGCATACTTTCCTATCCCCACCTGATCTACAAATGCGGACACTACTACATATGTTACAATAACACAGGTTATTAGACAAACCCTCCACACCCCAAGTATGAATGTCTACCCTTTATATTCCCGCTTTCAACGTGGCCATACGATAAATAAATAAATAAATAAATAAAAATAACGTGGTCGGGGATGAGATGCAATGAAAATATATGTGGCGGATGGCTTTTCTCCGCCATAAGCCCTTCCTGACGCGAACCTCATGAGGGGAGTTAATGAGAGTTGAAATGAATGAAATTGGGAAAGTATGTGGAAGAAAGTGGCAGTGGCGCGTCAGAAGATACCGTCCCAACATTTGCCTGGCGTTTAAAATTGGGAAACCAAGAAAAACCATTTTGAAGGACTGCTGACGGTGGGACTCGAAGACACGTCTACCGAATCCACAGATCGCTTGGCCCCATGGTCTATTACTGAGCGTAGCTACCGTTTCTACACACACACCCACGTACACGGGGCTAAATTACCATGATGTCCAAGTCCCTCGAATGAAACAACAACTCGATGACTAGTTATGGGTATCCCTGATAAAAGCTGGGGTTGTGGAGGTTTAGGAGGTATGGACTTCTCAAAATCTGTAGGAAATATGTGAATTATTTCTGAAATAGAGTAGCCTACTCTTAAATACTTACCTGAGAATTTGTTTATTACTACGCTTCCAAGATTTACGGTCACATTATAGACACTACAGCTCATGAAGGGTCTAGGTCTACCAAGTGACCGCTGCCCAGCCAATTGACCTGCAGATATTGGGGTGACGTGTGATCAGCGCATCGGGTCCCCTCGGCCGTTAATCTTGGTTTTCGTGATCGGGGCGCTGCCTCACTGTCAGACAGCTACTCATTGTTCTCACGAGGCCAAGTTCACCCCGTTCTATCCCTCACGTCAGTTTCTAAAATCCCTGACGGAGCCGGGAATCGAACCTGGGGCCTCCGGGCAATAGGCAGGCGCGCTACCCCAACACCACGGGGTCGGCTCATAGATACACTTTACTAAACAATAAATGTTTATGTATTAAAAGAGTAATCTTCAGTTTTACGTTCAAGGAAGATTTCTGAAGTTCGAAATTGATCCCTTTATAATTGTTTTGACTTTATTTAAGGATCCAGTAACTTAGTACTGTGCCCAATTGGACAAGGCTGACTAGCTGTAACCGTACATACTTCTTGTTCGGGGGTGGTGGTTAATTTCACCATAAGGGACAGCAATTAAAAGAAAAACATCTCTTCCATTTATTCATTTTCATTTAACACCGAGCATCAATAACACTTCACTTCTCGGGATCTTTTCACACAAAACCTTATCTACTTCCAAGACCAATAACACAATAATCATCTCAATTCTTCCTACTCCTACGTTTCTACAATCACATATAATCTGACCTCTGACACCCTAAACCTAACCAATTTCTTTTTTTATCTAACCATCACAACAGATACTAACATGGCTTCCTACAATCTCCATAGATAAAACGGACAGATACTCTAATACATAATCTAGCAGTATGGACTTTAAGAAGAATAGACATAGACATATATAAAAACAAAACAGCATCGTAAATGGAAATATAAAAAGAATATACGAAACATCTAACTTCATTGGCAAGGCCACCTGCCCTGCCACACAGAGATGCAAACTGCCCTCCCAGCAAGCGCCATTTCCTTACCATACAAACCCAAAAGAGCTGAGCCTTGCAATCAGAATGGTTGCAATCGCCCCTCTATGTGATTCTCACGTGAGAAGCACGTGAGTATCACATACATTAACAAGAAGTTCCGTGAAGAACTATACAGCCTACTTTTCATGTCAATGATTATTCTACAGAATATGAACCTGTATAGAATAATGACGAAATTAATTTGGTAATATCGAAATATCTAATTAGTTCAAAATATACCTGGTATAATGTAGCCTAATAGAGCACTACAGTCGGCAGCTCTGGTGACTGAATATATTCTTAGTTACATTTCTTAAGGTACAGAATACAAAATTTGGTTGAAGTCCAATGGACGTTACATGCAGTTAGACACTGGATCTATCAGCACGCGTAAAAGCATGTTGCCAACAATGTCATGCGTGTGCTGGTCAGAAACAAACTGAAATATTATGATATCTTTTTGAGCCAATTTTGGATGAAATTCATTTGTTAGTATAGAAGTTACATGTATTTTAAAATTGGACATATCAGCAGGCATAGAATCATGTTGGCAGCACTGCCTTGTATTAATTACTCCAAATTAATCTAGAATGTCAGGTGCTATACGTGTGCAAAGTATAGAGCTGTTGGCTTGCATACTTTCTGATATATTGATATTAGGGTAAAAAATATAGACGGCATTTATTAACAGTTGGCAGCCCTGATTGCTCTTAACAATACTTATAGTCATATATGTTATGGTACACATAGCACATACGAAATTTGGTTGAAATCCAACTGATAGTATAGAAGTTACATGTATTTAAAAATTGGTACTATCTGCAGGCTTATAATCATGTTGGTAGAACTGACGTATATAAGTTACTCCAAATTAATCTAAAATGTCAGAATATACGTGTGCATAGTTTAAAGCTGTTGGCTTGCATACTTTCTGATATATTGGTATTTGGATAAAATAAATAAATAGAGAGAGCAATTATTAACAGTTGGCAGCCCTGGTGGCTCTTAAGAATACGCGCAGTCATATCTGTTTATGTACTGATATTACATACACAATTTGGTTGAAATCCAATTGATAGTGTAGAAGTTATATGCATTTAAACATTGGACCTATCAGAAGGCTTAAAATTATTTTGGCAACACTGTCATGGCTGGACTCCAGGAAATCAAACTGAAATAGTCTTATCTACATGTGTGCCAATTTTGGAATAGCTCCCATGCATACTTTGCACGATATCCAACATGGAGCTCAAATTTCTAGTGCGTTTTTTCAGCAGTTGGTAGCACTGACATCATTTTCAAATATGGACATGAGATATTCCGGTGCACATCTTTACTCATACTAAATTTGGTTTTGATTGCTGCAGCCGTTTAGGAGTTGATAGGGGGGGGGGGGACACACACACAGACAGACAGACAGAGAGACAGACAGGCACACATTTTCCCGGATCGATCTCATAAGTCTACTTTTTCCTCATTTTTGCAAAATGTGAAAAGTAGGCTAAAAATACATATATAAACGTAATATACATCAAGCATACTAAAAACACACAGAGTACAACAAATTATAGATAATCATCATCATCTTCGTCTCCTTCAGTTTCTTCCATTCCACCTTCCTGGTTCTTCCTTTTCTTCTGTTTACTCCTTCTTCCCCATTCTTCTTTCTTCATCTGCCTTCCATCTCGTCATTTACTTCATCCACCATGACATTACGTATCTTGTACTCCTCATCTTCCATCTCCACCGTTCATGTTTCCTTCCCTTCCTCATTTTCTTCTTCTTCTGCTTCTGATCCTTCACACTCTTATCTTCCTTTGCCTGATATATCATCTTCTTCCTACTCCTTTTCTTTGCTTTACAACTCATCCTTTCATCCATTCTCCTGGTCCTCTTTGTCTTCATTCTCAATCACTTCTCTCTTCATCTCTTCCACATTTTCCACCTCGTCTGTCTTGTCTTACTCAACAGTTCCTTTCTCTTCTTCCACGTTGTTTTCCACTGTTTCGTCATCACCTTATCTTCTTCCAGTATGTTGTCTTCTCCATGACCTCTTGCACTTTTACCTTCTTTCTTATCCGTTTCTCCTTTGTCTTCTGCCTTTTCCTTTCTTTCACCTGCCTCCTCTCCTTCAGTTTCTTCCATATCACCTGCTTCTCACGCCCCCCACGTCTCGGATAATTTTCCTGCTCCTTAATCGCACATATCTCATTCACTTTCTCCATATAACCTTGTTCTTCTTTACCTCGTTCTCTCTCTTCCTTGAGCTTCTCATTCCTCTCCATCAATTTCACCTGTTCCTCCTTATGGCTATCCACGCTATCCATATTTTTCGCTATTCCTTCTCTCATCACAGTTTTATGTTCTTGTACTTCTTTGCTTAACTCCTCAATCTTAGCATTGGTTGATTCAGCCTGCTTCTTTATTGCTTCGTTTAAGTACACCTTTACAGATTCTACCTGCTTACCTATAGATTCTATTTGCACTTTCATAGACTCTCCTTGCCGCCTAACTTCTCCTATCTCCTTACTCATACACTCTTTCACTGACTCTATTTTTGTACTTAAAGACTCTCTTACTGATCCTATTTCCGTACTTAAAGACTCTTTTTCTGGATCTTCCGTCTCTGTGAACTTGCTAAGCAGCATTAGTAGCATATCCCGAGTCATATCCTCCTCAATTTCTCTTTCTACTTTCCCTTGTTCGTGCCCGACGTTGGGCTGCCAATTGTAACCATACATACTTCTTGTTCGGGGGTGGTGGTTAATTTCACCATAAGGGACAGCAATTAAAAGAAAAACATCACTTCCATTTATTCATTTTCATTTAACACCGAGCATCAATAACACTTCACTTCTCGAGATCTTTTCACACAAAACCTTATCTACATCCAAGACCAAAAACATAATAATCTTCTCAATTCCTCCTACTCCTACGTTTCTACAATCACATATAATCTGACCTCTGACACCCTAAACCTAACCAATTTCTTTTTTATCTAACCATCACAACAGATACTAACATGGCTTCCTACAATCTCCATAGATAAAATGGACAGATACTCTAATACAAAATCTAGCAGTATGGACTTTAACAAGAATAAACATAGACATATATAAAAACAAAACAGCATCGTAAATGGAAATATAAAAAGAATATACAAAACATCTAACTTCATTGGCAAGGCCACCTGTCCTGCCACACAGAGATGCAAACTGCCCTCCCAGCAAGCGCCTTTTCCTAACCATACAAACCCAAAAGAGCTGAGCCTTGCAATCAGAATGGTTTTAATCGCCCCTCTATGTGATTCTTACGTGAGAAGCACGTGAGTATCACATACATTAAAAATACATACATAAACGTAATATACATCAAGCATACTAAAAACACACAGAGTGCCACAAATTATAGATAATCATCATATTCGTCTCCTTCAGTTTCTTCCATTCCACCTTCCTGGTTCTTCCTTTTCTTCTGTTTCTCCTTCTTCCCCATTCTTCTTTCTTCATCTGCCTTCCATCTCGTCTTTTACTTCATCCGCCATGTCATTACGTATCTTGTACTCCTCATCATCCATCTCCACCGTTCATGTTTCCTTCCCTTCCTCATTTTATCTTCTTTTCCTTCTGCTTCTGATCCTTCACACTCTTAACTTCCTTTGCCTGATATATCATCTTCTTCCTACTCCTTTTATTTGCTTTCCAACTCATCCTTTCATCCTTTCTCCTGGTCCTCTTTGTCTTCATTCTCAATCACTTCTCTGTTCTTCTCTTCCACATTTTCCCCCTCGTCTGTCTTGTCTTACTCAACAGTTCCTTTCTCATCTTCCACGTTGTTTTCCACTGTTTCTTCATCACCTTATCTTCTTCCAGTATGTTGTCTTCTCCATGACCTCTTGCACTTTTACCTTCTTCCTTATCCGTTTCTCCTTTGTCTTCTGCCTTTTCCTTTCTTTCACCTGCCTCCTCTCCTTCAGTTTCTTCCATATCACCTGCTTCTCACGCCCCCCACGTCTCGGATAATTTTCCTGCTCCTTAATCGCACATATCTCATTCACTTTCTCCATATAACCTTGTTCTTCTTTACCTCGTTCTCTCTCTTCCTTGAGCTTCTCATTCCTCTCCATCAATGTCACCTGTTCCTCCTTATGGCTATCCACGCTATCCTTATTTTTCGCTATTCCTTCTCTCATCACAATTTTATGTTCTTGTACTTCTTTGCTTAACTCCTCAATCTTAGCATTGGTTGCTTCAGCCTGCTTCTTTATTGCTTCGTTTAAGTACACCTTTACAGATTCTACCTGCTTACCTATAGATTCTATTTGCACGTTCATAGACTCTCCTCGCCGCCTAACACCTCCTATCTCCTTACTCATACACTCTTTCACTGACTCTATTTTTGTACTTAAAGACACTCTTACTGATCCTATTTCCGTACTTAAAGACTCTTTTTCTGGATCTTCCGTCTCTGTGAACTTGCTAAGCAGCATTAGTAGCATATCCCGAGTCATATCCTCCTCCATTTCTCTTTCTACTTTCCCTTGTTCGTGCCCGACGTTGGGCTGCCAATTGTAACCGTACAAACTTCTTGTTCGGGGGTGGTGGTTAATTTCACCATAAGGGACAGCAATTAAAAGAAAAACATCTCTTCCATTTATTCATTTTCATTTAACACCGAGCATCAATAACACTTCACTTCTCGAGATCTTTTCACACAAAACCTTATCTACATCCAAGACCAAAAACATAATAATCTTCTCAATTCTTCCTACTCCTACGTTTCTACAATCACATATAATCTGACCTCTGACACCCTAAACCTAACCAATTTCTTTTTTATCTAACCATCACAACAGATACTAACATGGCTTCCTACAATCTCCATAGATAAAATGGACAGATACTCTAATACAAAATCTAGCAGTATGGACTTTAACAAGAATAAACATAGACATATATAAAAACAAAACAGCATCGTAAATGGAAATATAAAAAGAATATACAAAACATCTAACTTCATTGGCAAGGCCACCTGTCCTGCCACACAGAGATGCAAACTGCCCTCCCAGCAAGCGCCTTTTCCTAACCATACAAACCCAAAAGAGCTGAGCCTTGCAATCAGAATGGTTTTAATCGCCCCTCTATGTGATTCTTACGTGAGAAGCACGTGAGTATCACATACATTAAAATACATACATAAACGTAATATACATCAAGCATACTAAAAACACACAGAGTGCCACAAATTATAGATAATCATCATATTCGTCTCCTTCAGTTTCTTCCATTCCACCTTCCTGGTTCTTCCTTTTCTTCTGTTTCTCCTTCTTCCCCATTCTTCTTTCTTCATCTGCCTTCCATCTCGTCTTTTACTTCATCCGCCATGTCATTACGTATCTTGTACTCCTCATCATCCATCTCCACCGTTCATGTTTCCTTCCCTTCCTCATGTTCTTCTTCTTTTCCTTCTGCTTCTGATCCTTCACACTCTTAAATTCCTTTGCCTGATATATCATCTTCTTCCTACTCCTTTTATTTGCTTTCCAACTCATCCTTTCATCCATTCTCCTGGTCCTCTTTGTCTTCATTCTCAATCACTTCTCTGTTCTTCTCTTCCACATTTTCCCCCTCGTCTGTCTTGTCTTACTCAACAGTTCCTTTCTCTTCTTCCACGTTGTTTTCCACTGTTTCTTCATCACCTTATCTTCTTCCAGTATGTTGTCTTCTCCATGACCTCTTGCACTTTTACCTTCTTCCTTATCCGTTTCTCCTTTGTCTTCTGCCTTTTCCTTTCTTTCACCTGCCTCCTCTCCTTCAGTTTCTTCCATATCACCTGCTTCTCACGCCCCCCACGTCTCGGATAATTTTCCTGCTCCTTAATCGCACATATCTCATTCACTTTCTCCATATAACCTTGTTCTTCTTTACCTCGTTCTCTCTCTTCCTTGAGCTTCTCATTCCTCTCCATCAATGTCACCTGTTCCTCCTTATGGCTATCCACGCTATCCTTATTTTTCGCTATTCCTTCTCTCATCACAATTTTATGTTCTTGTACTTCTTTGCTTAACTCCTCAATCTTAGCATTGGTTGCTTCAGCCTGCTTCTTTATTGCTTCGTTTAAGTACACCTTTACAGATTCTACCTGCTTACCTATAGATTCTATTTGCACGTTCATAGACTCTCCTCGCCGCCTAACATCTCCTATCTCCTTACTCATACACTCTTTCACTGACTCTATTTTTGTACTTAAAGACACTCTTACTGATCCTATTTCCGTACTTAAAGACTCTTTTTCTGGATCTTCCGTCTCTGTGAACTTGCTAAGCAGCATTAGTAGCATATCCCGAGTAATATCCTCCTCCATTTCTCTTTCTACTTTCCCTTGTTCGTGCCCGACGTTGGGCTGCCAATTGTAACCGTACAAACTTCTTGTTCGGGGGTGGTGGTTAATTTCACCATAAGGGACAGCAATTAAAAGAAAAACATCTCTTCCATTTATTCATTTTCATTTAACACCGAGCATCATTAACACTTCACTTCTCGAGATCTTTTCACACAAAACCTTATCTACTTCCCAGACCAAAAACACAACAATCTTCTCAATTCTTCCTACTCCTACGTTTCTACAATCACATATAATCTGACCTCTGACACCCTAAACCTAACCAATTTCTTTTTTATCTAACCATCACAACAGATACTAACATGGCTTCCTACAATCTCCATAGATAAAATGGACAGATACTCTAATACAAAATCTAGCAGTATGGACTTTAACAAGAATAAACATAGACATATATAAAAACAAAACAGCATCGTAAATGGAAATATAAAAAGAATATTCAAAACATCTAACTTCATTGGCAAGGCCACCTGTCCTGCCACACAGAGATGCAAACTGCCCTCCCAGCAAGCGCCTTTTCCTAACCATACAAACCCAAAAGAGCTGAGCCTTGCAATCAGAATGGTTTTAATCGCCCCTCTATGTGATTCTTACGTGAGAAGCACGTGAGTATCACATACATTAAAAATACATACATAAACGTAATATACATCAAGCATACTAAAAACACACAGAGTGCCACAAATTATAGATAATCATCATCTTCGTCTCCTTCAGTTTCTTCCATTCCACCTTCCTGGTTCTTCCTTCTCTTCTGTTTCTCCTTCTTCCCCATTCTTCTTTCTTCATCTGCCTTCCATCTCGTCATTTACTTCATCCGCCATGTCATTACGTATCTTGTACTCCTCATCTTCCATCTCCACCGTTCATGTTTCCTTCCCTTCCTCATTTTCTTCTTCTTCTGCTTCTGATCCTTCACACTCTTATCTTCCTTTGCCTGATATATCATCTTCTTCCTACTCCTTTTCTTTGCTTTACAACTCATCCTTTCATCCTTTCTCCTGGTCCTCTTTGTCTTCATTCTCAATCACTTCTCTCTTCATCTCTTCCACATTTTCCACCTCGTCTGTCTTGTCTTACTCAACAGTTCCTTTCTCTTCTTCCACGTTGTTTTCCACTGTTTCTTCATCACCTTATCTTCTTCCAGTATGTTTTCTTCTCCATGACCTCTTGCACTTTTACCTTCTTCCTTATCCGTTTCTCCTTTGTCTTCTGCCTTTTCCTTTCTTTCACCTGCCTCCTCTCCTTCAGTTTCTTCCATATCACCTGCTTTCTCACGCCCCCCACGTCTCGGATAATTTTCCTGCTTCATAATCGCACATATCTCATTCACTTTCTCCATATAACCTTGTTCTTCTTTACCTCGTTCTCTCTCTTCCTTGAGCTTCTCATTCCTCTCCATCAATGTCACCTGTTCCTCCTTATGGCTATCCACGCTATCCTTATGTTTCGCTATTCCTTCTCTCATCACAGTTTTATGTTCTTGTACTTCTTTGCTTAACTCCTCAATCTTAGCATTGGTTGATTCAGCCTGCTTCTTTATTGCTTCGTTTAAGTACACCTTTACAGATTCTACCTGCTTACCTATAGATTCTATTTGCACTTTCATAGACTCTCCTTGCCGCCTAACTTCTCCTATCTCCTTACTCATACACTCTTTCACTGACTCTATTTTTGTACTTAATGACTCTCTTACTGATCCTATTTCCGTACTTGAAGACTCTTTTTCTGGATCTTCCGTCTCTGTGAACTTGCTAAGCAGCATTAGTAGCATATCCCGAGTCATATCCTCCTCCATTTCTCTTTCTACTTTCCCTTGTTCGTGCCCGACGTTGGGCTGCCAATTGTAACCGTACAAACTTCTTGTTCGGGGGTGGTGGTTAATTTCACCATAAGGGACAGCAATTAAAAGAAAAACATCTCTTCCATTTATTCATTTTCATTTAACACCGAGCATCATTAACACTTCACTTCTCGAGATCTTTTCACACAAAACCTTATCTACATCCAAGACCAAAAACATAATAATCTTCTCAATTCTTCCTACTCCTACGTTTCTACAATCACATATAATCTGACCTCTGACACCCTAAACCTAACCAATTTCTTTTTTATCTAACCATCACAACAGATACTAACATGGCTTCCTACAATCTCCATAGATAAAATGGACAGATACTCTAATACAAAATCTAGCAGTATGGACTTTAACAAGAATAGACATAGACATATATAAAAACAAAACAGCATATTAAATTGAAATATAAAAAGAATATACAAAACATCCAACTTCGTTGGCAATGCCACCTGCCCTGCCACACAGAGATGCAAACTGCCCTCCCAGCAAGCGCCTTTTCCTTACCATACAAACCCAAAAGTGCTGAGCCTTGCAATCAGAATGGTTGCATAGCATCGAACCGGGGTCTGTATAAAAGAAAGACCAGGCCCATGATTCGTCTGAGAATCGACCCATTGATATCTGAGGGCGAACAGCCACAGTGAACCCAAGGAGCAATGAGTTATAACTGCATATAATTTTAACAACATGATTTCACGTCCAGAACGAGAATATTATAGCATTAAGGTTGGAATATTGTAGAAAATACAAGCCAGTATACGTATAAGCTACTAAGAGCTGAAGAAAACGGGCCAACTTGACAGTTGACTAATCGCAGCTTGCAAAGGGGCGTTACGAGTTGACGCCAGCGAACTACTTATCGGTGGCACTGGGGGAGCGAGTGGAGATTGATGGCTATGGGAACCCCAGTCTCACAAGGAAGAGAAGCAGGGTGGGGATGGTCACCCACAGAAATTAATTAATTACGGCCAAATGGAGCAATGAATTGAGATGAAACTTACATCCAGATGCATATATTCTAGGAAAGGTAATTTAGGACTGTCCGCACACCTAAATTAAAGCCTGCATCTAAAAAGGAGCCTAAGCACAGACCAAATCCGCGGCAGAGCTAGGATTTGTCATGTAGCAGCAGGGGAATAACCGAGGTAGCGTCCCAACGCCATGGAAGAAAGCAATTAATTCTAATTAATTGGACGAAGCAATTTCGAGCACCAAGTGAATTTGGAACCTCCATGAATGGACGAGTAAGAATCACACTTCACTTTGTCAGAGAACGCATTATTTAAGAAAAGAGTCGCTGCTGGAAATCCTGTGAACTACTTTTCGTCAGAAAGCTTTATATGGGAGAAGCTGTAGGAGACGGTCAGTTCTTCTTGACTCAACTCGTGGAGCGACATTCTGTTCGGTCACGCAGGAAAGTGCGCGAAATTTATAAGTAGCGACGTTCAGTATATTAGTAATGAACAAATAAAGGCGCATCAAGCAGCATAATAAAAGTAATTCTGCATTATATGATAATAAGTCTACAGCAGGCGTATAAGCAGATAGTATACGCGACTAAATAATCAGTACAGCGTAGAGATATTTTAGGATGATGTTTACAGGCAATGAACCTATCCAGAGGGAGTGTTATAATAGTTAAAATAACACATACAATTGTAATGAACACTACAGTTTTACGGGAACCTGGAAAGCATCACAAGTGTTTGTGATCTATGTTTGAGCAACTTAGCAGTAGAGAACATAGAACCTGTAGGTGACGGGAGATGAGCACACACACGCGAGAGAGATTTTCGAAGGAGACAGGCGGTTGTCAGGATTTAGCTGCATCGCATCTCTGAAGTCAGGCAATAGTGGAAATCCAAGCAAGGATCCGTGTGAAAAATTGTGTATTAAGTTATGTTACAGTGATCATTAAAAGTGCTTATGTTTATATGTTAAAAGAATGTGTGTTGTTTAAAAAGTGTGAAATGCCATTAGTGCAAGATATAACTACCATGTGCAAATCTTATGCAATGTGTCGTGTGGAAAGTGTAATGATGGCTTAAAGCAAGCATGATGGTGGGCGAACTGCTGTCGTGTTGGACTAACCCAGCAAGGATGAAAGTGAGTACCATTCCAATACGTTGATATGATTTAATAGCTCACCATACAACAAATCATTTCCTCAAATATTAAGAATTAACAGTCATTTGTGTACGAGTTCACATCCCTCGTATTTGTATAAATATATGGCTTTGAGGATGACAAGCTTACGACCATTTAGGCGTAAGATGTTGATGAAAGTAACGATAACGTTAACTTATAATAATAATAATAATATAATCTGGGGTCGGTAACAATACTAAATATATAGATCGGCGTATTCATGCCTATGGAACGTACAAAGTGTGTCATACCTATTGTAATAATACTGTGTTATTGTGAAAAGTAAGAAAGATAGATAAATAACGAGATAAAGCGAGTTTTTCAGTGTCATTGAAATGATAGATAAATGTTTTATTATGGTATACTCTACATGGTTGTATTTGAGAGCCATTAAGATAGTCAATGTAAATGCCAGTAAATTAACACTTGTTTTGGAGCTACGTAAAACTTTGGCTTAGAAGTAAATGTATGGAGGACATGAGTGCTTTAGGAATTGAGTCATCTGTAAGAAATGTTATTTTTAGCCGCGATCAGCGAGCATGTAACGTAGAATCAAGAGATTTACGTCAATAAATTGTAGGAACCATCCGAGAATAGTTCGCACGTTGACGAATCTAGTAGGCTTATCTTCGAAGCTACAATATGGTATCGCCTTAGAGCATACATATGTATTCTCAACAGAGTTGGGACAGAGTCTGTCTGTATCCACTGTTAGCAGAATCTTCGCTGCCAGGGAAAACCACTAGACACCCTAGGTAGGCCAGTATATTACGTGATCTACCGTGAGAGGTAAGACAAGAATTCTTCGAGTAGGAAACGTGGAGTTCCTCTAGTTATATTCGTGCCCGTCCAGTGAGATAACAGTTTGAAACTCAGCTGAGACGCACGTAAAGCCACTGATTACGTTCATAGAACGGCGAAGCTATTTTGTGATCCATCCCTCGCTATGAATACTAATTAGGAGCCGATATGAGCCCATTAAATACTCTAAGTGTAGGTATTAAATAATTAGATAGACTCAATTCGTAATGACACAATCCAATCATGTACACCCTAGCAGAGCTGCACCATTGAGTGAGCACATGGCCATTGCAGGAAGTCGGCCAGGGTAGCAGGTAGAATCCACAAACCCGGCAGCCAGCTTGCCGGGGATGGTCCGTGACGAATCTCTTGTTCACGCTAAAGGGAGTCAATAGACCGGATCCTTTTATTTTAAGACTGTAGTGGGACACTGAAGGATCTCGATATTTCGAAAAGTAATTAAGATGTGCTTGATATGATGATATCAATTGAATTATATGTACTGTTTCCATACATATGGAATGTTGGAATGAAGTAATTGGATAAGATTTGGCCAAGTTATTGTCCGAGGACAAATTAACTGCACCAAATAAATAGATGCATTTTTGTGAAGAATAATTACCCTGTTCATGCTAATTTATTCATACGGGTAGCGTAATTTAAGGATATGATACGTTTGTAACGATAATGTTATGACCAGACCCAGAAGAGTGTTGTATGGTGAAGCTATAAAATATCTATAACTATGTGTATTTTGGATGGGAAGATGTACCACTTCAGCGTTTGAAACTTATGGGAAAAGAATACAATACGCGCGGAAAGGCAACACATGCTAAACAAGGCATAAGCTAATGAATCAATTTCATTTAAAGTAAATGTTCCGTGTCAAAACGGATAAATATTTAATAATTTCATATTTAATATTATTTAAATGTAATTTGTGTTTGTTGTGTTGTGATATGCAAATTTGTGTTAAATTGTGCCACGTGAAAAACACTATGGACACCCGCAAATGTCAAAGAGCATCAACGATGGGATATCTAAGATAGATATGGGTGTAGTGGAGCACAAAACTGTATGAGAAGACACTCACATGTAATTTTGATTTTTGTTGTGGGATGTAATTGTAAAATATTTTTGTGTTTTGTGTTGTGTTTTGCCATGAATTAGTACCATTAAATGTGATATTTAGGACTATGTTGTTTCTTTCAAGTAGAATAGTTACCTGACAGACTCATATCCTGAATATGTGCTCGTATAGTGGGTTGGACGCCCCATGCCTCGAAAGACCGTGAACTACCTGGGATACGAACACATGTTCCACATGATAACGCAAGGGTACAGTACAGCTGAGCATGTTCATTCGGACTCTACGGCTATATTGAGGAGGTGCAAGCACAGAGATCAAGGGTGTGAATTCCGCTGCAGACAGAGGCCATTCTTGATGCAGTTTTGCCCTAAGGGTTTATACACTCCCTCCTGGCAAATGCCGAAATCATTTCTTATTTCAAGCTCCAAGGCAACTACCTCAGTTCTTGATATATTAATTTCGGTTTTACCCACTACGATCACCACAACGTAAAAACGGAGTATCAGAAAAACTGAACAAAGGAGGTTGTTGATCCCTAATGGAAGAAACAACAACAACAATAAATCTTACTGAAAGGATCAAAGACAATTCGTTAATGCTGCCAATTTTCATTGACAAATTAGGTTTCTAATTAACAGGTCTCAATAAGTGTGTCTGTTTCGACATCCAAAACTTGATAGAAGGGAAAGTTATATAGGCCTATTGGTACCGTGCTATTTTGTGTGGATTGTTGTTAGATGTGTCGTCGCGCTGACCATGCGCCACCCCCTAATCAATGATCGTTTCATAAACCAACGCCCTTAATGGACTGTCGTGTCATATGTTTCTTAATAATCACTAGCAACCCGCCCTGGCTTCGCCCGGAAACAGTTATGAATGCATTACGTGATAAGCGCTCCGTTTTCGATGTCCGTTTTACGTTTCGGTATGTTGGGTTGAAATCACTGACTATTAACAAGTGCAACGAATTATTGTCAGACGTAATTTAAGAATGACGAGGTGCATGAAACACAAATCACCCTTCCCTCCAATCTGAACTTGATTGTGAATTTTGGGGAACTAAACGTTCACAGGCGAAATGAAGAAAAGCCGAGTTGGGGTAATAGGCTCGCCCGCTAGCTAGGCTGTAATTTGGGTCATAGGCTCTCCCCTAGCTAGCTCGTAAACTGTTGCCTCAGTAATTGAATGGAGATTGTTGGAAGAAATTAAAACGTAAAAACACTTATAGTTGGCGATGTATTGAAGATAGAGATATGCTCTCCCGGACTTTTTGTAGAACGTTTCATGCTAAACAATTCTTACACTCATAGTAAAAACAGTAGATATTTGTAACGGTTTACCCAGCGTAAGCTTAAAAAGCGCACGGACACCAGGTTTTTATTTCGACTTTTTCACTGAAATCGTTACTGCTTGGCTTCCTTTGATCATAAATAAATTATTTTCTACAGAAACCTTCCTCGATATAGAATGGTGAAACCCGCATCAAAATCCATCCAGTTGTTGTTTGAGTCTTCAGTCTTTTGACTGGTTTGATGCAGCTCCCCATGCCTCCCTGTCCTGAGCTAATCGTTTCATCTCTACATAGCTACCACACCCTACATCCGAGGCAATCTGTTTAACATATTCTAACCTTGGTCTACCCCTACAGTTCTTGTCCTCGACCCTTCCTTCCATAACTAAGCTTGCTATTCCTGGGTGTCTTAGTATGTGTCCTACCAACCTATCTCTTCTCTTCATTAGCAGTCGCCAGAAACATCTCTCCTCTCCCACTCGCCTTAATACCTCTTCGTTTGTAACCCTATCTACCCATCTGATCTTCATCATTCTCCTGTAACACCACATTTCAAATGCCTCAATTCTCCTCTTTTCTGCTGCACCAATAGTCCAAGTTTCACTTCCATAGAGCGCCACGCTCCAGACAAAGGCTTTCAAAAATGACTTCCTAATACCTAAATCTAAATTCGATGTCAACAGATTCCTTTTTTGTAGAAAGGCTTTCCTTGCCTGAGCCAACCTACTTTTTATATCCTCTTTGCTTCGTCCATCACTGGTTATTCTGCTTCCTAAGTAACAGAAGTCTCCTACTTCCTTCAGCTTTTCACCTGCCAATTTGATCTCCATAGAGGTTTCTGATTTATTTCGGCTGCATTCCAGTATTTTTGTTTTACATTTATTAATTTTCATCATGAAGTCCTTCCGTAAGACGGAATCCGTACCATTCAAAAACTCATTCAAATCCTCAGGCTTGTCGGCCAAGATGACGATGTCATCAGCAAATCTCAGAGTTGAAATTATTTCTCCTTGAATCTTCACTCCCACTTGAAATTTTTCTCCTATTTCCTTCATTGCTTGTTCAATGTAAAGATTGAAAAGCATGGGTGATAAGTTGCAGCCTTGCCTTACACCTTTCATAATACCAGCTTCTCTCTCATATCCTTCAGCTCGAATGCCTGCTGTCTGGTTTCTGTATAGATTGTATATCACCCTCCTATCCCTGTACTTTATTCCAATAGATTTCAAAATGTCAAACAATATAGTCCAATCAACGTTATCAAAAGCCTTTTCTAAGTCTACAAATGCCATGAACGTTCTCTTATCTTTTCTTATTCTACCTTCCAAAATCAGCCTGAGACTTAGTACAGCTTCCCTTGTTCCTACATTTCTCCTGAAACCAAACTGGTCTTCACCCAACTCCGTTTCTATCTGGCTTTCAATCCTCTTGTAAATTATTCTAGACAGGATCTTTGAAGCATGAGTAATCAAGCTGATTGTACGGTAATCTTCACATCTGTCAGCTCCCACTTTCTTTGGTATAGGGATGATAACATTCTTCTTGAAATCAGGGGGTACCTCACCTGTCTCATAAATCCTACACACCAAGTGAAATAACCAGATCAGACCTTCATCTCCTATGCAGCGTAGCAACTCAATCGGTATATCATCTATGCCTGGTGCTTTGTTCCTGCCTAAGTCCTCTAATGCTCTGTCAAATTCTGATCTCAATTACCCGTGACATCCAAGAATCGGGCACTTTGTTTTATACTAAGTAGTGATTTCATGTTTTGAATGTATATTTCAACTTGTAGTTCTGTAAGTAACTACGATGCCTACTTTTTGATGTGTAACATCTTTCCGCTCGGATGCTGGATAGTTTTGTGGGAGTGATTTTGAAAATTGGGGACGGAAGTGGATCGGAACGATCGAGCTGGCAATGGTGGATCAAACGGAAGTATGCACTGCCCGCTCGATCGATCAAACGGAAGTGTACTAGCTGGCAGTGGGGGGCAACGGAAGTATGCACTGCCCACTCGATCGATCAAACGGAAGTGTACTACCTGGCAGTGGCGGACAACGGAAGTATGCACTGCCCGCTCGATCGATCAAACGGAAGTGTACTAGCTGGCAGTGGTGGACATCGGAAGAATGCATTGCCCGCTCGATCGATCGAATGGAAGTGTGCCCTAGCTGGCAGTGGTAAGAGAAACAATCAGCGCGCGGTGTCGAAATTTGATACCATGACGCACTCTCGGCCATGTCGAATGTATATGACATACTGAATGGAACCGACTGTAGTGGCTACGCGGGCTAAAGCTCCGCGTTAGGTCAAGGGGCCAAGCTCTCTGCTGACTCGGTAGACGCGTTGGTTCGAGCCCCACCGTCGGCTGTCCTTGAAATGGTTTTCCGTGGTTTCCCATTTTCAACACCAGGCAAATGCTGGGACAGTACCTTCTGACAGGCCACGGCCGCTTCCATCCACATCCTTGCCCAGTTTCATTCATCTTCATCCTTTCCATCTCTCATCCCGACGCGCAGGTCGCCCACGGGCGTCGACTAGAAAGACCTACACTCGGCCTCTCAGGAGGCTACACGAAAAGAAAAAAAAACGAATGGAAAACGCCCATGCGAACTCTGGTGTCAAGTGATTTAAACAAATGACATGGTACATGTCTTCGTATCAGTATTTAAATGGTAAAATGGCTTAATATCAAACATTGTAAGTAGTCGGCATTGCATTGGCATAAGGCATTTTAAACTCAATGTCACTCAGGAACATTATCGAAACAAGCAAAATATAAATGAAACTTAATTCCGTAATGCAGTATTATTGGAACGTGGAAATAAGTCACCATCTTGTGCACAATAATTGCGTAGTCGAAATAGCCGTGGGGTTATTCCGTATGACTGTGAATCTAGAGATCTTGGGTTTGAATCCTGGGCGGGGTAGATATTTTTGCTTCCAGATTTATCATTTTAAACGATATTTATAATATCAATATGACTCATTTCAACATAATCCATATGAAATTACGTGCTGGTCTGTGAATCAAGAGGACCTGTTTATAAGGAATTTAAGGTTATGAGCGGCGTCGCGTCTATTAATCTAGTTGATCCATATCGTATTCTTTATTTAGGCTAGTGCTGGTGGAAGCTACTAATCATCTAATAAAATGAGTTCCGTATTATAAACTACAATATCTGTAAAATACTCCCTTTTACAATAGATTAATATTTGTGCCAATAATACTATAAAATACCGGTGTATCAACAATATCACGTGAGGTTTCTTCTATGTCAGATGTTACACATCATATGCGCCTACTGTAAGGCTCGTAATTTTTTGATGTGTAACATCTTTCCGCTCGGTTGCTGGATAGTTTTGTGGGAGTGATTTCGAAAATTGGGGACGAAAGTGAATCGGGCGGAAGTGGATCGAACGGAAGTGGGTCGGACAGAAGTGAAGACGCACTGCCAGAAAAATGGGACGGAAGTGTATCGGGCGTAAGTGGATCGAACGGAAGTGGATCGGACGGAAGTGAAAACGCACTGCCAGCTGGATGTACAATTGAAAATGTTTGTATTGTAAATAAGGCAGTGTGTGCTATGTAGCGCGAGAATGTTATGGCAATACAGTAGGCAGTGCATTTAGCAGGCACTGGTTTGACGAGCACAGTGGCAAATGTTTCACCGACTTTCATTAGTCATTGAGCAGTTTATGAAGCTTCACGTTCAAGGTTGAATATCACATGGGGTAGGACAAAGACGACAAATTACATTTAAGTAAGCGGCATTATTGTCAAGCTGTGGGTGAGTAGTCAAATATTAAATGCATAACAGAATGTTGTTATATGAGTGGAATAAAAGCTGTATTTTCATCATATGTGAGACTAGGTCATTTCATGATTGTAGGAAGCCATGTTTTGATTGTTTACGACGAACTGTATGAGAGCCTTGAGAATAATGAATGTTATAGTTACATAGGAATATGCTCACAGTATTTGAGAGTACTGTCGACGTTGTGTGTCACTTTGTTATTATGAATTGTTAATGTAAAAGGAAGGAAGGAAGCTTGTAGTTTTGCGTGCCCGTTAATCTCACGATCATGATCCACGGTACCTCCCTTTTATGTGGAATGCGAACCACAGGACATGGCATTTCAATTCGAAAATCTCACATGTATTGACCGGGAATCAAACCCGGTCTACCTTGGTGAGGGACTAACAGCTTGACCGCTGCGCCACAAATGTGACAGTAGCATATCTCCAATTCAATCTATACTTTCATCATATAACCAGTATGAAAATGGAGTGTAAATTAACATTTTAAGAATGTCCAAGCTGTGTAATATACGAGTAGGATAACATGTCAGATGTTACACATCATATGCGACTACTGTAAGGCTCGTATGTTTTTTATTTATTGCATCAATCGTATTCCACTTCAAAATCTGTAAGTCATGGTCGTGCTATCCAAATATTTCACCTCTTCTGGTTCCTCCATATGGAGCATGACTGTGCTGAATGAGCTAAAGCGCTTTGCTCCATTAGCCAAGTAGTACTGAAGTGCATTACACAAATGGGACATAGCAAGTAGCTTTCCCACAAGGTTTCAGACAAATGTGTCGACGTATCCTGACGAGCCTCATCGTTACATCTGGCTGAAAACTCCAACACATACAGCATAATAACCCGAATAATAATAATAAAAATAATAACAATAATAATTAGTTAATAGAAGAGTGATGTTACGTAATGCTAAATTGAAACGTTACTAATCCGTTGTTCTGCCAAAAGCTTTATATGCAGCAAAACCATAACATTAGGAGGTCATTCAAAAACAGCGGACATTGAAGAGCAAAAACGCAAAATTCTTAGAAAAATATTTGGCCCTACTCAAGAAAATGGTATCTGGATCAAGAAACGTACTGCAAACCTCTATAGTCTCACAGACAATTTCACAAACACTGCACGCAGGAGACGGTTGACATTTTTTGGGCACATACTGTATTTCGGATGGACAACAGTAGATTATTAAAAAAAAGTTTATCTAATAAAATTAATACAAAAATTTAGTGAAAATTGGCTGCAGGAAACAAGGAGGGACCTGAATGAGATGAACATCGGAAATGAAAAAAAAGAAAGAGAAGTATTCAGAACCACTTTAATAAGTACATATTTAGGGTGAAATCTAGCAGCAGGACTGATACAAGATGGACAGAAGAACGCAAGAAGCAACACAGTGAGTCCATGAAGTGATTTTGGGAGAAGAAGAAGAAGGCAGAATTCATTAACCCAATAAGCAAGTTCCAACGCTTTCATAACGAAGAAAGAAGGAGGATATTAAATAGTGACTGGATGAACCTACTTGCAATCATTTATCATAGGGTCCAAATTTAACAACGCTAATAAGGTATTTGTAGTTATTACTAATTATAATTACTAATTAATAATAATTACTACTACTAATAATAATGGTGTATGTGGTAAGCCACCACTGAGTCATGTTTAGGATGAAATGAAAAACGCAGATGTCACAAACACGTATTTCTGATCAGTTGGAATTAACCACTGGACAATAAAATCTCAACAACCTGCAAATCGAACCCGGGACACTTTTGGTCAAAGCATACCATACTATCCACTATACTACGGGGTAGGACTATAATGTCAATAATACATAATAGTACATTATGCAAAGAGCCTATAATGGCAATAATTAAGACACGAGTGTCACAATAACCATTATAGGCTAGTTGCATACGACTGTTTATGTTCAACGATAATTATAACTTTATTTTATTTAATTTTATATTCGAACAGAAATATTCATAAATATCTGTCGAGATTCAGTTACTTGAATGTAGTGATCGGAGTGCAAGCGCCGAATTTGCTCTCTGTGCTTTCCAAGATCTCTGACCACGCATGCGCTCTGTATGCTTGGCAATGCCATAGGTTTACAGCCTGCTTTCTGCACCAGCATTCACTCAAACTGTCACCGACGTTGTATAAAGAATGCCCTGAGTTGGGGATATAACATTAAAGGTTCGTGCTGATTGTGTTTTCATGTTTGCCATTATAACTACAATGGTTGATCGGATATCTTTTGCATTGTCAACTTTCAGAACATTTAATTCATGTCCGACATTTTGGATTCTGTGTTCAAGTGCGAAGCTATCAAGTACATAATTGGTCACACATCATACATCTTGAGCTCTGATTGGTTGGAGAAACTGTACCATATTGAAAACTTGTACTATAATGAGCCTCATTATATTACAGTTTTCTGACATACAATATTTACATTTCGCCATAGTCGAACATAAACTAATTTTGAATCTCCATTGATCGGTTTGATATTTATGTGTGGTTACTATAGGCCTATATCACACAATGAGGTTTGTTAGAAATTTCGTAGATTCTGTAGAAATACTAAGAGGGTTGACGCTGCAGATAAAGCTGTTGATAACATGTCCCAGTTTGCCCAGAACCTGAGAAGAGGCAACAGAGCTGCTGAAAGTGATGCTAATGATCTTCAATATTCATATGGAGCCTTCTAAATGCCAAGTGAAACAGTTTAGGAATTATTCATAGTAGCACAAAACTTTATTCTTAATTTCCCAGAACTTACCAATTTTTAGCTATGTGTGCACTTTTCTCCAAAACCATGTGGAATATTCAGCTGACATTTAGCACACTTACTGAAGTATAATAGAACTTCATTTCCATGTAAGCAATTTCCAGCATTATTAATACTTTTCAATTTTCACTGTTGTTAACTTCACATCCGAAAGAACATATAATACTGTAAATACTTGAAAAATCATAACTGCTGTGCCAAAAATCCTAGAGAGAATTCCTTACATAGAATTTATCTTATATATGAGTCAAAACAGCATACAAAATCTCATTGTAATATCTTCTCCTGTTTTCTCAAAAAAGTGAGATTTATATTTTTTTGAATTTCAAAAATTTTTGGAGCCAAAATACATTCAAAATTGTTCCGAATTTTTTTAAAATGAGGTAACATTGGAAAAGGGTTAAGTTTCAACCCATCAAATTTCATACCACTAGAGTTAAAACTTCCTGATTTATTTCAGTTTCTTTGAAGCATTGCATTTACATTCACATCTCCCCTTAAGAGGGGTCTGTGTAGTTCAGTTGGTAAATGAGCTGTGATTGAGTTGAGTTGAGTTGTTAATTCATGTAGGGGTTTAGGACATCGTGGTCATAAATCGCTGTGCACCGGTGTGTGGAATCTGTCTGACAATCCGTGTCATTGTAATGTTGGTAATAGTTTATGCATTCGTAATCTGTAATTGGTAGTAGGTAGCCGTTGCCATAAGTTAGGAACCATCACAATATTTGCCTGGAGTAGATGTGGTAAACCACGGAAACTACTTCTGGGAACAACTGACAAGGAAATCAAACCCATCTCTTTTCATTTTTGTCTCAAGAGGTTTGGTCTACCCCGTTCCAATCCTCTAGCCAGATTTAAATATTTTGGCATAGCAGGGAATCAAATCCTGGACCTCTGTATTCGGAGTCTTAATAGACCGCAGAAATCAGCGTGGAGCTGAAAGTCTACCTTCCATTGCTCCATGGGCGTCAATATCCTGTATGGAGTTAGGTACCAATAGTAATTATAATAATAATATCGTATGGCCTCGGGTGCAGGGTGCAAGCTTTCTTAAATTAGACCCAGAGGGCAGCTTGCAAGGCGAATTTTATCACTCCTGGGAGCGCTATGTGAGTCAAGGAGGATATATA
The DNA here is from genome assembly GCA_946902985.2 of Meconema thalassinum. Lineage (NCBI taxonomy): Eukaryota > Metazoa > Arthropoda > Insecta > Orthoptera > Tettigoniidae > Meconema > Meconema thalassinum. The sequence goes on from OX336388.2 coordinate 1,827,146,544, forward strand.
TCAATGCTCCTTGACACTATAGCGCTTTCTAGTAGAGAAAGGAGGAACTTTTTGTGTTGGCGAAAAATTCCGAGATATATTTTGCCATTATGAAAACGGCCTACTGAATTCAAATGGGTTCTTTAACATGCCAAAAACGTATGATATGCGTACTGCGAATTTTGTCGCCTTTCAGAAATCACTTACCACGGCCAGGAGCAAACCTTCAAGCTTGGGGTTGGTCGTCCGACACGATAACCACTCACCCACCGTGGCAGCAATAGTCATTAAGAATAGTACTAAACATTATCATCATTATCAGTAATCTCATCTCAGCGCTATTCCACCCCTAAAATATAATAAAATATAAAATATAAGATGAAGAAAAGATATGCCACTGACAACGCAACCGAGAGAGAAGGCCATGCAATAGGATTTATGACGTCATAGTCTTCCGGCCATCAGCGAGCGCGCTACCCAGCTATGAACAAGCTGTGTGGAAACGAGACTGAGTGTTTACTTATAAAATTACGTTCTACAGTCGCGAATAAATAAGTAACGAAACCATAAATGAAACATGGTCAGAAGTTGATGCGATCAGTACATTACCGGTACACAAATAAATCGACGTTCTCGATCAGACTCGATAAGTACGGTATGCATTTCGAAACTTGCGAGTTTGAACTTGATCGAAAACACTGTTGTCTCAGCAATAAATGCGATATATAGAAGTATTCAATCAAAAACTTGCAATGTATTCACTCCATTTTAACCTGAAATGTCGACTACACAACGGAAAAAAAGACACATACACTAACAACCAAATAATCTGTAACAGTTAAAACAGAAATAATCTATAGTCAATCATCTGTCCCAACGGTCTAGGTTTGATTCCCACCTCTGCCGGGAAATGTTATTCCGATTTGAGGTTTGAATCTAAATTCTCTCAGCCTCACTGAACTGAGAAGAAGTGGGATCGATTCTCCTTTCTCCTCCAGGTAAATGCTGGGATTGCTCCTAACAGAAGACCATGGTCACATCCTTCCCAATTCTAGCATCACAATACACACACTACCACAGACAATACACATACAAATTCTACCCGTATCCGAGTACACATGGCTGATGACAGTGATGTCCTAACCCACTCACGAAAAAATTAACAACAATTAGACACAGAAAGTTTTCCTCCGTGATAAGAAACCAGGCTGGTAATAATTATAATGCCTATGACAGAAAAGGTTGGTTGATTGGTTCCTCAGTTTAGGGACTGCGACAACGCAGTCATGTAGCCCCGTGTACCTTGGGTGTGTGTAGAATCTGTCTGCTAACTGGTGTTAATTGTAATGGCTGTATTAGTGTGTGTTATCTGTAATTCAGGTAAGGACTGCAGACGATCAATTTCAAGTAGTTGCTAGTTTTGCTACCAAATGCTACCCTCAACGACACCTAGCTATGCACTTGGCTACTAGATGCCACCGCAACCAACTCCTGGCGGCGACCGTTGGAATGTAATAGAGCGATAATCAAATATAACCTACAAGTTTAGCTTCGCTCAATTGTAGTTAGTGGAAGGTTCTTTTGCATGCTATAAGTCTATGACATGGGCCCGCCGGCTTTATTTCCCCTCCAAAGAAAGGCATACTGAGGAATTGTTAACGCTCTTAAAAATCCAGAGACTTATGCCGGGTTTGAACCCACGATCTTGGGCACAGAAAAGGCTACCTACTGAAATGGAACAGAGCAGCAGTCTTAAAGAGACATGAGAACATTTACCAAAGAACAAACTTATTGATTCATGTATAACAGGTACAGTATCCTCAACACTTGGATGTTCATGTGCATCCAGAACCAGCATACACTGAATGGGCATTCCTTATACGTTCCTCAATTTCTAGCATTGCACCTAACTGTCTTGGTAAATATATGTTATTACAACGTTTCACTTCTGTATACGATACATACAAGGAGGCACTCAAACCTTCTGTTATCTTTATGCAGCAACGCAAGTGTTCAATCAAGTGTTAATGAAAATAAATATATATAGGCTGCACGATTTATCTTTAATGTCATTCCCCTCGGGATGAAGACACGCACTGCTTAACTTCACCTTCAGTTCCAGAAAGTTGCTAAATATAACTGCTTCCAGATTCTTCGCCGATGTCTGCATACTTTCAGCAAGGGCTTTTGATAAACTTTAATTTTCAATCCTACACCTCCTGTCATCTGAATCTTCTGGGCAGACAATAATGCAGTGCCAGTTAAATACTCTGGGCAGTTGTGGAAACGAGAAGCGACCACTCCTAGGAATTTCATTCGAACATGACGATACAATAATTTTACTACCTTGTATTACATTAGTTACTCTATTTATTCTAAATTTATTCAATCTGAAACCTGATTCACACACCCCTCTTTCCCCACCCCAATAATAAATGTAATGAATGATATTAGTGGAATAGAAAAACGGATTATTCAAAACCTGCTACAGGTTATCGGCCTAATGCAGTTCTTGCAATATAACCCCCTACGACATAACCAGTACGGTAGCACATTATTTCGGTTAGAAAATTCTGAAATTTACAACTAAATGAATTTTCACGAAGAGAGGGGCTAGCCTGATTATCAGTTTACTAATCTTTAATCAGTTTCGGTTTATACATACCTTGGAATATTTTGTTAGGGGCGTGGTGGCTCAGCGGTCTAGCTGTATGCCTCTCACCAAGGCGGTCCGGGTTCGATTCCCGGTCAATGCATGTGAGATTTTCGAAGTGAAATGCCATGTCCTGTGGTTCGGATTCCACGTAAAAAGGAGGTCCCGTGGCTCATGATCTCGCGATTAACGCTCACGTTAAACTACAAGCTTGCTTGCTTGAATATTTTGTAGGAATATATTGCGGTGAATAGCTGGTAGGCTATCGATTTCGAATTCTTCCCTTCATAATTAGGAAAAGGTCCATTGGCTTAATGGCCTTGACAATTCGGCACACTGCACTTATTAGGCATAACTTAACACTGCACTGATAACCATGAAGTATAAGCGGATAGGAATTCCGAGAAAATCAGTACCGGTACCGGGACCGTAAAAACGACACACATAACGCGGAAACCACACCATAGACACGAATATTATTCTTCTGTCTCCATGGCCACACAGCCGTTGGGCCGTGACGTCACTGCCATATTCAAACCGTATTTCATGTCCTTTTCTCTAGGTGGTATTGCCACTGACCACCGGTGTACAGATATTTTTATAAATGGCAATTTGCGACATGAGGAGACACTGGCCCCATCTCGTGCGGGATACCTCCAGAATCGAACTGCACTGAACATGGCTTGGAAGGTTGTATGTTTGGATATGTCATGTCCACTTGGCTGCAGCAGCGCGCTTTACTGCATAAGATATTACCTAATCACAAGACTCCTGTTGGACAGAGAGCTCGTGCAGTACGCGGGGACTGAGAATCAGGAGCAAAGCTTCATAATAGTAGTCGAGAAAGAGCAAGTTAAATAGGGGTTTGTAACATCGTGAATCCGTGTTTAAAAGTCGCGTTTGTTGATACTTGCGACGTCACGACAAATAACAACGTATTTGAATGGTTTTAGCTAGTTCAGCTTCGCATATCATTCTCCAATAAAAGAGTAGGCTAGGATATTTTGAAAAATAAATGTCTTACGACTATTGTAAGTTATTCTCGGATTACTTGTTAGTATATATTTAAGCGTCCATTTTTATTAGAGTCCACCTCGTTGCGTAGTGGCTAGCACTCTTGGCTGTCACCGCGGAGGCCTGGGTTCGATTTCCGGCTCTGCCAGGAAATGTAATTCTGGTCTGAGGGCTGGACCGTGGTACACTTAGTATCGTGAGGAAAACTGAGAAAAGGTGGGTGTGATTCCCACCTCAGCCATCCTGGAAGTGGTTCTCCGTGATTTACCAATTCTACTCCAGGAAAATGCCGAGATGGTTCCTAACTGAAGATCACGGCCGTCTCCTTGCCAATCCTCATCTGAATTACAAATACACACACTAATGCAGCCATCACAAGAGCGAAGGTTATTAGACAAATTCCACGCATACCCAACTGCAAGGGGCTCCATGACCACGATGTTGCATAGCCCCTTAATGAATCAACAACAACAGCATTTTAATTAAAATTGTAAATTCAAAATTGTTATTCTTAGAGTTAAGTTTTATTGGTCTATTTTAATTTATGAAAACAAATAAGCTTATGAGATCACCTTTTGTCCGTGTGTCTGTGTGTGCGTGTGTGATTCGAGTGTGTGTGTGTGTGTCCCCCTGTAATAACTTCTAAACGGCTGGAGCGATCTCAATGAAACTGGGTATTATCATAGTACTATTACGGCCAACCCCGACCGTGATCTTCAAATTTAATTAGGTCTCACCAATTCAACATGGCGGCTGTGTGAAATATTTCATCAGCATTCAATATTTCCGAAACTATTACCGATATCACCCTGACATTTTGTACGGTGATAGAGGGCATTACTAGATGTTTACCTAAGATACATTCAAAAACTTGTTAACTCCAAAACGAACATGGTGGCCAAGCGAAGGTGAAACATTTTAATAGACATTTCTATTCAACCATCTGAGCACAGTCAAATATGGTACAGTAAATGTTTATACACATTGTAATGCACTGGCGTCTAGTTTAGTTCAATTCTTCACATAATGTAACTGTTTCTTATGCCCTCACTGTTGCGTGACAAATGTAATGGTTTCTTACTAGCTCTGCCTTGCACTTTGAAATATTTACTCTGACTAAGATATGTTGTTTTAATGGGCGCCAAGACCTCAACGCTATGTTGAAATCTAAATTTATATTTAAAAACACCCAGCTCTGGTAGAATACCTTCAAGAATCTTTTCACTCAGATCGTGGTATGATTTGATCATTAACCCAACAAACAATTGTATCAGGAGAAGGAATTGGTCTATATCTAATGCTACCTACTGAAAACAAAGATTGCATGGTTAAAAGAAATGAATTTATTATATAAAACGAGTATTGCAAAATTAATAATAAGAATAATAATAAGTTTGAATTTAAATTGGAGCGTTGCGATTTGAATATTACCGCTAGAAAATTACGTGAAAACGGAGTCGGATAAATTACTGATTTTACTCTTATTTCCAAGCTATGAAGTTACTGAATTACTGAATATGAAACCAAGAAAGACGAGAGATTGCGTAGTTATGAGTCATTCGCGCTTACCACTGGAAATTGCCGAAGCATTTCCCTCGTACTGGATGTTGAAGAGCCTCCTGGACGTCGTCATCTTCTTCGTTAGTTGATGATATATTTGTAGATAAGAAGATTTATGGTCCGAACATCGGAACCAACACGTACAACCACAACGGTTAAGTTTCACAAAGATAGTCCCCGTTTCCACTGAACATCGGAGCCACTCACTCGTGCAACCATACTGGTTAAATTTTACAACGAAAGTCCTCGTTTCCACGGCGCGCAAACACTTTATGCCCTCCCCGCATCCCCTCTCCGGAGCCGTCTTCAAGTCGCTCGGTCTCAACTAATTGGCTGATCCCCACGCGCTACTTCCCCACCTCTGGCTCATTACACTCGGCGGGAGGGTGAAGTCGTTTACCGGTCCAGGCCAATTCGCCTTTACTTGACGCTGCAACCCAGGGTTGCGTCACGCTTCACGACAAGATTAAGCCTGTAGCCGAATTCCCAATGAGTCATCTCTCTCATAATACCCTAACTGACAAAACTCCGAAAAATTCCGTAATCATATAATTTTCTACGCTAATGTTGATCGTAATAATTTGCTTGATAGTGTTTTCTAAGACATAGAAAACCTATCTGTATGCTTATAATTTTATAAGAAAATGCTCCAAAAAATCAATTAATAATAATAATAAGGTAATAATAAGTTAATAGTAATAATAAGTTACATGAAAACTTCTCTTGGCTGAACAATTTGCCGCGTAAATAAATATAGACTGGCTTCCTACTGACTTATGCCAGTGGTGTAAAATCCCCTCGAAAAACACTTACAATAACCTCAAGGTGGAGGCTGTGCGCAATTTTAAAATTAATTTTCTATTTATTGTGTATTTATCATGCGATCGAAGTGAATGTTTGAATAATGAACCTACGCAAAAATTGTCATCTAATAGTACATAACTCTATGGCCTACATAATTATATAACAATCCAACATGGCGACCAACCGAAATATTTAGATGGTTCTCAATACTACGAATCTATTACAGGAAACAAACTGAAATTTTGTATGTTGATAGAGGCAATTAACATTTGTAGGATATTTGAAAATAGGCTATATAGTTCTTCACGGAACTACTTGTTTACTGTAATGTTTTCTCGTAAAGAAATGCCCTATTTGGTGTATAGTAATTTAGAGTAAAGCGGCCCATGCTGACGAAAACCCAATTGAAGGGTTGAAAACATGTTACAACAATATTAACAGGGTCGCCTATAGTGGTGTAGTGGTCAGCGTTCTTAGCTGCCCCCTCCCCCCACGGAGGTCCTAGGTTTGATTCCCGGCTCTGCCACGAAATTTGAAAAGTGGTATGAGGACTGGAACGGGGTCTACTCAGCCTCGGTTGGGCCAAATGAGTAGAGGGTTTTCTATTGCCACCTCAGCCATTCTCGAAGTGATTTTACGTGGATTCCCACTTCGTCTCCTAGCAAATGCCGGGATTGTACCTAACGTAAGGCCACGGTCGCCCCCTTCCCTCTTCCTTGCCCATCCCTCCCAATCTTCCCATCCCCATCCCTCATGAGGGTCCCGTTCGCTTTGCAGGTGAGGCCGCTTGGGTGAGGTGCTCGTCTCACCTCCCCAGTTGTATCCAACGATCCGATGTTGCAATCTCCAGGACACTGCCCTGGAGGTGGTAAAGGTGGAATCCCTCTCTGAGTCCGAGGGAAAAGCCAACCCTGGAGGGAAAACCGACTAAAAGCAAATATTAACAGGTGTCCTGAGTAAATATAATTAATGCGTGGTTAATACGTCTACTCAGTATCCCTTACGGTTACTGTTTTAGCTGAATATGACGATTTTATGCCAATTTAGAGACAATGGATAGTTGTACGTCCTGGTAACGTTTAAGAAATTCTTATATATCTGTATGACGATGACCCCTCTGTAGTTCATCGCTTAGCTAGGCTACATCATTATGTTTTAATATTGCATCCAAGAACTCCCTAACACTAATTTAAGAGTAAAAGGTCGAATCCAGATGAAGTAATAGGTCTTGTTTCGATGTACTATTGTGGTCAATAAGAGTTTGATTTGTTTGAATCACGTTTTGTTCCCCTCCCCTACTCATCTGCAGATGACGCGCGAGGGGAGAAGACCCGCTCGCTCCTACCTGCCGCCATATTTATGACGCAATTAACCGCCGGGCTGACCACTTCTAATGCCCACAGTGACATATCACCCATGCCCGGTCAAATACTTTCCATTGCTACTGACAGTTACGCTGAGTCGATAAATTAATGTTCTCTCTTCTGCAAAATATACAAAAGTAACTACACAGATAAATCTAACTAATGACTAAATGAGGCTATATTAAATATGGAGACCATATTATCGCAAGATAAATTGTTATGCAGTGGAATTAAATTCATTTATTAACCATTATTAATTGTTCACATTTGATATAATATAGTTCCATGGAGTTAGTGTGAAGTCAAGTTGCATACCCAGTTGACGTACAGATTGGTACAGAGTTAGAATGTTTTCAATAATCACTTTACCGACAGCGGTGGCTACGCTCGCTAAAGCTCAGCGTTAGGTCATGGGGCCAAGCTCTCTTCTGACTCGGTAGACGCGTGGGTTTGAGCCCCACCGTCGTCCAACCTGGGAATGGTCTTCCATGGTTTGCCCATTTTCAACACCAGGCAAATGCTGGGATGGTACCTTCTGACAGGCCAGGGCTGCTTCCTTCCACGTCCTTGCCCAGTTTAATTCATCTTCAACCATTCCATTCCTCATCCTTCCGCGCAGGTCGCCCGCGGGCGTCGACTAGGAAGACCTGCACTTGGCCTCTCAGGAGGTCACACGACAAAATTCACTTTGATCCTCTAAGGATTAGAAATATCTTTAAAGCCATTTTTCAGTGTTGACTTATTGACAATGCATATTGTAACTTTTAATCGGTCATTAAATATAATTCCAAATACATTGTTATCGCTTGACGACAGAAACATGTCACCCCTTAGTTTTCTCCTTCGACAACAGTCCATAACAATACCGTATATATATACCAGGGTTGGGGCAAAAGTCATTGCAACTATTCGTTGGTTTTTTTTTTCTTCAGATGTGTGAGCGGTTCACCCACCGTACTTTGTCACGTGGAACCAATACAGGCATAGTGTTTATTTACAAAAACAGATGGGTCCGTGATTGCTGGTAGGGGCACAGAGAGCGCTGCAAAATCAGTTGGGTGGTGAGCGTCGTGCGAGATGGAAGTAACCCGTGTTGAGCAGCGCACCTATATCAAAATAGCCGTTCTCGGAAGGAGAAATGCGAGAGAGCGTCACTGTGAATTGGTAGAAGCCGTTGAAAGTAATGCCCTCACGTACCGCACATAAGCATAGTGGGTAGGAATGTTTCAGCAAGGACGAGTGGCAACCGGTGATCAGCATCGCCCGGGACGACCTGTCAGTGTGGGGACCGACCGACGTGGCACGTGCCGTCATCGGCAGCTTATGGAGGATGCCCGACGATGGACACTACTAGAGTAAGAGAGGGAAAGTGGCATCGAGAAACGCTCAATCCACAGGATATTGTGGACAGACCTGCAAATGCGCAAAAAAAAAAAAAAAAAAAAGACATCGCAGTGGGTACCGCTTGCACTGACGGAAGTTCAACGCGTGGATGCGATATGCATGCTGGCAAATGGATGACGAATAATCACCATCGATGAATTTTGGGCCAGGGCATACGAACCGGACCTCAGATGTCAGTCCGCGGAGTGGTGCCATGCCGGATTACCAAGGCGGCAGAAGTTCCGTTAGAATCCGTCCTTCGTAAAATTGATGCTGATCGTCTCGTATGACGTCAGGGGTGTCGTTCTTCATGGCGGAACAGTGAACGCAGATTTTTAGGACTTCGTGATGCGACAGGTACGACGCGGCGTTCCGGAGAAACGTCTGGATCTTGTGAACAATGCAATCAAATTTTCATTGGAGCAGAGGTAAATGACAATAGGCTATACGTTCCAACCTATGCTCCACGCAGCAAAGGTTTTTTTTAAATCTCATATCAACCATATTCTAACCATATCAATATTTGTCAGAAAACAATTTTAGTCAATTTTTGGGAACACTTTTGTTTTTAGATTTATGTCATTTTCCACAAAATTATGTTATATTATCAAATTAAAGCCCACATTTGTGACAGATCTCTTTTTAGCCTACTTTCGATTTTTGCAAAAAATGAAAGTAGACTTATGAGATCAACACAGGGCGAAAAAAGTGTGTCTGTCTGTGTGTGTGTATGTGTGTGTGTGTGAGTCTGTGTGTGTGTGTATGTGTGTGTGTGTGTGAGTCTCTGTGTGTGTGTGTGTGTGTGTGTGTGTCTGTGTGTGTGGGAGTGTGTGTACTCTGAATGTCTGTCCCCCCTATCAATTCGAACACGGTGAATGCGAATTGAACGAAATTTGGTACAAAGGTAGCACTAGCAAAGGACACCTCAGTGTCATGTTTTATATCGCCGCCATCTTTACTAAAACTGAATGGCGGCCACTCAAACGTTCAAAACGTAAAGTCAAATAACGACAAACCAAATCATCCGATCTCTACCAAATTTGGTAACAATATACCTTCGTATAGGATGCGTCTTGTGACCAAACTACAAGGTCGTCCGCCATACCATTTCAGGATGGCGGCCGTGCGAATTATGCAAACTTTATAATCCATATCATGGGACCCACCAGTTCCGATTATCGAGCCGAGAATCGTTTTAACTGTTCTAAAGGAAGAGGCACGTTCGAAATTAAAAGTTTATTTTGTAGTACTATAGTGCAGACGTGATTTTAAAAAGCTGAGCTGATTCAGTAATAAGACAAGATGGCAGCGGATATCTTGTGCCTGACTTATATTTCACTAATTTGAGTATTGCAAGCAATATAGCGTACTGATACAAAATAAATAAACTTTGTATGAAATGCTTTATATATAAATAATATGCTCCAGTGATGAAATCGTTTAGTATAAATCACTATTTGCTAACAAGTTCTATGTAAGTCATTTTATATAGAAGGATATTTGTTGACACAATTAGCTCAGTGGTAGAGCGTTAGCCTATCGCTCAATTGCCTAAGGTTCAAACCCGATCAGAGCTAGTTTTTTTGCTTGAAATGTTATATGTTTATTGTTTTGTAATGACTCAGATGTTTTAAAATTAAGCGTTATATTGTGCATATTATGGTGTAAAATATATATTTAATTAAAACATAATTCGCCAGCAGATTTACTCGAGACATCTAGCTGCCAAAAAGGTAACTGCACGTCGACCTACTTATTAACTTCCAGATTTTATTGAAATGTTTCTTCTTCTGGCCGCTAGAATGCACTCGCTCTGTTAGGATTATATTGTTTGATATTTCACCACTAGATATCACGACTAGTCTACGTGGGGCTCCATTGATTACTATACCATTGGCATTCTATGCGCATCGAATTTGAAGAATGACAAGATGATACTACGATACATTTTTACTTTTTATTTTAAAGGGTTTGTAACAGCCTATTTTGCGTTACTTGAAAATGTTATTTGAAGTAAAGAACAAAACGATTTCACATAGTAGTTTGTATACACACGTCTCTGTAGGGTCATGGAAAGATTTGTTAATTCAATTAGGGTTTTCGATTCCCGGTCAAAGCATGTGAGATTTTCGAAGTGAAATGCCATGTCCTGTGGTTCGGATTCCACGTAAAAAGGAGGTCCCGTGGCTCATAATCACAAGATTCACGGTCACGTAAAACTACAATCTTCCTTCCTTTTTTTTTCAATTAGGGCTGTGAAAGCCATGCACAACCAGACGTGTAAAGACGTGCCTCAACTCAAAGTTGGATGTTGCCCACGGCAGGTCGTATATGTAATAATAATAATGTTATTGGTTTTACATCCCTTTTAACTACTGCTGCTTTTAGAGACACCGGGGTGCCGGAATTTTGGCCCGAAGGGGATCTTTAACGTGCCAGTAAATGTACTGACACGGCTCCCTCGCATTTGTGCACCCTCAAATGCCAGCTGACTGCGCCAGGATACGAACCTGCAACCTAGGGCCCAGCAAGCGAGAACGTTACCGCTGAGCCACGCAGCCAGTCCGGTCGATTAAGTCTCCAGATCCATAACATTCTTGATATACTTCTTATCTTTCTTTCTTTCTTTCTTTCTTTCTTCAATGATGGTAGCAGTTTTTATCTAGGTTGTGGCGTTTGGTCGAGGTAAATGGGTTCTAAGGTCTTCAACAAAGAATAGTTCTATTATACTCTTTGATAATAACGAGTTATAACTATACTCATACATTTAGGAGAAAGTAGGCTATATGTTCTTTACTGAACATCTTGTTTTAATATATATATATATTTTTTTTTTTAGAACAGAAAAGACCAAGTTTAAATTTTGTTTCAAAAACTTTTGTTCGTATTGTGGTGTTTGAAGCCATATTTTCAGTGTTGCCTTAGTAAACAAGAGTTTAGTGCTTTTCAGTAGGTCAACACGAATGTACCCAAGAGAGATGGGATAAGGCGGCTTCGGTGGCGTAGTTGGTAGCATGCTGAGCTTCTATGCCCAAGATAGCGGGTTCAAACCCGGCCGAAGCCGTCGGATTTTTTAAGAGCGTTAAAAATCCCTCAGTATGCCTTCCTTCGGAGGGGAAGTAAAGCCGGCGGTCCCATGTCATAGATTTATGGCATGTTAAAGATCTTTCCACTAATTACACCTGTGTAAAACTAAATTGGATAGGTTAAGAATGTAAACAACGCTCTTAGGTTGCTACGTTCGTTGCCAAGAGCCGACTGCGGTGGCGTCTAGTAGCTAGTTCTGAACTAGGCCTAGTAGTCGTTGACGGTGGCGTTTGGCGGCAAAAGTAGGAACTATTTGAAAATTCAAAGTTGCAGTCCCTACTTGAATTAAAAAACAGATACACACACTAATACAGTCATCACAATTAACACCGGTTATCAGACAGATTCTACACACACCCAAAGTACACGGGGCTACATGACCGCGTTGTCGCAGCCCCTAAACTAAGGAACCAACCAACCAACCAGAGATGGGATATGCCCTAATCCTGAAATAAATTACATGAGATTAATAAAACACTAGGATGACCAGTTTCGATCGTCAAGCGATCATCATCAGATCCATTACACTTAGGCTATAAAATCTATGTTTGAAATACAGGTGAAAATATTTACAATATGTACAACTTTGTTCGTAGCTTTCCATTAGTTTTTTCTTTTCTTCCTTGAAAAAATTAAGAAGGGCATAAACTTGTGTTTAATTAATAGATATTAATTTAAAACTTTTTTTAATAAGATGTATTAGATTTATTAAATACCTGTGGATATTTCTATTTATCTGTATAACCTACATCACATTAAACAACCGGGTTGATATCCGAAGAAATGAAAATGGTTGCAATGAATTATGTCCCATTACCCGTATCTTAATCACATGTAATTTATTTCAGATCATTTTTCACATATTTCAGTACCGGTAATTGGATTTATTTTGCGTTGACCGACTGAATATTACAATATCAATTGCATCAAAGGAATGTTGTGAGAAACATCAGATTGTACATTAGTGTATGCTAGGGCTTATTTCTAATTGTGGTTAACTGATTATTTTATTGATTGATTGATTTATTTATTTATTTATCGTTGGATTGAAAAGATGAAAGATATACATACATAGTGACTTCACTTGTAATACATACTAGGAGATCGTTGCGGAATTGATAAACAACTCATACACACTAGAAAATCCGAACATGTGCTATCACAGTGTGGGGCTCGTGCTTTCGTGAGCCAACTCATGAGGACTCGCTCCCAAAATATGTTCCAGTTAATGCAGATACGCTTACTTTGCATGGAGAGCTAACAGCAGTTTTATATTACGAAGGTGGATCAAAAAGTTAGTTGCACTAACGCGCTGTAGCAGCGCGCTGTGAGCCGCAAACGTGGGCACAGCGGAGAAAGGGACAGTCACTGCCCACACATCTGTTAGGCAGGTCGCTGTGGTGTCTCGTCTTGTATGGTGTGAATAGCGGCCAAAAGCAATGGCGCGTCGATTGAACGTTCACTCCAAATATGAGGTGCGTGCGACAATCCGATTCCTATGGGACAAAAGGAAGAATTCACAGACATTCATCGTGAAATTAGTGCTGTGTATGGGGAGCGGGCCATTTCCCGGCAAGGGATCGTAAAGTGGTGTCAGCAATTCGAAGCCGGACGCACGGATATCACGGACGAATATCGCGAGGGCAGGCCCGCAACGTCCAGGACCCGTACAAATGTCAACAGTGTGAATGCGATCATTAGACAGAACGGTGGTCGACATTCCCAGACCGATGAGGAGGTGAAGGCCGCTGTTTCCGTGTGGTTACAGAACGCTGGAGGAACTTTCTATGCATCCGGCATCGACAAGTTGGTTGTGCGTTCGCAGAAATGTTTGGGGTTTCTTGGAAACTATGTGGAAAAGTGACGTTACATTGTATGTCGTTATAGGCGTGTTGCTGTTGTATAGGTGGTGTAATAAATGGCCATAACTGGGAAGTGCAACTTATTTTTTGATCTGCCCTCGTACATCATCAAATGCATATAGGTTGCATAGGGAAGCATTCAAAATTTCCCTAAGCTGATGGTACAGGATGTCTCACCCATGAACAAAGTGCCATCCAGGATGGTTCACACTTGAATTGACTGGATTGGGGGAAGCCTTCAAGGACACCACTTACTCTTGCATGATGAAAAAATCATTTAATTTTTATTTTGGCGCCAAACAATTCTTCATTATTTTCTGAATCCAAATATATATAGTTTGTTGGGGTTTTGATGTCTACAAGTACCTTACATTCGTTTTTTAAAATTAGCGTCCCATTCTCTGAATAATAAACTTTTAACTTTGCCAGCTGTTTTCCGTTAATACTCAGTTTCATGTTTAGGTACTAATAACTAGCAAATCATTTAAGATAGAGGGCTAATTTTTTTCCATTAACTTGCCTAATGGAGTACTTGAATGTTAACCTATTTTCACTACCAAAACATAGTAGACACAAAAAATAGTAGACATGGATTGGGAAGAGAAAAATTGATAGATATTTTTTAATAAATTTAAAAAGAGAGAGTTCGGATTTTTTTCTTGCATTCTGTCCCAATAATAATGAAACCAAGTAGTTACTCATCTGCCATGATCCATTCCAAGCATGTGAACAAAATTTGAGAGTATTTGTTTGAAGAACAACTGAGAAATGTGTACCTGAGGCAACTTATTTTTTGGAAATGTATCTGTCCAAATTTGTATTCATTTCACACATCCTAAAATGCAAAGTAGCACTACATGGTCAAAAACAGCTCAGAATGTACCGCTTCTTATATGTTACAAGAATCATAGCTGTACCTTTAGCATAAACCCAGAAAATACTTAGTAAAGTGATGCCACAAAAATAGACTTTTTCATCGTGTAAGAGTACATGATGTCCTTAATAGACCATCTTGAATACTGCAATTACTATCATTATTAACTGGCATCCCTGAGTTGACGTGTTCAATTAAAAATTTAAAATTTCGTATTGACTAGTACTGGATCTACGAGGCTCATAACATAATGGGAAATACATCAGGAATTTATCTCCCGCTGAAGCATCAAGTACAGCAGAGAGGAATTGGGGCGTTATGGTGCAGTGATCGAGCTGCTTACCTCTCACTAAGGCAGACCGGATTCGACTCCCGGTTAATGCATATGAAATTTTCAAAGTGAAATGTCACGTCTTGTGGTTTGGATTACATGTGAAACTGGTGCTCTGGTGGCTCATGATCCCAAGATTAACGATCGCGTAGATCTACAAAACTTCCTTTTTCCTTCAGGTATTGGATACGGTGGAGTTCATCTGAAGCAACCACGATGTATTGACTATCTATATTATTAAAAATATTGATGAAAACTTATCCGAGACCGTCCGGCCATACTATCCGGCCGATTTTCTTCATCCTTTTCTTAAATGAAAGGTATTCATGCACAGATTTGTCATCAAGTATTACAAATCACTTAAATTAAGCCTTTCTCAAATTATTTGATTTTTTCAACTTTTTCCAACTTTGAAGTAATCATATCTTCGGTGCTAATGGAGTAACGAAGGTCGTTTTAAACTAAAAACACTCAGTGAATTAAGCGCTATCATTTGAGCTCTTAACAATTCAAATCGGCTGATTCTGAGGAAAGTTATGCGTGGACATAAGATATTACATCTCATTTTTTCAACAGTTTTTCTCATTGTAGCAATCATATCTTTGATTCTAATTGATTTACACTGTTCGTTTTGGTCTAAGAGCACTCAGTGGATTAAGCTCTATCTTTTGAGGTACTAAATATTTACATCGGTTGATTCTGAGGAATGTTATGAGTGACGAAGCGAATATTAGAAATAATTATGAAAATTTACCGAGTCCGTCCGGCCATTCTATCCGGTCGATTTCCTTCATACCACTATTAAATGAAAGTTTTTCATGTACGAATTTAATATCAAGTATTACAAATCACTTAACTCTTGCCTCCCTCAAATTATTTGATTTCTTGCACCTTTTTAACTTTTTCTTCACATTGAAGCTATCTATATTATTAAAAATATTGATGAAAACTTATCCGAGTCCGTCCAGCCATACTATCCGGCCGATTTTCTTCGTCCTTTTTTTAAATGAAAGGTATTCATGCACAGATTTGTCATCAAGTATTACAAATCACTTAAATTACGCCTTTCTCAAATTATTTGATTTTTTCAACTTTTTCCAACTTTGAAGTAATCATATCTTCGGTTCTAATTGAGTACGAAGGTCGTTTTAGTCTAAGAACACTCAGTGAATCAAGCGCTATCATTTGAGCTCTTAACCATTCAAATAGGCGGATTCTGAGGTAAGTTATGAGTGGACATACGATATTACATCTCATTTTTTCAACAGTTTTTCTCATTGTAGCAATCATATCTTTGGTTCTAATTGAGTTACACTCTTCGGTTTGGTCTAAGAGCACTCAGTGGATCAAGCTCTATCTTTTGAGGTATTAAATATTTACATTGGTCGATTCTGAGGAATGTCATGAGTGACGAAGCGAATATTAGAAATAATTATGAAAATTTAACCGAGTCCGTCCGGCCATTCTATCCGGTCGATTTCCTTCATACCACTATTCATTGAAAGGTATTCATGCAAAGATTTGTTATCGAGTATTACAAATCACTTCACTTCCGCCTTCCTCAATTTATTTGATATTTTCAACGTTTTTCATCTTTTTCCAACTTTGAAGCAATCATATCTTTGGTTCTGATCGAGGTACTCAAGTCGTTTTAGTCTAAGAACACTCAGGGACTGAAGCCCTTTCATTTGAGCCGTTAACTATTCAAATCTGCTGATTCTTCGGAATGTTATGAGTGAACATTCGATATTATATCTCATTTTTCAATATTTTTTCTCATTTTAGCAATCATATCTTTTGTTCTAATGACGGAAATTTCGTATTACACTAGCGTTTTGTATTACAATCAACAAAGTGCAGGGTCAAACGCTTCATCGAGTTGTAATCTACTTGCCTGATCCTGTTTTAGACCATGGAATGTTCTATGTTGCCTTATCCCGAGGAAAATCATTTAAAACTAAGACTCGACGTACAGCAAACATTGTCTGGAAGGAAGTATTGTAAAATAAAGGTTATAAACTATTACTTAATGTCGTAATTTTTAGCCTACTTTCGATTTTTGCAAAAAATGAAAGTAGACTTATGAGATCAACACAGGGCGAAAAAAGTGTGTCTGTCTGTGTGTGTGAATGTGTGTGTGTGAGTCTCTGTGTGTGTGTGTGTATGTGTGTGTGTGTGTCTGTGTGTGTGTGAGTGTGTGTACTCTGAATGTCTGTCCCCCCCTATCAATTCGAACACGGTGAACGCGAATTGAACGAAATTTGGTACAAAGGTAGCACTAGCAAAGGACACCTCAGTGTCATGTTTTATATCGCCGCCATCTATACTAAAACTGAATGGCGGCCACTCAAACGTTCAAAACGTAAAATCAAATAACGACTAACCAAATTATCCGATCTCTACCAAATTTGGTAACAACATACCTTCGTATAGGATGCGTCTTGTGACCAAACTACAAGGTCGTCCTCCATGCCATTTCAGGATGGCGGCCGTGCGAATTATGCAAACTTTATAATCCATATCATGGGACCCACCAGTTCCGATTATCGAGCCGAGAATCGTTTTAACTGTTCTAAAGGAAGAGGCACGTTCGAAATTAAAAGTTTATTTTGTAGTACTATAGTGCAGACGTGATTTTAAAAAGCTGAGCTGATTCAGTAATAAGACAAGATGGCAGCGGATATCTTGTGCCTGACGTATATTTCACTAATTTGAGAATTGCATGCAATATAGCGTAGTGATACAAAATAAATAAACTTTGTATGAAATGCTTTATATATAAATAATATACTCCAGTTATGAAATCGTTTAGTATAAATCATTATTTGCTAACAAGTTCTATGTAAGTCATTTTATATAGAACGATATTCGTTGACACAATTAGCTCAGTTTTAGAGCGCTAGCCTATCGCTCCAATGCCTATGGTTCAAACCCGATCAGAGCTAGATTTTTTGCTTGAAATTTTATGTGTTTATTGTTTTGTAATGACTCAGATGTTTTAAAATTAAGCGTTATATTGTGCATATTATGGTGTAAAATATATATTTAATTAAAACATAATTCGCCAGCAGATTTACTCGAGACATCTAGCTGCCAAAAAGTTAACTGCACGCTGACCTACTTATTAACTTCCAGATTTTATTGAAAAGTTTCTTCTTCTGACCGCTAGAATGCACTCGCTCTGTTATGATTATATTGTTCGATATTTCACCACTAGATATCACGACTAGTCTACGTGGGGCTCCATTGATATGCGCATCGAATTTGAAGAATGACAAGATGATACTACGATACATTTTTACTTTTTATTTTAAAGGGTTTGTAACAGCCTATTTTGCGTAACTTGAAAATGTTATTTGAAGTAAAGAACAAAACGATTTCACATAGTAACTGAATTCAAGCCGTTGGTGTTAGTTCAAATTATTAATTACTACTTTTATTTCAGGCAAATAGCAATCGAAAATATCCACATAGTTAATATACACACGTCTCTGTAGGGTCATGGAAAGATTTGTTAATTCAATTAGGATTTTCGATTCCCGGTCAATGCATGTGAGATTTTCGAAGTGAAATGCCATGTCCTGTGGTTCGGATTCCACGTAAAAAGGAGGTCCCGTGGCTCATAATCACAAGATTCACGGTCACGTAAAACTACAATCTTCCTTCCTTTTTTTCAATTAGGGTTGTGAAAGCCATGCACAACCAGACGTGTAAAGACATGCCTCAACTCAAAGTTGGATGTTGCCCACGGCAGGTCGTATATGTAATAATAATAATAATAATAATAATAATAATAATAATAATAATAATAATAATAATAATGTTATTGGTTTTACATCCCTTTTAACTACTGCTGCTTTTAGAGACACCGGGGTGCCGGAATTTTGGCCCGAAGGGGATCTTTAACGTGCCAGTAAATGTACTGACACGGCTCCCTCGCATTTGTGCACCCTCAAATGCCAGCTGACTGCGCCAGGATACGAACCTTCAACCTAGGGCCCAGCAAGCGAGAACGTTACCGCTGAGCCACGCAGCCAGTCCGGTCGATTATGTCTCCAGATCCATAACATTCTTGATATACTTCTTATCTTTCTTTCTTTCTTTCTTTCTTTCTTTCTTTCTTTCTTTCTTCAATGATGGTAGCAGTTTTTATCCAGGTTGTGGCGTTTGGTAGAGGTAAATCGTTTCTAAGGTCTTCAACAAAGAATAGTTCTATTATACTCTTTGATAATAACAACGAGTTATAACTATACTCATACATTTAGGAGAAAGTAGGCTATATGTTCTTTACTGAACATCTTGTTTAATTCCAATACTGAAAAAATATGCTGCGGAGCAGTACGGGCGCCCTAGTCTATATTATTAACAAGTAGTTCCGTGAAGAACTATACAGCCTATTTTCATATATCCTACTTATGTTAATTGCCACTATCAACATACACAATTTCAGTTTGATTGCTGTAATAGATTCGTAGATATTGAGATCCGACTAAATATTTCGGATGGTCGCCATGTTGGATTTTATATATGTAGGTCCTAGAGTTATGTACTGTTACATGCAGATTGTTGTGAACGTGTAGTATTCAAACTTCAATCGCATAATTAGGACACAAGAAAAAACAAGGAGATTTTAAAAATTTTCACAGCTGCCATCTTGAGGTTATGGAAACAATTGAAATAAATTAGATGCCAGTGGATTAACATTCGTATAAGGATTTACTGTACCAAGTTTCACTGCACTCGGATGGTTAAATTGCGAGAAACGTCCATGTAAATATTTATAATTCGCGTCACCGCCATGTTGGATTTGTGATCACCAGGTTATTTAATGTCCTATAGGTGAACTTAAGTTCATAGCCCCTATGAACATTAAAAAATGCAGTTTGATTGCTAAAATAGATTCGTAGATATTCAGAGCCGTCTAAATATTTCGGATGGTCGCCATGTTGGATTGTTAAATGTATAGGCCATAGAGTCATGTACCATTAAAGGAAAATTATTGCGTAGGTTCATTATTCAAACTTTCATTTCGATCGCATGACTACATCACAAGAAATAAAAACTTAATTTTAAAATTCGCACTGCCACCATCTTGAGGTTATGTAAACAATTGAACTAAATTAGATACCAGTGGATTACAATGTGTATAAATATTTCCTGTACCAGGTTTCAGTGCGCTTGGAACATTAAATCGCGAGAAAGGTCTATTTAAAATGTTCAAATTCGCTTGGCCGCCATGTTCGTTTTGTAGTTAACCGGTTTTTGAAAATCTTATAGATGGACTTCCAGTAGTGCCCTTTATCTCCGTACAAAATTTTAGGGAGATACCGCTAATAGTTTCAAGAGATATAGAATGCCGGTGAAATATTTCGCACATCCGCCATCTTGTGATTATGTAAACAATTGAACGAAGTTAGATGTCGGTGCATTACAATGTATATACACATATACTGTACCAAGTTTCATTGCGTTTGGTTGGTCAAATCGCGAGAAACGTCTATTTAAAAGTCGCAAATTCGCTTGGCCACCATGTTGGTTTTGTAGTTACCAGGTTTTCAAAAGTCACATAAGTGAACTTATAGTAGTTCCCTCTATCACCATAGAAAATGTCAGGGTAATATCGGTAATAGTTTCGGAGAAATTGAATGCTGGTGAAATATTTCGCACAGCCGCCATGTTGGATTGGTGAGTCGTAACAAAATTTGAAGGGCACGGTCGAGGTCGCCGGGAATAGTGCTATGAACTTTCCGAGTTTCATTGAAATCGCTCCTGCCGTTTAGATATTATTAGGGGGGGACACACACACGAATCACACACACACACACACACACACACACACACGCACACACACACACGGACAAAAGGTGATCTCATAAGCCTATTTTTTCAAAATTGAAAATAGGCTAAAAATGTTGATGAAAACTTATCCGAGTCCGTCCAGCCATACTATCCGGCCGATTTTCTTCGTCCTTTTTTTAAATGAAAGGTATTCATGCACAGATTTGTCATAAAGTATTACAAATCACTTAAATTACGCCTTTCTCTAATTATTTGCTTTTTCCAACTTTTTCCAACTTTGAAGTAGTCATATCTTCGGTTCTAATTGAGTTACGAAGGTCGTTTTAGTTTAAGAACACTCAGTGAATCAAGCGCTATCATTTGAGCTCTTAACCATTCTAATCGGCTGTTTCTGAGGAATGTTATGCGTGGACATACGATATTACAGCTCATTTTTTCAACAGTTTTTCTCATTGTAGCAATCATATCTTTGATTCTAATTGATTTACACTGTTAGTTTTGGTCTAAGAGCACTCAGTGGATCAAGCTCTATCTTTTGAGGTATTAAATATTTGCATCGGTTGATTCTGAGGAATGTTATGACTGACGAAGCGAATATTAGAAATAATTATGAAAATTTACCGAGTCCGTCCGGCCATTCTATCCGGTCGATTTCCTTCATACCACTATTAAATGAAAGTTTTTCACGTACGGATTTAATATCAAGTATAACAGATCACTTAACTCTTGCCTCCCTCAAATTATTTGATTTCTTGCACCTTTTTAACTTTTTTTTTACATTGAAGCTATCTATATTATTAAAAATATTGATGAAAACTTATCCGAGTCCGTCCAGCCATACTATCCGGCCGATTTTCTTCATCCTTTTTTTTAAATGAAAGGTATTCATGCACAGATTTGTCATCAAGTATTACAAATCACTTAAATTACGCCTTTCTCAAATTATTTGATTTTTTCAACTTTTTCCAACTTTGACAAGAGTTTAGTGCTTTTCAGTCGGTCAACACGAATGTACCCAAAAGAGATGGGTTATGTCCTAATCCTGAAATAAATTACATGAGATTAATCAAACACTAGGATGACCAGTTTCGATTGTCAAGCGATCATCATCAGATCCAATACACTTAGGCTATAAAATCTATGTTTGAAATACAGGTGAAAATATTTACAATATGTACAATTATTTAGTTGCAGTATTGGTACTGCAACTGTCAGTGTATGCTAAATGCAGTATATATGTTAGGTGAAATGCTAAATGGTGATGGCTATCCGGAGATTGTACTTTAGAGAGATTATATGGTTGTAAACTATGGTTAAACTATAAAATTTTAGGCTAACTACTTATCTGATTGTCTTCCGTACTACAGCTATTCGCAGTTTCCGTGCTCACTTGAACTCGCTGTGCGGTCGACTGCGGTGGTTATCTTAACGACTGGTTTTTCCCTGCCTTCCCCCCCCCCTGTCCCTACGTGCTGTGGGGAGTGATCGCGATGTGTTTATGTGAGGTGTTGCCAACCTAGATAAGATGTATGTTATTGAATGAGGTGGATCTACAACTATTAAAGACCGTGGATTAGTCCTCGCCACGCGTGGAGCATAACCCATTCGAACTAAGCGTTGACGGTCTTATGAGGACGTCCCGGCACCTTTAATACTGCCTCTAATATGGGCCTTGGTTTATTGCAGAAGAAAAGTACATCGTACACCTGATCCAGATAACATTTACCTATTAAAAACCCCCTAATTTCCCCCCTTTTTTTATCTAGCTTGGCTGTGTCGCTAAATTGTGTTTTGTTTCCGACAGGGTGTGTTTTTTAGTAGCGTGAAGAGGGGTGAGCTCTCCATGAACGTGTGTTCATTTAGATTGTTGGGATTGTTTCGTTTGGCTAGGTGTATCTCGATTGCTTCCTTTATGTCAAGAGCTCTGCCTTTCGATTCGTGATGGATTATTTTAAGGTCCGACTCTATGTTGGTAAAGCTATGCCCTGCGTCACACATATGTTCGCACACGGCTGAATGTGTTCCGTATCTTATCGCATTTCTATGTTCATTATAACGTGTGTCTACTCGCCTTCCACTCTGCCCGATGTAATTAGCTTGACAATCGGTGTCTTGGCACGTTATAGAATATACCCCTGACCTTGAATACGGGTCACGTTTATTTAGATTACTATTTAGGAGGTGCCTAGCGGTTGTGTTTTTCGTCGTGAAAGCTATCTTTATGCCTTGCTTTTTGAATAGGTTAGTGATTTTATATGTATTCGCATTCACATAGTTGAAACGCGCAAATTTTTTCTCATTACTGTCCGGTTTGGGAATCGTTTTATCTTTATTTTTATGTTTGGCTAGAATTTGATTTATTTTGCTTGGCGAGAAGTTGTTTTCCTTTGCTATTTGCATAATAGTTCTTATTTCCTTATTATAGTTGTCTTTTGACATGGGTATGTTTAAAGCCCTGTGCACCATTGAATTGAAACCCGCTAGTTTGTGCGTACTGGGGTGATTAGACTGATTGTCGATTGCATGCGAGGTTTGTGTTGCTTTCCGGAATATGGAATATGAAAGGTCGTTGTCTTTACGTTCAATAGTTATATCGAGATAATTTATTTTCCGGTCTATTTCGGATTCCTTAGTGAATTTGATAGAATGGTGAAGGCTATTAATGGATTGGAGAATTGTTTCTTCGCTTGTTAGTTCAGTATCGTAGATGCAAATTACATCATCTACGTATCTTTTCCATATTACTATTCCCTTTGTTGAAGTCTTTTCTAAGAACGCATTTTCTAGTGCATTGATGAAGATGTCAGCGATTAACCCACTTAGTGGCGATCCCATTGCTAGGCCTTCTCTCTGTGTGTATATTTTATTGTCGAATTGAAACACGTTTTGGGTGAGAACGACCCTCAGTAATCTCACAATCTCTTCAATTTCTTTTACCGAATTGTTGGATTTTAAGTTGTTTTCGATAGTGTTGATTGCTTCAATAATCGGAATATTGGTGTACATGTTAGTTACGTCGAAGGATACTAGCCTGAAGCTAGGTTTCATTTGTAGGGTGTTCAATGCTGTTACTAGTTCTGTTGTGTTTTTTACAGAGTTGTTTTTGTCGTTGGAAAGACGGCATTTTAAGATTTTTAGTAACTCTTTGCTGATTTTGTAATTAGGGGCATTCCTACAATTGACTATTGGTCTCATTGGGCATTCCTTTTTGTGTATTTTTGGTTGTCCCCTCAATGACGGTATTTTCGGGTTCATGTTTATTAGTTTTGATTTTTCAGCTTTGGTCAGTATGTATTCTGTTTCTTTTAGCGCACTTTTTATTTGTTTTTGGAATTTGTTGGTGGGGTCTTTTGTTAATTCCTTGATTTCGTTGTTGTTTAGGAATTCGACTGTTTTTTCAATGTATTCTGTTTTGTTCAAAATTACTGTAGTGTTTCCCTTATCTGCTTTTGTGATGATTAAGTCATGTTCTTTTATTTTTTGTTTCAACGACTTTATTTCTTTGATTTGTTTGTTGTTTTGAATGTTATTGCTATCGCCCTCTCGTTTGAGGATTTTTTTGGCTTCGTTGGTGGCGAGATTTTTGGTTAATTCCCTGTCTTCTGCTGGGAGCTTGTGACTGGCTATCTCAATATCTGTGATTAACTGTTTTATATTGTGGTTCGTGTGTGCGTCTGTGCAGTTGTATTTCAAACCTTTGTCTAACATATTCATTTCACCTTGAGAAAAGGTTACGTTCGTTCTGTTGTTTACTCTGCTGTGGAAATTGAATTCATTGTTATTCGTGTGTTGTTCGTTAGATTGATGGTTCTGTGTTTCTCCTAGTTTTCTTAATTTATTTTCTAGCGTTTCATGCTTCCTCGTTGCTCTGATTTTGATGGTGTCATGTAGGTGTTCGGTGAAGCTGTCCCATTGGGCTGCGTGCCAGAAATTACTTATTTGCAATTGAATGTCGTATAATTGTTGGTTAATTTTTTGCTTTCTTATGTATGCAAATCTTAATTCGTTTTTTATCCAAAGCGCTTTGGCTTGTTTAGTTGAAATGATCGAGGCTGGTGTGTTCGGTACGGTTTTAATTGGTACGTATTTAGGGGTGAGGTTTAGTTCTATACATTTTTTGTTGAACCAAATTGACTTGTCTAAATTCATGAGTTTAAGCCTGAGTGATTTGAATTTCTTGGCTTCACGATTTGCCTGACTAGCCGTGAACATTGTGGTGTTTGAAGCCATATTTTCAGTGTTGCCTTAGTAAACAAGAGTTTAGTGCTTTTCAGTCGGTCAACACGAATGTACCCAAAAGAGATGGGTTATGCCCTAATCCTGAAATAAATTACATGAGATTAATAAAACACTAGGATGACCAGTTTCGATCGTCAAGCGATCATCATCAGATCCAATACACTTAGGCTATAAAATCTATGTTTGAAATACAGGTGAAAATATTTACAATATGTACAATTATTTAGTTGCAGTATTGGTACTGCAACTGTCAGTGTATGCTAAATGCAGTATATATGTTAGGTGAAATGCTAAATGGTGATGGCAATCCGGAGATTGTACTTTAGAGAGATTATATGGTTGTAAACTATGGTTAAACTATAAAATTTTAGGCTAACTACTTATCTGATTGTCTTCCGTACTACAGCTATTCGCAGTTTCCGTGCTCACTTGAACTCGCTGTGCGGTCGACTGCGGTGGTTATCTTAACGACTGGTTTTTCCCTGCCTTCCCCCCCCCCTGTCCCTACGTGCTGTGGGGAGTGATCGCGATGTGTTTATGTGAGGTGTTGCCAACCTAGATAAGATGTATGTTATTGAATGAGGTGGATCTACAACTATTAAAGACCGTGGATTAGTCCTCGCCACGCGTGGAGCATAACCCATTCGAACTAAGCGTTGACGGTCTTATGAGGACGTCCCGGCACCTTTAATACTGCCTCTAATATGGGCCTTGGTTTATTGCAGAAGAAAAGTACATCGTACACCTGATCCAGATAACATTTACCTATTAAAAACCCCCTAATTTCCCCCCTTTTTTTATCTAGCTTGGCTGTGTCGCTAAATTGTGTTTTGTTTCCGACAGGGTGTGTTTTTTAGTAGCGTGAAGAGGGGTGAGCTCTCCATGAACGTGTGTTCATTTAGATTGTTGGGATTGTTTCGTTTGGCTAGGTGTATCTCGATTGCTTCCTTTATGTCAAGAGCTCTGCCTTTCGATTCGTGATGGATTATTTTAAGGTCCGACTCTATGTTGGTAAAGCTATGCCCTGCGTCACACATATGTTCGCACACGGCTGAATGTGTTCCGTATCTTATCGCATTTCTATGTTCATTATAACGTGTGTCTACTCGCCTTCCACTCTGCCCGATGTAATTAGCTTGACAATCGGTGTCTTGGCACGTTATAGAATATACCCCTGACCTTGAATACGGGTCACGTTTATTTAGATTACTATTTAGGAGGTGCCTAGCGGTTGTGTTTTTCGTCGTGAAAGCTATCTTTATGCCTTGCTTTTTGAATAGGTTAGTGATTTTATATGTATTCGCATTCACATAGTTGAAACGCGCAAATATTTTCTCATTACTGTCCGGTTTGGGAATCGTTTTATCTTTATTTTTATGTTTGGCTAGAATTTGATTTATTTTGCTTGGCGAGAAGTTGTTTTCCTTTGCTATTTGCATAATAGTTCTTATTTCCTTATTATAGTTGTCTTTTGACATGGGTATGTTTAAAGCCCTGTGCACCATTGAATTGAAACCCGCTAGTTTGTGCGTACTGGGGTGATTAGACTGATTGTCGATTGCATGCGAGGTTTGTGTTGCTTTCCGGAATATGGAATATGAAAGGTCGTTGTCTTTACGTTCAATAGTTATATCGAGATAATTTATTTTCCGGTCTATTTCGGATTCCTTAGTGAATTTGATAGAATGGTGAAGGCTATTAATGGATTGGAGAATTGTTTCTTCGCTTGTTAGTTCAGTATCGTAGATGCAAATTACATCATCTACATATCTTTTCCATATTACTATTCCCTTTGTTGAAGTCTTTTCTAAGAACGCATTTTCTAGTGCATTGATGAAGATGTCAGCGATTAACCCACTTAGTGGCGATCCCATTGCTAGGCCTTCTCTCTGTGTGTATATTTTATTGTCGAATTGAAACACGTTTTGGGTGAGAACGACCCTCAGTAATCTCACAATCTCTTCAATTTCTTTTACCGAATTGTTGGATTTTAAGTTGTTTTCGATAGTGTTGATTGCTTCAATAATCGGAATATTGGTGTACATGTTAGTTACGTCGAAGGATACTAGCCTGAAGCTAGGTTTCATTTGTAGGGTGTTCAATGCTGTTACTAGTTCTGTTGTGTTTTTTACAGAGTTGTTTTTGTCGTTGGAAAGACGGCATTTTAAGATTTTTAGTAACTCTTTGCTGATTTTGTAATTAGGGGCATTCCTACAATTGACTATTGGTCTCATTGGGCATTCCTTTTTGTGTATTTTTGGTTGTCCCCTCAATGACGGTATTTTCGGGTTCATGTTTATTAGTTTTGATTTTTCAGCTTTGGTCAGTATGTATTCTGTTTCTTTTAGCGCACTTTTTATTTGTTTTTGGAATTTGTTGGTGGGGTCTTTTGTTAATTCCTTGATTTCGTTGTTGTTTAGGAATTCGACTGTTTTTTCAATGTATTCTGTTTTGTTCAAAATTACTGTAGTGTTTCCCTTATCTGCTTTTGTGATGATTAAGTCATGTTCTTTTATTTTTTGTTTCAACGACTTTATTTCTTTGATTTGTTTGTTGTTTTGAATGTTATTGCTATCGCCCTCTCGTTTGAGGATTTTTTTGGCTTCGTTGGTGGCGAGATTTTTGGTTAATTCCCTGTCTTCTGCTGGGAGCTTGTGACTGGCTATCTCAATATCTGTGATTAACTGTTTTATATTGTGGTTCGTGTGTGCGTCTGTGCAGTTGTATTTCAAACCTTTGTCTAACATATTCATTTCACCTTGAGAAAAGGTTACGTTCGTTCTGTTGTTTACTCTGCTGTGGAAATTGAATTCATTGTTATTCGTGTGTTGTTCGTTAGATTGATGGTTCTGTGTTTCTCCTAGTTTTCTTAATTTATTTTCTAGCGTTTCATGCTTCCTCGTTGCTCTGATTTTGATGGTGTCATGTAGGTGTTCGGTGAAGCTGTCCCATTGGGCTGCGTGCCAGAAATTACTTATTTGCAATTGAATGTCGTATAATTGTTGGTTAATTTTTTGCTTTCTTATGTATGCAAATCTTAATTCGTTTTTTATCCAAAGCGCTTTGGCTTGTTTAGTTGAAATGATCGAGGCTGGTGTGTTCGGTACGGTTTTAATTGGTACGTATTTAGGGGTGAGGTTTAGTTCTATACATTTTTTGTTGAACCAAATTGACTTGTCTAAATTCATGAGTTTAAGCCTGAGTGATTTGAATTTCTTGGCTTCACGATTTGCCTGACTAGCCGTGAACATTGTGGTGTTTGAAGCCATATTTTCAGTGTTGCCTTAGTAAACAAGAGTTTAGTGCTTTTCAGTCGGTCAACACGAATGTACCCAAAAGAGATGGGTTATGCCCTAATCCTGAAATAAATTACATGAGATTAATAAAACACTAGGATGACCAGTTTCGATCATCAAGCGATCATCATCAGATCCAATACACTTAGGCTATAAAATCTATGTTTGAAATACAGGTGAAAATATTTACAATATGTACAATTATTTAGTTGCAGTATTGGTACTGCAACTGTCAGTGTATGCTAAATGCAGTATATATTGAACCCTTGCAAAGAAGCATATGAGACTCAGATTCGGGGCGTAACGGGTCATATTCGTAAGTTGCTGTCAGGGCGCTTCATTAACTTGCAGGGTAACATATAACAAAATAACATGCAGGAAAGAGTGAAGCCAGGGTTAAAAACAACTGAATTTAATAACAAATCACCATATTTACACATAAACAATTAACAACAAAATCTCCCAACTGACTCCCATTTAATAAAATGCCAAAAACTAGGCGATATCTCTGGAGAGATTAATTACTTGACCAAGTGTCCTTAAATAAAGATACAAAAGTGACCATATAAGTGACCATATAAATGACCATATAAATGACCCTATAAATGACCATATAAATGACCATATAAGTGACCATATAAGTGCGTATGCCGTTCTACATGCATCACGATGTGTACTTTGAATGCGTGATTCGTTATCATCCGGGATGACCCTTCAAACACCGAATCCGCATTTCCTAGAGCTAGACCGACACGGGGGAACACAACTACAATACTTAAATTAAACCGACACTCCCTAAATCTACTATAAACAAACACAAAATTTCCGAGTGAAATTGGACTTAAATTGCCGTAGCAACATTTACTGCCTAAAAACTTAGGTCTTCTCACACAAATCAACACAAGTACATTAACACGTGACCAATAGAAAAATACTCAAATGACCGCTGTCAAAATTTACAAATACTCTACCATTACACCACACGGGTGTGTCACACAAAATTACATGAATTGAGTCATCAACAAAACAATAGGCAAACAGCCAACATTTACGTTAATCACAATATTTTATCCATACAAGGTACAACAATCCGTTACAAACATGGCGAACTCCCCAATTAATTATGGCTTAAAAATTAACCATCACAATGAACAGATTTGCTATATGAAAGCTTACAGGGTTCAGTCGGATAAATAGGACTGCCTATCAAAATAAGTCACAGGCAAAACGGGCGGTTTGTGGAACTCTGCATGTCTGTCAACCCACGTGTCAAAATGCCTCGACCTCCCAGAACATGGGGTCGAACCTCGAAGAAATGTGCCCCAAAGCACAATAATACATGTGTGTGTCAGAATAACCATATGGACAAGAATCAGCAGTCTCCCAAGAGCACTCTGTCTTTCCATCTCAAAAATACAATAGCAGCAAAAATAATAAGGGCGGTAGGACCACTACCCCCTCCTCACGTAGAAACAACACACACTAGACACATCAACACACACTGAATCACACGTATGGGTTTTGACAGACCCTGAAATAAAATACACAAATAATATCCACATGCTGGCGCCATCGTTTTATGCCGTGACTAGTCACCTGAAAAGGACTCAAGAAAAGTCTATCAAAATTAGAACGAAGGTGTTCTACAATTACTTTTAAGTTGGTGCACTCGGCTACCCTAACATGAATAATAACCTGTTCAGCAAAATGTTACACTAATTTCCTCCCATTCCTATTTCAAATATTAACGTTAATAAAGCACCATTTATCGAATGTAACGGGTTCCGCAATTGCAAAGATAAAGATCACGCACGCACGCCGCGTACATTACACATGACTCAAGAAAGAAAAACAAAATATCAACAAACACTTTGGCCACGCGCCAACGGACATTTAAACAAATAGTGTCGGTACAAGAAAAACTCTAAAACAACAAGAAAGAAAAACATGACTATATACAAAGTTCCCCGGCCAAATCTAACTACATAATTGAAATAATCCAATTTAGTACATCACCGCTTCTGCATGTAGACCAAGGACATCCTCCTCAACCCATTGCCCTATGGACAATTTAGCTCTCCATAGTAGTCGTCCGTGCTGATTTCTTGAAGCTCATCCCAACTTCAGACCACGTGCTGTTCATCTTGGTCTTGACTCCTTGGCAGAAAAGTTCAATATTAAATATTTGCCTATCTATAATCGCTTGCAGGCTACTCAGTTCACCCACAATTGTCCTAGTGCGATTAATAGCGAAGACTGGCCCTAATTATATCAGACACACGCACTATAAAACATACATAAATTACACACAATTTATACAGAAAATATACATCTCGAGTCCGCGCCACTGGCTCGTTAACAAGTTCACAATCCTGGCTGCACTCGCAGTCGCTATCTCGTCCGGTATTTCCGTCTGTACTATGGACTTCGGTTCTGGTAAGCGCTAATTAGGGCGATACGATACTTCCCTCTTAAAGTTGAACTAGTCGTCTTGAAATGAATGTTACTGTTTAGTTCGCACAACAAAGTTGATTTTATAATAAAATGTATTACAGCTTTTAAAATTTGATACTGCGATCGCTGCGACTTCAGTTCCTCAAAGCTCACAAAATGAATTAGCTTCTCTGATTTAGAGCGTAAAAATCACGTTTTACACCAAATAATGACTTAGATAAATTCGAGCGTCAAAATCACAAACCAAACTGACGTGGAGTATGCCTCTCAAGGCTCCAAAAGGTAAGACTTTAAAATTCACACTTCGAACTGGCGTGGAGTATGCCTCTGAAGGCTCCAAAAGAATAGACTTTAATTGGCGTCAGGCCAAGCTATTTATGAGAAACTGACAAGGGCGGTGGAGTGGGGCAAAGTCGGATAAAAACTTCCAGAGTTTTTGTCTCACAAAGATGTAGCTAGTGTCATTCTTCTCCAAATAAATCCAACGTCTCAAATAACTCGAGCGGAAATTAATCCGTTCGGCGGTTCCTTAGATACACACTTCCGCGGGCTTTTTACTACTGACGCCGTCCACCTCGTGGTCAGGGCTTGGTCTCTTGCGATTGGCTGATTCAATCGTATGTTCGTTGAGAAGACCTCGTGATTCTTCCTTTATGTCTCCAATTTTGGTACAGTAGTTGCACAATTTAGCCTTGAACTCGACTAATTCTGGCCGTCCCCCAGGAATAGCTACTGGCTCAGCTTCATGTTGCAATCGTTACGAAATGCTGGCCTCCCTAATATCCAAGTCGACTTCCTTATGTGCTGCCTGGGCCGTAGTAATAATAATAATAAATATGAATACTTATTTATCGAAGATCAATAAGGGTTCATTTGTCCTCAGCAAGGTTTTGAAATTCGAAACAATTTATTGGTTTGGATTTCAAAAACAAAATCCACTGTAGTAACAACACATCTCTTTAAATCTCACTCAGCTGCTCGAGTGTATGCCCCTCTGACTCAATTAGTGTGCTCCCTTCTCGCTGGAATGTCATTCATATTTCCACTAGGTCTCCCCTTCTCCTCGAGTAGTTGCCACTCCCGTCGTCTCAGCTGCTCGTTGTTTACAAACAAAGTGCGTACTCAGGCGCTCCCCGTGAATTTGAGTGTTTGTTTTCAAAACATGAATTTTGCAATACAGATTCTGCACATATCATCTTCCTTAATCATCAAATGGTTCCCTTCTGTAGTACGGTTTCAAATTGGCACTATTAAAAACAGATTTTGCACCAGTGCTCACTTCTTCTAATCTGTAGGCATTGTTACCCAGATTCTTAATTACCCGGAACGGACCAATGAACCTTGGACAGAACTTGGCAAAGACTTTGTTCTTAGGGTCGGAGATCGGTGGTCTACGAACCAGCACTAATTCTTGTTCTTGTAACTCTCGGTGAAACTTCTTTCCTCGGTACCGTCTCAGCCTTCGGTCCGCTTGGTTCCTCATGTGCTCCCTCGTTCGCTGGATTCGCAAATCATGCGCTAATAATGGATCCCTTGGGCAAGGAATGATCTTATCCCAAGTTCTTTCTGGCAATCTGTTGTGGTGTACAATCAGTGGGACTTGACCCGTCGACTCGTGCTTAGTAGTGTTCATGCACATCTCAATTTTCCCTACTTTGTCTACCCATTTATTGTGTTCGTTAGGAATCATGACTCTGTAGTATTTAGCGACACAGCGAATTGTTCTTTCGCTCGGATTTCCACAAGGATGACGAATACTTGAAAATATGTGTTTTATTCCTAGGCTCTCCAAACCTTGCCTAAAAACATTGCTTGTGAAATAGGTACCGTGATCTGATAGAATGGATTCCGGCTTCCCAAGCATCGGAATGACTTTGTTCTTAATTCTACTGAGGACTTGCCTTGATGTCGTCTTCTGAATAGGACATAGCACGACCATCTTTGAAAATACATCGACACACACCAAGAGGTGTCGGCATCCACGCTTTCCTTTTACTAAAGGACCAAAGCAATCAATCGCTAGCATCTCGCATGGTTTCTGCGGTAATAGTGGTATTGGAGGTTGTTTCAGAATAAAGTTGTTCGGCTTGGTGCGCTGACAAGCGTCACACGTTCTAATTACTTCAACAATGGTGAATCTCATCTTGGGCCAAGTAAAGGTCTCCCCTATCGTAGCTTCAGTCTTATCCGTGCCGATATGTGCTAGGCTCTCGTGAACATGCCAAGTTAATCCCCTCTGTAGTGATGCTGGAACTAAGATCCGCAGTTTAGTATGATGCTCATCCACGTACTTATGTAACAAGTTATTCAAGTAGTGAAATCTCGCTTGTTTAGCACTGGCTTCCCGGTACTCTGGTGAATTTGGTTGTAACTCCTTCCTATAGAATTTTATCATCATCATCATCCATGGGTCAGCTTCTTGCTCCTTCCGAATATCCTTCAATCTTGCCAAAAACTCACGAGCCTTAGGTGTCAAGGTAATATTGTGAACTTCCGCTATTACTTCGTTTCCGTCCTCAGGGTTTCTACTCAAGGCATCTGGGATGACGTTCAATTTCCCAGGACAATGCTCTATTGTGATGTCAAACTGCTGTATGTAGATGGACCAGCGCGTTACTCTCTCACTTGCTATTGTTGTCTTAAATAAAAACGTCAGTGCATGGTGGTCGGTTCTAACAATGATGGAATAACCATAGATCATCTTGCGCCACTGTTGTAGAGAATATAGAATTGCTAGTAGCTCAAGTTCCGTAACTGTGTAGTTTCTCTCATGTTTCCGTAATTTACGACTCGTGAATGCCAAATAGGATTTCTTCTTGGGTTCTTCAGCGTCCTCTTGGTACAGCATAGCACCAATCCCAATTAACGAAGCATCTGCTTGAATGATAAATTGTTTCTCAAAATCCGGATATCCAAGTTTCACACAGTTTTCCAATAAATCCTTCGTTGCTTTAAAAGACCTGTCGCACTCCTCATTCCACGACCATCGATTCGCTTTCTTCAACATCTCCTGCATCGGCGCTACTGTTTCTGTGTAACCAGGGCAATTTTCTTTGAAGAAACCTGTCACTCCCAAAAATGCTCTAACATGTTTGACTTTGGTAGGTGTGGGAAATTTCTTAATAGCATCAATCTTGGCTGGATTAGGCCGCACGCCCTCGACATCAATTATATGTCCCAAATATAAAATTTCGCTCTGGCAAAAATGTGATTTTTTTAAGTTGATCTTGAAGTTCATGGTTCTCAGGTTGTCCAGCAGTTTATTTAAATTTATCAAGTGTTCTTCCATTGTCTCAGAAGCGATTAATATGTCATCAACATATCTCGTGGTGAAGTTCTTGACCTCCTCAGTCAGATTTCTGTCGAGTGCTCTAATGAGTGCACATCCCGCAGTTTTCACGCCAAAGGGCATTCGACACCAGATATAACTTTGATTGTCGAATAAAAATCCCGTCAACAGTTGAGATTTTTCTTCAAGTTCAAGATGGTGGAAACTATTCGTCAAATCAACACTTGAGTATATCTTCTTCCCACGGAAGCCTTTCAAAACATCTTTGATCCTCGGTGCTTGGTCGTGCTCAACTAGCAGTTTACTATTTAAAACTCGCGCGTCTAGGCATAGCCTAATTGATCCGTTTGGCTTGGTCACAGCCAATATTGCGTTCAGATAAGGAGTTGCAGCTTTCCTTATCATGCCAGAATCTAATAAGTTAGTAATAATGTCCTTCACCTGAGAAAAATGCTTCTCTGGGATCGGGTACAATTTACTTTTAAATGGGGTCCAATCTGTCACCTGCATAGCATATTGAAAATTCAAAACTTTCCCAGGTACGGTGTCAAAAGCTTCTTTATGTGATCTTAAAATTTCTTCCAATCTTCTTCTATCAGATTCCCCTACGATGGCTTCCTTAAGTCGCTCCTGAAATAAAATTTCGAATTTGGTTCCGCCCATTTCTTCTTCCGCCAAATGCACCCAAAGTTCCTGTGAAATATCTCGGCTGTCCATTTCTAGCACTGCTGTCTGGTTGACTTGCTCTCCCCTCAAGATCTTATCTCCGGCCTCATTAGTGCATTCCTCAACAACCCAAGTGTTGGCCTCTCTCTCCAGCGGATTCTCTTCCATATTTAAACCCACATGATCCAATCCTTCTACTTGTTTGAAGCTTACAGTGTTGTTATGTAAATCAATTACAGCATGAAAATCGCAGATGAAGTTGGCTCCTAAAATTATATTGTAGTTCATCTTTGGAATAACAATGAATGTTTGTGAAAAAGTATGGTTCAATATTTCCAGATCTAGGAATGCTTGCTGCTTACAATTCATAGTTTTGTCAGGAATGACACCTCTGACTTTCATTAGCGGTACCGGCATAATAGGAACAGTCTGTTTTCTTGCTATTTCTTTTATTAAAATTTCAGTGACCAAGCTCACCTGGCTACCTGTATCAATCAAACATCTCACCCTCATACCTCCAATATGCGCGTAAATAATTGGTAGCTGTCTGATAACGTTTTCACGGTTCTTCACCACTTCCTCCAGGCAGTCGTCTGGGAATGCTACCCACTCTTCTATGTTGGCCACTATCATCTCTTCTTGCTCCCTGGCGATCTCCGTTTCTAGCCTATCTCCTTTCAATTCATTTGGTTTTTTTTTTTATCCCGGGCCCCATTAGATGTGTTTCGCCGGTTATCATTCTGTCGCTCCTGTTGCCTCAGTAAACTCTCTGCCCCCTCTCCTTGATGATTGTCTGGGCTCTGTCTGTTTGCCATGGCACGCCCCCACTTTTCCTTCTCCGCTTCTTCATTACTTAATTGATCCAGGTATTTACGGGATTCAATATATCGCTCGTCCCAGTTATTCCTATATTCTCCTCTGTTTTCTTGGCGATAGTCCCTGCCGTTACTCCATCTACCATCTCCATTTCTTTGGTAGGGTCTACCTTGTCTCTGGTTTCCCCTCCAATTTGTGTACTCCCGCTGGTACGTCCACTGATTATTTTGATTCTGGTTATTCTGATGATATCTCCCGCGGTTATTCTGATAGTTATGATTGTTGTGATGGAACTGGTTTGGGCCGTCAAAATCTTGTCTTCTTGGCGTGAACTGTGTTCCCGTGGACTGTGTCTTACTTTGGTTTCCCTGGCCGTGGTTATTTTGGGGTCCCTGAACTACCTCTGCCGTGTTTACACATTCCAAATTCCTTCTTCCTGTCTGTGGGCTCACCATACTCGTCTCATCTAAGTGTCTAAGTAATTCTTCTGCTTGGACTGCGGTCTGAATGTTTCCTGCGACTAACAATTGTTGGATATGCATTGGGAGTTGTTTCCCGATGGTTAGAACCATATTCGGCTCGCTAGGCGGGTCATCAAAATCCCTGAATTTTACCAATTGCTGACTAAAGAATTCTGAAAAACGGGTTGGATGGGTACTATGGTATTTGCGTGTGTACAGGTCCATTCTTAACCCCTGTTGTAACGAAGGACTCCAAAACTTCTTCAAAAACGCCTCGCGGAATTGATCCATGTCTGTAAATGTGTACTTGAAACTTAAGAACCAGGTCAGGCTAGGTCCTTCCAAAAATTTCTCCACCAGTCTTAATTGTTTCTCAGGGCCGATGTGTTGGTCATTAAAGTAATCCGTTAATTGCCGTAAGAATGCTTTGGGAGTGGTTCCTGAATTTTCTTTGAACTTATCGGGCTTAAAATCATTACCCCGAATGACTTGGATGACTTGGGCTGGTGCCAAGTTCGGTTGCGGAGTTGAAGTCTCCCCCCTGTACTGCTGGAATGCATTAGTCGTTAGTCTGGGACTTTGACCCCGACTCGTGTCCTCAGCCAACTTCGAACCTGCCGGACTTCCAATACTTGTTTGCTTTTCCTGTATATTTTCATTTGAAAATAATGTCGCATTCTCTAACGATCTAATCTCATTCTTTATGATTAATTCTGATTGTTCCTGCAATTTCGACTTCATATTTTCCTCCAGTGCCTGCATTCGCTTTAAAACTGCCAGCCTGTCTTCCTTATTCGCCTGAGCCTGCTGGTCCCAATCTCGCCGGATCCTACTTTTTAAGCTATTTATTTTCTCCTCGTTCCTTTCTTGGTTTTTCTCTAGCTCTTCACGTATCTGTTCCTGCGTTTTTACTAGTTGTTCCCCCACCTCTTCTCTTATGACCTCTTGTGTTTTGATTAGCTGACCTTCCAAATTATCCTGAGTTCTGACGAGCTGCTCCCCTACTTCTTGTCTTATGACCTCTCGTGTGTTTATCAGCTGGCCTTCCATCTCTTTCCTTATGATCTCTTGCGTTCTGCCTAATTGCTCCTCTAAATTCTCCCGCAAGTGTATCCGCTCAGTTTCAGCCTTAATTTCGACTTTATCTATTTCCTTTATTAATTCCAGCACGTTGTTATCTACCGAATTAATTTGCTGTTGTAGTTTCTCCTGGGTCTTCTTCACTCCCGCGGTGTTACTGACACATGCTGCCTCTATCTGCTTGAGTTTATCCGCCACCATCTCGTCAAATTGTATTAATTTGTTATCAAATTTTGCCTCCAATTTCTTCATTTCGCCTAACTGTCTGATGTTGTTTTCCGCAACCTCGCCTGCCAGTTTCTCTACTTTTTGAACGCTCTGGTTAATATCATTTGTGATTTTTCCTAACTGTTCGGTTTGTGTTACCGCCTGTTGTGACAATTTGTGGTTGAGCTCATTGAGTTGTTTGTCAGTGTCTAATTTCTGGACTTCTAACTGGACCGAAATGTTACCGCTCATATCAAGTAATTGTTTTTCACTACGCTCCCGCTGAGCTTCTAATTGTTCTTTTAATTGTTTATTATTGTCTTCGCTTATTTCCTCCTTCATGTTCTTTAATTGTTTATCTAATTGTTCTTCCGTTTTCGCGGACATTTGGATCGACATCTGTTCTAATTGTTCTTCCGTTTTCGCGGACATTTGGATCGACATCTGTTCTAACAATGCCTTTATCTCATCAACAAGCGCCATATCACACACACAAAAATATATTCAGAGAAAAACAGGGTTATGGGCTAAGGTTTCAGCCCTATACGCACATATATGTCACACATTCAAATATTACTGGCTCTAATTTAATAAAATTTCAGTAACAAAATTTACTGAATACAATGACACTTATTCCCAAACAATAAAATAACCCCTAGTGATCTGCTTTTAAATTCCTAACCAACAGAATTTACGAAACACCAATTAACCGAAGTCAATTAAATGTCAAATATAAGGCAACATCTTCCTGCTTGACTGAGTTCATTAATAATGCAAATTTCTAATTTTAATGTGGGCGCCAGAACAAGTTTATAACAAATACAAAATCAAATTCTAACCTTGTTCAATATTTCTAACCTTAGGAACTCAGTGATTTTACTAATGCACATGGCGGTACAACATCGCCTCCATTTACTGAATTTACATGTCCGCTTGATCTGGCATCATTTCTCAACGAAATAAATATGAGATCAGCGAAGCAACAACAACAACAATCCCCACGTTGGGCGCCATTTTTGTTTTATGAACCCTTGCAAAGAAGCATATGAGACTCAGATTCGGGGCGTAACGGGTCATATTCGTAAGTTGCTGTCAGGGCGCTTCATTAACTTGCAGGGTAACATATAACAAAATAACATGCAGGAAAGAGTGAAGCCAGGGTTAAAAACAACTGAATTTAATAACAAATCACCATATTTACACATAAACAATTAACAACAAAATCTCCCAACTGACTCCCATTTAATAAAATGCCAAAAACTAGGCGATATCTCTGGAGAGATTAATTACTTGACCAAGTGTCCTTAAATAAAGATACAAAAGTGACCATATAAGTGACCATATAAATGACCATATAAATGACCCTATAAATGACCATATAAATGACCATATAAGTGACCATATAAGTGCGTATGCCGTTCTACATGCATCACGATGTGTACTTTGAATGCGTGATTCGTTATCATCCGGGATGACCCTTCAAACACCGAATCCGCATTTCCTAGAGCTAGACCGACACGGGGGAACACAACTACAATACTTAAATTAAACCGACACTCCCTAAATCTACTATAAACAAACACAAAATTTCCGAGTGAAATTGGACTTAAATTGCCGTAGCAACATTTACTGCCTAAAAACTTAGGTCTTCTCACACAAATCAACACAAGTACATTAACACGTGACCAATAGAAAAATACTCAAATGACCGCTGTCAAAATTTACAAATACTCTACCATTACACCACACGGGTGTGTCACACAAAATTACATGAATTGAGTCATCAACAAAACAATAGGCAAACAGCCAACATTTACGTTAATCACAATATTTTATCCATACAAGGTACAACAATCCGTTACAAACATGGCGAACTCCCCAATTAATTATGGCTTAAAAATTAACCATCACAATGAACAGATTTGCTATATGAAAGCTTACAGGGTTCAGTCGGATAAATAGGACTGCCTATCAAAATAAGTCACAGGCAAAACGGGCGGTTTGTGGAACTCTGCATGTCTGTCAACCCACGTGTCAAAATGCCTCGACCTCCCAGAACATGGGGTCGAACCTCGAAGAAATGTGCCCCAAAGCACAATAATACATGTGTGTGTCAGAATAACCATATGGACAAGAATCAGCAGTCTCCCAAGAGCACTCTGTCTTTCCATCTCAAAAATACAATAGCAGCAAAAATAATAAGGGCGGTAGGACCACTACCCCCTCCTCACGTAGAAACAACACACACTAGACACATCAACACACACTGAATCACACGTATGGGTTTTGACAGACCCTGAAATAAAATACACAAATAATATCCACATGCTGGCGCCATCGTTTTATGCCGTGACTAGTCACCTGAAAAGGACTCAAGAAAAGTCTATCAAAATTAGAACGAAGGTGTTCTACAATTACTTTTAAGTTGGTGCACTCGGCTACCCTAACATGAATAATAACCTGTTCAGCAAAATGTTACACTAATTTCCTCCCATTCCTATTTCAAATATTAACGTTAATAAAGCACCATTTATCGAATGTAACGGGTTCCGCAATTGCAAGGATAAAGATCACGCACGCACGCCGCGTACATTACACATGACTCAAGAAAGAAAAACAAAATATCAACAAACACTTTGGCCACGCGCCAACGGACATTTAAACAAATAGTGTCGGTACAAGAAAAACTCTAAAACAACAAGAAAGAAAAACATGACTATATACAAAGTTCCCCGGCCAAATCTAACTACATAATTGAAATAATCCAATTTAGTACATCACCGCTTCTGCATGTAGACCAAGGACATCCTCCTCAACCCATTGCCCTATGGACAATTTAGCTCTCCATAGTAGTCGTCTGTGCTGATTTCTTGAAGCTCATCCCAACTTCAGACCACGTGCTGTTCATCTTGGTCTTGACTCCTTGGCAGAAAAGTTCAATATTAAATATTTGCCTATCTATAATCGCTTGCAGGCTACTCAGTTCACCCACAATTGTCCTAGTGCGATTAATAGCGAAGACTGGCCCTAATTATATCAGACACACGCACTATAAAACATACATAAATTACACACAATTTATACAGAAAATATACATCTCGAGTCCGCGCCACTGGCTCGTTAACAAGTTCACAATCCTGGCTGCACTCGCAGTCGCTATCTCGTCCGGTATTTCCGTCTGTACTATGGACTTCGGTTCTGGTAAGCGCTAATTAGGGCGATACGATACTTCCCTCTTAAAGTTGAACTAGTCGTCTTGAAATGAATGTTACTGTTTAGTTCGCACAACAAAGTTGATTTTATAATAAAATGTATTACAGCTTTTAAAATTTGATACTGCGATCGCTGCGACTTCAGTTCCTCAAAGCTCACAAAATGAATTAGCTTCTCTGATTTAGAGCGTAAAAATCACGTTTTACACCAAATAATGACTTAGATAAATTCGAGCGTCAAAATCACAAACCAAACTGACGTGGAGTATGCCTCTCAAGGCTCCAAAAGGTAAGACTTTAAAATTCACACTTCGAACTGGCGTGGAGTATGCCTCTGAAGGCTCCAAAAGAATAGACTTTAATTGGCGTCAGGCCAAGCTATTTATGAGAAACTGACAAGGGCGGTGGAGTGGGGCAAAGTCGGATAAAAACTTCCAGAGTTTTTGTCTCACAAAGATGTAGCTAGTGTCATTCTTCTCCAAATAAATCCAACGTCTCAAATAACTCGAGCGGAAATTAATCCGTTCGGCGGTTCCTTAGATACACACTTCCGCGGGCTTTTTACTACTGACGCCGTCCACCTCGTGGTCAGGGCTTGGTCTCTTGCGATTGGCTGATTCAATCGTATGTTCGTTGAGAAGACCTCGTGATTCTTCCTTTATGTCTCCAATTTTGGTACAGTAGTTGCACAATTTAGCCTTGAACTCGACTAATTCTGGCCGTCCCCCAGGAATAGCTACTGGCTCAGCTTCATGTTGCAATCGTTACGAAATGCTGGCCTCCCTAATATCCAAGTCGACTTCCTTATGTGCTGCCTGGGCCGTAGTAATAATAATAATAAATATGAATACTTATTTATCGAAGATCAATAAGGGTTCAATATGTTAGGTGAAATGCTAAATGGTGATGGCTATCCGGAGATTGTACTTTAGAGAGATTATATGGTTGTAAACTATGGTTAAACTATAAAATTTTAGGCTAACTACTTATCTGATTGTCTTCCGTACTACAGCTATTCGCAGTTTCCGTGCTCACTTGAACTCGCTGTGCGGTCGACTGCGGTGGTTATCTTAACGACTGGTTTTTCCCTGCCTTCCCCCCCCCCCTGTCCCTACGTGCTGTGGGGAGTGATCGCGATGTGTTTATGTGAGGTGTTGCCAACCTAGATAAGATGTATGTTATTGAATGAGGTGGATCTACAACTATTAAGGACCGTGGATTAGTCCTCGCCACGCGTGGAGCATAACCCATTCGAACTAAGCGTTGACGGTCTTATGAGGACGTCCCGGCACCAATTGACCAATAGTCAATTGTAGGAATGCCCCTAATTACAAAATCAGCAAAGAGTTACTAAAAATCTTAAAATGCCGTCTTTCCAACGACAAAAACAACTCTGTAAAAAACACAACAGAACTAGTAACAGCATTGAACACCCTACAAATGAAACCTAACTTCAGGCTAGTATCCTTCGACGTAACTAACATGTACACCAATATTCCGATTATTGAAGCAATCAACACTATCGAAAACAACTTAAAATCCAACAATTCGGTAAAAGAAATTGAAGAGATTGTGAGATTACTGAGGGTCGTTCTCACCCAAAACGTGTTTCAATTCGACAATAAAATATACACACAGAGAGAAGGCCTAGCAATGGGATGGCCACTAAGTGGGTTAATCGCTGACATCTTCATCAATGCACTAGAAAATGCGTTCTTAGAAAAGACTTCAACAAAGGGAATAGTAATATGGAAAAGATACGTAGATGATGTAATTTGCATCTACGATACTGAACTAACAAGCGAAGAAACAATTCTCCAATCCATTAATAGCCTTCACCATTCTATCAAATTCACTAAGGAATCCGAAATAGACCGGAAAATAAATTTTCTCGATATAACTATTAAACGTAAAGACAACGACCTTTCATATTCCATATTCCGGAAAGCAACACAAACCTCGCATGCAATCGACAATCAGTCTAATCACCCCAGTACGCACAAACTAGCGGGTTTCAATTCAATGGTGCACAGGGCTTTAAACATACCCATGTCAAAAGACAACTATAATAAGGAAATAAGAACTATTATGCAAATAGCAAAGGAAAACAACTTCTCGCCAAGCAAAATAAATCAAACTAGTTGAAACCCGTCAAAACATGACGGTCAATAGAAAAATATTTACTGAAGAATTTTCTTATATAGGCCTACTGTACATTCTTTGTACGATTATTTTTTGACTCTATTGAAACTATGAGGGCGTCAAAAGATTGCACTCTCAACATTGCAAAATACTGCTGGCCATGACTGAAAAATTGTTGGGGCAAATTGAGGCCTATACGTTCCAGAGTTTCCCCTTGAGCTTTATTGATTGTGATAAAGTATGCCAAATGAATTGGGAAATATTGCCTCTTAAAAGAAAATGATAGTGTTTTATCGGATGGTGTTAAATCAAGTCGAAGGATTAGACATCTCTGCCTAATTTTTACTGCGCCTATTATTTCCAAATCCAAGCAACATGGTTGCATTTAGGAGTCCTTGGGAACCGTTCAGATTTCTAAGCAGCATAACGGGCCAAGCGTTTGGAGTATGTGGCGGCCAGTCGTTTAGTTCCAAGGAATTCAAGAACTCTGATGAGTCTAATACAACTGGCCGCAAACCATCGCTTATATTTTTGGAATATAACGAAGAAATGCGCTGATGTGCAATTCCATACATTTTAAAACAATGTGGACCGTGTGCGTGTGGCACAGTAACATTGGCACCAAATGAAACGAAGGATGGAAGGAAGCTTGCAGTTTAACGTGACCGTTAATCTCGCGATCATAAGCCACGGGACCTCCGTTTAACGTGGAATCCGAACCACAGGACATGGCCTTTCACATCAAAAATCTCACATGCATTGACCGGGAATCGAACCCGATCCGCCTTGGTGAGAGGCATACAGCTTGACCGCTGCGCCATGAAACGAAGGACATAGCATTGTACTGCCGATTAGTCCCTCTGGAATTCCTTGAGATATCATCTCCAGTGAAAAATAATTGTTAAAGCCTGTCAAATATTTTATATTTATTCAGATTAATTTTACCATTACAACAGCAAAGGTCAAAGTAACCAAGTGTAGATTTCTCGCAAGAGAAATACAGTGCAGAACAATGTTTACATTTGTTCGTCAAGGACCCTAAACTGTAACGGCATAGTATCTGGAATTGTTTCTGAAATGCCATATTTATATTGGATTTTAAAAGTGGCTTCGTATTTTTCTCCGATTTCCCACTTTTTTGCGGCTAATGTTCTATTTCGTCAAATGGGTTTATTTATAGCAGCATTTCTGCCCAAATTAACGTCATTTTATATAACACTATAGTGGCCTGCATCAACGTAGCCGCCAAATATTAAATGGCAAATAATAACTTACTTCCATTGCCAAAATCAACTGCGTGGTTAGACCCATTGTTATGCACTCTAAACAAATAATCAATAAACAATAATATTCACATATACAATGAATACTTCCATTCTCAAGTTGGTTGCTGATGAGAATGCGATGAGATTGATCGCCAATAATAAAATCCTTGCAATTTTTGCAATTTGCTTGCAAACGCAACTCAGGATGACGATCTTCATTTTTAAATAAACAGAATGAAATTGCTGTAAATAATGAATTTCCATCACCTGTTGAAGGTACAATACTTTGTATTTCCATGACAGTAAATTATGCAAGGGAGCATAGAATCAGTTCGCCACTACTGGAATGAGCATAGACTCACTTCGCCAGCCACAGTAATGGAGGGAGTTTTAGAATTATATGTTCAGTGCTTGTCAAAGATCGTATTAACACAGGGAAGCCCATTCTTAAGGCTACATTCTGAGCTATTGCCCCGGATTCCAGGTTCGATCCCCGCTCTGCCAAGAAATTTAATTCTGGTCTGAGGACTGGAACGGGGCGCACTCGTGAGGCAAAACTAAGAAGAGCAAAGTTTGATTCCCATCTCAACAATCTTGGATTTGGTTTTCCGTGGTTT
Source organism: Meconema thalassinum (assembly GCA_946902985.2). Classification (NCBI taxonomy): domain Eukaryota; kingdom Metazoa; phylum Arthropoda; class Insecta; order Orthoptera; family Tettigoniidae; genus Meconema; species Meconema thalassinum. The sequence continues at coordinate 1,827,190,998 of OX336388.2, forward strand.
CCCACTTCCACTCCAGGCAAATACCGGGATAGTTCCTAACTTAAAGCCTCGGTCGTTAACTCCCCATTCCCCACATTAATTACAAATGCACACATCAACACAGTCATCACATTAACACAGGTTATCAGAGAAAAGTTTACACTCGCACACCAAAATAGACGGGGCTGAGTGACGACGATGTCTGAGTCCATCAAATGAATTATGTTCGCCAATATGTTAACGCTGATGTATGTGTTTGAACTACTGGATATAAGTTCAATGACTTTAAAATTAATATCATTGCATTGTTGCAGCTTGGCAAATATTTTATATTTCAGCAGATCAATTTTACCATCACAACAGTAAAGGCCAAAGTAACCGCGCGTAGATTTTACGCAAGAGAAATACAATGTAGAACAATGTTTACATTTGATCGTCAAAGACCTTTCACTGTACTGCATAACATCTGGAATTGTTTCTGAAATGGCCTATTTATATTGGATTTTAAATGTGGCTTCGTATTATTCGATAACACTATAGTGTCCTGCAATATCGGAGCCGCTAAATATTAAATGGCAAAAAATACTTCCATTGCCGAAATCAACTGCGTAGTTAGATTCAGTACTCTAAACAAATAATCATTAAACAACTGTCTTATACAATGAAGTTCAACATGACCGTCCAGAGACTCTCATACTCAAGTTGGTTGGTGAGGAGAATGCGATGAGACTGATCGCTTACAATAAATTCCTTATAATTGTTCCTGCCAGCGAAATGTTTGGCAATAGCTTGAAAACGCAGCGCAGAATGACGTTCTTCATTTTGATATAAACAGTACAAAACTGCTCTAAATAAGCTATTTCCATCACCTGTTATAGTTTATGGCAGTACATTTTGCAGGGGAACATAGAATAACTTCGCCAACTACTGGAATGAGCTTAGGCATATACTCAATACTCACTTCGGCAGTCACCCTAATGGAGGCTGTTTTAGAATTCTATGTCCCGTGCATGTCAAAAATCGTATTAACACATGGAAGCCCACCCATTCTTGGCTATCGCCTCGGAGACCCGGGTTACATTTCCTGCTCTGCCAAGAAATTTAATTCTGGTCTGAGGGCAAAAACGGGGCACATTCAGTCTAGAGGTATAACTAAGAAGAGGAAGGTTTGATTCCCACCTCGACAATCTTAGATGTGGTTTTCCGTGGTTTCCCACTTCCACTCAAGGCAAATACCGGGATGATTCCTAACTTAAGGCCTCGGCCGTCACCTTGCCATTTCCCACCTTAATTACAAATACACAAAGTAATGCAGCTATCACAATAATACGGGTTATCAGAGAAAATTTTACACTTACACACCAAAGTACATGGGGCTGAGTGACAACTATGTCGGAGCCCTTCAAACGAATTATGTTTGCCAAGTGTCTCTCATGGCGAAAGCAATTGTGGACACGCGCCAGGGCCTGGAAAACTACCTTTTCACTAATAATTTAAGAGTATATCGATGATGCATAATTTATAACTTTTAGTCTAGGATGCTACCAACTTGACCACCGAAGCATTGGAAAGAAATTGCAATATTAAAGTACATAAACAACATAGCTTACACACTCAACTGTCAGTTAATGTTCTTCAACGTTTCCCTTCTTAAAAATTCCCCTCTATAACTCTCCATCACTTGAAAACGCGCCATGTTTTGTGTTTTAAATATATCGATGCAATGGTGCTGCCATCTGTTGTTAGTTACTGAAACTATATGGGCGAGGTACTGCCATCTGTTGTCAGTTACTGCAATTGATGGCAGATATTAGCTCTTTTGACCACATGCTGTAATGCAATGGTAAAACGGAAATAAAACTTTTTGAGAGGGAATGTAGGAATCATTAACTGACATAAAACGTTACTAATAATCCTTGATAAAACAATATTTAACTATCACGCGAAAACTCGCCATCAAGGCCATGCCTTGTGTTTTAAATATATCGACGCAATCTGCTCTCAGTTACTGGAACTATATTGGCGAGGTACTGCCATCTGTTGTCAGTTACTGGAACTGATTGCAGACATTCAAACGACGTATTGAGGACATGCTGTAATGCAATGGTAAAACGGAAATAAAACGTGTTGAGAAAAATGTGTAGAAATATGTATCTTTAACTGACATAAAACCTTACTAATACTCCTTGATAAAACAATATTTCAGTGACAAAAAAAAAAAATACTGGCGAGAGTTGGGATCGAACCTGCGATCCTTGGATCAACAGTCAATCGCCTTAACCAAATAGCTACTCGCGCACTCACATTTAGATGCAGACGCAACCAGTTCACTATCTTCAAAAGCCGCTATCTGAAGAAAATAATCCAATTCATTATCAATAAAATCAATATACATTCGTATATGTTCATACTGTTATTATATTGTATTGTCAGAACTTGGTTAATGTATGTTTTCAATTACATGGAAGCTTATTAAATAACTTACATTTTAATGGACTTCTCATCGCCATTTTGTCATGAGCCCAGGCGGATTGTGCGCATGCGCGAGGGGCGGGAATTCTGCTATTTTCTATATTTATTTAAAAATATACCGTAATATATTTGTTTATTTTAGAGACACTCTGCAAATCTACAGGCCAAGAGCTTTCGTTAGAGTGCTCTACGAAGTAAATTGGTTCTGTCGTTCTCTCTATCTCGTGATAACAAAAATCACCTTACTGTTTTAAATATATAGATTCTAGCCAAACATAAAAATAAAGATAAAACGATTCCCAAACCGGACAGTAATGAGAAAAAATTTGCGCGTTTCAACTATGTGAATGCGAATACATATAAAATCACTAACCTATTCAAAAAGCAAGGCATAAAGATAGCTTTCACGACGAAAAACACAACCGCTAGGCACCTCCTAAATAGTAATCTAAATAAACGTGACCCGTATTCAAGGTCAGGGGTATATTCTATAACGTGCCAAGACACCGATTGTCAAGCTAATTACATCGGGCAGAGTGGAAGGCGAGTAGACACACGTTATAATGAACATAGAAATGCGATAAGATACGGAACACATTCAGCCGTGTGCGAACATATGTGTGACGCAGGGCATAGCTTTACCAACATAGAGTCGGACCTTAAAATAATCCATCACGAATCGAAAGGCAGAGCTCTTGACATAAAGGAAGCAATCGAGATACACCTAGCCAAACGAAACAATCCCAACAATCTAAATGAACACACGTTCATGGAGAGCTCACCCCTCTTCACGCTACTAAAAAACACACCCTGTCGGAAACAAAACACAATTTAGCGACACAGCCAAGCTAGATAAAAAAAAGGGGGGAAATTAGGGGGTTTTTAATAGGTAAATGTTATCTGGATCAGGTGTACGATGTACTTTTCTTCTGCAATAAACCAAGGCCCATATTAGAGGCAGTATTAAAGGTGCCGGGACGTCCTCATAAGACCGTCAACGCTTAGTTCGAATGGGTTATGCTCCACGCGTGGCGAGGACTAATCCACGGTCTTTAATAGTTGTAGATCCACCTCATTCAATAACATACATCTTATCTAGGTTGGCAACACCTCACATAAACACATCGCGATCACTCCCCACAACACGTAGGGACAGGGGGGGGGGGGAAGGCAGGGAAAAACCAGTCGTTAAGATAACCACCGCAGTCGACCGCACAGCGAGTTCAAGTGAGCACGGAAACTGCGAATAGCTGTAGTACGGAAGACAATCAGATAAGTAGTTAGCCTAAAATTTTATAGTTTAACCATAGTTTACAACCATATAATCTCTCTAAAGTACAATCTCCGGATAGCCATCACCATTTAGCATTTCACCTAACATATATACTGCATTTAGCATACACTGACAGTTGCAGTACCAATACTGCAACTAAATAATTGTACATATTGTAAATATTTTCACCTGTATTTCAAACATAGATTTTATAGCCTAAGTGTATTGGATCTGATAATGATCGCTTGACGATCGAAACTGGTCATCCTAGTGTTTTATTAATCTCATGTAATTTATTTCAGGATTAGGGCATAACCCATCTCTTTTGGGTACATTCGTGTTGACCGACTGAAAAGCACTAAACTCTTGTTTACTAAGGCAACACTGAAAATATGGCTTCAAACACCACAATGTTCCAACTTTGAAGTAATCATATCTTCGGTTGTAATTGAGTAACGAATGTCGTTTTAGTCTAAGAACACTCAGTGAATCAAGCGCTATCATTTGAGCTCTTAACCATTCAAATAGGCGGATTCTGAGGAAAGTTATGAGTGGACATACGATATTACATCTCATTTTTTCAACAGTTTTTCTCATTGTAGCAATCATATCTTTGGTTCTAATTGAGTTACACTCTTCGGTTTGGTCTAAGAGCACCCAGTGGATCAAGCTCTATCTTTTGAGGTATTAAATATTTACATTGGTCGATTCTGAGGAATGTCATGAGTAACGAAGCGAATATTAGAAATAATTATGAAAATTTAACCGAGTCCGTCAGGCCATTCTATCCGGTCGATTTCCTTCATACCACTATTCATTGAAAGGTATTCATGCAAAGATTTGTTATCAAGTATTACAAATCACTTCACTTCCGCCTTCCTCAATTTATTTGATATTTTCAACGTTTTTCATCTTTTTCCAACTTTGAAGCAATCATATCTTTGGTTCTGATCGAGGTACTCAAGTCGTTTTAGTCTAAGAACACTCAGGGACTGAAGCCCTTTCATTTGAGACGTTAACTATTCAAATCTGCTGATTCTTCGGAATGTTATGAGTGAACATTCGATATTATATCTCATTTTTCAATATTTTTTCTCATTTTAGCAATCATATCTTTTGTTCTAATGACGGAAATTTCGTATTAGACTAGCGTTTTGTATTACAATCAACAAAGTGCAGGGTCAAACGCTTCATCGAGTTGTAATCTACTTGCCTGATCCTGTTTTAGGCCATGGAATGTTCTATGTTGCCTTATCCCGAAATAGAGAGAGCAATTATGAACAGTTGGCAGCCCTGGTGGCCTTAAGAATACGCTCAATGATATCTGTTTATGTATAAATATTACACACAAAATTCTGTTGAAATCCAATCGATAGTGTAGAAGTTATATGCATTTAAACATTGGACCTATCAGAAGGCTTAACATTATTTTGGCAACACTGTCATGGTTGGCCTCCTGGAAATTAAACTGAAATAGTCTTATCAACATGTGTGCCAATTTTGGAATAGCTCCCATGCATACCTTGCAAGATATCCAACATGGAGCTCAAATTTCTAGTGCGTTTTTTCAGCAGTTGGTAGCACTGACATCATTTCAAATAAGGACGTGAGATATTCCGGTGCACATCTTTATTCATACTAAATTTGGTTTTGATTGCTGCAGCCGTTTAGGAGTTGATAGGGGGGGGGGGACACACACACACACAGCCAGCCAGACAGACAGACATACAGACAGACAGACACACATTTTCCCGGATCGATCTCATAAGTCTACTTTTTCCTCATTTTTGCAAAATGTGAGAAGTAGGCTAAAAAATAGGTTGATGAGATCACCTTTTGTCCATGTGTGTGTGTCCCAAATGAATTCTAAAATGCCGAAGTGATTTGATTGAAACTCGGTGTGTATGTCTGCCCCTTATTATTCCCATATTCCAACGGGGTCGGGGATGAGATGTGTTGGATGTCGTTGCGGCGGATCGTTTTTACGGCCGGTTGCCCTGCCTGACGCCAACCTCATGAGAGGAGTTAATGGGAGATGAAATTAATGAAGATGAATGAAACTGGGCAAGGATGTGGAAGGAAGCAGCCGGGGCCTGTCAGAAAGTACCGTCACAGCATTTTCCTGGAGTTGGAAATGGCAAACCACGGAAAACCATTTCAAGGACAGGCGACGGTGTGGCTCGAAGCCACATCTACTAAGTTCGCTAATAGCTCGGCCCCATGGCCTAGCACTGCGCGTTAGTGAGCATAGCTACCACTGGCGGTTTGATTGAAAACTTGGTATGGACATAATACCACCTCATCTGATCTTGACGGTGCCTTTCAGATTTTGGTTGGTTGGTACCTTAGTTTAGGGGCTGCGACAACGTGGTCATGTAGCCCCGTGTACTTTGGGTGTGTGTAGAATCTGTCTGATAACCAGAGTTAATTGTGGTGGCTGTATTACTGTGTGTTTCTGTTTTCAATTCAAGTAAGAACTGCAGACTTTTTTTTTCAAGTAGTTCCTACTTTTGCCGCCAAACGCCACCGTCAACGGCTACTAGTTCAGAACATGGTTACCAGACGCCACCGCAGTCGGCTCCTGGCAGCGAACATAGGAACCTAAGAGCGTTTGTGAAATGTTTAACAATAATTTAGCTTCACACGGGTGTAATTAGTGGAAGGTTCTTTAACATGCCATAAATCTATGACATGGGACCAGCGTGCCGGTTTTACTTCCCCTCCGAAGGAAGGCATACAGAGGGATTTTTAACGCTCATAAAATATCCGACGACTTCGGCCGGGTTTGAACCCGCGATCTTGGGCTTAGAAGCTCAGCATGCTACCAACTACGCCACCGAAGCCACTCCTTTCAGACTTTAATGCGTTTCACCACTCCAACATGGAAGCATACTTCACTGGCATTCTATATCTCCGCAATGATACTGATATCAGCCCAAAAGTTTGTATGGTGATAAAGGGTGCTTTTATAAGTTGACCCAAAAGTCTGTTAAGTCTTCTTTCTTTATTCGTGTCAGAAGTATCAACTTTACATACAAATATTTGAAAAAGAATATGAATTGTGAATAGGCCTACAGGATATCTACATTTCTACCATACATTATACAGATCTTCTTCTTCCAGTTTCGAATAACCCATTTGGAGGGTAGGATGATTCAACGTTGGCTATTGTCCATTGTATTCAATTTCCGTTTTTTCCAAATTTCTTTCATCCTTCTAGAGTGACGATCTTTCTCCTCCTGAGTCCACTTTCTGCCAGTTGTTTGTTTCTTCCTTTCTTGAAATTTTGCCTTTTGAATAGTTTCTCGGAAGAGTGATCAGTTTGCTATTGTGTCTGTCTGAATTTTGGCGTTTGTCAAATCTTTGTCAATTTCAATGAACCATGTGGGTTTGGAATTATAACTAGTCAGTAAGTTGAAGATCTGTTTAGTTAGTCTACTGTTTTCCATTCTATAGATGTGCCCAAAAAACTGTAATCTTCTCTTTCTCATTATACAGGTCTATGAAACAAACAAATCACGTATTGAGAAACACATTTGAGAGCTAGATGATTTTTGCCCAGTATTGGGCGAAGCGACGTCAATATCACTGGAGGAGGCTGCGATCAAATCTTTCATAGTTTACTTTGAAGGACATAAGTCACACTAACATATGTGTTGGATTGTCTGCTGCTCTCCACAGTCATAGAGTGATGAGTTGCTGTTAAGTACAAAACGAACATGGTGGCCAAGCGAAGTTAAAATATGTAAATGTTAATTTCACCAGATGTTACCATCCAAGCGCAGTGAAATTTTGTACGGTAAATCATTATACACGATTGATCTTCTGATCTACTTCGTAGGTTCATTATTCAAACATTCCCTTCGATCACATGAGTAGGAAAAAAAATTAAACGTAATTTTATAATTTTGCACAGTCACCAGCTTGATTGAGAGGGAGACCGTCTTGGCCTTAAGTTCGAACCATATCGGCATTCGCCTGCAGTAAAAGTGGAAAACCGCGGAAAATCACTTCCAGGATGGCTGCTGTGAGAATTGAACCCACCACTTCCCAGTTTTGCCTCACGAGGCTGAGGGCTCAACCCTCAGACCACAATATTAGATTTCTTGGCATAGCCAGTTATCGAACCTAAACCTCCGTGGTGACAGCCCAGAATGCTACCAGCTACGCCATGAGGTGCTCTGTTACTTTACTATTAGGGTCCTAGATGTGGCACGATTGGAACAGTTGCCGATTCAGAATAGCCTGCTTTGAATTCTGGTATTATATTATGAATAAAATGAATAGAGGAATCCCTGCACTCGATATCCAACATTTTCAGCAAACAACGTACTCATAAAGTAGGGTTTATTTCATCATTTTGAAATGTAGCAATACATATAGAAATACTGCAAGCCATTAAAAGTGGTTTTGTACTTCTCAACCAAAGCAGAACAAAACAGATTTGTGACTAGTAATTCGAGAGTATCCTAAATGGCACTATTTGTGCACCAAGTGGAAATGTAACACGCGCATACATTACCAGTTTATAACAGTGAATCATAACGCTTCACTGATTTTGATATGTTTCACGGACTACACATAATATTTTACACGATACAATGAAGCAAATGGATATAATTGAAAGTGAGATTTCAACAGTTCCATTTAGAAATACTGGATTCATTAAAACATTTCAAAATGGTAGCGAAATGCAGTGTGATATATTTTACATAATTGTTGCAAGTATCAAAGGTGCCTAACCATTTATGACAATGTGTAATGCAGTGCAGTGTTCTACTCCTCCATACGCGTTAATGCATGTCCATTGTGCCCCTGCACTCTACTAGGAAATAAATGTATGTGAGGTCGAATATCAATGTGTTAATGTGTTTTAGCTTGCTTGGTGACTCATTCAGGAACATTGTGACATCGTAGTCATGTAACCTCGTTTATATTGGTGTGTGTGGAGGTGAGTGATAACCTGTGTCATTGTGATGGCTCCTGTAGTCTGATTATTTCTAAATGAGACTGGGATTGAGTAAGGATTCCTCTTTAAAAATAGTATGCGTATCAACACATTTGTTGAAAAATATATTGAATTAAAGTACATGTTTTGGACCTTCGATGGAGCCTTCTTCAGCTTATATCTAAGGTCAAATGTATTCCAATTAAAACGTAACATAAGCTACTTTAAAACATAGTCATTTCACAATGGTTATAATAGGTAGTAATAGGTTATAATAGCTCGAAAACTACTAAATTGGACTCCTTAAATAATCTTCTTCTTCTCCAGCATGATTAATCCCACTTATGTGGGGTCGCTGATGCGGATATTCCTCCTCCACGTTGTTCTATCCCGGACCATTTCCTCCACAAGCCCCCGCTGTTTCATGCTTTCTTGAATGCTGTCCATCCATCGCTTTCTGGGTAGTCCTCGACTCCGTTTCCCTGGTGGAAGCATTCGCATCATCCTATTTCCCACATAATCTTGATCTCGTCTTTTAACATGGCCATACCACCTGAACCCAGCTTCTCTGAATTTCTCAGAAACATGCACCACGTTAAGACGTCTACTAATCACTTCATTTCTCACTTTTTCCAACCTTGTATGTCCACTTGCCCATCTCAGTATTCGCATTTCTGCCACGTCCAGTTCTTCTGTCCATCTCCTAGTTATCTGCCAGGTTTCTGCCCCGTATATCATTGCTGGGCTCACCACGGCCTCGTGTACCCCTTAAATAATCAATCACAATAATATTTTTTTTAAAAATCTATTTTCAAACATCTTTTTATCCAAGACTTATCGGTGAAGGTAGACCAGAATTACCTTACTGAACAGGTCAAACTGCCATGTTACGAGTTTTGAGGGATAGTGGATGTTAGAGACGTAATACTACGATACTGCGTGCATAATAATGGCGTGTGTGCTGTTAATTCCTAGATCTCCGGTGTCGGATAAGTATCACATCGAAAATTACGTAGTATTACCTTTGTATAAGTTATACTGTAATTGAGCTGTCATGTGTGCACAATGCACAATAGGTGCGACCTCATGGTCAGATGACCAGCAACAATACCTAGCTGGGTCCAGTTGTAATTAGCAAGCTGGAGAAACGGTACAAAACGCCCGTGCTAGCCTACTCAACTCAGAGCCACGTTGAACATGTAATTACAAGGCAAAAACACAGTCCCGTTTGAACAAGTTGGTGAGAAGTTTTTGAACCGAGCATAGACCTACATTAGGGAGTTTAGAATGCAGTTATTTTTGTAGAATATTTAAGTCATCTTTTGGCATGTTTTGGCTGCTATTTCATGGAGCTTTTCTATATAATGAATTATTGCTTATTGTCTGGTGTTAAATAGGAAAACAATGCCATCAGCAAATGCTAGGTAATCAAGATGAATTTTGTTTCGGAGACATCTACCAATATTTATACCTTTAGTCTCATTTTGCAATATCCTAATCTTCTTTTCCAGGACTAAATTAAACAGTAATGGATATAGTAGTTAGTTAGTTATTGTTGTTTTAAGGAGCGGAACTATGAGGTCATCTGCCCTTGGTAATGGAGATAAACCGTCTCTTTGCCTGAACTGTATTGACTTTGAATGGTTCTGAAATTTCTCCTAAAAATTTTACTTTTTATGTTGTGTCAGACAGCGTTTGCTTGATCAATTCCCTTGTTTTCTTGTCAACTTGAAATTCCTTTAACACGTTAAACAGTGTCTGGTGGTTTACAGAATCACATGCGGTTTTTGAAATCAACAAATGTGACTGCTGTTTGTCTGGTTTTGCGAATTTGAAGAATGGTTTTGCGGTTTAAAATCTTCTCTGTACTAACCCATTGGGACATATGGTCTAGAAATAGTATGGAACCTCCTCACAATCAGCTATCTCGAAATAATAGAGAGTGTCAAGTCAGATCTTCAACTGACTGAATAGTTACAAATCCAAGCTCACATGGTTCATTGAAATTGACAAAGATTTGACAAACGCCAGAATTCAGACAGACACAATAGCAAACAGATCACTCTTCAGAGAAGCTATTCAAAAGGCAGAATTTCAAGAAAGAAAGAAAGAAAGAAAGAAAGAAAGAAAGAAAGAAAGAAAGAAACAAACAAACAAATAAACAAACAAGCAAACAACTCGCAGAATGTGGACTCAAGAGGAGAAAGATTGACACTCTAGAAGGGCGAAGGACATTTGGAAACAAAGGAAATTGAACACAATGGACAATAGCCAAAGTTGATTAATTGTACCCACCAAATGGGTATTCGAAAGAAGAAGAAGAGAGTGTCAAGTCACGATTCTTAAAATATGTGCTGAGAGTTGGAAAGATGGCCTCTACAATAATGGTGTACGAGCTAGTGAGGGAAACCTTTTACATAGATGAATTGAGACTGAAAATACCATTGCCAGCTACAGGACCATCTACATATCTATTAAACTGTAGAAAAGCAAAGAGAAGAGAGATTGACCCAGACTTCTATAACACTGACGCCATGATGGACAGAACGTGGACCATCGAGAATCAAGAACAGAGACATAAACTACGAGACTCACCATTCATGGCATTCATTATAATATTTGCTTAACCAGATCTTACCATAGCCCGAGTGATAAATGTACATGTATATTATGCGACGAAAGGTGTACCAAGTACCATACAACGACATGCCGCAAAGGAGCAATGTCACTTAGTGAATAAATAAAGGGTGGTCAAATGCAAACGAGACGGACGATATAACGAGCATGGCGCGGACGGTGGTAACGCAGGTAAGTGTGTGTATAGCAGTGCCCTCTATTGGGAATAAGCAAGTAACCGCGAGAACGTTCACCGCTGTGCTATTTGTCTGTTAGACGTGCTCAATGTGAGGTCAGTGAGTCGTGTGAGCGGCCGACGTCATTATGGATGCTGGGAACGAGGAACAGCGAGGTGTAGTGCGGTTTTAGACTGGGGAAGGAGTGTCATGAGTGAAATCCATACCCGAATGTCTGCTGTGCCCTGAAGAAACTCAAGAAAGACATTCGTTGCCATCGATTTGCTTCGGATGCAGAGGTGCTCGCCTGGGTACAATCATGGTTCCGGAAGCAACCACAAACATTTTTCCAAGAAGGCATGGACCGTCTTTTCCCACAGTGGGATAAGTATATTAACGGTTATGGTGAATACTTTTGAAATAACTCACAAAATACTTCGTTTTTGTCCATCAGTCTCGTTTTCATGTAATAACAGTTATGGCGAGTCTTTTGAAATAACACACAGTGTACTTACTTTTTTTTTTCATCTGTCTCGTTTTCATTTGACTGCTTCTGTCTAGTTTTTATTTGACTGCATCTGTATCGTTTTCATTTGACTGCACCTTATAGTAAACATGAATACCCATTTTGGCAATCCTTCTTCCTTTACTGTGTGTGATCCTGTTAGGATGTTTAGTTCAGTTGTTCCAATATAGGAAATAATCCATTTCATAAGTATTCATCTTGTTGTTCCATCGTCTGGTGTACGTACGGACTAGCTTCATTGTCCAAATGCGGATATGGGGCACAGTACGGGCTTGTTTGTATCTACTCTTAGGTATAAAAACCAGTTATGTTCAGAACTTGTATTTTTTGTACTTTCATTTGAGGCGCTTGACCATCACGGTCATTAATCTCCGCGTACTGTGCGTGTGTATGTCACTAAACTCTTCCTAAACAGCTGGACGGATAATGACGAATATTTTTATGTACGTTTGAGTGGATCCCTGTATGGTTTAAATTCACAATAGGTCCAGGTAGATGGCGTAGCGACGCAAATGTACGATGAACACACTTTAAGAACCACAAGATACAGTAAAAAAAAACTGTCGTCATGGAAACCACTAGCCTTAGTGAAAACTAAGTCTCAGCTCAACCGAGTCCTCTATCCCCACTAATTTTCCCAAGCGCAATACCTTGGCAGTGGTTTCTTCTGAAAAGTTCATGAATGTGATGGTTGATTCCTCAGTTTAGGGGCTGCGACAACGCTGTCATGTAGCCCCGTGTACTTTTAGGTGTGTGTAGAATCTGTCTGATCACCGGTGGTAATTGTGATGGCTGTATTAGTGTGTGTATCTGTTTTAATTCAAGTAAGGACTGCAGACATTGAATTTTTTCAAGTAGTTCCTGTCGCCTCCGTAGCGTAGCAGTCAGCATGGTTAGCTGCCGCCCCGGAGGTCCTGGGATCGATTCCCGGCTCTGCCACGAAATTTGAAAAGAGGTATGAGGACTGGAACGGGGTCTACTCAGCCTCGGGTGTTCCAAATGAGTAGAGGGGGTTCGATTCCCACCTCAGCCATCCTCGAAGTGGTTTTCCGTGGTTTCCCACGTCGTCTTCGGGCAAATGCCGGGATGGTACTGTCCCCGTAAATCCGGATAGTAGGCTGTCAGATATCCGCCCCCTCAATCGGATTGCCAATAATCAAACGCACCGGCACAGCTACATCAATGAAAATGGCACTGACAGATACTACCGAGATTAGAGCACAGCAGTTAACAAGAAATTATTGTGGAACACACCAAAATATACGGGGGTTCATACTTACCTTTACTTACCTCTTCAAATTAATCTCGGGTATGGGTTGCCAACTGGATCACTTAAAGTATGCTCACACAATAACCTCCACCATGATATTTAAAATGAACCAAAACGGAAACAAGAAACTTTAAACTGTACAATAATTTATTTCACATAAAGGGAATGACTTTAACAAAAACTCAACAAAATACACGTGGCAATCAGAAGCCATTGTCAATATAACCATGTCCTCCTGTAGGACTTGTAGACGTTACATACAAAATTTTATCTTTCACTTGCTTATAAAGAACGTAATAATAGTAATACACTTGGAATGGATGAGGGAATTGGAACGAGACATGTAGCAATTGTTTTCCTCTTTCATAAACATCACACTTTATTTATAACTGCAAGCCTGTTACGTGGTCGACCTGGGCCTCTAACATACAGTTGTCAGGCCAGCTGCGATCCACCCTACATCATGTCGCATGCCCACGTCGTCAAGTGGACCCACCTGTCCAGCTAACCTTAGCATATGCTCGTAACCTCAGAGCCTAGCTCCTTTTCAAACGCTTTAAATGTCCTCAACTCAACTCAAATATTATCACGCAAATCTTTTAAATGCTTCATTCACATGTTACTGGATTACTCTAATAATCCCAAAACTTGTTTAATTACATAATCCATATGTATACTTAGCGTTCTTTAGAGTATATTAACAAAACTCTTAATGTTTATAACAAATGCTCATTAATTGTTTAAAACAATTATAAATTGTTTATAATATTGTCAAATGACAATTCAAAAATCTATACACGCCTCTATTAATTCCTTTCATTACAAATATTATTAAAGATATTTACACAATTATTTACAATATTTATAATATTGATTTTAGAAATACATTAAACCGCACGTTTATCCGGTTGATAATTACTCAAATCAGGTTAATATAATCGACCAATGAAGGTTAGTTATATTTATGCTTATATTCAGGTTTAATAAGTTTTAATAATTATTATTATTATTTGTGACGGTAACCTCCATTCAAAATCGTTATCTCAAATTATTCAAACACTCTTGTTAATTTTAACAGTAATTTCACATGATTAATTTTCAAAGGACCTGGACAATAAACTCAGCGGAAAAATACTTCGCTTCAAACGCACAAAATTGCATAAAATAGGCCCAGAATTCATCATATATTTCAATATATATGGCATAAAAATCTTCCACAATATCTACAAAAACCTCCACTTACAAATTCTTCAACAACATTAATATTACTGTGGGAATCTCCTTCACTTATTCAAGGGCATTATTCATCAGCGACTTTTACATGTCCACTGAACTAACGATTATACATCCATAGTTCCACTTTAAAAATTCTTATATTCATTAATAGTTTCAAAACTGTTATTTATTTAACCTTCGTGGGTTTCATTCATGAATCGATATGAAGTAAAAATTTGCCAATCACAAATAAATTTAATAGCAAATACGATTATACACGCCTTTCTGGTCTATCAAAATTGAGATTAATATCTCCTAAGTATCGTAGTATAAAAATACTATCTTCAAACAAAGTACATCTAAACTGCATAAATAGTCGAATAGAATACAATTAGACTTTGGAATGCAAACATTATTGTTCCAATCTAGAATTGAGAAAAATTCCTATCAAATGTTCATTACTATGTAGTGTATTCAATAAATCGTAATCAATGTTCATATTTCACAAAATTGTCTGTAATGCAATGGTAATGACGATAACTGACGATAAATGTCTATGTTGCAATCATGTTCATAAAACGACTAGTATTTCCAAGATCGTCGATACAGAAATAGATTTTAACGCTCTAAAATCTTTTAATTATTCTTCTTTCTTGAGGATGACAGAAAATTGGTCAAAGTAATTTACTGAATAGAATTACTTTAATAAAATGACACGCTGTCTGAATTCAAATCTGCCATGGAAAAACGTTAACTTTACAGTCAAATCGTGACTACAAAAATATGCAAATTACTGAAAGAATATAAATTATCAGTCTCAACTGATCCAAAAATATTTAACTATGCCACTGACATAACAATGTCTTAATAAATCGTAGAAAAAGGCATAACTCATCGAAGTGTACTGAGTACAGAATTATCAAGCAAGAATATGGGGCATAATATATATGGGACAAAAATATGGGAAAAATGGTTGCTCAGATATCGCTAAATGACTCAAATAAAACAAGAAACGTTCACGACTACCTTATCTGTTGATTGAAGTTCCAGAGGAAAATCTTCCAAAGAAGACTGGTGATGGCTCCATTTCACCAAAAAGATGTGCTCCGACCTCGAACCTGGAACCAGCGCCCTCGGAGAATAGAACTGCTTCCTCCTCCGGAAATTGCACTGCTCCGTGTATACGATAGACATCCTTCTGGCAAAACTCTTCTTTGTGAGCCGGGTCTACCCTGGCCTCTCTTGATAGTTCCCTGAAGTTCTGGTAGAAATTCGCCATGAAGTTTATTGCAGTTATTTCCGTAGAAATATTCATAGTTGTGGAGTATGAATACGTTTCCACTGCCATTTGATATAATTCAGCGTTGGACCACGATGCATGAGTGTAGTTGGATATTCACTACGGGCTCGCTTTTGTAGAAAGACGATTAGCGAAGTTCCATGCTGCTATTTCACTCCATTGATATATGTCCCAATTGCATTAAAGTCCTTAGCCTTCCATCTCCATTTCCGTTATAATAGTTGAAAGAACTGCGATATTATATTGTTCCATGTTAGAATGCAGCGTTATAACACCAAAAGCAATACGTAGTAGCACGGTTGCAATACCAGTGTCAGCCGTAGCGTAAAATGTGATGGTATAAAAGTGCTTCTCAGACGGCGAGAAAATCACTTTTGTCTGCCGTCTTAAAATGCCAATATCTTTCGAATTATAATCTTGAAAATGTTCAACCTTTCTACACACTTTAATATAGTACTGCACAATCGAATTAGCTTAAAGGCATTAGTCAACTCTTGATATATTATCTTATAGACGCGTTAATGTGTGCGTTTCAACTTCGCCTAGTTTCAAACACCGTAAAATGGAACTGCGGCACGCTCGAAGCTCGTTCGATGCGGTGGGCTTTACCACACGCTAAAGACGACTTGTTTCACTTGAAAACGAATATGTGACATCAGAAATGTATATGCGGTATGAGACACATGAGATATGAGATATGAGAGCAATATACATGAGCTATGAGAGCTCCTCTCTGCTGTGCAAGACCTTTTATCAACTTCTTAAGGGGCGTATCCATCCCTTCCATAGCTTGTTTCTCCGTCATTGCTAGAATTTCTAACTTTGGCAATACTTGACGGATTTTCAAATTTCAAAAACTCAAAAATAATTTCTTCAAAATTCCAAATCAATGCCATAACTGAAAATAGTTTTCCACAATTCTGCATTCCAAAAGTAATTAAATATGATAGTTTCAGTAATCTCCGTCTCCCTCCTAACTATCATTCATTGGTTCGAGTCTTTCCTCCAATCGCGTAACTTCTTCCTCAGCACAATTCCATGTTTCCCTGCGACTGCGTCGTAAATCTCAGATCTTTCTCGAACAAAATCATGACGTCACCAAGAATCTCAGCTCAAGCAGCCTACTTGCGTGAAGTCTGCGTCATCCGTGCTTACGTCATAGATATCCACGTCACAACTATGACAGCCATAACTTAACTCACATTTTCCAATACAGCCGTCGTGGTCTCAATATAATTCAATTTACGGGGGCATTCTCCCTTCACCACGTTTTAAAAACAGTTGCAAATTGTTTTTAAACTCTGTGTTATAAATATCTCAATTCACTTGAACACGAAATTGAATTATCATTGGCTTACTCTTGTATGATATTTCCTCTATGTTCCTTAATCATAAGTCTCTTCTACTCTGGTTTGTGTGTGGCTAATGCATTCTCTCCTCTCTACTTTCTCTTCTGTCCAGTATTTCTATTTTCCAAGTTCTGATGACTTGTAGAAGGACCAGGATCGATCACTACATCCTGTCTTTTCTTTTGGTTTTCAGCTTCCTTCTCCCGTAATTCCTTAAGATACTGCTGACTTTCTTTCTCTCTCTCTTGATATTTGTCGGGTGTCATAACCTGACCTTGAGAATTCTGATTTCGATTCTGGTAATTTCTATTGTAATTCCTATTGTAGCCCTGGTTATTGTAGTATCTACCTCTTCCATTGTTATAATTTCCTCTATTATTATTCCAGCCTTTTCTTTGCTGATATGGACGGTAACCTTGCGATCTGTGGTTGCGAAAGTGATGGTTCCTGTGAGGACCTACATTTTCAGTTTTCTCTTCATTGGGCTTGTCAGTTTGCTGAACTTGATCCATATAGACTGTATTGATGTCTTTGAATTCGTGCCTCTGACCTTTTTGTACCACATTTGGCATCGGACTCGTGTAGTCAAGCCTTCTCAACAATTCGTCCATACTGGTCAAATCCCTGATGTTTGACGATATGATGAGTCTTCTCACCTCCACAGGCAACATACGAGAAATCGCATCTATCAACTGCTCTGTTGACAATGGGGGTTGCAAAAATCTCAAGCGTGATAACTGGCTCGTGAAAAAATCAGCGTACCGTGTTGGAAGAGTACCTGAATACTTCCTTGAGTATACCTCAGCTCTTAGTGAATTCTGTGCTTCGATGGACCAGAATCGATTTATCAGTGCCTCTGCAAATTCGTCAAAATTACTGAATGTATAGCGAAATGCTCTGAACCATTCAAGGGGTCCTCCAGCTAGAAATCTCTCCACTATCCTCATCTCTCTTTCTCTGGGAATGTGAGCTTCAATGAAATAGTCTTTCAGGTTCCTGATATATTCTATCGGTGTTAGACTATCAGTATTGCTAAATTTTTGAGGTTTGTCCTCGAAGTTCCGGATGACTGTCACATTTCTCGGATATGAATCCATGTAATTCTTCCCACTATCACGATATCTCCATTCAGGTTCAATATTCCTATCCTCTTCTTCTTCTCGGAATCTGGATATACGTTCCTCAGGACTAATATCTCTCTCTTCTGTAGCGAGGTTACATCGTCTGACGTAATTCCTATCATCTTCACCAGTCAAGCCTTCTGGATCCTTATCCGAGATTTCCGTGATGACTTTCCTGATTAACTCTTCTTTATAGGTTTCCATCATGCTGGCTTCTCCTAGTTTCAAATTCTGAAGTTTGCTCGTAGTTTCATTAACATCAGAGACAACCTTATGAATTTGTTCCTCTAACGCGGATTTTAATGCTTGCACGTCCTGACCTATTTGAGTTCTATCCTCTACCTGCTTTTCGGATAGCGAATCCATCCTTATACTCAAGTCCTTCCTAATTTGCACTACCTCATTATTAATGTCTACTTGTGTACTGGCAAGTTTTCTTTCAATTCGTTCCTGAATCTGAGTTACATGTTCCCCACTTGACCTATTCCATTCATCTTTCCACACCGTTACATTTGCAGTTAACATTTCCGCAATATCTACTTCAATGTCTTCCTTAAGTAAACGATTATGATCTAATACTTGGGTTCTCATGACCTCTACATCATACTTTAATCCTGCTAAAGAAGCTGTTGTCCTAACAGACTCGTCAACCAACCTAGTTGTTAATGCACTAATGTTACGAGTACAAAGTGTTTTTGAAGTTTCAATTTCTTCTCTTACTTTATTAACATCAGTTTGAACTTTAGCAATATCTACAAAAACAGTGTTAACTTCTACTTGTATCTTAGTTATATCGCTTTGCATCTCATTTACATCTGAATGAATGTTATTAATGTCTACTTGAACATTTGACACATCGGTTCGAACATTTATAATCTCTCTTTGAACCTCTTCTACTTTATCTTGTACAGTAGCAACATCGTTCCTAACAACAATTACTTCAGCTCTAGCACAGGAAATATCACCCCGAACATTAGCAACATCAAGTTTCAACATAGTAAGATCTTTCTGTACCTTAGAAACATCAGTCTTAACATCAGAAACATCTTTATGCACATTGGACAAATCTTTATGGACATTGGACACGTCTGTGCGCATGTCAGTTACAGCATTCTCGATTCCCTGGGTACTGATCTGTAAACGCGACATATCATTTTCTAAGTTTGCAGAACTGGTCTGAAGAACTTTCATATTCTCCTCCATTCTAGCAGACATATTACTGGAATTCTCCTCCATCATCTGCTTCATACTGTTATTCAAGCTAGCTTTCAACTCCTTCGCACTTTCATCCAGCCTAATAGACAAATTAGCCGACAAACTGTTGGACATCTCCTCCAACATTTTCCTCATACTTTCATCTGCCATTTCAATATTATTCAAAAATAGACTGCGTTAGGGACATACATCAAACAGAGCAAAATAACAACATCTGAGCAACATTCTTCACCATATATAAGTTTGAGCAATTTTCTGTCTTAAATCTAACTTATAATTACCTTATAATTAACCTTCGTAGACACTTCATGTTGAAATAAACTCAAGCACATGTTCAAATTTCTTTGGTTCATTTTAAAATATCCTAACACAAATAATTTACATTTACAATTCAAATAGTTTAATTTTATCTTTAATATGACGAAACTTGTCATAAGCCGGTCACATAAAATAAGACTCCAGATCATAGGCGATTTTTCTAAGTTTCCAGCCTATTTAACCTCTCTCAAGTTGTATAAGATCTGATCTTTTCTGAGTGTAATTTTCCTAATACAACACAACATTTAATCCCTATATAATCACACTCTCAAATTCTACAATTGGCCAAGATATCTAACAAAGAATCAACCTCTTTATTTGAGTCTTCACAATCCCATTGACATCGATAACTTGGTAATCCAATGTTATTCGAACACTCCACAAAATTGCGGTGCCAATTCTACTGCAATAACTTGGTAATCCAATGTTTTGCTGATCGAACGTGTCAATTCTACTGGCGTTCAACCTGGTAATCCAGTTTTGTTGAACGTGCCAATCGAGCCAATCGAGCTGATCGAGCCCCATGTTTTAGGGTCGCCAATCCTACTGTCCCCGTAAATCCGGATAGTAGGCTGTCAGATATCCGCCCCCTCAATCGGATTGCCAATAATCAAACGCACCGGCACAGCTACATCAATGAAAATGGCACTGACAGATACTACCGAGATTAGAGCACAGCAGTTAACAAGAAATTATTGTGGAACACACCAAAATATACGGGGGTTCATACTTACCTTTACTTACCTCTTCAAATTAATCTCGGGTATGGGTTGCCAACTGGATCACTTAAAGTATGCCCACACAATAACCTCCACCATGATATATAAAATGAACCAAAACGGAAACAAGAAACTTTAAACTGTACAATAATTTATTTCACATAAAGGGAATGACTTTAACAAAAACTCAACAAAATACACGTGGCAATCAGAAGCCATTGTCAATATAACCATGTCCTCCTGTAGGACTTGTAGACGTTACATACAAAATTTTATCTTTCACTTGCTTATAAAGAACGTAATAATAGTAATACACTTGGAATGGATGAGGGAATTGGAACGAGACATGTAGCAATTGTTTTCCTCTTTCATAAACATCACACTTTATTTATAACTGCAAGCCTGTTACGTGGTCGACCTTGGCCTCTAACATACAGTTGTCAGGCCAGCTGCGATCCACCCTACATCATGTCGCATACCCACGTCGTCAAGTGGATCCACCTGTCCAGCTAACCTTAGCATATGCTCGTAACCTCAGAGCCTAGCTCCTTTTCAAACGCTTTAAATGTCCTCAACTCAACTCAAATATTATCACGCAAATCTTTTAAATGCTTCATTCACATGTTACTGGATTACCCTAATAATCCCAAAACTTGTTTAATTACATAATCCATATGTATACTTAGCGTTCTTTAGAGTATATTAACAAAACTCTTAATGTTTATAACAAATGCTCATTAATTGTTTATAACAATTATAAATTGTTTATAATATTGTCAAATGACAATTCTAAAATCTATACACGCCTCTATTAATTCCTTTCATTACAAATATTATTAAAGATATTTACACAATTATTTACAATATTTATAATATTGATTTTAGAAATACATTAAACCACACGTTTATCCGGTTGATAATTACTCAAATCAGGTTAATATAATCGACCAATGAAGGTTAGTTATATTTATGCTTATATTCAGGTTTAATAAGTTTTAATAATTATTATTATTATTTGTGACGGTAACCTCCATTCAAAATCGTTATCTCAAATTATTCAAACACTCTTGTTAATTTTAACAGTAATTTCACATGATTAATTTTCAAAGGACCTGGACAATAAACTCAGCGGAAAAATACTTCGCTTCAAACGCACAAAATTGCATAAAATAGGCCCAGAATTCATCATATATTTCAATATATATGGCATAAAAATCTTCCACAATATCTACAAAAACCTCCACTTACAAATTCTTCAACAACATTAATATTACTGTGGGAATCTCCTTCACTTATTCAAGGGCATTATTCATCAGCGACTTTTACATGTCCACTGAACTAACGATTATACATCCATAGTTCCACTTTAAAAATTCTTATATTCATTAATAGTTTCAAAACTGTTATTTATTTAACCTTCGTGGGTTTCATTCATGAATCGATATGAAGTAAAAATTTGCCAATCACAAATAAATTTAATAGCAAATACGATTATACACGCCTTTCTGGTCTATCAAAATTGAGATTAATATCTCCTAAGTATCGTAGTATAAAAATACTATCTTCAAACAAAGTACATCTAAACTGCATAAATAGTCGAATAGAATACAATTAGACTTTGGAATGCAAACATTATTGTTCCAATCTAGAATTGAGAAAAATTCCTATCAAATGTTCATTACTATAGTGTATTCAATAAATCGTAATCAATGTTCATATTTCACAAAATTGTCTCTAATGCAATGGTAATGACGATAACTGACGATAAATGTCTATGTTGCAATCATGTTCATAAAACGACTAGTATTTCCAAGATCGTCGATACAGAAATAGATTTTAACGCTCTAAAATCTTTTAATTATTCTTCTTTCTTGAGGATGACAGAAAATTGGTCAAAGTAATTTACTGAATAGAATTACTTTAATAAAATGACACGCTGTCTGAATTCAAATCTGCCATGGAAAAACGTTAACTTTACAGTCAAATCGTGACTACAAAAATATGCAAATTACTGAAAGAATATAAATTATCAGTCTCAACTGATCCAAAAATATTTAACTATGCCACTGACATAACAATGTCTTAATAAATCGTAGAAAAAGGCATAACTCATCGAAGTGTACTGAGTACAGAATTATCAAGCAAGAATATGGGGCATAATATATATGGGACAAAAATATGGGAAAAATGGTTGCTCAGATATCGTTAAATGACTCAAATAAAACAAGAAACGTTCACGACTACCTTATCTGTTGATTGAAGTTCCAGAGGAAAATCTTCCAAAGAAGACTGGTGATGGCTCCATTTCACCAAAAAGATGTGCTCCGACCTCGAACCTGGAACCAGCGCCCTCGGAGAATAGAACTGCTTCCTCCTCCGGAAATTGCACTGCTCCGTGTATACGATAGACATCCTTCTGGCAAAACTCTTCTTTGTGAGCCGGGTCTACCCTGGCCTCTCTTGATAGTTCCCTGAAGTTCTGGTAGAAATTCGCCATGAAGTTCATTGCAGTTATTTCCGTAGAAATATTCATAGTTGTGGAGTATGAATACGTTTCCACTGCCATTTGATATAATTCAGCGTTGGACCACGATGCATGAGTGTAGTTGGATATTCACTACGTGCTCGCTTTTGTAGAAAGACGATTAGCGAAGTTCCATGCTGCTATTTCACTCCATTGATATATGTCCCAATTGCATTAAAGTCCTTAGCCTTCCATCTCCATTTCCGTTATAATAGTTGAAAGAACTGCGATATTATATTGTTCCATGTTAGAATGCAGCGTTATAACACCAAAAGCAATATGTAGTAGCACGGTTGCAATACCAGTGTCAGCCGTAGCGTAAAATGTGATGGTATAAAAGTGCTTCTCCGGCGGCGAGAAAATCACTTTTGTCTGCCGTCTTAAAATGCCAATATCTTTCGAATTATAATCTTGAAAATGTTCAACCTTTCTACACACTTTAATATAGTACTGCACAATCGAATTAGCTTAAAGGCATTAGTCAACTCTTGATATATTATCTTATAGACGCGTTAATGTGTGCGTTTCAACTTCGCCTAGTTTCAAACACCGTAAAATGGAACTGCGGCACGCTCGAAGCTCGTTCGATGCGGTGGGCTTTACCACACGCTAAAGACGACTTGTTTCACTTGAAAACGAATATGTGACATCAGAAATGTATATGCGGTATGAGACACATGAGATATGAGATATGAGAGCTATATACATGAGCTATGAGAGCTCCTCTCTGCTGTGCAAGACCTTTTATCAACTTCTTAAGGGGCGTATCCATCCCTTCCATAGCTTGTTTCTCCGTCATTGCTAGAATTTCTAACTTTGGCAATACTTGACGGATTTTCAAATTTCAAAAACTCAAAAATAATTTCTTCAAAATTCCAAATCAATGCCATAACTGAAAATAGTTTTCCACAATTCTGCATTCCAAAAGTAATTAAATATGATAGTTTCAGTAATCTCCGTCTCCCTCCTAACTATCATTCATTGGTTCGAGTCTTTCCTCCAATCGCGTAACTTCTTCCTCAGCACAATTCCATGTTTCCCTGCGACTGCGTCGTAAATCTCAGATCTTTCTCGAACAAAATCATGACGTCACCAAGAATCTCAGCTCAAGCAGCCTACTTGCGTGAAGTCTGCGTCATCCGTGCTTACGTCATAGATATCCACGTCACAACTATGACAGCCATAACTTAACTCACATTTTCCAATACAGCCGTCGTGGTCTCAATATAATTCAATTTACGGGGGCAGTACCTTCTTCAAGGCCACGGCCGCCTCCTTCCCTCTTCCTTGCCTATCCATCCTGACCATCCATTACCTTCCCTCATGAGGCCCCTGTTTGCTTTGCAGGTGAGGCCACCTGGGCGAGGTGCCAATCACACCTCACCAGTTGAATCCACTCCGATTAGATGTTCCCAGCTCTAGGACACTTCCCGTAGAGGCGGTAGTGGTGAGTTCCCTCGCTGAGTCCGTGGGTTCCACCAACCTGGAGGGTAAACGACTAAGAAAAAGAAATGTTCCTACTTTTGCCGTCAAACACCACCGTCAACGACCAACTAGTTCAGAACTTAGTTACCTGATGCCACCGCAGTCGGCTCTTGACGACGAACATAGGAACCTAAGAACGTTAGTCAAATGTTTAACCTATATAATTTAGCTTCACACAGGTGTAATTAGTGGATGGTTTTTAACATGCCACAAATATATGACATGGGACCGCCGGTTTTACCTCCCCTCCGAAGGATGGCATACTGCGGGATTTTTACCGTTCGTAAAAAAAACTGATGACTTCGGCCGGGTTTGAACCTGCTATCTTGGGCATAGAAGCTCAGCATTCTACCAACTACGCCACCGAAGCCGCACATGAATAATTGTCTTTATGAGAATAATTCATACTTATGTTTCTGTACCATGGGTGATGGTGATGTCGAATTATTGGTATTTGTCGTAGGCTTCAAAACATGCGTAAATCACTAGCATCGTAGGTTGGCGTTCTTTGACATTTCAGTACGTATCATCGAAAATAAACAGCATGTAAGTTTGTTTGAGTGGGTCCCTGTATGGTTTAGATTCACAATTGGATCCGGTAGGTGGCGTTGCAATTAGGTTCTAGAAATTCTTTGATTATTTGTTGTCACGGTATTATTTCCCCAGTAATTCTCCCAAGCTCCTTCCCTTGGCAGTGGTTCCTTCTGAGAGGTTCATGACATTATGGTGTTTTATGCCATTTTCAGTGTTGCTTTAGTAAACGAAGTTTGATGTATTTCAGTCGGTCAACACAATTGTACCCAATTGTGATGGGTTATTCGCTAATCCTGATTTTCTTTCATGAATAATTGACTTTCTGAGAACAATACATATTTATGTTTTTGTGCGACACGTGGCGATTATGGATTTTTATTGGAATTTGGCGTAGGCTTCCATGGGAATTATTTGAGTTTTTTCTTTAGAAATAATGTCAAATGTCACTTACTATCTATATAGTTAATCGAAAATTCAAATATGTTTGCTGTACCCACTCTATACAGTATATATATTTGGCAGGAGTAGATGTAGGAAACGACGGAAAACCACTCCTAGAGCCCAATATATTGTAGGTGATATGTCATCGAAATCCACCCCATCATCTTCATCATCATAATCATAATCATTGTAATGACAAGACACATGCAAGGGAAACATTCAGCAGCGATATCAATAAACTCAGAGAGTGCTGTGCTTGGCAGTTAACAGTACATGTACACAAGCAGATTTTACTCGACAATAACTTGGCTTGCTATTACCTGTTAGGAGCTCCGCATGTTTACGGCCATTGAGCTGTAAGAGGTGCACAGAGATGACTTTGATGTGCATAATCAGATATTCCAGCGTTTAAGTGCGTCGTGATCTCCGTCACAAACCTGGGAAATGTTTCGTACTAAATAGTCGCTCTCCTTTGTGTTCTGTACGCTGGGGTTATTTTGGGTTATGGGTAAATTTAGGAATCTCCACAACTGCCATGGAGATAAGGGTATTACTAGTTTTCTACTTCTGTGATGAACATTTAATATACCGAGCAAGAACATGTGGCACTGGTAGTGATTCCTGGTTTTGGGGTTAAATATACAATTATTTGTCATTCGTTGTTGTTGTTCATTATTTTAGGGGCTTTGTGACATCGTGCTCATGCATCCCCTTGCACTTGGGTGTGTGTGTGTGTGTGAAATTTGTCTGATAACCTGTGTTATTGTAATAATAATATCGTATGGCCTCGGATGCCGGGTGCAAGCTTTGTAATTTGACACCCAGAGGGTAGCTTGCATGTCGAATTTCGTCGTTCCTTGAATCACTATGAAAGTCAAGGAGCCTTGAACACTATAGCGCTTTCTAGTAGAGAAATGAGGAACTTTGTGTTGGCGGAAACTCCCGAGATTAATTTTGACATTATGAACTCGGCCTACTGAATTCAAATGGGCTCTTTGACATGCCAACATCGTATGACATGCGTATCGTATTTTTGCCGCCTTTCAAAAATCACTTACCACGGCCAGGGCCGAACCTGCAATCTTGGGATTAGTAGACCGACACGCTATCCACTCACCCACCGTGGCAAGCTATTGTGTTATTGTGATGCCTGTATTAGTGTGTGTATTTGTAATTCAGATGCGAATTGGGAACGGGGCAACCATAGCCTTAAGTTACGAACCATCCCTTCCATTCGACTAGAGTAGAAGTGGGAATCCACGGAAAACCACTTCCAGGATGGCTGAGGTGGGAATCAAACCCGCCTCTTCTCAGTTTTTCATCACAAGGCTGAGTGTACCTCAGAGGAGAATTGAATTTCTTGGCAGAGCCTGAAATCGAACCTGGGCCTGCGTCGTGACAGTTTTGGCATTCGTACTATATATACTCGTACTATGAAAAGGGAGAAATATTTAGTTCCTAACCTTAGAAATATGAGGATATCAGGATAAGAAAGGAAATTGAGAGACTCTCTAAACCTTCTTACGTAACACCGTGTAGGCCAGAAGAATAAAGTTGACCAAATGTGATGACAGCAAAGTTGAAAGAAAAGTTCGGTACAAGTAAGTGGAAGGAATGTCGGACTCATCCAGACACAGGTGGTCATCAACCTACGGTCAAACGTTGTAGGCCTAAGCCCTGGTGTTTGTTGAGTAAGACATCAGAAAATGACTGCAGTCAGGACTCGAACCCAAACCTCCTGCTGTCCAGACAGGTGCGTTGAGCCCCTAGGTTTCGAACTTCATGTTCATGATTTATACCGTTAGGTGGTATGAGGTTAGTGTTTTATTCTAAATTCCTTGTAAGAACAACAGCAACAATATACAGCATGTCCTATATGGACGGAACAGATTCAATACCTCGTATCTACGATCTTTTCATTTGACAGGAGGAGCATGTATTTGAGTCTTCAGTCTTTTGACTGGTTTGATGCAGCACTCCATGCCTCCTTGTCTTGAGATAAGCCTTTCATCTCTAGATTGCTACCATACCTTGAATCCGAGGCAATCTGTTTAACATATTCTAACCTTTGTCTACCCCCAGAGTTCTTGTCCTCGACCCTTCCTTCCATAACTAAGTTTGATATTCCTGGGTGTCTTAGTATGTATCCTATAGGGGTACCCCATAGAAAAGAATGTTTCAAAGTGCATGAGCACCAAAGTAGGGGATGATGTTTCCAGCTCTCTTGTCCTTCCACTGCTAGTCTTTCTTCTGCGCATGTGCGTCAGGTAGGGGAAGTGTCCCCCTCTCATTCTCGCTGCTACTGGTTTCCTTGTCGTTGGACCGTGTGAAGTCGTGTATGGAGGGGGAAGCTCTTCAGCAGCAACGTACGGTGAGTCCAGTCCTCCAACATTATCAGTTGGCAGTCAAAGTGAAAGGTCGTTTTTTTCCCGAGCTCTCAGGCGTGCTGAAATGGGTTGTTCTCTGGAGTGTTATCGGGCGAGGATCGGGCTGTGGTATGCGAAGGGTAGTCGGGATTTCCGGTGTTTGTGTGTGCGTACGGGACCTAGTAACTTGTGGTTTATAGCCCTAGTGATAGCTGCGTTGTTAGTTATTGGTGGAGTGGAAGTGAATCCAGGGCCTGTTACTCCAAATGTGAATCAGGCAAATGATCCAGTGGCATCTTTAAAGTGTTCGACGTGCAGTAAAACATTGAAGAATGGTGTTGAGTGTGGACTATGTGAGAAATGGTTTCACTTCGGCTGTATTAAGGTCAAGAAGGAGGATTGTGATGTCGGAAATTGGTTTTGTAAAGTATGTGATACGCCGGACAGTTTGAGGGTGCAAATCAAAGCAAGGGATCAAATAATACAGGAACTTAGAGCAAAGCTTCGTGAAACAAAAGAAACGGTGAAGGATGTGACTGAACGGCTTTCTACTGGGATCAGTGTGGAAGAGGGCGTGCAGGAGCAAACTGAGGATGACGTTATCATAATGGGCGATTCTATGATACGATGGAGTGCGAATATCTCGAGGAAATCAGGTGCGAAAGTGCGGTGTTACCCGGGGAATAAGATTGACCAGATTGCCCAACAAGTGGAAGAAGCAAATGTAAAGGACTGTGACAAAGTTAAAGTGTTGTTGCTCCATGTTGGGGCGAACGATTTGAAGAAGAGGGCTACAGCTGATTACATCATGGGGGAGCTCTACGAACTAGGCAGAAAAGCTAAAAGCAAGTTTAGAAATGCAAAAATTATAATGAGTGGCATTGTTCGGCGGGGAGATGTTCCGTTGAGGCGAGTTAAGAATGTAAATGACCGCATGGACTGGGTATGTGCACAACTGGGATTAGTGTACGTAGAAGCTGACTGCTGGATTGGTGGCCGTGACTTCGCCCGAGACGGGCTGCATCTAAATCGACTGGGCGCTTTCAATCTAGGGAGCCTACATGACAGGGTCATCGGTTCGTGCCGGCTTTTGTGAGGAGGAGCAGGTCCAGAGGTTGCCAGCCGATGGGAACAGAAGGAGCTATTTCGAGATATTTGCTGCGGAGGTAAGACTCTAAGATTACTGCAGGTTAATTGTCAGAGTTTAGGAAATAAATTAATTGAATTTTGAAATCTTGTAGAGACGTATTCTCCGGACATTGTCATTGCAACTGAATCTTGGTTATATGAGGGCATAAATAGTAGCGAAATAATTCAAGGGACCTACGAGATGTACAGAAGGGATCGGGGGAAGCGAGATGGTGGGCTAGTGTGCGCAAAAATATAGCTAGTTTCTTAAAGTGGGTTGATATGGATCATGAAATGTTATGTGTACAAATTTCGGATAAAGGAAATAAATTCCCTCTTCAGGTGATAGGGGCGTATAGAGCACCGAAAGATAAACTTTCTCTCCTCGAAACACTGTATGATAAAACTTGTACGGGTAATGCTTTGAAAAAGAGCATAATAATTGCTGGAGATTTAAACCTCCCCAAAGTAGACTGGTCTGGTGAGTCAACTAGATGTGGTCAGGCTCAGAGCGCTGCAAATAAATTCTTAAGGGAGGGGGGATTTTCCCAAGTAGTTGACTTCCCAACTAGAGACAATAATACCATAGATGTTTATCTCGTAAGGCCTGTAGAGCTGTATATTAACTGTCTGAAAGTACCAGGAATTAGTGACCATTCTGGGGTTGAATTAAATATTAGATATGGTGACATTACAAAATTAGACTCTGATATAGCAAAAAAAGATCATATTCCAGTATCGCAGGGCGGATCAGGGCAAGTTTCAGGGGTATTTGAATGAGCTATTTGTAGGAGGGGCATCGGAAGGAAATCACATTAATATCCTGTGGACTAACTTTTTGAAAATTTTAAATAGCGCTGTTGATAAATTTGTCCCATATAAATTGCTGAAACAAAACCCAGATCCTGAGTATTACACACGAGAAATTAGGAGTCTAAAACGGAAAATTAGGAAATTATACAATAAAAGACATGATAGTGACAAGTATATGTTGAAATTTAAGTCCATATCAAGAGAGCTCGTCTTAAAAAAGAGGGCTGCTCATGACAGTTATATGCAAGGTTTACTTGGTTCGAGAGGTGATGGGTGGAAAAATTTTTACAGTTATGTTAGGAGAAGAAAGGGAAATTCAAATAATTTGTCGATGATAATGTCCGGTGACGGTAAATTAATTACTGAGAAACAGGCCATTGCTAATGAATTAAATGTCTTTTACGGTAGTGTGTTCAATAAATCCAATAGCTGTGTGTTGGACCTTAACGACGAATCAGGGGCTCCCCTGTTCCAAATAAACCAGTCAGCAATTGTAAAGCTAATACAAAAACTACGTTTCAATGTATCAAAGGGTCCTGATAATAATGTTAGTGATGTACTTAAACTAGGAGGTAGGGCCGTGGCACGATACTTGGAGGTAATGTTTAATGTGTCCATAAACAATGCGCAAATCCCAGATGACAGGAAAAGAGCTACGGTAGTCCCAATATTTAAGGGAGGGAGCAGACTTGAATTGGGCAACTACAGGCCGGTTAGCCTTACGTCCGTCGTTTGAAAACAGGTGGTGCATCTCATTTGCGACTACTTGAGGGAACAGTGGGAAACATTATCATGGTTTAATGATAGGAAACATGGATTTCGGAAAGGTTACTCATGCGAGAGTCAGATGCTATCACTTTTTCAAGACATTAGCGAATCGTTAGACCATGGAGTTTCAGTCGACGCCGTGGTTATAGATTTTGCGAAGGCATGACATGCTACTCCATAAATTAGCTTCGACGAAGATTGATAGAAGAGTAATTTTATGAATCCAAGAATTTTTGACGGGTCGTTCCCAGAAAGTGAAAGTCGAAGGCATATTCTCGGATGAAATTACCGTAACGTCGGGTATCCCTCAGGGCAGCGTAATCGAAACTTTGTTATTTTTGGCGTTTATAAAAAATGACTTACCAAATGGGATTCGCAGTGACTGTCGATTGTTTGCGGATGATTGTGTAATATATCGAAAGATACATGACTCACAAGACAATGCAGTGCTTCAAGAGGACCTGAACCTGGTCTATAAGTGGGCGATTGTAAATACAATGAAAATAAACACAAGAAAATGCAGTCTCTTAAAAATAGGGAAAGTGCGAAGGCAGGATTTTCAATATAACATTGGCTCGGAAATACTTGTAGAAGAAGATTCTTGCAAATATTTGGGCGTTCACGAAGGGAATGATATGAAATGGAGTAGTCATGTAGGATGTGTAGTTTCAAATGCTTACAAATCCCTGCACTTTGTAATGAGGGTATTAAAAGGAAGTAGTACCTCTGCTAAAGAATTAGGCTATTTGTCACTTGTAAGACCTATTCTGGAATATGCCTCGGCGGTTTGGGATCCATATCAAGTAGGGCTCATCAATGAGTTGGAAATGGTACAAAGAAAGGCCGCTAGATTTGTGCTCAGTGACTTGAATCCCAGGAGCAGTGTGAGCCCTATGTTAAAGAAACTTGGGTGGGAATCACTGGAGGCTAGGAGGATGAAATCTAGACTCTGCGCTATGTACAACACGTATACAAATCAACCAGCATGGGGTGAGCTTAGCAAACGATTGGGAAAGCCTACTTACATGGGTAGGAGCGATCATCCTTTCAAAGTTAAGGGCCGACCACAGCGAACAAATTATGGTAAATATTATTTTGTAAACCGTGCCATTGATAACTGGAACTCTCTACCTGCCGCAGTCTTAGGGCCTTTTCCCAAACATATAGGTGTGTTTAAGAAAAGACTGACTATTTGTGTAAATACTCCAGTTTAATTGTTGTATAATTGTTATGTATAATTATTTATTTGTTATGTATATACAATTTGCCACCGGGGGACACACCCCCCCATTGCAAATAAATGAATGAATATGAATATGAAATTCTTTTATATGTGGTACCCCTATACCAAACTATCTCCTATCTTCATTAGCAGTCACCAGAACAACTCTCCTCTCCCACTCGTCTTAATACCGTCCTCTTCATTTGTAACCCTGTCTACCCGTCTGATTTTCATCATTGTTCTGTAACACCACATTTCAAACGAGTCTATTCTCCTCTTGTCTGCTACGCCATCAGTTCCAAGTTTCACTTCCATACAGCGCCACGATCCAAACCAAAGCTTCCAAAAATTACTTCCTAATACCTAAATCTGTATTAATATTGATGTCAACAGATTTCATTTCTGTATTAAATCTTTCCTTGCCTGAGGGAACCTATTCTTTATATCCTTTTTGCTTCGTCCATCACTGGTTATTTTGCTTCCTAAGTAGTAGATGCTTGCTACTTCCTTATGTTTCACCTGCCATTTTGATTCCAGCTGGGGTTTCTGATTTATTTCGGCAGCATTCCATTATTTTCGATTGTACAAAATTTCTTTATGTGTACGTTAGAGCTTAAATCTACTGCACTTATCTGCCTTATTAGAAATTAGTTAATACAGTAAGGGCAATTCAGAATAACTGTGTTCTGGAAGGGGGTGTATGTATTTTCATGACAACAGTTATGTAATCCAAATTGTGCAGTTTATGAAACTATGAGATATATTACGCCCAGTAGTAATGGAGTCAGAATGTTCTTCAAATTTGAATTTAGCCTTAGACTGTACCTTGTGGAAATGTACGAAGCTAGAGAATATCGTCACCCACACTCCAAGGTTTTGAATTAATAACTTGTTTCCTCCTTCTACTCCCTTTCTCTTTTTCTTTAACACGGCAGCATTTTCTTTTCGCCCCTTTCCTGCCCTACGTGGATCAATGTTTCAGAACGAAGTCAGCTCACACAGATCGCTTGGGTACAAATATTGGCAGGCAATTTCTCGCTATGATTGAAACATGGCGAGGTCTCATGCATGCTGCTGAGCCCAGTAAAGGTGTAGAAACTACCGAAGGCCAGAATGGGCTCAGAATCTTATCTATATACACAATCAAGTGAAGGAAAGCACCGTCACTCTTCGATGCACAGCATATGCTGTACTCAGTCAGTAATTTTTAGCAACTTCACGAAAAGTTTAGACATTTCATGGGATGTTAACAAAGTTTAAACTTTATTTTTCGACACGTGCCCACTTCAGGATTTTTCTCCTTCCTGCTTCCGAATTTGGCCAACTGTGGACCACGTATAACTTAATGATTTTTGGCCATTCTTTTTTTCTCTCCCCAGAACTTCTTCATTCGTTCACTCCCTAATTTTCTCTGTTCTTCAGATATTACAGGTTTAGGCCTGTTCTTCAGTTGCTCTTCGTGAAATTTGTGATTATCTACTTCAGTTCTGAACGTCTTTCTGTTGAGGACCACTTAAGATATAATTTAAATTTGTTCTGTGTTCTTCTTAACCTCTTCCACCTATTTAGTCGCCCTCCTCAGTCCAATTGTATATTTAAAGATTTTTCTAGACAATCGTTTGTCGCCCATTCTTACTAGATGTCCGTAGAATTTCAGTCTTCGTTTTCGCATTGTGTCCGTGATCGTTACGGAATACTTTCAGAGGATTAATAGATCAATTTTTCTTTCCTTTTTGCTTACTTTTACAAGACAGAGTAAAATTAAATATAATTAATTTGTTGTTGTTTTATTTAGGGGCTTTGCGACATCGTGGTCATGCATCCTCGTGTGTGAAAATTATATCTGATAACCAGATTTACTGTGGTAACTGTAGTAGTATGAGCATTTGAATTTAGGTGAGGATTTGGAAGGAGGTGGCAGTGCCCTTAAATTAGGAAACACTCCGGCATGGTAAACCAAAGCCATTTCTAAGATGGCTGAGGTGAGAAACAAATTCTCCTTATCTGTTTTGCTTAATGAAACTCAGAGTAAAACCATTCAGATTTCTTAACTTACCCTGAATCGAACCCGGACCTCATGTGTGACAGCCGTGAATGGTGGCCACTACACCACGAGATGGTCTGTAGTGGGATTCACATCAATGCAACTACTGTGAAGGTTCCTGCTTCAGTTGAACTTTTGCTCTCACGTTAGTTAAGCCTTTCAAGGGCATGCAGTTTTACCTCGGCGAGGTATCCGGCTGTGTGGTGTATCCCATGAATGAGGAAATGAGGGCATTAGTCATTCTCTTTGTAGGTGTACAGCGCAGTGAATACAAGACTTAACATTCCAAAACTTCCACTTCATTTCAAATTCATACAGTTCTGAGTATGCACGTTTACCATCGGAACACTTCATTGCCATCAGCACCATCATTGCACTCAACATTAACCTCGTTCCTAGAATCATTCTTCTCTCCATGGGGAGCCTTGGTAAGCAAGTACAGTCTTGTGCAAATTAATGTGAACACGCGGGCAAATTTAGTATATTAAGTAACTAGTAGTAGTACCCGTCTCAAAGTCAAAGTCTCCTTAGAAATATAATGGACTTAAAATCTAGGTCATTTGCCCCAAAGACAATGAGGGCGTAACATCTAGGTCATTTGCCCTTTTGATGAGGATGATAATGAAGACGAGGACTGAACGGGTATATCAAACATACAAACTAATAAAGAAACATATTTATAAAATCACAGCGAGGAAGACTATGTGGTGTTGCTTAGTAGTATAATAGGCGTAACATTTAGGTCATTTGCCCTTTTGATAAGGTTGATAATGAAATCTACTGTTGAATTGACACGTCAAACTTACAAACTACCATAATAGAAATACATATTTCAAAATTCACAGCCGAGGAAGGCTTATTGTATATGGTGATTAATGGTGTAATGGGCGTAACATCTAGGTCATTTGCCCTTCTGATAAGGAGCATAAGGGAAACTACTACCGGTATTGAATTGACACTTCAACATACAATGTACACAATGTACTGTAATAAAAATAAATATTTTAAAAATCACAGGCGAGAAAGACTTTATGCGGTGGTGATTACTGGTATGATGCGCGTAAAATCAAGGTCATTTGCACTTATGATGATAATAATAAGGTAATGAAAAAATGACTACTAAACGAAGATGGTGTAATTTTAAAACTGATATAGGTAAATCAGATGTCTAGCTTCGATGTCTTCCAAAGTCCGAACCTTATTTTCTGGCTTAGGCCTGCACTCGATGTGTCTAGTGAAAGAGATTATGGCGTACTGCTCGGGTCCCAGATGCACGAACCTGAGATGATCACAAATGATGACGAAATATGATGATACACGTTCGGGGTTCCCCGTCCTATTTAGATTGTCAGGGGAATCACTCACTCTTTCGCAACATCGCATTGGATTGAGCAACGGCCCTGTGCTGGCATCAGCATAGACAGCAGATAACACGGCGGGCTCTGGACAGACCTCTCATGTCACCTCGCGATGTATCAGCAAGCTATTCTCACAACTGCCCCCCCCCAGGGTCTCACAACTTGTGGGACGTGGGTTGGCGACCACGGGACCCCAGCTGAGCCTGGCATCGCTTCTACTTCCTGGTGCCGGGCTCTTTCCAGTTCTCTTTCCTGTCATCCTCCCTTGGTCAACTCTTGTTCTCTTCCGACCCTGACTGTATAAGGGTATCCGAGGGCTAGGGAGTCTTTCACTTTCGCACCTTAATTGGTCGTTGTCCCATCTTTCCTGATACCCTTATTCTTCGAGGGGTCTCCTGCCTTCTGCTCAAGGCCCTCAAGGAGGCAGGGTATGTGTAGTCCCGCCACTTCTTGTATACTCTGAAGGGCTCATGGCTGGTGAGTTAGGAAGCTGGCAACCCCGAGGGAT
This sequence comes from Meconema thalassinum, assembly GCA_946902985.2. Classification (NCBI taxonomy): domain Eukaryota; kingdom Metazoa; phylum Arthropoda; class Insecta; order Orthoptera; family Tettigoniidae; genus Meconema; species Meconema thalassinum. The sequence continues at coordinate 1,827,226,686 of OX336388.2, forward strand.
TCCTGAGCTGGGTCCGGTTTTACCCCGTTTTTCCATTGCCTTTGGGACGGACCCCTCCCCTCTTTCCCCTTCCTATCTGCCTTTCGTGGCTTTCCTTCCTTCCTTCCTTCCTTCCATCCAAGTCCCTCAATTCTCATTTATCCAGGGTTGAGGGCATTTCCCTTCCACCCGTCTTTTATATCCCTTATTACTTTCTTTTGTCATTATCTTCTTCTAGCCCGTAAGTTTTGTAGTTAGTTTTAGTTGTAGTTTCATTTTCCCGATCCCCCAATCCATTAGGGGCCGATAACCTCGAAGTTAGGCGTCTTAAAACAACAAATATAATAATCATCATCATCATCATCACAACTGGCATTGTACAATTGGGCTACTGTGGTATTTAAAACTTCCTGTTAAGTCCCTCACCTTTTTGTGTTACATAAATAATTTGTAGCTAGAAACCTTCCCTTGAATCCACACAACTCACCCAAGTTTCATCGCAATTGGATGAATGATACATAAACGCAAAGGGGCCATACATACACTACCACTATTGAACTGACACTCCAAACTAACGTAATAGAAAGAAATATTTCATGAATCACAGTCGAGCAAGACTTCGTGTGGTGGTGATTAATGGTATTAAGGATCATAATTAAGACGACTACTACTGAACTGGTACATCAAACTTACAAACTAATAGAAATACATATTTCAACAAGATGTTCAGCAAAGAACATATAGCCTACTTTCTCCTAAATGTATGGGTATATTTATGACTCTTTGTCCTCATCCCTAACACAATCACCTCTACCACAATGTATTGTTTGTTTTCTTTTATATTGATAATTAGCCAGTAAGTGTCACAATCAATATTGTATACTTTATGATGATTGAATAACAAAACTACTAACTTATTGTAATGCATTCACGTCCGTTAATCTCTATATTAAGCCAGCCTGCTAAGTTAAGGATCTTCCGTTTTGGGTATCTTCCCCTTTAAAAATCCACGCCGATCACAGTAGGTTGGTGCTGCGACCTATCAGTGAGTTAATCTTTATGTTGTACGCCTATGCACTGCCATCGTAATGTACTACGATGACAGTGGCCTAAGGGTGTTGAATGAGTAGACAGTTTAAAGTAGCCAAGAGGGAGGCGATCCAGCTGGCAGTGTTTAAAGGTAATCGGAGCGCGATCGTGGCTAATAGTTGAACTACCAGTATTACAAAATTGCCATACTTCAGGAGGCCAGGTATTTACACAGCGGTAAGTTTGGAACAATATTACCCACATAACCCACAAGAGGACAGCACCGTACAGAGGCATTAAGAAGGCTGTGGTTAATGACAACGTGTATCTAGTTCTTCTATTCTCCTTTTCCTAATGTCTTCTGTTTATGTGCGATGCTGGGGATGTGATTTTATTAATAAACGAGAGTATACATTAGTCTCTCCATTGAGCTAAATGACATCTTATTCAGTATCTGTGGAAAGAGCTCGTGCACATCATTTGTAAAAGAATTCAAGAAAAAAAAAGTTATCTGCAGCAGTACTCGATCCCCAGTCAACTGCGTGACAGACTAACACGCTAGCCCAGAGCTAATCCTATCCTTAACAACATGGTGTTCTTAACTGACATTAGATACAACCTGTTGGCAAATAATGACTTTAAATACACGATTTCTTCACAGCAGTACATCTTCATTAAAGATCATTTCATACAAAGTTTATATTATTGTATCAGTACGGTATATCACATACAACATACTAAAACTACCGTATTGAAATATAAGACAGGCACATGAGGACAGCTGCCATCTTGTCGTGTGACACAGACAGCTCAGCTCTTTTAAGCCACTCATACAGTATAATAATATAATATTAAATTATAATAAATAACGGATCACGACCTTCAGGATAGCTTAAACCGCCCTAGGCACGATAATCGGAATTGGTGGGTCTTAAGCCATTGATTAAAATGGTTGAATAATTCACACGGCCGCCATCCTGAAATGGTACGGCCGATGACCTTGAATGTTGGATGAAAGACGCGTCCTATATAAAGGTATGTTGTTACCAAATTTGGTAGAGATCGGATGATTAGTTTAGCCGTAATTTGATTTTACGTTTTGAACGTTTGAGTGGCCGCCATTCTGTTTTGGTAAAGATGGTGGCGATATAAAGTATGACACTGAGGTGCCCTTTGCTAATGCTACCTCTGTACCAAATTTCGTTCAATTCGGTTTCACCGTATTCGAATTGATAGGGGGGGACAGACATTCAGAGTACACACACTCACACACTCACACACACACACACAGACTCACACACACACATATACACAGACAGACACACAATTTTTCGCCCTGTGTTGATCTCATAAGTCTACTTTCATTTTTTGCAAAAATCGAAAGTAGGCTAAAAATCACAGGCGAGGAAGACTATGTGGTGTGACACGATTGGTTCAAGGACGTAAAATCTAGGCCATTTGCCCTTTTGATAAAGATGATAATTAAGACGACTACTACTGAACTGGTACATCAAACTTACAAACCAATATAAAAACATATTTTGAAAATCACAGGCTGGGAAGACTGTGGTGTTGCTTAACTCTCGACACGATTGGTTCATGGGCCTTAAAACGTGATTTTCTGGTCCCGCACAGTTTCACCGAAGTGAACCACATTAAACTTGGTTTTCGGGCACTGAGAAGGGGGTTCCAAAGGGTAAGTAAATGTTTGCCAGAGGGCCGAATTGCAGGGAATGTAGTGGTCTGTCCGAAGTTTCAAGTAGACAGTGTTACCCCGTCGGGTTCCAAAGGGTAAGTATGTAAAATTTGATTTAGATGGGTGAAACGGTGTAGATGTTTGCCAATGGGCCTAAATGCAGGGAAGGGAGTGGTCTGCCCAAAATTTAAAGTAGACAGAGTTACTCGTCGCGTTCCAAAGGGTAAGTATCTAAAATTTTGTTGACATGGGTGAAACGTTGTATATATTTGCCAAAGGGCCTGAATGCAGGCAATGGAGTGGTCTATCCGAAATTTCAAGTAGACAGGGTTACCAGCAGATTTACAAAGTGTAAATATACACATTTTAGTTCAGATCGGTAAATCGGTGTGGATTTGTATAAATAACAGAAGACAAATATATATAGAGGGAGATGGTTGTCCAAAACATCAAGTGGACAGTATTACCAGCAGGGTTTCCAAGGGCAAGTACGTAAAATTCGGTGCAATTAGGTGAAACGGTGTAAATTTGTCCTAAGGGGCCTAAATGCAGGGAATAGAGTGGTATGTCCGAAATTTCATGTAGACAGTGTTACTCATCGGGTTCCAAAGGGTAAGTATGTAAAATTTGGTTCAGATCGGTGAAACAGTGTAGATTTGTGCCAAACGGAATAAACGCGGGGAATGGAGTAATCTGTCTAAAATTTAAAGCAGTGTTACGCGTCGGTATTCAAAGGGTATTTAAAATTTGGTTCAGATCGGCGAAACAGTGTAGATCTGTGCCAAAGGGCCTAAATGCAGGGGATGGAGTGGTCTGTCCGAAATATCAAGCAGATGGTGTTACTCTTCGGGTTTTAAAGGGTAAGTTTTAAATGGGTGAAACGGTGTAGATTTGTGTTAAAGGGCCTAAATGCAGGTAATGGAGTGGTCTGTCCAAAATTACAAGCAGACAGTGTGACTCGTCGGGTCCCAAAGGGTAAGTATAGAAATTTTGGTTCAGATAGGTGAAACGATGTTGATTTGTGCGAAAGGGTTATGCAGGAAATGGAGTGCTAGGTCCGAAATTTCAATTGGACAGTGTTGCTCGTCGGGTTCCAAAGGGTAAGTATGTAAAATTTGGTTCAGATCTGTGAAATCGTGTAGATATGTGCCAAAGGGCCTAAATTGAGGGAATAGTTTGGTCTGTCCGAAATTTCATGTCGACAGTAGCCTACTACTCGTCGGGTTCCAAATTGTAAGTATAAACAATTTCGTTCAGATCAGTGAAACGGTGTAAATTTGTCCCAAAGAGCCTAAATGCAGGGAAAGGAGTGGTCTGCCCGAAATTTAAAGTGGACAGTGATACTCGTTGGGTTCCAAAGAGTAAGTCTAAAAATGTTGGTCCAGATTGGTGAAACGATGTAGATTTGTGCCAAAGGGCCTAAACACAGGGAATGGAGTGCTCTGTCCAAAGTTTTAAGTAGACAGTGTTACTCGTCGGGTTCCAAAGGGTAAGTACTTAAACTTAGGTTCAGATCGGTGAAATGACGTAGATACGTGCCAAAGGGCCTAAATGCAGGGAATGGAGTGGTCTGTCCGAAATTGTAAGTGGACAGTGCTACTCATCGGGTTCCAAAGGGTAAGTATACACATTTTGTTTCAGATTGGTGAAACGATGCAGATTTGTGCCAAAGGGCCTAAATGTGGGGAATGTAGTGGTCTGTCCACATATTCAAGTGGACAGTGTTATTGTAAAATTTGGTTCAGATCGGTGACACGGTGTTGTTTTGTGCCAAAGGGCCAAAAAGCAGGGAATAGTGTGGTCCGTCCGAAATTTTAAGTGAACAGTGTTACTTGTCGGGTTCCAAAGGGTAAGTATGTAAAATTTGGGTCAGATCCATGAAACGGTGTAGATTTGTGCTAAACGGCCTAAATGCAGGGGAGGGAGTGGCGTCTCCGCAATTTAAAGCAGACGGTGTTAGTCGCAGGGTTCCATAGGGTAAATATACAAATATTGGTTGAGATCGGTGAAACGGTGTAGATTTGGGCCAAAGGGCCTAAATGCAGGGAATTGAGTGGTCTGTCTGCAATTTCAAGCAGTGTTACTCGCAGGGTACCAAAGGGTAAGTATCCGAATTTTTGTTCTGATCGGTGAAACGGTGTAGATTCGTGCCAAAAGGGCCTACATGCAGAGAATGGGGTGGTCTGTCCGAAATTTTGTGTGGAGAATGGTACTCGCAGGGTTCCAAAGGTTAAGTATAAAAATGTTGGTTCAGATCGGTGAAAAGGTGTATACTTGTGCCAAAGGGCCTAAATGAAGGGAATGGAGTGGTCTGTCCGTAATTTCAAGCAGACAGTGTTACTCGCAGACTACCAAAGGGTAAGTATACGAATTTTGGTTCTGATCGGAGAAACGGTGTACATTTGTGCCAAAGGGCTTAAATGCAGGGAAAGGGGTGGTCTGTCCGAAATTTTAAGTGGACAGTTTACTCACAGGGTTCCAAAGGGTAAGTATACACATTTTGGTTCTGATCGGTGATACGGTGTAGATTTGTGCAAATGGGCCTGAATGCAGGGAATGGGGTGGTCTGCCCGAAATTTCAAGTGGACAGGATTACCCGCAGGGTTTCAAAGGGTAAGTATACAAATTTTGGTTCAGATCGGTGAAACGGTGTAGATTTGTATACATAACAGACAGACAAACAGACAGACAAACTTTGTGCCTGTATATAGATGAAGAGGTAGCACCTGTTTCCCGCCCATTATTAACAACAGTATGGATACCCATTTTTGAGATAGGCTGGGTAATTGTAGTGAATACTCTTAGAGCTTGTGTTTTGAATGTCATACTTAGCAGAGATTGGTTGATGAACTGAACGTCGAAAAAGCGATTTTCCAGCAAGACCTCGCCCCTTGCCATGAAAGGAAAAAAGTCAAAGACTTCATGATGAAAGTGGTTTCGAGTGTTCGGACAGGCCTGGAAATTCACCCGACAATAACTCCATAGAAAATCCTTGGGCAAATATCAAGAAACGGACGAAGAAAATGGACTCTAACATGGAAGAGAATATGTCTTGTGCTGTTGTGAAAGTGTGGTTTCGTGACCAAAAATTGGGGTAATATGTGAGAAACTCATTGACTCTATGCCGAAACGAGTGGAAACGTTAATTTAATTCTTTACTTGATGATTTGTAAAATTATTGGGGAATGCGTGGTCAGTGCGATGTGTCTCTTTACCCTTTAGCCATTGCTTCCTTGACCGGGATCACTGACGTGTGAATCGGACAACTACTCAATTGTCCTCACAATTCTGAATGCACTTCCAGCTCTCACGTCAGTCTTAAAATCCCTTACGGAGTTGAAAATCGAATCATCTCCTAAGTAAAAAATACATAATACAGTTTGAAGCAAAATGTCGCACTATAAGCATGTGTCATAAAAGAGATATTTTCTGTCTCCAATGGGTCTTTCACCATCAAATAAGATTCTGACAGCCTATCAATATGGCCCTCGCACCCTTCCCACTTTATCAGAGTCATATTTCACACGCAATAAATGCACAGAACATAGTGTACTGCTACGATGTCCGCAATTGTAGTATGACTACAAATTTAGCAAAATAATGATTTTCCTTTGTTCTCTTATCACATTGCAGAAATTATGTTGGTTAATATACTTAATGATCCTCTGTGCTGCTAATTTTTTATTTTCACCTTCGTTATGCTATGAGGCATTTTAATATATACATTGCCGCTGTGTTTGATAACGAATAACTAAATAACATTCATCACTTAGGATATAAAAAATAGGTTGGCACAGGCAAGGAAATCCATTCTACAGGGCGTGGTGGAGCAGCAGTCAAGCTGTTCGCCTCTCACCATTGTGGACCGGATTCGATTCCTGGTCAATGCAAGTGAGATTATCGAAGTGAAATGCCATATCTTGTGGTTCGTATTCAATGTAAAAAGTAGGTCCCGTGGCTCATGATCACAAGATTGACGGCCACGTAAAACTACAAGCTTCCTTCCTTCATTTCTACAGAAAAGGAATCTGCTGACATCGAATATAGATTTAGGTATTAGGAAGTCATTTTTGAAGGCCTTTGTCTGGAGCGTGGCGCTCTATGGAAGTGAAACTTGGACTATTGGAGCAGCTGAAAAGAGGAGAATTGAAGCCTTCTAAATGTGGCGTTACAGGATAATGATGAAGATCAGATGGGTAGATAGGGTTACGAATGAAGAAATATTAAGACGAGTGGGAGAGGGGAGATGTTTCTGGTGACTGGTAAGACACCCTGGAGTAGCAAACTTAGTTATAGAAGGAAGGGTCCTGGATAAGAACTGAAGGGGTAGACAAAGGTTAGAATATGTTAAACAGATTGCCTCGTAGGTAAGGTTTGGTATCTATGTAGAGATGAAACAATTAGCTCAGGACAGGGAAGCATGGAGAGATGCATCAAACCAGTCGAAAGACTGAAGACTCAAACAACAACAACAACAACAACAACAACAACAACAACAACAACAACAACAACAACAACAACCTGGAGTGTTATCGAGCCAGGGAACTCAAAACGACTTTCCGCCTTCATGAATATTCAACCGGACGAAGTTGGTTACTACTGCTAGTAAATTACATAAGTCATTTTCCGAAATTAAATAGGTAATCGAGAGAATTTTTCTGTCTGTCTGTCTGTAAGGTAGTCATCCCGGATGCTGCTCCGATCCTCAAATAGTACCGCCGGAGGCTTTGTGGGTAGAAACCCACCAAAACCTAAGGCAGCACTATGATGAGGCAAGATGAAGAGTGAGGTAGTTGGCATTGTTTTGCTCACTGAGTCAGAACAACAGCATTGACCCTATGAGCAGAACATTTAACAGCATTCAAAAACACTAGCTGTGCCCCAAATGTCATTACTCAGCACCACCCATACCTCAGTAGCTTCCATACAATCACAGCCATGAGTGGGACTGTGATAACGGTGAAAAGCCACATTTTACTCTAGCCTGTGCTAATAGACAAATGTGCATAAAATATTTATATGCCAGAAAAGAACGGCTTATAACTTACACATTTCTTAATTATAAGATTTGCAAGCAACTTCTAGGTATTCCTTCAAGATATCCCTCATATAACAAATGATTTCTATAATACTTGTTTTGTACGACCTGTCCTAGAAAGTCATGTAAGATACTGTGCTTACCGGTGACAAAATATTTGAATAATTTATTATTATTTCTATTGGTGGTTTCGGTGGCGTAGTTGGTAGCATGCTGGGTATTAATGCCCAAGATCGTGGGTTCAAACCCGGCCGAAGTCGTCGTTTTTTTAGAAAGTTAAAAATCCCTCAGTATGGCTTCCATTGGAGGGGACGTAAAGCCGCTGGGCCCATGTCATATATATTTATGGCATGTAAAAGAACCTTCCACTTACTACAATTGTGTGAAGCTAAATTTGAAGGTTAGATTTGATTAACGCTCTATTAAGTACCAACGTTCGCTGCCAGGTGCCAGTTGTGTTGACATCTAGTATACAAGTTTACTGCTAGGTGTCGTTGACGGTAGCATTTGGTAGCAAAGGTAGGAAATACTTGAAATTGATCGTCTGCAGTTCTTATCTGAATTACAGATAACACACACTAATACAGCCATCACAACTAACACCAGTTATCAGACAGATTCTACACACACCCAAAGTACACGGGGCTACATAACCGCAGTGTTGCAGCCCTTAAGGGGGCTCATACACCGTCAGTGGGAATTTTCGCACACAGTTCCGAATCATATCATAGCATCACTAATATGTAACATAGAGTTATGAAAACTGGCATATGTATAGTAAGTACATAGAGCTTTCATCCAATTTAAAGAGAGGAACAGTATATAAAGTATTTCGTGATATATTAAAAGAATAATATTCGGGATATTTTAAACTCCGTGAATCACAAAAAACACGATTTAACAAGAAATACCAGTCTGAATGGAATGAATTTTTTTTTCATGTAAAGTAAACGCATAAATAGCGAGGATGAACCACCATGAATGTTATATTGAAAATTGAATATTTTTTAAAAAATATTACATTTATCTTTCAAAAAATTTACCGTTTTTTGTTTAATTTTCCATGTATATCCCAATTATTTCTTAAGATAATTTCATAAATGAGGTTCATCCTCTACGGATCATATGTTTGAATGTATCTGCCGAGTTTCATCCAGTTTCATCGCATAGTTCACGAGATATTGTGTTTTTCCTATCAAAAATGCAACCTTTCGGGTAAACAGTTTTGAATATTAAACACTCCATTGACAGATAGGCGCATGGTCTCACGTAATACGCTATATCTCTGCCAAAACGTTGAATTTACTTATAAAACTTAACAGATATATTGGGAAAGGTATTGTCTTTCATTTAAATGTTAAAAAAAAAATAATATATATACTGTATGCCTCTCACCAAGGCGGTCCGGGTTCGATTCCCGGTCAATGCATGTGAGATTTTCGAAGTGAAATGCCATGTCCTGTGGTTCGGATTCCACGTAAAAAGGAGGTCCCGTGGCTCATGATCTCAAGATTAACGGTCACGTTAAACTACAAGCTTCCTTCCTTCCTTAAGAATATATATAAAACAAGTAGTTCCGTGAAGAACTATACATCCTATTTTCATATATCCTGCTCATGTTAATTGCCTCTATCAACATACAAAATTTCAGTTTAATTGCTGTAATAAATTCGTAGATATTGAGAACCGTCTAAATATTTCAGATGGCCGCCAGGTTGGATTTTTATGTTTGTACTATTACCTTAAGATTATTGTGTACGTGTGGTATTCAAACTGCAATCGCATGATTAGAACACAAGAAGTAAAAACGAGATTCTAAAATTACGCACAGCAGCCATCTTGTGATTATGAAAACAATTGAAATAAATTAGATGCCAGTGGATCAACATTTGTATAAGCATTTAACGTGCAACGTTTCATGGCACTCGGATAGTTAATTCGCGAGAAACGTCCATTTCAATATTTATACTTCGCGTCGCCGCCATGTTGGATTTGTGCTCACCAGGTTACTGAAAGTCGTATAGGTGAACATATGCTCATAGTCTCTATGAACATAAAAAAAAATCAGTTTGGTTGCTGTAAAAGATTCATAGATATTGAGAACCGTCTAAATATTTCGGAAGCTCGCCATTTAGGATTGTTATATGTATAGGCCATAGAGTTATGTACCATTCAAGGACAAATATTGCCTAGGTTCATTATTCAATTTTTTACTTCGATCGCATGACTACGACACAAGAAATAAAAGCTTAATTTTAAAAATTTCGCACAGCCGCCATCTTGAGGTTATGTAAACAATTGAATTAAATTAATTGGCAGTGCATTACAATCTGCAAAATCTTTTACTGTACCACATTTCACTGCGCTCAGAGAGTTAACTCACGAGAAAAGTCTATTAAAATATTTCAAATTCGCTTGGTCGCCATGTTCGTTTTGTACTTTACAGGTTAATGAAATATACAAAGATAAACTTGTATCAGTACCCTTTATCACCGTACAAAATTGCAGGGAGATATCTGTAATAGTTTCGGAGATATAGAATGTCAGTGAAATATTTCGCACAGCCGCCATTTTGAGGTTATGTAAACAATTGAACTAAATTAGACTTCAGTGCATTACAATGTGTATAAACATTTGCTGTACCAAGTTTCATTACGTTTGGATAGTTAAATAGCGAGAAATGTCTATTTAAAAGTCTCAACTTTGCTTAGCCGCCATGTTGGTTTTGTAGTCTCTCGGGTTTTGAAAGTCTCATAGATGAACTTCTAGTAGTGCCCTTTATCACCGTACACAATTTTAGGGCGATATCTGTAATAGTTTCGGAGATATTGAATGCTAGTGAAATATTTCGCACAGCCGCCATGTTGGATTGGTGAGACGTAACAAAATTTGAAGGACACGGTCGAGGTCGCCGGGAACAGTGCTATGAACTTACTGAGTTTCATTGAAATCGCTCCAGCTGTTTAGATTTTATTAGGGGGACACACACACACACCTCACACACACACACACTCACACGCACACACACACGGGCAAAAGGTGATCTCATAAGCCTATTTTTTCAAAATTGAAAATAGGCTGAAAATTGACAACCGACTGTGTATGAGCCCGTAATAAACACTCCATTGACAGATAGGCGCATGGTCTCACGTAATACGCTATATCTCTGCCAAAACTCTGAATTTACTTATAAAACATAACAGATGTATTGAGAAAGGTATTGTCTTTCATTTAAACGTTAAAAAAAAAGAACTTAAATTTTGACAACCGGCGGTGTATGACCCCCTTAAACTGAGCAACCAACCAATATTTATAATACACTACAATATAAAATAATACACTAAGCTCTTTACATTGTAACACACATAATGACACGCTCTGTGTTTCCACAGACCACATAATATTTTACTTTCCCGCATAGATCATAAAGTACATCAGTTATTTAATTTCCTAGCCCCGAATTAATGATTTTAATATCATTTATCAAGTAACGATTAAAAATGGCATGTTTGCCTTGTAAGCCCATCGCTTCCATTGATGAAATTACTTCTGGTCAGATGAACTTATTTTGTATGGCAGATTCATTAATCATCGACAGTTTATATAATGTTATTTCAGTGCCATAAACAAGTGATCATGTGTTTTAACAACAGAGAGATAATCGTAAAACACTGGGTGAGGAGCTGGGCGATATAAATATGTTATTACCTAGGCTATACCATATATTAATACTGATGATACGTGTATTAGGAGTTATTATGCCGTAATTATTCCTAATCAATGTGCAGATGAAAAAGAGAAATAATTTGTTGTTCATGTTGTTGTTTAGTGGTCATCCATTAATAAGGATTGGCTATTTTTCTACCCCCCCCCCCCCCTCCCCCCTCACCCTCCCTTCTCCCCTTGGTGAGATGTCGTGAAATTTTGCTCGACCCCCTCCCCCTTCCCCTCATCTTACGTGAGCTTTTTAAAATGCATGTTTCTAATGTACAAAAGATAATCTGTGCTTGAATACGTTGGATTTATTTGAGAAAACATTTCCTTTAAATCTTTTTATTTAAGACTAGAACCTCCAGGGTGACAGCCAAGAACGCTATCGTGGTCATTTAATCACCTTGTGTGTAGAATTGGCCTAGTATTTTTATTTCTTTTGAGGCGCTTGGACATCGTTGCCATTTTACCCATGTACTTGGGTGCGTGCATTTTAGCCTATTTTCATTTTATGAAAAAAAAAATCCTCTCTGCACGCCAGAAGGCGGAGGTAGATTTCACCGGGCAAACTAGGGGATAGGCTATAATAGGCAATGCAGGTTTTCGTAGGAGGATCAGACCTCATTTATTGCGAGAAAGTATTTTACAATTGGAGGTTAATTGACTTTTTTTCGTCTTTCTAAGCATATTTTTAACATTTTACTGTCTTATGGGGATGGTAACCTTCTTGTCATTTGGTGTTCATTTTAAGCCTATTTTCAATTTTGAAAAAATACGCTTATGAGATCACCTTTTGTCCGTGTGTATGTGCGTGTGTGTGTGTGTGTGTGTGAGGTGTGGGTGTGTGTTTCCCCCTAATAAAATCTAAACGGCTGGAGCGATTTCATTGAAACTCGGTAAGTTTATAGCGCTATTTCCGGCGACCTCGACCGTGCCCTTCAAATTTTGTTACGTCTCACCAATCCAACATGGCAGCTGTGCGAAATATTTCACTAGCATTCAATATCTCCGAAACTATTACCGATATCGCCCTGAAATTGTGTACGGTGATAAAGGGCACTACTAGAATTTCACCTATGAGACTTTCAAAAACGTGGTGATTACAAAACCAACATGGCGGCCAAGCGATTTTGAGACTTTTAAATAGACCTTTCTCGCGATTTAACTATCCAAACGTAATGAAACTTGGTACAGCAATTGTTTATACACATTGTAATGCACTGGAGTCTAATTTAGTTCAATTGTTTACATAACCTCAAAATGGCGGCTGTGCGAAATATTTCACTGACATTCTATATCTCCGAAACTATTACAGATAACTCCCTGCTTTTTTTTACGGTGATAAAGGGTACTGATACAAGTTTACCTAAGTATATTTCATAAACCTGTAAAGTACAAAACGAACATGGCGACCAAGCGAATTTGAAATAATTTAATAGAATGTTCTCGTGATTTAACTCTCTGAGCGCAGTGAAATGTGGTACAGTTTAGAGATTTAGCAGATTGTAATGCACTGCCATCTAATTTAATTCAATTGTTTACATAACCTCGAGATGGCGGCTGTGCGAAATTTTAAAATTAAGTTTTTATTTCTTGTGTCGTAATCATGCGATTGAAGTGAAAAATTGAATAATGAACCTAGGCAATAATTGTCCTTGAATGGTACATAACTCTATGGCCTATACATATAACAATCCTAAATGGCGAGCTTCCGAAAAATTTTGACGGTTCTCAATATCTATGAATCTTTTAGAGCAACCAAACTGAATTTTTTTATGTTCATAGAGACTATGAGCATATGTTCACCTATAGGACTTTCAGTAACCTGGTGAGCACAAATCCAACATGGCGGCGACGCGAAGTATAAATATTTAAATGGACGTTTCTCGCGAAATAACTATCCGAGTGCCGTGAAACGTTGCACGTTAAATGCTTATACAAATGTTGATCCACTGGCATCTAATTTATTTCAATTGTTTGCATAATCACAAGATGGCTGCTGTGCGTAATTTTAAAATCTCGTTTTTACGTCTTGTGTTCTAATCATGCGATTGAAGTTTGAATACCACACGTACACAATAATCTTAATGTAATAGTACAAAAATAAAAATCCAACCTGGCGACCATCTGAAATATTTAGACGGTTCTCAATATAAACGAATCTGTTACAGCAATTAAACTGAAATTTTGTATGTTGATAGAGGCAATTAACATGAGCAGGATATATGAAAATAGGCTGTATAGTTCTTCACGGAACTACTTGTTATACTTGTGATTACACTGTCCTTATGCAAAGTTTGGAACTGATGTGTAACTATCTAACAGTCTGTTACTTCGTCACCCAAAATTTTATCTCCCGCAGAGATGTTGGTTGGTTCCTCAGTTAAGGGGCTGTGACAACGTAGTCATGTAACCCCGTGAACATTCGGTGTGTGTAGGATCTGTCTGATAAACGGTGTTAATTGTGATGACTGTATTAGTCTGTAATTCAGGTAAGGTCTGCAGACGGTAATTTTTAAGTAGTAGTATACAATTTTGAACCAAATACTACCGTCAACGACACCTAGCTGTAAACTTGGCTGCTAGATGCCACCGCAATCAGCAACTTGCCACGAACGTAACTTCCCCTCCGAAGGAAAGCATGCTGAGGGATTTTTAGCGCTCTTAGAAAATCCGGCGACTTTGGCCGGCTTTGAACCAGCGACCTTGGGCATAGAAGTTCAGCATGCTACCAGTTAGCCGCTTCCCTCACAGTCAGATGGAACAAGAAGTTCCGTGACGAACTAAAGAGCCTACTTTTCTTAAAATTAAGATTCATGCCAATGATTAATCTACAGTATATGAACCTATCTAGAATAATGACGAAATTAAGTGGGTAATATCGAAATGTCTTAATTAGTTCGAAATACTGTATACTAGGCATAATGTAGCCTAATAGAGCAATACAGTTGGCAGCCCTGGTGACTGAATATATCCTTAATTCCATCTCTTAAGGTACAGAATACAAAATGTGGATGAAGTCCAAAGGACGTTACATGGAGTTACACATTGGATCTATTAGTACACGTAAAAGCATGTTGGCAACAATGTCATGCGAGCACTGGTCAGAAATAATCTGAAATATTATGATATCTTTTTGTGCCGATTTTGGATAAAATCCATTTGTTGGTAAAGAAGTTAAAAATTGGAGCTATCATCAGGCATAGAATCATGCTGGCAGCACTGACTTATATTAATTACTCCAAATTAATCAAGAATGTCAGGTGCTGTAAGTGTGCAAAGTAAAGAGCTTTTGGCTTGCATACTTTCTGATATATTGACATTAGGGTAAACAAGATGTTCAGCAAAGAACATATAGCCTACTTTCTCCTAAATGTATGGCTATCTTTATGACTCTTTGTCCTCATCCCTAAAACAATCACCCCAACCACAATGTATTGTTTGTTTTCTTTTATATTGATAATAAGCCAGTAAGTGTCAAGATCAATATTATATACTTTATGATGATTGAATAACAAAACTACTAACTTATTGTAATGCATTCACGTCCGTTAATCTCTATATTAAGCCAGCCTGCAAAATTAAGAATCTTCCGCCCCAATCATCTTCCGCCCCAATCACAGTAGGTGATGCTGCGACCTATCAGTGAATTAATCTTTATCTTGTACGCCTATGCACTGCCATCGTAATGTACTACGATGGCAGTGTTCTATGGGTGTTGAATGAGTAGGCAGTTTAAAGTAGCCAAGAGGGAGGCGATCCAGCTGGCAGTGTTTAAAGGTATTCGGAGCGCGATCGTGGCTAATAGTTGAACTACCAGTATTACAAAATTGCCATACTTCAGGAGGCCAGCTCAGGCATTTACACAGCGTTATGTTTGGAACAATATTACCCA
Source organism: Meconema thalassinum (assembly GCA_946902985.2). Classification (NCBI taxonomy): domain Eukaryota; kingdom Metazoa; phylum Arthropoda; class Insecta; order Orthoptera; family Tettigoniidae; genus Meconema; species Meconema thalassinum. The sequence continues at coordinate 1,827,242,034 of OX336388.2, forward strand.
CATAACCCACATGAGGACAGCACCGTACAGAGGCATTAAGAAGGCTGTGGTTAATGACAACGTGTATCTAGTTCTTCAATTCTCCTTTTTCTAATGTCTTCTGTTTATGTGTGATGCTGGGACTGTGATTTTATTAATATACGAGTGTATACTTTATCCTCTCCTTTGAGCTAAATGACATTTTATTCAGTATCTGTGGGAAAAGCTCGTGCACATCATTTGTAAAAGAATTCAAGAAAAAAAAAACCTAACTGTAGCAGTATTCGATTCCCAGTCAACTGCGTGTCAGACTAACATGCTAGCCCAGAGCTAACCGTATCCATGTCGTCAGGTGTTCTTAACTGACATATTAGATACAAACTGTTGGCAAATAATGACTTTAAATAAACGATTTCTTCACTGCAGTACATCTTCATTAAAGATCATTTCATACAAAGTTTATATTATTGTATCAGTACGGTATATCACATACAACATACTAAAACTACTGAAATATAAGACAGGCACATGAGGACAGCTGCCATCTTGTCGTGTGACATGAGCCCCATGGTCCCCAACTTACGTTCCGAGTTCGAGCTGAATACGGTAAGGCCTACTTAAAGTTACCGCCGTGATTCAGTTGCACGAAGCATGGAATGAAGGGAATACATAAGGGCTAAAATATATGGTGTCATGCCTCGTGTTGGGAGAATGGTCGAAACGCCAACGTCCACAAACAACGGGAGACCCATTGGAAGATATGCCCAAATCAAAACAACTTCAATGCACCTGGCAGCAAGAAAAACATACACTCACAAAATCACTCCCAGATATATTTCACGGCACAAATAAAAGGTTAAACGAAGATTCAAACAAAATAAAACAGGAGACCGCCATTTCGATTGGTTCCACAGCAAATCCAAGCACACGACGAAGATCAAAAACAAAGGTTAAATTTAGGAAATGAGCATAGTGGACACAAGGTTAGATGTATTACTTACATGAGTAAATGGAAGGCTTCGGCATAATAACAATGTTAAATAAAAAGGAAAAACATTACATTTTAAATAATAAGGCGGAGAGCCTCAAGGCACGTCCGGACAGAACGTATCTCACATGGCGTCTGAGTCTACCGGGACGGCCGCCAAAGAAAATAAAGAAAAGAGAGATGTTAAACATGGCTCAGACACAAACGGCTCAGCTCTTTTAAGCCACTCATACTGTATAATATTATAATATTAAATTATAATAAATAACGGATCACGACCTTCAGGATAGCTTAAACCCCCGTAGGCTCGATAATCGGAATTGGTGGGTCTTAAGCTATTTATTAAAATGGTTGCATAATTCACACGGCCGCCATCCTGAAATGGCATGGCCGATGACCTTGAATTTTGGGTGAAAGACGCGTTTTATATAAAGGTATGTTGTCACCAAATTTGGTAGAGATCGGATGATTAGTTTAGCCGTAATTTGATTTTACGTTTTGAACATTTGAGTGGCCGCCATTCTGTTTTGGTAAAGATGGCGGCGATATAAAGTATGACACTGAGGTGTCCTTTACTAGTGCTACCTCTGTACCAAATTTCGTTCAATTCGGTTTCACCGTGTTCGAATTGATAGGGGGGGACAGACATTCAGAGTACGCACACTCACACACACACAGACACACACACACACAGACTCACACACACACATACACACACACACACAGACTCACACACACACATACACACACACAGACAGACACACTTTTTTCGCCCTGTGTTGATCTCATAAGTCTACTTTCATTTTTTGCAAAAATCGAAAGTAGGCTAAAAATATAGACACCATTTATTAACAGTTAACAGGCCTGATTGCTCTTAATAATAATTATAGTCATATCTGTTATGTTACACATAGCACATACGAAATTTGGTTGAAATCCAACTGACAGTAAAGATGTTACAAGTATTTAAAAATTGGTCCAATCAGCAGGCTTAGAATCATGTTGGTAGAACTAACGTATATATGTTACTCCAAATTAATGTAAAAAGTCAGGTAATATACGTGTGCATATTTTAAAGCTGTCGGCTTGCATACTTTCTGATATATTGGTATTTGGATAAAAAATAGAGAGAACAATTATTAACAGTTGGCAGCCCTGATGGCTCTTAAGAATACACTCAGTCATATCTGTTTAGTACACATATTACATACACAATTTGGTTGAAATCCAATTGATAGTATAGAAGTTATATGCATTTAAAAATTGGACCTATCAGAAGGCTTAAAATTATTTTGGCAACACTGTCATGTATGGCCTCCTGGAAATTAAACTGAAACAGTATTATCTACAAGTGTGCCAATTTTGAAATAGCTTCCATGTATACCTTCCAAGATATCCAACATGGAGCTCAAATTTCTAGTGCGTTTTTACCAGTTGGTAGCACTGACATCTTTTTCAAATTTGGGCCTGAGATATTGCGGTATACATCTTTACTCATACTAAATTTGGTTTCGATTGCTGCAGCCGTTTAGGAGTTGATATGTGGGACACACACACAGACAGTCAGACAGACAGAAGGACAGACAGACACATTTTCCCGGATCGATCTCATAAGTCTACTTTTTCCTCATTTTTGCAAAGTGTGAAAAGTAGGCTAACAAGTAGTTCCGTGAAGAACTATACAGCCTATTTTCATATATCCTACTTATGTTAATTGCCACTATCAACATACAAAATTTCAGTTTGATTGCTGTAATAGATTCGTAGATATTGAGAACCGACTAAATATTTCGGTTGGTCGCCATGTTCGATTTTATATATGTAGGTCCTAGAGTTATGTACTAATACATGACGATTATTGTGTAAGTGTAGCATTCAAACTTCAATCGCATGATTATGACACAAGAAGTAACAAGGAGATTTTAAAATTTCGCACAGAGGCCATCTTGTGGTTATGGAAACAATTGAAATAAATTAGATGCCAGTCGATTAACATTCATATAAGGATTTACTGTACCAAGTTTCACTGCACTCGATGGTTAAATTGCGAGAAACGTCCATGTGAATATTTATAATTCGCGTCGCCGCCATGTTGTATTTGTGATCACCAGGTTATTCAAAGTCCTACAGGTGAACTTAAGTTCATAGCCACTATGAACATAAAAAAAATTCAGTTTGATTGCTATGATAGATTCGTAGATATTCCGAGCAGTCTAAATATTTCGGACGGTCGCCATGTTGGATTGTTAAATGTATAGGCCATAGAGTCATGAACCATTAAAGGAAAATTATTGCGTAGGTTCATTATTCAGACTTTCACATCGATCGCATGATTACGACACAAGAAATAAAAACTTAATTTTAAAATTCGCAATGGCGCCATCTTGAGGTTATGTGAACAATTGAACTAAATTAGATACCAGTGCATTACAATGTGTATGGATATTTCCTGTACCAGATTTCATTGCGGTTGGAACATTAAATCGCGAGAAAGGTCTATTTAAAATTTTCAAGTTCGATTGGCCGCCATGTTTGTTTTGTAGTTGACCTGTATTTGAAAGTCTTGTAGGTGAACTGTCAGTAGTGCCCTTTATCTCCGTACAAATTTTCACGGTGATACCGCTAATAGTTTCAGAGATGTAGAAAGCCGGTGAAATACTTCGCACATCCGCCATCTTGTGGTTATGTAAAGAATTGAACCAAGTTAGATGTCGGTGCGTTACAATGTTTATAAACATATACTGTACCAAGTTTTATTGCGTTCGGTTGGTTAAATCGCGAGAAAAGTCTATTAAAAGTCGCAAATTCGCGTGGCCGCCATGTTTGTTTTGTAGTTACCAGTTTTTCAATCGTCACATAGGTGAATTTCTAGTTGTTCTCTTTACCACCGTAAAAAATTCCAGGGTGATATAGGGAATAGTTTCGGAGATATTGAATGCTGGTGAAATATTTCGCACAGCCGCCATGTTGGATTGGTGAGACGTAACAAAATTTGAAGGGCACGGTCGGTGTCACCCGAAATAGTGCTATGAACTTACCGAGTTTCATTGAAATCGCTCCAGCCGTTTAAATTTTATTAGGGACACACACACACATACACTCCTCACACCCACAAACACACGTACACATAAGCCTATTTTTTCAAAATAGAAAATAGGCTAAAAATGAATGTGATCTCGTCAATGGCGTTGTCTTGGCAACCTCTGATAGCTCATTCCTCAACAATTTAGAAGCGTTGTCATGGTAAACTCTGATGGTACTTGGCATTTTCTTTAATTCCGAAATCATTTTTCTCATCCCTTGGCGTAATGGTGGGTCATATCAAAAATTATTTCAGACAAAAGTTTCAGGTAATTATTATGGGAATATTTTCTATTTAGCACGGTTTTGATATTGTGCTTATTAAGAGAGATATGATTAATGTTTTCCGTAAAACCCAAATTTTCAACCCCTTTGGTCAATGGTTGGAGCTATCAAAATACTTATTTCACATTAATGTTTTACACTTATACGACACATATTTATGAACTTTGAATGGATTCGATATTTCACGTATTAAGAGAGTTACAGCGAAATTTCACTTTTTCGAAAAAGCCCCGCCATTTTCACACCCTTCTACCGATGTTGCCCATTAACGGACTCGACCGAGATTTTAATGGGATACTTATTATGTAAAAAGTTCAAACTGATTGGGGCAAAATTACGGCAGTTATCGTGTCCACAAGAAACTGATATATCTAATATATAAAAGTGAAAGTCTGTATGTATGTATGTATGTATGTATGTATGTATATATGTTGGTTCCGTATACAAATCTACACCGTTCCACCAATCTCAACCATATTTTGCATACACATAGTTTAGGACCCAGAAGGAGCCGCTGGCTACATGAATTTTCGATAGTCTTTCTCATTCTTCTGATTTCGGCCCTTTTTCACTCAAAAACAGACTAATCAAATCATAAAATATACTCATGAAGGAATGGCAAGGCATATAGTTTCCATGGCAACATAGCTCAAGTCGAGACACGGCCGACTTGATGCCAATTGCGCTCAGCACTACCGGTATAGAAAATGAGGATCTTTACTTGAAATCCCGTTAGTTACTCAATTGCTCACACAGCACTGTCAACCGAGTTTAGCATAACAAAGACTTGACACTATCTTCTTTCTACTATATATTTGCCAAATACCACTCACTCACTCACTCATTCATTTATTCATCACGAAATCTCAGAAACCACCGAACGGATTGGAATGAAATCTGTATGCAGCTTCCTCAAGGGCCGCAAATGCCCCCTAAGAGAGACATTTTGGCAATTCAGGTTCTAAAGGGGTGTTAAGGGGGTAGACCTGCATTTAATTGAATAGCAATATCTCCCGATTGGTTTCATGGGGGGATGTGATACTCGGCATATAAACTCATCATTAAAAATAAGAAGACATGTGTTGAGGGTTTTTCGATGTGGTGTATATTATGAGGTGAAAGGGGTGAAAAGTGGGGATTAAAAGATTCTTAACGGAGCGTGTGTCTCTTAAACGACATAGGCGAGGAGTTTGAAACACAGCGAAATAAAATCAACATAAAAAAGAAGTAAATATGTGTTTGACAGTTTTTTCATAAATCCAATTTAAGGGGCCCATGGGGAGAGATGAAATTCTGGGGGGGGGAGGGGACAGGAAAGAAAGTGTCCTAACTGATTGACTGACTGGAAAAAACTGCTTTAAATTAAGTAAATAGCTGTTCGACAGTTTTTTTTTCATAATCAAATTTAAGGAGTTCATGGGGAGGGGTGAAATTCTGAAAAAAGAAAATTGAAAGAAAATGTCCAGACTCACTCACTTACTCACTCACTCATCATCGCCTAGCCAAAATTATTGAAGTTAGAAACATGACAGTTTGGGGATATGTTCATTGTATGTCAAAACCGTCTATTAAGGGAGGATTTTCGGATATTCAGGTTCTAAAGGGGTCTTAAGGGGGTTAAACCTGCATTTCATTGAATAACAATATCTCCCGATTGGTTTTATTGGGGGATGTGATACACGGCATATAAACTTATCATTAAAAAGTAAGACACGTGTCTGAGGGTTTTTCGATGTGTTTATGAGGTTAAAGGGGTGAAAAGTGGGGATTGAAAGATTCCCAACGGAGCGTGTATCTCTTAAACGACATAGGCGAGGAGTTTGAAACTCAGCGGAAAAAAAATCAGCATAAAAGTAAGTAAATATGTGTTTGACCGCTTTTCCATAAATTCAATTTAAGGGGCCCATGGGGAGGGGTAAAATTCTGGGAGGGGGGGAAGAAAAGAGAGTGTCCTAACTGATTGACTGACTGACTCACTCATCAAACTCAGGGGGAAAAAACTGCTTTAAAGTAAGTAAATAGCTTTTCGACAGTTTGTTTTTCAACAAATTGAAGGGGTTCATCGGGAGGGGTGAAATTCTGAAGAAAAAAAAATTGAAAGGAAATGTCCTGACTCATTCACTCACTCATCATCGCCCAGCCAAAAATATTGAAGTTGGAAACTTGACATTTCGGGGATATGTTCGTTGTATGTCAAAACCGTACACTAAGGGAGGTTTTTTGGATATTCGGGTTCTAAAGGGGTCTTAAGGGGGTTAAACCTGCATTTCATTGAATATCAATATCTCACGAGTGGTTTCATTTGTGGATGTGATACTCGGCATATAATCTAATCATTAAAAATACGCAGACATGTGTCTAAGCGTTTTTCGATGTGGTGTATTATTATGAGGTGAAAGGGCTGAAAAGTGGGGGTTGAAGGATTCCTAATGGAGCGTGTAGGCCTATCTCTTAAACGACATAGGCGAGAAATTTGAAACTCAGCGAAAAAAAATCAGCTTAAAAAGTAAGTAAATCGGTTTTCGGCTGTTTTTTTCATAAATTAATTTAAGGGGCCAATGGGGTGGGGAGAAATTCTGGGGATAAAGAGGAGAGAAAGTGTCCTAACCGACTGACTCAGGGGAAAAAGACAGCTTAAGAAATAAGTTAATAGGTGTTCAAGCGATTTTTAATCAATCCAATTTAAGGGGCCCATGGGGAGGGGTGAAATTCTGGTAAAATAAATGAAAGAAAATGTCCTGTCTGACTCACTCACTCATCACGCCCAGCGAAAACTATTAAAGTTGGAAACATGAAATTTTGGGAATATGTTCGCTGTATGTCGAAAACGTTAACTAAGGAATGATTTTTGTTTATTCGGGTTTTAGAGACGTGTCAAGGGGGTAAACGTGCATTTCATTGAATAACGATATCTCATGAGTTGTTTGTTTGGGGATGTGATATTCGGTATATAAACTAATCATTAAAAATAATCAGACATATGTCTAAGGGTTTATCGATATGGTGTATATTATGAGGTAAAAGGGGTGAAAATTGGGGGTTGAGGGATTCTTGACGGAGCGTGTATCTCTGAAACGACTTAGTAGTGAAGTTTGAAATTCGGTGGGAAAAAAACAGCTTAAAATACAAGTAAATAGGTGTTCGAACGTTTTTTCATAAATCCAATTTAAGGGGCCCTTGGAGAGGGGTGAAATTATGGGGAAAAAAAACAGGAAAGAAAGTGTCCTAACTGATTGACTCACTTACTCACTCTTCAAACTCAGGGGGAAAACAGATTTAAATAAGTAAATAGGTGTTTGACCGTTTGTTTCATAAATCCAATTTAAGGGGTTCATGGGGACGGGTGAAATTATCAAAAATAAATGAAAGAAAATGTCCTGACTGACTCACTCACTCATCATCGCCCAGCCAAAATTATTGACGTTAGAAACATGAAATTTTGGGGATATGTTTGTTGTATGTCGAAAACGTCCACTAAGGAAAGAGTTTTGGATATTCAGGTTCTAAAGAGGTGTTAAGGGGGTAAACGTGCCTTCCATTGAATAACAATATCTCACGAGTGGTTTCATTTGGGGATGTGATACTTGGCACATATACTAATCATTAAAAATAAGCTGACACATGTCTAATGGTTTTTCGATGTAGTGTATATTATGAGGTGAAAGGGATGAAAAGTGGGGGTTGAAAGATTCCTAACTGAGCGTGTATCTCTTAAACGACATAGGGAGGAGTCTGAAATTCGGAGGAAATCTATCAGCTTAAAAATAAATAAATAAATAAATAAATGAATAAATAAATAAAATAAATAGGTGTTCGACCGTGTTTTCATAAATGCAATTTAAGGGGCATATGGGGAGGGGTGAACTTCTGGAAGACAAACGTCCACTAAGGAAGGATTTTTGGATGTTTGCTCTCATCGACCAACCAAAACTATTAAAGTTAGAAGAATGATATTTTGGGGATATGTTTGTCGTGTGTCGAAAACGTCTACTAAGGAGGGATTTTTGGGTATTCAGGTTCTAAAGGGGTGTTAACGGAGTTAAACCTGCATTTCATTGAATAACAATATGACACGACTATGACGTGAGCGAAGCGAGGCTAAAATTGAGATGGTGTGTGTCTGTGTATTACTCAATCTCGCAAGTACCACTGGTCCGATTTACGTGAATTTTACATGGAAGTAGCTGATTTTCCTGGTAAACATATAGGTTACTTTTGATTTCAATACTTTGCACTATTTAAAATGGCGACCATTTTAGTGACGTCACTACACCCTTTGGTATCAAACTTTCATATTTCCATTTCAAATAAAAAGAGAACGCTAAGAAATAGCAAACTTTTGATGACATATGCGAGGTTTAAAACTACATTTCCTATCCGAAAGGTATCTGCAACTGTTAGCGAGTAAAACCTAAATTTGTGCTATAAAACACGGTCAACGCCGAGCGGTTTAGTTGGACAAAATGTTCCATCCTTAATCTCCCTCTGCGCAGCTACTCGCCTATCCCCTGTTTTAACTGTCACCTTCACATTTTAATTTATTTATGACGCGTAGCGCAGCACGGGTACTTCAGCTAGTATACATATATACATTTATATATATATATATATATATACATAAATTATATATAAGCTTTTGAACTGACGGTGGTTTTGGGGTCTGGGGGATGTGAAACGCGAAGATATGTCGAGATTTTCCGGAAGTCGAAACATGGTACCCATTGCAATAGTTAGATTTCTAATGAAATCTACCTAAAAGGCTTATAAGATCACCTTTTGTCCGTGTGTATGTGTGGGTGCCCCCTAATAAATTCTAAACGGCTAGAGGTTCAATGAAACTCGGTGTGGTCATAGCACCATTATTTTCGATCCCAACCGTGCCCTCGAAATTTTATTACGTCTTACCAATCCAATATGGCGGCTGTGCGCAATATTTCACCGGCATTCAATATCTCCGAAACTATTACTGATATGCCCCTGAATTATGTACAATGATAAAGGGCACTGCTGAAACTTCACCTATGAGATTTTCAAAAACCTGTTAACTACAATACCAACATGGCAGCCAAGCGAAATTGAGATTTTTAAATAGACTTTTCTCGCGATTTAACCATCCAAACGCAATGAAACTTGATACAGGAAATGTTTGTACACATTGTAATGCACAGGCATCTAATTTAGTTCAATTGTTTACATAACCTCAAGATGGCGGCTGTGCGAAATATTTCACGGGCATTCTATATTTCCGAAACTATTACTTATATTACCCTGAAAATGTGTACGGTGATAAACGGCACTAATACAAGTTGATCTATGTGAAGTTCAAAAACTTGGAAAGTACAAAACGAACAAGGCGACCAATCGATAATGAAACATTTCAATCGACTTTTCTCACGGTTTAACCATCTGAACGCACTGACGTATGATACAGTAAATGATTGTACATATTATAATGCACTGTCATCTAATTTAGTTCAACTGCTTACATAACCTCAAGATGGCGGTTGTGCGAAATATTTCACGGGCATTCTAGATCTCCGAAACTATTACTGATAACACATTGAAATATTGTACGGTGATAAACGGCACTACTACAAGTTCATCTATGCAACTTTCAAAAACCTGAAAAGTACAAAACGAGCATGGCGGCCGACCGAAAATGAAACATTTCAATAGACTTTTATCGCGATTTAACCATCTGAACGCAGAGAAATATGATACAGAAAATGTTTGTACTCATTGTAATGTACTGTCATCTAATTTAGTTCAATTTTTTACATAACATCAAGATGGCGGCTGTGTGAAATTTAAAAAAAATAAGTTTTTATTTCTTGTGCCGTAATGATCCGATGGAAGTGAAAGTTTGAATAATGAACCTTTAATGGTACATAACTCTATGGCCTATACTTATAACAATACAAAATGGTGACCATCCGAAATATTTAGACGGCTCTCAATATCTACGAATCTTTTACAGTAATCAAATTGAATGTTTTAATGTTAATAGAGGCTATGACCATAAGTTAACCTATAGGATTTTCAATAACCTGGGGAGCACAAATCCAACATTGTGGCGATGCAAACTATGGTGGTTGGTTGGTTCCTTAGTTTAGGGGCTGAAATATGTAAATGGACGTTTTTCGCGATTTAACCATCTGAGTGCAGTGAAACTTGGTATGGTAAATGTTTATACAAATGTTAATCCAGTTGCATGTAATTTATTTCAGTTGTTTTCATGGCCACGAGATGGCAGCTGTGCAAAATTTTAAAATCTCGTTTTTATTTTTTGTGTCCTAATGAAGCGATTGAAGTTTGAATACTACACGTACACAATAATCTTCATATAATAGTACATAACTCTAAGACCTACATATATAAAATCCAACAAAGCGATCATCCGTAATGTTAGACGGTTCTCAATATCCACAAATCTATTAAAGCAATCAAACTGAAATGTATGTTTATAGATGCAATTAACATAAGCAGGATATATGAAAGTTCTTCACGAAACTACTTGTTTATTTTATTTTTAAATGTAAGTTATCTTGTGTTATTGTAGTGTCTGTAGTAGTGTGTATTTGCAATTCATGCTAAGATTGGGAAGGGGGAGCCCGTAGCCTCAAGTTAGGAGCCATCCTGGAATTTGCCTGGAGTTAAAGTGGAAAACCACGGAAAACCACTTACGGGATGGATGGAATAGGAATCGTACCCTCCTCTCTTCAGTTTTATCTCCCAAGGATTCGGAATTTGTGTGATAACCTGTGTTATTCTGATGTTTGTAATTGAGTAAGGATTGAGAAGGAGGTGGACGTAACATTAAGTTAGGATCCATCCTGGTATTTGTCTGTAGTAGAAATGGGAAATTAAAAAAAAGATACGAGCCTTACAGTAGTCGCATGAGATGTGAAACACCTGACATTGTATCCTACTATGAAATTGAGATGTAATGTATCTGAAGTCATCTGACATGTTATCCTACTCGTGTACACACAGCATGGACATTCTTAAAATGCTAATTTACGCTCCGTTTTCATACTGCTACTTTGATGAATGTATAGATTGAATTGGAGATATGCTACTGTCACACTGGCTTGAACAAACATCACATATTATATTGTAAATTAAGAGCAGGTATAAAACCATAGTCTCTAGCCTATCTATAGACTACGATACTAGAAATAATGTTCAATAAAATCAAACATCGTCGCCTCCGTAGCGTAGTGGTCAGCATGGTTAGCTGCTGCCCCGGAGGTCCTGGGTTCGATTCCCGGCTCTGCCACGAAATTTGAAAAGTGGTATGAGGACTGGAACGGGGTCTACTCAGCCTCGGGTGGTCCAAATGAGTAGAGGGGGTTCGATTCCCACCTCAGCCATCCTCGAAGTGGTTTTCCGTGGTTTTCCACTTCGTCTTCGGGCAAATGCCGGGATGGTACCTACTGTCAGGCCACGGCCGCCTCCTTCCCTCTTCCTAGCCTATCCATCCCAATCTTCCATCCCTTCCCATCCCTCACGAGGCCCCTGTTCGCTTTGCAGGTGAGGCTGCCTGGGCGAAGTGCTGATCATACCTCCCCAGTTGTATCCATCCCGACCAGATGTTCCAAGCTCCAGGACACTTAAAACTCAGCAATTCTTCTAGGTTTGTGCCGTGTCTTGTGTGGGGTTTCGCCTAGGACACCAAGCTAGGCTCATCGGCGGGCTCTTGGTGTCCCCGCCCGGACCCCCACAGGCCGTGAAAGCCAATATACCAACTTTTTGGAAGCCTTCATAGGGAGGTTAAGGCTGCTTGAACTTTTAGTTCTCGTAGTCAAGTGGTGCAGTTGCACCTTATATAAAGGGAGGTGGCGCGCAGTTCGTCACTCCTTTGGGGGTCCGGGCGGGGACACCAAGAGCCCGCCGATGAGCCTAGCTTGGTGTCCTAGGCGAAACCCCACACAAGACACGGCACAAACCTAGAAGAATTGCTGAGTTTTAATTCACCGGCCGTGAAAGCCAATATACCAACTTTTTGGAAGCCTTCATAGGGAGGTTAAGGCTGCTTGAACTTTTAGTTCTCGTAGTCAAGTGGTGCAGTTGCACCTTATATAAAGGGAGGTGGCGCGCAGTTCGTCACTCCTGTGGGGGTCCGGGCGGGGACACCAAGAGCCCGCCGATGAGCCTAGCTTGGTGTCCTAGGCGAAACCCCACACAAGACACGGCACAAACCTAGAAGAATTGCTGAGTTTTAATTCACCGGCCGTGAAAGCCAATATACCAACTTTTTGGAAGCCTTCATAGGGAGGTTAAGGCTGCTTGAACTTTTAGTTCTCGTAGTCAAGTGGTGCAGTTGCACCTTATATAAAGGGAGGTGGCGCGCAGTTCGTCACTCCTGTGGGGGTCCGGGCGGGGACACCAAGAGCCCGCCGATGAGCCTAGCTTGGTGTCCTAGGCGAAACCCCACACAAGACACGGCACAAACCTAGAAGAATTGCTGAGTTTTAATTCACCGGCCGTGAAAGCCAATATACCAACTCCAGGACACTGCCCATAGAGGCGGTAGTGGTGAGTTACCTCGCTGAGTCCGTGGGAACCACCAACCTAGAGGGTAAATTGACTAAATAAAAATAAAAAAATAAAAATAAAATCAAATTTCCCCACTCCTGCTTGGTGAAAACTATTGTAACTAAAATTAGATAAATCGTAATTTCATGTAGATTCTGTTAAAATGACGCATAATATTATGATAGATACCGTTAACATCGATAATCCAGTAGCAAAAATAATTGCCAGGACTGGGGTTCGAACGTGAGACATCATGATTCGCAGACCAAGATGCTATCCACGCAGCTATTACAAGCACAGAACTGTAGAGTACAAGACATGTACTCATTTGTACGTGCCGGTAATAATATGGAAGTATTTTTCATGCTACATTAATATTTTGCTTTTTTTCGATAATGTTCATGCGTGGAATTGAGTTTAAAATTAGTTATGAATACGCCTACTTGACAGTAAAGGGAATTCCTAAGTGGTCTATGAAAGGCTAGCCCAGTTCCCATATAAAAACTTCGATATATATTACATTGATCACTGCATTACTGCAATGTGGGTTAATATCTGAATAGCCATTGTGCAGAAACATAATACCGGCTTTGCCGACTATTGACAATGCTTCATATTAACGCATATAATCATTTAAATACTGATACGAAGACTTTTAACATGTGGTTTCTGTTTCAATCAGTTGACACCAGATTTCCCATAAGCGTTTACCCTTCAGTATGAAAGTGTTGAGCAAAGTTACTCGGGGAGTGGATGCCCATCACTTTTATCCAAAGATTGAAATCATAATTGTTTTCAGCAAAAATGATAGAATGAATATTTTTACACCTAAGAACGACAACTTGAAGACGATTTTTTGTAGAAATATCTGTAATGGCGCCTCCAAACCTTGAAGTAATCCGTATGCTATATACATTCCACATGATACCACTGCCAGCATGATCGCATCCCTCCTGGCTGCTTTAGCTGCTGAAGCTGCTAGAAGGGATGCGATCCAGCTGACAGTGCATCTTACACGCTTCCGTCCGGTCCACTTCCGACCCATTTTTCAAAATCACTCTCACAAAATATCAAGCAACCAAGGGGAAATATGTTACCCATTAAAAATACTTCAAAGATGGCTGAGGTGGGAATCGAACCGTTCTCTTCTCAGTTTTGTCTCACGAGGTTAAAATAAACATACCAACGGTAATCGCATTTGAATTGTTCCCATTTCGGGCTTTGGACATAGCTTACTGACCCTCACGGGTTTGAGATTGAGGAAATGTCATTGCTGACTGTTTGATGAAATGACTAGAGCTATAGTGCACTATGCGCCTTACTGTGAAACTATATACTCGGACCTAGTTATTATTATCAGAACTGAATGCTTAAATTTTCAATTTCTTTTACGTCTACTGTAGGATGATAAGTTTTGAAGCTATCTGTTCAATGTTGCCTTAAATTTATGTAAACTTTCAATCCCAGTGATCAGGATCTGATGATTAACGCTTAACGGTCGAAACGCGTATTCCTAAATCACCCCATTATAATAGTGATCATAACTAATACATTAAGTGTTTCCAGAAGTTGTATTAACTCTTGAGTGCATTAGCTGATCTCCGAGGCCGGGTGTGCGAATTATTAATCATTTGAGGTAGAAGTGTTCGGACACTTAGTGTGAAATTCCCAATATTGGGTTTTCTCTAGTTTTTCGCTTTCTCATGTCCTTTTATTCTGTGAAAACCACCAAAAGATTTATCATGGGTGTTTGCTCTCCCCTTGTGTTTTTGCATATGCCCATCTTTTGTATGTTGCAGCGAACGAGATCCCTACCCCCGCGTTAAATTTTTGACCACGACCGCTATGGAGAGTTGCAGCAATTCAGGAGATCGGAGATCGATGACAGTGGCTATCCTGAGTGAGGTTTTCCACACGATTTTTCACACTCCCTCCAGGAGTAAATTTTTAGCCTACTTTTCACATTTTGCAACAAGTAGTTCCGTGAAGAACTATACAGCCTATTTTCATATATCCTGCTCATGTTAATTGTCTCTATCAACATACAAAATTTCAGTTTAATTGCTGAAACAGATTCGTAGATATTGAGAACCGTCTAAATATTTCATATGGTCGCCAGGATGGATTTTTATTTTTGTACTATTACATTAAGATTATTTTGTATGTGTGGTATTCAAACTTCAATCGCATGATTAGAACACAAGAAGTAAAAACGAGATTTTAAAAGTACGCACACCAGCCATCTTGTGATTATGCAAACAATTGAAATAAATTAGATGCCAGTGGATCAACATTTGTATAAGCATTTAACGTGCAACGTTTCACGGCACTCGGATAGTTAATTCGCAAGAAACGTCCATTTAAATATTTATACTTCGCGTCGCCGCCATGTTGGATTTGTGCTCACCAGGTTACTGAAAGTCCTATAGGTGAACATATGTTCATAGTCTCTATGAACATAAAACAATTCAGCTTGGTTGCTGTAAAAGATTCATAGATATTGAGAACCGTCTAAATATTTCGGAAGCTGGCCATTTAGGATTGTTATATGTATAAGCCATAGAGTTATGTACCAGTCAAGGACAATTATTGCCTAGCTTCATTATTCAAACTTTCACTTCGATCGCATGATTACGACACAAGAATAAAAACTTAATTTTAAAATTTCGCACAGCCGCCATCTTGAGGTTATGTAAACAATTGAATTAAATTAGATGGCAGTGCATTACAATCTGCAAAATCATTTACTGTACCACATTTGACTGTTCTCAGAGAGTTGTATCACGAGAAAAGTCTCTTAAAATATTTCAAATTCGCTTGGTCGCCATGTTCGTTTTGTACTTTACAGGTTTATGAAATATACATAGGTAAACTTGTATCAGTACCCTTTATCACGGTACAAAATTGCATGATGATATCTGTAATAGTTTCGGAGATATAGAATGTCAGTGAAATATTTCGCACAGCCGCCATTTTGAGGTTATGTAAACAATTGAACTAAATTAGACTCCAGTGCATTACAATGTGTACAAACATTTGCTGTACCAAGTTTCATTACGTTTGGATAGTTAAATCGCGAGAAATGTCTATTTAAAAGACTCAATTTCGCTTGACCACCATGTTGGTTTTGTAGTCTCCAGGTTTTTGAAAGTCTCATAGGTGAACTTCTAGTAGTGCCCTTTATCACCGTACACAATTTCAGGGCGATATCCGTAATAGTTTCGGAGATATTGAATGCTAGTGAAATATTTCACACAGCCGTCATGTTGGATTGGTGAGACGTAACAAAAGTTGAAGCTCACGGTCGAGGTCGCCGAGAATAGTGCTATGAACTTACCGAGTTTCATTGAAATCCCTCCAGCCGTTTAGATTTTATTAGGGGGACACACACACACACACCTCACACACACACACACACGCACACACACACGGACAAAAGGTGATCTCATAAGCCTAATTTTTCAAAATTGAAAATAGGCTAAAAATGAGGAAAAAGTAGTCTTATGAGATTGATCCGGGAAAATGTCTGTCTGTCCTTCTGTCTGTCTGTTTGTGAGTGTGCCCCCCCCCCCCTTCTATCAACTCCTAAACGGCTGCAGCAATCGAAACCAAATTTGGTATGAGTAAAGATCTATACCGGGACATATCAACGTCATACTTGAAAATGATGTCAGTGCTACCAACTGCTGAAAAATCATAATTGAAATTTCGGCTCCATGTTGGATATCTTGGAATATATACATGGGAACTATTCCAAAATTGGCACATATATAGATAATAATACATCAGTTTAATTTTCAGGAGGCCATACATGACAGTGCTGCCAAAATGATTCTAAGCCTACTGATAGGTCCAATTTTTAAATGCATTTAATTCCTATACTATCAATTGAATTTCAACCAAATTTCGTATGTTTTATGTGTACATAAACTGATATGACTGAGCGTATTTTTAAGAGCCACCAGGGCTGCCAACTGTCAATAAATGCTCTCTCTATTTTTATCCAAATACCAATATATCAGAAAGTAGGCGAGCCAACAGCCTTAACATTCGCACACGTATAGTGCCTGACATTCTAGATTAATTTGGAGCTACTAATGTATGTCAGTGCTACCAACATGATTCTAAGCCTGCTGATATGACCAATTTTTAAATACATGTTACTTCTATACTATCAATTGGATTTCAACCAAATTTCGTATGTGCTGTGTGTACCATAACATATATGACTATGCGTATTGTTAAGAGCAATCAGGGCTGCCAACTGTTAATAAATGCTGTTTATGTTTTTTACCCTAATATCAATAATGGCTATCAGAAAGTATGCAAGGCAACAGCTCTAAACTTTGCGCACGTATAGTACCTGCCATTCTAGATTAATTTGGAGCAACTAATGTGCGTCAGTGCTACCAACATCATTCTAAGCCTGCTGATAGGTCCAATTTTAAAATACCAGTAACTGCTATACTAACAAATGGATTTCATCCAAAATTGGTACAACAATAGACGATAATATTTCAAATTATTTCTGACCAACACATGCATGCCATTGTTGCCAACATCATTTTACGCACGCTGCATTAAGTCCAATGTTTAACTGCATGTAAAGTCCATGCTATCCATTGGACTTCAACCAAATTTTGTATTCTGTACCTTAAGCGATGGAACTAAGAATATATTCAGTCACCAGGGCTGCCAAATGTAGTGCTCTATCAGGCTACATAATGCCAGGTATATTTTGAGCTAATTAGAAATTTCTATATTACCAACTTTATTTCGTAATTATTCTAGATAGCCTAGGTCCATATAGATTAATAATTGGCATGAATTTTAAATTTTAAGAAAAGTAGGCTCTTTAGTTCGTCACGGAATTTCTTGTTTTATAGTGGCTTGGAGTATTTGGTCATCAGCTCCACGTACTAGGGTGTGATCAATATGTCTTATAACCTGTCTTTCTGTGGTGACGGTAGTAGTTATGCACTGCAAAGGGAATCGTTCACACGCCCTTGGCATCGCAAAGAAAACGTGACATAAATGAGAGTCCACCACATTTCGTAATGTCCAACATTCTTGGTTGTCAGAGTGGAGGCCTAGATTCGATTCACGGCTCAGCCAAAATATTTAATGGTGGTTTGAGGTAAGGAACGGGATACATTCAGCCTCGTGAGGGACAACTGGGAATTGATTGGTTCTATTCCCACCTCGGCTCACCTAGAAGTGTGTTTCCATGGATTCCTACTTCTTAAGTAGGCAAATGCTGAGATGCTTCCTAAATTATGGCCACAAGTATTTACTACCCGCTGGCTTCTTTGCGTTACTGAGTTCCGGTCTCCGTCTGGGACTTTAGAACCTGATGTAAAGGTTAGAACAAGTTCTCCTAGCCTCGTGAGGACAATTGATTACCTGAATGAGAGCGAGGCAGCGCCCCGGTCACGGAGGACCGAGGGGATCCTAGACGTTGACCACGCGTCAGCCCATAATCATTACGCCAAAGGGCTGGGGAGCGGTCAGTTGGTAGTTCAGATCTCTCAAGGACTGTAGTGCCTCGGTGTTTTCCATATTCTACTCAAATCGTAGTCCCCCGCCCCCACACACACTAGTACAGTCATCTGAATGACATAGGTAATCAGACACATTCCATACACACTCAAGTATACGAGGCTACATGTCGAATATGCAGTAAAGCCTCTAATAAATGAACATCTACAACAACAAAACTATAACAAATATGCTGCACAGTCTTCGATCACTATAATAAAGTTGTTGAATCGTTCACGGCCTTTGTGACATTGTGGTCCTCTAGCATCGTTACTTGGTTGTATGTGTGGAGTAGTCTATGTCTGACAATGTATGCAATTGTGATTACTGTATTAGTGTGTGTGCAATTTTAATCATGGGTGAAGATTTTGAAGTAGGCTTTATGTTAAGATCCAATTCTATAATGTACCTTACGTAGAAGTGGAAAACCACGCAAGCCTTTGTTTTAATCGTTGATGATTCATTTGGGGCTTTGCGACATCGTGGTCATGTAACATGGATGTGTGTAGCATTTGTCTGATAACCTGTGTCATGGTGATGTCTGTAATAGTATGTGTATTTGTAATTGAGGTAGGATTTGGGTAGAAAGCAGCCGGGTCGTGGCCTAATATGAGGAAATATTCTGGCATTTGTCTGGAGTAGAAGGGGGAAACCAAGTAAAACTACTTCCATAATGGCTGAGGTAGGAATTGAACCTGCCTCTTCTCAGTTTATCTACACGAGGCTAAATTTATCCCGTTACAGCCCTCAGACCAGAATTAAATTGGCAGAGCTGGGAATGAAACTTGGGTCTCCGCGGTGACAGTCAAGAATGCCAGCCACTACACAAACTCGGAACACTACCTTTAGGTCAGTTGCGGTGGGAATCAAACCCGTCTCCTCTCAATTTTACCTCACAAGGCTGAGTGTGCCCTGTTCCAACCCTAAAGACAGGAATTGCGTTTCTTGGCTGACCCGCAAATCGAACCCAGTACCTTGGGAGCTGGAGTAGCCCGAGACCACACAATGTGGGTATAAAAATCTAACCAAGTAATATTCTCTTACAAGACAGCTGTTATTTACTTCCTGACCCTTATGAAGATACTTCTTGAGTTTTCCAGCGCCTGAACTTCCCAAATGTGCGTAGAACTGCGACAAGTCGGAACGCAAGCAGCGTGAAAAAGGGCTGCTGTGATCTCCATCTTCTTTGGTCTAAAAGAAAGAGTTATGACTTGGTCGTGCTGAGTGAGAATTTCCATGGTAAATTAAGTTTTCATTACACATTAAAATGTCGTTTTCTCCTTCTGTCCTTGTCTAGTAATCTACCCTTCTTTCTCTTACCAAGCGTTTTTCTCAGTCACACAAAGTCTTGACTCTGAGCAGTGGATTTACATGTCGTATAAATCGTGGCTCCGTGTTCGATACTTTAGCAATATGCAAATTTTTCAACTTAGGAGGGGTAAGAAGAAGGTTTAGGGGTGTGAAGAGATATTGGAAGGGTGGAGACTCAAGGTAGAAGAGAGGAAAACTTTACTTTGTTTTCTGCAGAGAAAGGAAATGGCTGTATGTTTTATAAATGAAGCTCAGTTGCAAACTATACACGTCATTAGAATTTTGGGAAACAGATAAGCTTCAAGAAACTTCACCCGCCGGCGTAATCGTGCACGTTAAATCGCACACCATGTCAATGGTGGGGATCCGCAGCATGTTTGGATATAGAAAATTCGAATCTCGGCACCGACAACGGCCATCCTGAGTGCTTTTTCCCCGAGGTTTGCCCACACTCTCTCCAGGAAAATGCCGTGATAGTATCTTACTTCAAGTTTCCGGGCACCTACCCTATCCCGGCCATAATACATACAGCTCTACTCATTTCTATACTCACCTCAGAAACACAGGTTACCAGACAAATTTATCACACACCCAAGTACACGGGGATGATGACCGAAGATATCCCAAGCCCGTGAAATGAATTAAATGAAACATTTATTCTTCTCTAGTGGTCAATCCGAGGATTGGTTTGCAGCAAATCTCCACTCTTCGCGTCTTTCCGCTTTCCTCTTCATTTCTCTGAAGGTCTTGCATCTCACATCTTCCTTAATTTGATCCATATATCTCAGATGTGGTCTTCCACTAGGTCTATTTCCATAAACAAACCCCTCTATGATTGTCTTCATGTCTCAATAGATGGTCTGTAAGTTGTATGCTTCTTTTAACAATTGATTTCCACAAAC
This sequence comes from Meconema thalassinum, assembly GCA_946902985.2. NCBI lineage: Eukaryota > Metazoa > Arthropoda > Insecta > Orthoptera > Tettigoniidae > Meconema > Meconema thalassinum. Next base: position 1,827,262,656 of record OX336388.2, read on the forward strand.
TTCTCTTCTCACCCACTCTTTTCAAGACCTCTCCATTTGTAACTTGGGGCGTGGTGGCGTAGCGGTCAAGCTGCTGGCCTCTCACCAAGGTGGACTGGGTTCTATTCCCGGTCAATGCATGTGAAATTTTCGAAGTGAAATGCCATGTCCTGTGGTTCGGATTCCACGTAAAAAGGAGGTCCCGTGGCTCATAATCACAAGATTCACGGTCACGTATAACTACAATCTTCCTTCCATTTGTAACTTTTTATTTTTTTATTTTGGGCATGCACCTATAGCACCACATCTCAAAGCAATGTAGTTTCTTCTCTTCCACAGTCCCCAGAGTCCAGGTTTCACTGCCGAAACTTGCCATACTCCAGACATATGCTTTCAGAATCCTTTTCCTGATTTCAAGACTGATGTTCTTAGATGTTAAGATCATTTTCTCTTCGTTAAAGGCAGCTTTTGAGCAATTATACTTCATGCTTCTGTTTTGCTCCGTCTATCTCTACTGAACCTACTGCCTAGATACATAAACGAGTCAACTTGTTCAAGTAGATCATTACCTATGTTAATTCGAATCTTGGCTTGCTCTTGTTTGTCACATACCATATTTATATACTTTCACATTACATTCTTCCCCATCAATAACGTTATTCAGGGCAGAAAAATGAATTCCGTTATCAAGAAATGCGAACCCATCAATAATGTTATAAGCTTAGTAACGGTATACGAGCGATTGTTACCAGCTATACGCTATCAATAACCTTATTCAGAGAAGAAAATTAATTCCGTTATTTAGAAATGCGAACCTACCGATAATGTTATAAACTTAGTAACGGTATACGAGCGATTGTTACCAGTTATACGCTATCAATAAAGTTATTCAGGACAGAAAAATCAATTCCGTTATTTAGAAATGCGAACCCACCAATAACGTTATAAGCTTAGTAACGGTATACGACCGATTTTTACGAGCCTTGCGCTGTCAATAACGTTATTCAGTGCTGAACAATAATTCCGTCTTTTTGTAATGCGAACACACCAATAACGTTGTAAGCTTAGTAACGGCATACGAGCGATTTTTACGAGCTTTCCTCTGTCCATAACGTTATTCATGACAGAACAATTATTCCGTAATTTAGAAATGTGAACCCACCAATAACGTTCTAAGTCTAGTAACGGTATACGAGTGAATTTTACCAGCCATAAGCTATGAATAACGTTATTCAGTGTAGAAAAAATAATTCCGTTATTTAGAAATGCGAACCCACCAACAACGTTATAGGCCTAAGACTAGTAACGATATACGAGCGACTTTTACCAGCTATACGCTATCAATAACGTTATTCTAAGCGGATAAATTGATTCCGTTATTTCAGAAAAGATTCTCGGCAATAACGTTATGGAAGTGTCTATTTGTCCGCTACCCGGACAAGCATGGAAGGCGCCCGTGAACTTACAATGCGTGCTTCACGATTCGTGTTCGCCTCGTAGCGTGGATACTAGTGCGCAGACCTACGAACCATGAGGTCCAGAGTTCGCTTCTCACAGCTGCTAGCAGCAGGATTGGCTTGTTCGTTATCTGTGACGAGTAACGACAGCCGGATTTGTATGTGCCTTTTTGCTATTGATGGAACTGTCCATAAAGGACGTGGAATTTTTTAGGCCTGAGAAGAACATCTTAATGGCCATCGTGGGCAGTTTTGCTTTTTGTCTCTTACTCAGTGTTCTCAAATCTGTAGTTTCAATGCTTAGGATGAAAATGGAACTCGTACAGTAAACCAATGGGAAATTTGTTTATTTCTTATTAATGAAACTTGGAGCTAATGCTGTACATAATTTATCAAATTTCAGCAAGAAGTATTTGCGGCTGTGAAACCACTAATTATAACTGTCTTGCATCAACTCTTTTTAGTTTCACTAGGGGAAAAAACTAAAACTTAAAGCACAGTTATTTATTTATTCATTTGGTTATTTTACGTAGCCATCAACAGCGAGGTCATAAAGCACCGTAGTTCGGTACTTTTTGGAAATATTATTTTTTTAATTTGCGAGCCCGCGTGAACATTTTACTGCTATCTAGCTATCTAGCTACCGGTACATCTGGAATTCTACCGTAAATCCAAAAAGAAACAAAAAAAACGAACGAGCTACTGGATGGTTCCCCTCGGTAAAATGGATAGAGTAGATAGCTTTGAGCAGGATTTTATATCAGTGACGTACGTCATATCCTACACAATTTCGGCACGAGAAGCTGAAAATTGAGATACTAAGTTACATTTCAAAATACTAATAAAATGTCGAGTAGTATACGTTCTACCTAACCATCTCGTTACCCATCTCGGGCAGCGAAATTGCATACCTCACAAGTGTACAATGCTGGTTACCTAACTGTAGATGACAAGTACATTGGGAAGGCGGGAAATGTCCGACTGGAAAACTGACAACTGTTTTGCTTATAGTCTCTTTAATGATTTCATGGACGCGTCGAATATTTAGGAAAGACGACATTCCGACAAATGTTGCACTAGTACCGGGTACAGGTACCTGTGTGAACCCCTAAGACATACGCATACAGCTTTTTGAAATACTCATATTTTTTAAGAGTGTTTTTTTCTGTTCTTACAGACGTGTCGAGTACGTCTATGGAAGGCAATCTTTATGCGAATTTTAGACTCAGGTACGACTGTTGTAAGCAATAACTGCAGCATTTCAAATGAAAACTGTTCAAAGTCGACCGCCAATGTCATTGAGGGCAATTCCATTGACATCTAGAGACAGACGTCTAGACGTCTCTTAGGCCTATACCTCAGTAGCATTTAGACGTGTCTATAGACGTCTATTTGTTTATTGGGGCATCGTAGCACGTGAACGTTTGGCTAGTGATGAAAGCTGCGCACACACGGTATTTTACAAGCTTTTATTAAGTGTCACTGCGTGCGCTCTCTTAAAATGTTTCAGGGAATTATTTTCTGAAATCTTCGGTGAAATGCTTCTTAACTGACCCTCGGAGGAAATACACTGGAGTTCAGTGGTCTTGGATCGGTCACTGAGATATCAGTGAAACATTCCGTGAGAGTATCAGTGATATTTTATGCTGCACTGAACTTCATGTCTGCTTATTGCCATATCCTTCACCAAGTTGCTCAATGGAAACAATATGGTCTGCTTTCCAGTTCGGTTCCATGAATCTACCAACAGATCAAAGTTATATAATCTACCCAAACAACCATTTTCGTTATGTTAAGTTATGAAGCCTTGCGTAAAGCACCACTAATTTAATCATCCCCCTTCTCACACTCATCATCATCATTGACATTTATTTTCATCTTCAATTATATACTTACCACGGTGGGTGAGCGATATTACTGTCGGACTTCTAACCCAAAGCTGGCATGTTCGCTCCTGGCCGTGGTAAGTGATTTTTGAAAGGCGACAAAAATCACGTCATCCATGTCATACGTTGTTGGCACGTTAAAGAACCCATTTGAATTCGGTAGGCCGTGTTCATAATGGCAAAATTAATCTCGGGATTTTCCGCCAACATAAAAGTTCTTCCTTTCTCTACTAGAAAGCGTAATAGTGTCAAGGAGCTTAAATATCTAACCTCATTGACTTTCATATCGGTCCAAGGAACGGCTACATTCGACATGCAAGCTGCAAGCTGCCCTCTGGGTGTCAATAACAAAGCTTCCACCGGCACCCGAGGCCATACGATATTATTATTATTATTATTATTATTATTATTATTATTATGTGTATATTAAGGCTTTCACGGCCCGGATTATATAAATAATTCATGTTTTTAGGGCTAATGCCGTGTGTATTTAGATATACACGGAATTGGCCCAAAAACCTTAAATTATTTATATTATTATTATTATTATTATTATTATTATTATTATTATTATTATTATTATTATTATTATTATTATGTATCTTCAATTATAGATCCACTCTGCTACCATCAAAGGCGCTCATATGAGATCTTGGATATTTGTGAACTCCGAGTGTTTCCTTCTGCATGGAATAGCTTCCAGAATTTAAGAAAGAAAAATATGTATGGAGTGTATCTGAATGTAACGGAATGCTTAGCTATTTTCACTGAAGAAAATGAAACGGAAATAAACGAAGTTGAAAGTTTCTTGAATTTTAACCAGTTCTGTGTGTGATTTATTGCCAAATGAAAAAGAGAAACCTAAAATAGAAGTAAAGGAAGCTTTATCTTCCATCCCACTTGTATGGCGACAAGTGGGGAACAGTCATTCATCACTAAAAAACAAGAAACTTTTGCCTTAAAGAAGCTTCAAAGGAGTCGTAGTTGACGGTTGAAGTTTTCCTTTCCGTCAGAGCAGATCTGTCACTACCGCGAAGGCAATTAGGCCCAGCCGCAAAGTTTATAAAAGAGAAGAGACGAAGAAATGACTAGGGCGCTGATGTGGAAAATATCTGCGCATTCAAGATCTAAGATATAGTTTAGCAGGTATAGAAATGAGTTTTATTATAAAACGATATTCTGTATATTTTATGATATCATTATTATGGTAATTAGTTAAGGAAGGAATTTCTCGATCATAACCCATGGGACCTCCTTGATACATGGAATCCGAACCAGTGGTCTTTACCTAGAAAATTTCATGTCACTAACAGTAGATCAAAACCGGTCCACATTGTTATTAGGCATGCATATTGACCACCGCGCCACGTTCCTCATTACTAGGGCTCGGAAGTTGAGTAAATATTATTTTGTTTTTCTCGAGTGTCCAGAAACGAGGCCAAACAAAATATAAATTATCATTTTAGGTCTAGGCGTTTAAGTTAATTGGTTCTTTTTAGCCGTTTTAGGTCTTAATGGCTTTTTAGCCTATTTTCTTCATATGAAATATAGGCTTATGAGATCACATATTGTCCGTGGGTGTGTGTGATATATGATAATGTGTTTGTCCCCCTAATGAAATCTAAAGAGCTGGAGCGATTTCAATGATAGATAGTAAAAATATACTACTATCTCGTCCGACCTCGACCATGCCTTTCGAATTTTAATAAGTTTCACCAATCCAACATGGCGGCCGTGCGAAATATTTCACCGTCATTCTATATATTCAAAAACTGTTACTGTACGGTGGTAGAGAATACTAAGATAAGTTCATCTATGTGACTTTCAAAAATCTGTTCAGTACAAAACCAGCATGGTGGCCAATCAAATATAAAATATTTAAATGAAGATTTCTCAAGATTCCATCATCCGAGCTCAGTAACATATGGCACGGTAAATGATTATACAGAATTTAATATACCGGTGTATAATTTCATTCAATTGTTTTCAAAACTTCAGGTGGCGGCTGTCCAAATATTAAAATATTTTTATTTTTGCATCCTAATCATGCGGTCGAAGTGAACATTTGCATAATGATCCATCGAAATAATAATCATCTACTAGTACATAACTCTATGGCCTACATGTAGAACAATCCATTGAGGCAATGCTTTTAATAGGAGGGGGGATTTTTTTAACAGTGAAAACCAATATGATATATGAAAATAGGCTATATAGTCTTCACGGATCTACTTGTTTGTTTTACAACTTCGTCTATTTTCGATTATATTTTTACTGCCCATTTTTTAGGTAGATTTCTTTAGAAAGCTAACTATTGCAATGGGTACCATGTTTCGACTTCCGGAAAATTTCGACATATCTTCGCGTTTTACATCCCCCAGACCCCAAAACCACCGTCATATCAAAAGTTTATACATAATTTATATATATATATATATATATATATATATATATATATATATATATGTATATCAGTTTCTTGTGGACACGATAACTGCCGTAATTTTGCACCAATCACTTTGAATTTTTTACCGAATATGTATACCTATAAAATCTCAGTCGAGTTCTTTACTGGGCTAAATCGGTCGAAGGGGGTGAAAATGGGGGGCTTTTTTTTCTAAAAAGTGAAATATTGCTATAACTCTCTTAATATGTGAAATATCGAATCCGTTCAAAGTTCATACTATGTGTCGGATAAAGCCCAAAAATTTATGTTTGAAGAGTTTTTTATAGCACCAACAATTGACCAAAGGGGTGGGAAAAAGTGGGTTTTTCGGGAAACATTAATCATATCTCTCTTAATAGGCACAATATCAAAACCGTACAACATGGACAATAATCCCCTAATAATTACCTAAAACGTTTGTCAGAAAGAATTTTTGATATGACCCACCATTACGCCAAGGGATGAGAAAAATGATTTCGGAATTATAAGAAAATGCCAAGAGCTATCAGAGGTTGCCATGGCAACACTACTAAATTGATGAGGGATGAGCCATCAGACGTTGCCATGACAACGCACTTGCACGAAATCAGATTCAGATTTCCATCTCACTAAGTGTGAAGCGGCTTTGGTGACGTAACTGGTAGCATGCTGAACTTCTATGCCCAAGATCGCGGGTCAAAGCCGGCCGAAGTCGTCGGATTTTCTAAGAGCGCTATAAATCCCTCAGTATGCTTTCCTTTGGAGGGGAAGATCCAACGTTCGTTGCGAGTTGCTGGTTGTGGTGGCATCTAGCAGCCAAGTTCACGGCTAGGTGTCGTTGACGGTAGTATCAGGTAGCAACATTAGGAACTACTGCTTGAAATTGACCGTCTGCAGTCCTTACCTGAATTGCAGACTAATACAGCCATCACAATTCACACCGTTTATCAGACAGATTCTACACTCACCCAAAGTACACGGGGTTACACGACCACTTTGTCACAGCCCCTAAACTGAGGAACCAACCAACATCTCTGCGGGAGATAAAATTTTGCGTGAAGAAGTAACAGACTGTTAGATAGTTACACATCGGTTCCAAACCTTGCATAAGGACATTGTGATCACAAGTATAACAAGTAGTTCCGTGAAGAACTATACAGCCTATTTTCATATATCCTACTTATGATAATTGCAACTATCAACATACACAATTACAGTTTGATTGCTGTAATAGATTCGTAGATATTGAGAACCGACTAAATATTTCGGATGGTCGCCATGTTGGATTTTATATATGTAGGTCCTAGAGTTATGTACTGTTACATGCAGATTATTGTGTACGTGTAGTATTCAAACTTCAATCGCATAATTAGGACACAAGAAGTAACAAGGAGATTTTAAAATTTCGCACAGCTGCCATCTTGTGGTTATGGAAACAATTGAAATAAATTAGATGCTTGTGGATTACCATTCGTATAAGGATTTATTGTACCAAGTTTCACTGCACTCGGATGGTTAATTGCGATAAACGTCCATGCGAATATTTATACTTCGCGTCGCCGCCATGTTGGATTTGTGAATACCAAGTTATTTAATGTCCTATAAGTGAACTTGAGTTCATAGCCCCTATGAACAATAAAAAATTCAGTTTGATTGCTATAATAGATTCGTAGATATTGAGAGCCGTCTAAATATTTCGGATGGTCGCCATGTTGGATTGTTAAATGTATAGGCCATAGAGTCATGTACCATTAAAGGAAAATTATTGCGTAGGTTCATTTTTCAAACTTTCACTTCGATCGCATGACATCACAAGAAATAAAACTTAATTTTAAAATTCACACAGCCGCCATCTTGAGGTTATTTCAACAATTGAACTAAATTCGATACCAGTGCATTACAATGTGTATAAATATTTCCTGTACCAGATTTCAGTGCGTTTGGAACATTAAATCGCTAGAAAGGTCTATTTAAAATTTTCAAATTCGCTTGGCCGCCATGTTTGTTTTGTAGTTCACCGGTTTTTGAAAGTCTTATAGATGGACTTCCAGTAGTGCCCTTTATCTCCGTACAAAATTTCAGGGAGATACCGCTAATAGTTTCAGAGATATAGAATGCCGGTGAAATATTTCGCACATCCGCCATCTTGTGGTTATGTAAACAAATGAACGAAGTTAGTTGTCGGTGCATTACAATGTATATAAACATATACTGTACCAAGTTCCATTGCGTTTGGTTGCTTAAATCGCGAGAAACGTCTATTTAAGAGTCGCAAATTCGCTTGGCCGCCATGTTGGTTTTGTAGTTACCAGGTTTTCAAAGGTCACATAGGTGAACTTATAGTAGTTCCCTTTATTACCATAGAAAATGTCAGGGTAATATCGGTAATAGTTTCGGAGATATTGAATGCTGGTGAAATATTTCGCACAGCCGCCATGTTGGATTGGTGACTCGTAACAAAATTTGAAGGGCACGGTCGGGGTCGCCCGCTATAGGGCTATGAACTTACCGAGTTTCAGTGAAGTCACTCCTGCCGTTTAGATTTTATTAGGGGGACACACACACTCGAATCACACACACACACTCGCACACACACACTGACAAAAGGTGATCTCATAAGCCTATTTTTCTTTTTTCAAAATTGAAAATAGGCTAAAAATGAACCCCAAATGACACGAAGGTTACCATCCCCATAAGACAATAAAGTGATAAAAATATGCATACAAAAACGAAAAAAAATATTAATTAACCTCCGATTGTAAAATACTTTCTTGCAATAAATGAGGTCTGATCCTCCTACGAAAACCTGCATATTTTGCCTATTATAGCCTATGCCCTAGTTTGCCCGGAGAAATCTACCTCCGCCTTCCGGCGTGCTGAGAGGAATTTTTTGAGTTCATCAGTCCACCACCTTTTAATCATATTTTTTGTATTATATACATACAGTATGTTTGAACAATATATGAAAAGAGAAAAGCATTCTTGGACGAGTGAATATAGTTGCATATCATCAGAATTTTTTATTCTTTAAACATTATTTAAACATTAAATACGTAATTAAAACAAAATAATTAATATTTGGATTACATCTTTACGTCCTTTTTTATGTCCTTTATTTTGATATTGTACGTCCTCTTATAGGTCTTTTTTTTAGCAATTCATAGGTCTTATACTTCCGAGCCCTAGTCATCACTAAAGGAAAATGCTTGTCATTTCTTGAGAACGAACAGTTATTAAAACGTATTCCCCTACACGTTCATTGACAAATTCATATAAACTACGGACATCAAGACTACTTTTCAGGAATTCTACATTTTCTTCCTTTCAATAAGCTTGGTAATTACGAGGGATGATCTTTATATGTGATGTTAGGGTTTTATTAACGGATACCCTTCCAGACAAGCAATATACAGTACTATAATACAGACATATTTTTCACATAGCAAAATTACACGTTTGAAAATAATAGGACTATATTCTGTAAGAATATATTACAGTGTACTAGCTGGTTCGTACGGGTAAAATATACTTATGTGTGTATCTTCACTTTGTACACTAACCTGAGTAAATAAACTCTAAAGCAATAGAGAAATTTTAGCAGCGTTGGCAATGCTGAATATATGAAACCTGTCATGGATACTTATTTGTCGGACCGAAATTGGCTCCAACTGTTTCTGAAATGAAACGTGACTTTTGAAATTATTTTCCGCTACCATGTGGAAATGGTGAAACGTTTTGAAACGGTAATAGTCCTATGTATCTCCCTGGTATATAAACTATTCTCTTGCAAAATATCAACTTAGCAGTTGAGTAATTTTGGCGTGAATGAGTAACAGACAGACAGGCATACCCCACTAGATGCCTATACGTGTAGATACTGCGCGTGTTTGAATGTTATGTATTACCAAACCATACCATAAACATTATGTTGTTGTTGTTGTTGTTGTTGTTAACTTATTAAAGGACTGCCCGCCTCGTGGCGCAGTGGCTAGAGTTCTTGGCTAACAGTCCTGATGTCCGGGACCGAATTCTGGCTCTGCCAAGAAATTTAATTCTGAGCTGAGGGCTGGATTGGGGTGCATTCAGCCTCGTGAGGCTAAAATGAAAAGGGGTGTGTTTGATTCACACCGCAGTCGTCCTGGAAGTGGTTGTCCGTGGTGTTTTATTTCTACTCTAGGCAAATGCAGGGATAGTTCCTGACTTCAGTCGTCGGCCGCATACCTCACCATCATCACATGGATTACATATACGCACACACTACACTACAGACACCACAACAACAGAGTTTATCCTAAATATTATTTAAATACCCCGCACACATGGATATATGCAGAGCTGAATGGCCGCGACGTCTAAGCCTCACAAATTAAACAACAACAACAACAACATTTAAGGACTTATGGCATCGTGGATATCTTCAGGATTTGTCTGATAACTTGTGTTATTGTGATGTTTATTTTTTGAATCTACGTTTAGGATTGAAGCGGCCGTGGCCTTAACGTAGGAAGCATCCCGGAATTTTTCTGAAGTAGAAGTCGGAAACAACGGAAAACCACTTATAAGATAGCGAGTAGGAAATCGAAAGCAACTCTTTTCGGTATAGCATCAAGAAGCTGGGTTTATCCCTTTCCAGCCCTCAGACCAGAATTAAATATCCAGGCAGAGCCGGGAATCTAACTCAGGATTTTTGTGACCCGATTTTTCATACAAACCTCGGCCATGGAAATGAAATACAAGTTTAATCTTCCCCCTATAAAATAGGAATCCAGATGAAAAGAAAGTCACATCACGATATGGGTAACTACTTTTGATATACCGTACTCCGTTCCTTGTCATCTCTTTCAATTGAAAAACAGAGCTGTGCATCAGAATCGAGTAGTCCTGATCCACCACAATACCTTGATTGGCATGTTATCCAGGAGTTGTTTCAGTAAAATAATCTCTCTAACTCTGTGTGTTGCTGTCCTCATAAGCCCATGCCACGTCTGTGTGATTACATTCGTAGTATCCTCATTAATGATGCGGCATTCTTGTTTTCGTATGACACACACAAAGGAAAGTCCACCAAACAAGTTGATGTACACATCGGGCGTGGCGTGCTTGATACAGCTTCTTGTTGAGTATTGGGTAAAAGTAGACCTCTAAAGACTGAAGGTAAGCTTTAAAAATCCTGAAATGTATAAAGTACGAGAAATTCAGCGAAGGCTTATCGGTGTATCCATTCAACAGAAGCATCGCTCCGAGGTATAATTAAAGGTTTTAATGTAATTACAAGCAGGCTTAAATCTGACGGACGCGTAAAGAAGAAGCCGAGAAAACGGGACGATGGATAAAAATGTACAAAAAGGGAAGAGCTTAGCTAAAATGAATCGCTGTTTCATCAACGTTAAAAGCAGTGAGAAACAAAGCCTTTTGATGTAATGGATTACGAGCCACCTCAATTTGTGGGTGGACGCAGTTTATTTTCAGATTATCCTTCAATATTATCGTCGGTTTAATTTAATTCTGGGAACAACTCCCCTGTAGGTTAGTGACGGTTGATTATTATTTTCCGCTTTGGCTTAACACAAAATCTAAATATCAAATATCAATAAATGTATTTCAGTAATGGAACTGTGGTTGAATTGTCCACTATAGTCATGGGATATAATAAATTAGAAATCCAAGGATTCACAACGTTCTAATTTTGTTTCCAAACTGCGCTGACTTTCTACCCGCATCTTAAATAATGAGATGCGTTAGGATTAAAGTACCGTTTCCACTCCAGGCAAAACAAAACGAAATAAGATAAGATAACTGGACATAAAAGAGAAAGTAAGACATTATAACATGGTACAAGGTAAGACGAACCAAGGAATGACAAGTTAGGACAAGCCAAGGTAAGATAAGCCACGGTAAGACAAGACAAAACAAGATGTTCAGGACATAACATATAGCCTACTTTCTCCTAAATGTAGGGGTATAGTTGTAACTCTTTGTCCTTATCACCTCCTACATTCTACCTATTCGAAATGCAAATTGGCTCACTGGATTTGAGCAGCGGCATTCAAACCATAGTTTATAATTTACTCCAGTATTTTGCAATTTCATCAGCAAACACTCCAAACAACGTAGGAATTCAGTATATTAACACTGACTACTAACAATAATTGAAACTTCGTTGGTCTGAAGGTATCACTGGGAGAAACACATATAATATACCTACTGCACACCTAATTTTTAATCGCGCCTATACTTGGCAGTGCGCTCTATCGGCAACAAGAGGCCATTTTAAATAACACCGATGAAATGGGTTCACTAACTAGCCGGTATAGAGCGCAGCTCGCATCAAGTAGGCAGTGGATAGCTCCCGCATACTGTAGTTCAACTAGTTGCTATTAGATGTCACTCCTGCAGATCCATTGGAGAACTTTGTTTTAATTAAATATATAAATTCCATTGCAAAATGCACAATATAACTCTCAATTGTATAACGCCTCAGTACTCAAAAAACAATCAATATAAAAATTCAAGCAAAAAAATACAACTCTGTTAGGATTAAAACCCCAGCCGGCTGGGTGAGCGACCAACGCTGTAACCACAGACCTAAATATATCCTCGAAATATCGATGTTATCAAGCGGTTTACATACAACGGCTTAGCAAACAATGACGTTGACTAAACGATTTCTTCACCGGAGTATATTTCAAAAAAAGTTAATTTCATACAAAGTTCATATTACTTCTATCCGTAGGCTATATTGCATGCAGCATACTCAAATTAGTGAAATATAGGTCACAACGAGAGATCAGCTGCCATATTGTCTGTAACAGAGATGGCTCAGGTTTTTAAAGCCACTTATAGACTATAATATTACGATATAAACTTTTAATTTCAAACGGGCTACGTCGCTTAGAACAGATTAAACGATTCTTGGTTCGATAATAGGAACTAGTGGGTCCCATGTTATGGATTATAAAGTTTGCATAATTCACACGGCCGCCATCCTGAGTTGGGACGGTTGATGACCTTGTAGTTTGGAAATAAGACGCATCCTATATGAAGGTATGTTGTTACCAAATTTGGTAGAGATCAGATGATTAGTTTGGTCGTAATGCATTATTAAGTTTTGACCATTTGAGTGACCTCCATTACGTTTTGGTAAAGATGGCGGCAATATAAAACATGACACTGAGGAGTTCTTTGCCAGTGCTATCTCTGTATCAAATTGTGTTCAATTAGGTTTCGCCGGGTTCGAATTGATAGTGGAGTCAGACATTCAGAGTACACACACTCTCTCACACACAGACACACAGACACACACACACAGACACACAATTTTTGGCCCTGTGTTGATCTTATAAGTCTACTTTCATTTTTTGAAAAACTCGAAAGTAGGCTAATAAGACAAGCCAAGGTAAGACAAACCAAGACAAGACAAGTGAAGGTAAGATAAGACTACGTTAGGTACCGTACTACAAGACACGGCAAGCCAAAATTAAACAAGACACGGTAAAATAAGACAAAATAAACAAGATAATGCAAGATAAGATAAGACAAGACAAGCCAAGACAAGCAAAGATGATAGGATGTGATTAAAATATCTCTTTATGCAGCACGTAAAAATGGTAACATTCCTGACAGCTTATGACAGTTCATTTTCACTCACTTCTAAGGGTTATCTCATCCGATCTTTTAAATGTAAATTTACCTGGAAAATACACATCAACCATAATTTATAACCTAACATATTCAGCATATATATTTTCAAATACACGTAGTGTTATACATTCTTTATATCTTTTTCTGATCTGTTTTCATGTTTTTGTTTCTCATTTTAATTTCTTCTTTTTAGATCTCTTCAATTCAACGCTGTTTTATCAAGACATTTTTATGCTTTATTAACAAAATTTTTGTAACAGATCTGGTTTTTGACATTTTACTATGTGAGATTTAGGAACAAAAATATTTATAGTATTCTCTATTATGTTAAAAATGTAATTAAGTTGTATGCTACTGCACAGTTATTGCTCCTATACCACGCTGAAGAAGGCGACAATGCCACCGAGACCGGTACGGTTTCAATCTACTAAATATTGACTTAAGGTAATGAATAGTTTATTATAATTATCAGAATAAATTAATGGATTTAAATCAGTCGCAAATTTTCATTCAAAATAATTTTATTATATTTTTATTATCCTACTTAGTGTTATTTTCTCCCCTGAGGACTTACAACTTTTCCCATAAAGAATTGCGTGGAGACATTGGAAATTAAAGATTCTGAGGGGCTCCTCTCTTTTCATGACTTTGGAATGCACCCCTCTAAATCAGATGTTTTCAATCCATGGCCCACGAATCTTTGAAAAGTTCAAGAACAGGCCATCAGTAATAAAAGACTTCGAATCGTTGAGCACTAAATTAGCAAGAAACTTAGAAATAACGTAATGAAAAACAAACAAAACGAGTGACATTCTGCATTAGCAAGGCTCCTCAATCAGTAGAAATTCTAAAATAATCATTTTACAGTCAATTCCCTAAGAGAAAATGTAATAAAGACTATTGATTAATCATATGAAAGAAATGCTACAGAAACATTTTTATTGCCTTAAGTCATAAAAAGAAAATATGAAATGTTGCAAGACTAGCATCCACTCTAATAAATGGCACACCTCTGTAGGATGTGCTAAGTGAGCTCCAATCTTGCGGCATTTATTCCTTAGATGCTCAGATTTTGCACAGATAACTTTTAAGAACACTGACGTCTGATTCTGCCTGAATGAAGGGGCGGTACATTAATACAACAAGGGAAGAGCTATGTTTCTTTTTAAGCCAGTGTAGCCGGTTGAGAAATACGTAACCGACGGGTATTTCATAAATATAACTGCTATTACTTGCGGACAGCTAAAAGCATGTCAGAAACATCAAACGTTTCTTGATAATTTTTCTTGAGTGATACTAAACATCGAAGGAACGTAATTTACCCCGAATTGCGTCTTCTATCACCAATTGAACTGGAGTAACTTACTCAAATTTAAAATACATCCTAGGAAAGCAATAATCAAATATTCAGAGATGACAGGCGCATTTTCTGAGGAATCTTCAGTTAGAAACACAGCTGATTTCTAAGTGAAACCGTAGTAGTGTCCGGTTCAGGATCTGAAGATCGCAGGTTCGTTTCTCGGGCGAAGTTGCTAGGTCCTTGAAAGGCAAGATAAATCAGCATTACTCTAAGTCATAGTCAGTTCATTAAATAGGCTATGTCTTGTCAACAAAATAATTTAAATAAATTAGACCTTATAGGCCTACGTGTACAATGCAACGTTTTAATTTTCTGAAAATTGGTATAAATGTTCAAGATAAAAAAAAAGCTATTACGAAGTTACTTCGTCCCCAAAATAATTCTGCCCACCTCTCGTGAGGATGAAATTGTACGTGTCTGAATATGGACGTGATACTTGAATGTGCGTAGGTAGGTATACGTGCTTTCACACCGATCGCACTGCTGCAACTGCTTTCCCCAGACTGTAGCATAAAACGTCTCATTATTGAAGACATTTGGAGGAGAAACTTGGTATTGCGATTGGATAAAACACCTAAACCGCTGTAAATATTGCTTCTGTATTCAAGAGTGTATAATTTCACTCTCTCAAGGGGCAGCTCTAGTAAATTTGGGGCATCATGTTTACCTAGGGATCTAATCAACATGGAAACTTGTAGTGAGATTATGACGTTCATGTTTGCGATATTTACATGTCAACAACAGTTCGCCTAACAGTCCGATTTTGCTGCTAGACTGTAGGCCAAATGAAACGAGGAGTAGATCACGTAGATCAGGTAGCTGAGTCCATGTGTTGACTGTTTTTTATTATTAGTATTATTATTATTATTATTATTATTATTATTCATTTTACACGTTACAGGCCTATTAGACCACGCGAAGCAATCATGAATTCTTGTTCTTCCTGTCTTTCCAGTACTCTTTCATTCGTGCACTAAAGGCCCTCTTCCATTCTTCGGTCCACTTTGGACTTTGGGCTGTAGGTGCAGCTCTCTCTGACAACACTTCGCACTTGTATACTTTGTGTCTAAATACGCTTTTGTCTATGACGTCTTCTGGGTCGACCTGTGCTTTTACTAGATCAATTTTGACTTGCATCATCCAGGGTGTAGTAATCTTGAGCCGCTGTATGTATCTAAAAATTTTGTTGGTGAGTCTGGTTTGTGGGAGTCTGCTGATGTGGCCGTACAATTTTAGTCGTCTCTTTCTGATGTCTGCTGCGAGGTATCCAAGTATCCTGTTTAAGGGCAGATGACCTCGTAGTTCCGCCCCTTAAAACAACAATAACTAACTAACTAACTAACTAACAAGTATTCTGTATATGAAGAATACACCAGATCAAGCTAAATAAGTTGACCAGGAGAAAAAAAAGACACAGGTGGAGATTGCGTTGCGTACTTTCGTGAAATATACCATGTTCTACAGAGTATTCGCTTCTTCGATGCACGAGAGACGTTATTTGGTGCCTGGTGCACTATCTATCGAGAAGTTCCATAACTGTTCCAGAAGCTCGGCTTAGAAAATATTTTCCTGTTCACTCTCGCTGAAAACAACATTGCTGACTCTGTGGCCATATTGCAGTCTGTAATGGTAACAACTGACATTTCTCATCTAAAAATAATCTCGCTTGGTTTCAAATTTGATCCACGAATTGTATTCTAAGTGAACAAACTAGGATTGAGGGGTAGGTATGATGTGTCTTGAGACATCTAGGTAAACACAATAAGCAGAAATATTTGCCATAATGGCAAATCTAGGTAAACACCAAGCAGCTCTAATTTAATTTATTTCCCTGCAATTCAAATATGAAAAAAAATCAGATGAATAAATAAAAGATATCATCACTATCATTGTCATTCTTCTTCTTCTTCTTCTTCTTTCTTCGATTCGGCCAACTATGGACCACGTCAGTTCAACTGTCTCTTCTTCCAAGCTCTAACTACAGCCCAGTGTTCCCGCATTCATCTCCGGTGTTGTTCTTTTCTCTCTTGGGACCACGCCTTCCCTGTCTTCAGCTTCGACTTTTCCTGGAAACCTTTGTGCGTACATAGTTTTTCCTGAAGTGGAACACGCTCCTGGATATCTTTAGGGGAAATTTCCATTTCACGTAGATCTTTCTCAACTTCCGTAAACCATGCCCCTTTGGTTTTCTTATCTTGAAAGTACGTCAATATCCGTTTTGATATCCTGCCTGGGCTCATTCGTGTCACGTGTGGTGTATTCTTTGGAATACACGGTAAGATAGAGTAAGCCTTTGCTTCTCTTTGCTTAGTTCATCCCTTCCTTTTTTCTCAAACGCCAACAGTGATCTCCTGATTTCTCTTTGTTGGTATATGTCTCTCATATTACCTGTAAGTCTGTTCTAGATATATATCTTCCATGACCCACCTAGCGTCATCTAGCAGCGAATCTCTGAAGTTCCTCAATTCGTCCCTGTACAAGAGGACTTCCTTATCAATCTAGCCACCAGATCTCGTCGCCATCGCCAGCTATCATCTCCGTGATCAAGAGAATTTCGTCTACTTTTTCACCCTTCAGGCTGCGCTAGTGACTCCTACTATCAACTTTTTGAAGACCATTTCATCAAGAAGATTTTTATAACTTTAAAGTTGGCTATTCTTATATGTATTCCTTTTGTCTCCTACCCCCACTCTTTTCCCTTCCCTGGTCCCTCCGAGCTCCGTTGGGCGTGTCTCACTTGTGCGTCGGAAGTCAACCCAGTCAGTTAGAGCTTAACTAAAGCTCGCCTCCTCAACTCTAGAGGCATACTTTTAAATTCTACGCCATGTTAGAATTTTAGAACCAACCGTCAACAGCAACATCGCCTTCTTCATGAAGCAAAGATAAGTACCGACTTCATGTTTTAACCTCATTCTCATCGCTTTTGAAAGGCTCAATGCTTTTATTTGGATTTTTTAGACAGTGAAAGTTGCTATGTGAAAATAAATGCTTTCTAGAGATCTTCTTGATCAAACTTAAACTATCAGGTCTAACTTTCAATATGAAAGATTTTCTGAGATGCTATCTCACATCGAGGGATATTTCCAAAATACCCACTGTCTATTGTACCCAATTGTCATCATGTGGAACAAGTGTTCGTATCCCAGCTAACTCACGGTCTTTCGAGGTATGGGACGTTCATGCCCACCATACGACCACATGCTCAGGATTTGAGTCTACCAGGTAACTACTCTTCATGAAAGAAACAACATATTCCTAAATAAAACATTTACTGATATAAAGTCATGGCTATACAACAAAATACAAACAAAGGATAATTTACATTTAATTCCCACAATGAAAATCAAGGTTATTTTGTGAGTCTCTTCTTAACTAGTGCTACACTGCACTCAAATCTATTTCTGGCATCCTATCATTGACACTTTCAGACATCTACGAGTCTCCATAATGTTCATCATGTGACACAGTTTAACAAACTGGAGTATCACAACACAAAAGTTACAATATCACTTTAAATGACATTAATTCTGTACTAATTAAACATTAATCCGTTTCTCACGGGCATTTACTTTCATTAACATAAATTCATTATCTTATGCCTTAATTAACAAATGTTGTAGTGTCGTGTGAATCATCTTTCTCCTTCCCATCAATATGAAACGCTAAAAGTGGTACGTTTTCCCTTCCAAAATACACATGGATAGAAATGTTTATAGTTTCACCATACAACGATTTTCTGGGTCTGCTCGAAATTATTATCGTTACAAACGTGTCATGTTCTTAGAAATCATCTACCCGTCTGCATAAATTAGTCTGAACTGGGCAGAAATGCACTTTAAAAAGATGCCTACATTTATTTGGTTCAGCGTTCCTCCTCAGAGAATAACTGGGCCAAATATTATCCGATCACAACGATCAAACAATGTATGTGTGTTGAAACACATCAATTAATTCAATTGGCATTATCACAACAATCATATCTTAATTACATTTCGAAATATCGAGATTCTTCAGTGTCCCACTCTGCTTCTAAAATAAAGGGACTGGGTCTCCAAACCTCCCCTTCCAAGCTGGCAATAAAATTAGTTCCAGCTGGCCGAGCAAGATGGCTGCCGTCCTTCGTGGCATACATATCACCCCCCTCTTGCTGCTAGCAAGGTCATCTTTGTTTACAATTGCAGTACAATGGAGTTAAGTTGAGTGTTGTCTCAAGTAATTGAGTCATTCTGATTATTTACCACCTATATTTATAGTGTAATGGGTTCAACTCGGCTCATTAATTAACATTCATGGCTGGGGATGGATCCTGTAATAGCTTTGCCGTTCTGTGGTGAATACAAGTGGCTTTGGGAGCGTATCATAATGAGAATACAAGATTGCTCATCAGCAGCTGCCTACAATATAATAATAAGGAAATCTGCGTTTCCTATACGACGAACATGAATCTCCTCTCAGGGCAGATCATTTAATACATGTGCTCACGGGGTCTCGAAGAACATCCCTCGTGGCAATTATTCCTGCAAGCGATGGATACAGACACGGTCCGTTCCAATCCGCTGCGAATAATAAAAGTATGCACAACGGCGATACTAACTCGTAGATTAGCCAACTTTTCACCTAACGTGCAAGCTATGTTAGAATGGTCCCCGCAACTTTATTGACGTAAATCACTGGATTCTACGTTACTTCGCTCGCTCTATGCGGCTTCAAACAATACTTCTCATAGATGACTCAATTATTGAGGCACTCACATCCTCTCTGCGATTACTTAAGCCAAAGCTTCAAATAGCTCTTAAAAACAAGTATAAATTTACTGGCTTACATTACTTTAATGGTTCTCAAATACAATCCTAAGAATTGACCATATATATTATTCCTTCAACACTTCACTGACACTGAAAAACTCTCGTATCTCGCTATATTTCACGTTACTTTCTTACTGTTTACCAAAATACAGTATCTTTATATCAGACATGACACACTTTGAACGTTATTTAGGCCAGAAATGCCTATTAATTTACTTTACTGTTACCGACCCCAGATTATTATTATTATTATTAGCATTTAACGTTACCGTTACATTCATCACTATCTTAGGCCTGAATGGCCCTAAACAAATCACCTTCCAAGCCATCTTCTACCAAATACGAGTGGTGAAAGCTCGTACATAAGTGACTGTTACATCTTAGTCTTAAAGTGATGTTTCGTTGTATGGTGAACTATCTAGTTAGAATAACATTGTAAATTTGTACTCACTTTTCATTTTCGCTGGATTATTCCAGCACACCAGCCACGGACCTACCATGACGCTTGATTTAAGCCATCGTGCTATATCTCACACACCACATGGTATCACATTTTTCACACACGATAATCACACTTTTATCAGTGGCCTTTCTCACTTTAACACGACACATATTATTCACAATACACATAAACACTTTTGAAATCACTATAATAAAACTTATATACACTTTTTGCACTATTTCAGATGTGGATCCTTAATTGGACTCCTCCTAACGCCTGACCTCAGAGATGCGATGAAGCTACGACAACCGCTGGTCTCCGTGAAAGTCTATCTGCGTATACGTGCGTTCGATTCTCGTCACCTTCAATACTCTTCATTTCACCGTCATGATTACTTGTGATGCCTCTCGGGCTCCCATAACTGTAATGATTCTGACGATACTGCGTCATTTATAAGTATGACAATACCTCCTGGTATTCATTGTCCAAAACCATCCTAAATTATTGCTACGCTATAGCGAACTACACTTGGGTAGATTATTGGATAAGGAATAACCCACCCACCAAGGGAAGATGATTAGAAAAAGGGAAGTAGGTTTTGGATTGGAGAAAAAGGATAGAAAAATAGGAGGAGAGTTCCACAAAAGTAGTAAATTTAACTTTAAATACCTTTAGAGGCAGTTGCCACTGAAAATTAACTCTCTGATACCTAAAGTAGGTACGAGCTTGGTCGAAGCTAACGGGAACCGCAGCTAAGACTTGGGCGGTTTGCCAAAGAAAGGCTTTAGTGTATTTCCTCCCAAGCATGCATAAAAGTACTATAGGGAAGGGTAATAGTCTGGCAATACAAATAATAGCAGATTTGTTCTGTATTAACGATGGCATGCACTTGGGAAGAGTCAGGGAAGACAGGATCTTGCTTAACCGTTGTATTTTTGAAATTATGAACCCAAAAACAAATATTTAATTTATTTAACAATGCAAAGAAGTTGATAAATTTAACAATTAAATATGTTTCAATCTTATTAACAATTTGGGGTCGCAGACCTCCAACAACATTTAGAAATTGCTCCAGGCAAATAACAATTCTTAAGGTTTTAAACCTGGTACTAAAATCTTTGTAAGATTTTAAAAAGGCAAATGAAATGATTAAAGTTTAGACATTTACAAGAGTACAAGGAGTGTACTATAAGAAATTTCTGAGAGAATATTCTAGAGAGAGTAACAACTTCGAAAATAACAATAAGAAAAACATGAAGAATAAGATAGAAGTTCCTACAACTTCTTATATTTATACAGAATTAATTTTGGTTATTATGCAAATAAGGGCAGGTCACTGACTGTGAAACCTGAAGAGATAATCAAAAGGAAGGTTCTCGACCTCCTATGTTTTAAATGGGAATCACGAACCAAATGGGGCAGTTTCCATTTCGTGAGACCTAGAAATAACACACTCAAGAGATGAAAGAATTGTTTTCCCTGATCAAAAGGGAGAAACAATGTAAGTTTGAAACGTGCGCTGGACACGTAATTATACAGAAATTAATTAATTACACATGAGAAAAATGGGAGGGCACATCTATGGATTGACACCTCGTTGAAACAGACCTAAATTTAAAAGTTTATTACAGATTGTTAGTAAGAGGTTTAGGAAAGAGAAATAGGGATTGAGGAAAAATGTTCATGGCCTTATTTATATGTAATCGGACGATCGCGACGCGGTAGAAAGTTGAACAAGCACTGGTTTTCACTATAGTTCGTTGAAATATATGAAAAGTTCACTATAGAAACACGAAAGTTTTTGGCAAAGAAAGTTATTTTGATTTGAAAAAAACTGACTGGTTGCACTAGATGAACGAAAGTCTATTGCTGGAGAAAATGGTGGATTACAGTTAAATGCGCCAAGAACATCCAACGGTGGAAGAAAATTCACTATTGAGCTTTAATTCAGAAGTGAGATTCTTCAATTTTAAATAGCATTCTCACAAGTAAGTGAAAATTTCATAACGGCAGGACTTGTAGATGAAATACAGAATCTGGAAGGTTCCATTACGACCTTAGTAGAAAAATGGGGTTAGGAAAATCCAACGGAGGAACCAGCTTGGTGAATTATAGACAGCGGGTATTAGATAATATCCCACGTAGTGAGAGGATTTCTCATTTGAATAGCTTAAGAAAAGCTCTTCTCTAGTAAGGTTGGCTTGTACGAACAAAAGCTCAACATGGCAAATCCCACGAAGAATGATTTTTGCCCCAAAATAAATAATCTCACACTGTCTATAAAAGTATCGTTAAAAGCACGTGAAAGTTAAAACCATGAAGATGAGGTTATAACTTTAAGATGGTACTTATCTTGATTTCATGTTGAAAGTGAAGTTCCTTTTGACGATAACTACTTTGTCAACATGGCGTAGAAGAGAGTATGCTTCTTGGTTTGAGGAGACTGGCTCGAGAGGAGCCTTAACTGATCGAGTCAACTGCCGACTGAGAAGTGAGACTTGCTCAATGGAGCACGGAGGGTCCAAGGAAGGGGAAAAGAGTGGGGGATAGGAGACAAAAGGAGAACATATAAACATTGCCAACTTTATAACAAAAAATTATTTTCTCTTGATGAGCGGGTCTTCAAAGAGTTGATAACAGGCGATACTAGCGCAGCATGGTGAGTAAAAAAGTAGGCAGAGTCCTCTTGCTCAAGGAGAAAATAGCTGGCGATGGTAACAGGATCTGGTGGCCAAATGGATAAGTAAGTCCTCTTGCACCAGGAAAAGTTGAAGAGCTTCAGAGATTCGCTGCTAGATGACGCTAGGTGAGTCACAGAATATATATATCTAGAACAGACTCATAAATGATATAAGCGACCTGAACACCTAAGAGAAAACAGAAGATCACTGTTGGTGTTTGACAAAGAGGAAGGAAAGAACATGCAAAAGCATTGAAAATTATAATCTCTCGTACCGTGTATTCCAAGAATACACCAACACTTGCGTATAATAATGGATAAATATCTGCTGTAGACTAAATCTTACGCGATTCTTGATTACTATTAAGAAGCTATATGATGCGCTTCCATTGTTCTTCATATATACTCGAGCGTCGATACTCTAACATTTCGCGCACTACTGGCAGCGTTTAGTTTACGTGTAGACTGCCGATGAACTGAAGAGCAACTAAAGACGAACTCAAGACGAACTCCCTTGGTCTGTGCAGCTTCCCCTACATAAAGGTTTCTCGTAAAATGTAGTCCAAAGGACACACGAGAGCGACTCCTTTCTTGAAATAATGCATATCCATTCAAAATGACGTATACACCTTGTTTATCTCGATGTGGAAGTCCCATACTCACTCGCGTGCAAGCGATCGCTTCGGCCAATTAATTACAATTAATTGCCTTATTCCATAGCCTCATGACGCCACCATGGTGAATCCCCTCTTGCTGGTCACCAAAGCACTCCTCTCGTGCGTAAGCTCGGTGTTAACAGGCTTATTTAGAGATATAAGCTTTAATTTAGGTGTGAGACCACTCCTAAATTATCTCTCCTAGAATATATTCACCTGGGTGTACATTTTATTCCATTTTGATGCTCCAATTGGCTGCAATCAATTAATTTCCGTGGACTATCATCCCCACTCCGGTCTCAAGTGTTGTCCATTGGGGAATCCCAGGGTCATTAATTTCGAGCTGTCCCAGCGGTCCAGACGAAATGAGTCCCTTCGGCGCCACGAATCTCCTCCTATCCGCTGGCTGCGATTAGTCAAATGTCAAGCTGGCTTGCCTTCATGCTACTATGCTTCGAAAACGTACATATGACTGCATTTCCTAACAATTATTCCCTTAAACAGCTATGATATTCACATTCTAGCCGTGAAATCATGCTATATTTGTATATGACATTTTAGATCTCATTGCTCTTCGGGTTCCCTGTAACTGTTCCCCCTCAGAGATCAATGGTTCGACTCTAGGCATAATCACGGGCCTGGTCTTCTCTGATAAGACCCGAGTTCGATGCCAGTCTGCCGTGTCCGATTGGGCACACTATATAATCTAGTTTTCCGCCGAGGGATTCTCTACCCAATTTAAACAAGTCATTATTGCTCTGGAACCTTCCAGGACCTGCATTCTATCTACCAGTTATACTGTCATGTATTTTCCACTCACATATGGGAATACTTTTTCAAACCAAGGAATCTTCCTTATGAACTGCTAATCATTATCTAATTTTTCTTCCTCCGTTGGGATTTTTCTGGTGCATTCAACTATAATCTACAAGTTTCTCAAGCAATAGACTCTCGCAAATCTAGTGTAACTAGTTATTTTCCACCATTGCAATAACTTTCTTTGCCATCAACTTTTTGTGCGACTACAGTGAACGTTTCAACTATATCAACAGACTATAGTGGAAACAGTGCCTGTTCAACTTTTCATCCGCGTCGCGCTCGTCCGAGTACATAAATACGGCCTTGAACACTTTTCCTCAATCCCATTTGATCTTTCCCAAATCCTTTACTAACAAACCAAAATAATAAAATTGTTACTTTAGGTCTTTTTTCAATGAGGTGTCACTCTACATAAGTGCCCTCCCTTATTTGCTCCATGTATAACGAATTAATGTCTGTAAAACTTCGTGTCTAGTACACGCCTTAAATTATATTGTTCCTTCTAATGAGGGAATACAATTCTTTCAACTCATAAGTGAGTTATCTCTAGGTTTCATGAAAGGGAAACTTGCCCCATTTTTCTCGTGATCTCTACTTAAACATAGGAGTTCTTGAAACTTCCTTTCAATTGTTCTCTTCAGGTTTCACAATAAGTGACCTGCCCTATTTGCATAATCTCCTATGTATAATCATTAAAAGTAGTTCAGCATTAATACATGAAGTTATAGAAACATCTATTTCATTTCTTCCTGTTTTTTTGGTAGATACTTTCGAAGTTGTTATTATTTCTAAGATACTTATCTATAAATCCTTAAAGTACACACCTTGTACTTGATTTATTGTTTAACTTTAATTACGTCAGTTATCCTTAAATTTTTCCTTTATTCATCTTAGCCATTTCAAAATCTTACGAAGATTTGGCCAAGATGGCGGCAAGTGATAGACCTCGTGTTTCAGTGGCTCTGACATATTACTGTGTTTTAGTGGTGTTTAGCCTGTTCAAGTGTGCTATATGGTGTGCAGATGTGTCGGAAGTCGTTTCCGACCGTAGTGATGTGTCGTGTGATCGGGAAGTTCGGTGGTGCTGTGCAGAGAGACACTTTATATTCTCTACCGCGGCGGCTTGTGGTCTCCCAGTTCTGCGCCATGCCCCCGCCACACCTCATGGACCGGTGCAGCGTTGCCGTGCTTCCTCCAGAGCGGTTTTCTTGACACTGCTACTGTTATCAGGTGACATACATCTAAACCCAGGCCCCCTTATCCTCTACTATCAAAACGCACAGAGCATCAAAAACAAACTAACAGACTGTTTAGCAAATGTAACGGAAGTTAATCAATTTGATATCCTCTGCCTCTCAGAAACATGGTTGTCAGACTTCGTGTCATGTGGGGAACTTCCGTTTTCGTCTGAATTCAATGTGTTTCGGCGCGATAGGGCTTCAAGGGGGGGTGGAGTTGCAATCGCAGTTCATAACAAATTAAAGGCAAAACATCGGCCTGATTTAGAAACTTCCTGTGAAATAATATGGGTTGAGATTAATATCCCAAAAAGGAAGAATTTACTCGTAGGCTGCTTCTACCGTCCACCTACCAGCAAAATTGACACATTAGAAGAATGTTTCAACTCTACTGTTCTTGCCCTCAACCAAGAAAATGAAATAGTGTTTGTAGGTGATTTTAACTCCCATATCTCCTGGACATCAATAGACAACGGTACCATACTCTCTCCCTCAATAGATACTTTCATATTATCAAATTTTATAAATGGTCTACATCTGAAACAGTTCAACCTGCACCCAACAAGGAAATCCGAAACACTGGACCTCATATTTTCAACCCTACGTAATGTTACTGTGACCGTTGGAAGAAATATCCTGAACACCGATCATAGTTCAATAGAAGCTACCCTCCCCGTCCCAGCCAGCAGACATAAAAACTGCCCACCCGCCGAGAAGAAAGCTTTCCCTCTTTGGAGAAAAGTCGACAGGCAAGCTGTCAATCAGGATTTACAATCTCTGCCCTGGTGCCTCCTAACAGCTGAGAGAGACGTAAATAGTGCTGTGACCTTGTTTGAGGATTTACTCTACTCGGCTATTAAACAACACGTTCCTTTCTCCCTACCCAAATCCAACAAATATCCGCACTGGCTTAGTCAAAACACCAAACTTCTTCTCCAAAATAAAACTCGTGCATGGTCGCTCTGGAAATCAGTTCCTAATCCTCATACACGCAATGTATTTATTCACCTACGGAAAATATCAAGAGTTCATATGACAGAAGATTACAACCGCTACATTTCTTCCATAACAGGAAATCTCAAGAATAACCCGAAGAAGTTCTGGACACTTATATCATCCCGTAGAAAGACTCCTAGAATTCCACTTAACCTAAACCTCCATAATGAAGAAATCCCATTTGAATCGAGGTCCACTCATTTCAATGAATATTTTCACTCAACCTTTTCAGTTCCCGTACCAATCCCCAGTCCCCCTCAACTTACTAGCGTCTGTTCTGATTCATTGTCTCAAATTTCAACGACCCCCGATTAAATCCAAAATATTTTAAAAAGTCTGTCCACAAACCGATCTACTGGACCATCAGACATAAGCCCTATATTCCTGAAAAACACCTCTGCATCTCTCAGCATCCCCTTGTCCATAATACTCAACCGTTGCATGACTTCCGACACTTTTCCTGACTCATGGAAGAGAGCTGATGTCACACCTGTCTTTAAATCAGGCAGCAAGCACGAAATTTCCTCGTACAGACCTATATCTATCGTCTCTATACTCTCCTCAGTCTTCGAAAGAACAATACATTGCCGTCTCCTCACTTTCACCTCTCAGAAGAACAACATGGCTTCGTCCCTGGAAAATCATGTTTAACAAATCTGACTGTTCTGAACCATCACATAATTTCTGCATTAGATCAAAAATCTCAGCTAGATGTAATCTACGTTGACCTGGCCAAAGCATTTGATTCCGTGAATCATTTCCTTCTCCTCCACAAGCTTGCTTCACGATACAACGTACATGGATCCTTCCTATCCCTAATACAAAGCTTCCTGTCCAATAGGCAACAACGGGTAGTGCTTCCAGGGTCTGTATCATCCTGGCTCCCAGTCTTATCAGGAGTAACTCAGGGCAGTATCCTGGGACCCCTTCTCTTCGTGCTGTATATGGATGATATAAACACATGCGTGCAAAATTCTCCGTGTTCCCTTCTTCTGTACGCTGATGACCTCAAGATATTCAGAGAAATTTCCAGTTCCGACGACCACGCTGAGCTCCAGGAAGCAGTGATTGCATGTACTGATTGCTTCAACAAATGGAGGTTATCTCCAAATCCCAAAAAGTGCTTCAAAGTTTCTTTCTCACTACTGAAATCTGGAAATCAAGCGGACTATAAAATATGTGGAAATAAATTGGATACGGTTTCTCAGGTAAGAGATTTAGGTATTATTCACGATGAGTAACTCAGGGCAGTATCCTGGGACCCCTTCTCTTCGTGCTGTATATGGATGATAAATTGACATTCTCTCCCCACATTGACCATATCAAATCTCGCGCAATGCGCAGTCTCGGTATTCTATACAGATTCACAGAAATTAAAGACCTCACTGCACTTAAATTATACTTCACCACATATGTTCTCCCTATCCTAGATTTCTCTTCTCCAATTTGGTCTACTTCGGCTATAACCAATATTTCTAAATTGAACAGTTTCTTTAGTTTCTTCATATCAATAGTCAAAGATCGCAATCCTTCGCTAAGGCAGTTTGCCAAATCCGACATTCTAAATCAGCTCAATATACTCGACCTGAGAAGCCGCTTACGATTTACTGACCTGTGTTTCCTACGTAAAGTTATGAATGGTTACACAAAATGCTCTTAAGCTACTTCCCACTCCATGTTCCCTCCCGTTCAACACGTCAGAACCATTTACACCATATACCCCGCCCACGACTTGAAGTACAGAAACGCTCTATTTTCCACCGTCTACCTACCCTTAGTAACTCCCTTCCAAATATTGACATATTCTCTCCCTATAGAACATTCAAACATAATATTAGAAGATCCCTTTCATCCTCGATTCCTACCCCCTCACCCTCCTAATCACCCATTACCCCAATCAGTCCCTGCATTTTTCCCGAGACTTGTCCCTTGCTGCCAACACAGCCATTGTTATTGTTGTTATTTTTGTTAATACTATTTGAAATTGTTAAAATATTAGTGTAAAATGACCTATCATGGTTGTATCTAATAATTATTAAATAAATAAAAAAAGTTAAAAAAAAAGATTTTAAAGCATATAAAAGGATTGAAACCAAAAAGAATTATCAATTGCCTGGCGCAAGCTTTAGATGTTTTCGGAGGTCTGCGACCCCAATTGTTTATAAAAAATCAAAATTATACATTTGTTACAAAAACTACTTCTTTTTACATTGTTAAATAAATTAAAGATTTGTTTTTTGCTTTATCATTTCTCTAACATAACGGTTAGGCAAGATCCTGTCTTCCTTGATCCTTCCTACTTAATAAAATAAAATCTATTGATAGGGCTTTCACCACTTGTTGCATTTGAGCAAGAACTCTTAGTTGGTAACTTAGCAAAGTCTCTCTTAGCTTTAATAGCTAATTCTAACTGGCCAGTAAGGCAAGCTTAGCTCGCTACGCCAACTTCCTGCTTGTGGAGATTCTCTCTAACACTTATGGTTGGTTTTTCAAAACATAAGTGTTTCTCATTGTCTAAACTTTTAGTCGGCACCTTGATGGGTAAAAGCTTAGCCATTTCTAAATGCAACTATTGGTACACTTACCAAAATTATGCCCAAGGGTATAATAGTTTTATCCCTATCCTTCTTGGAAGCATTCGGTCGCTCTTTGGAAATTCTACAATTTCAAAAACTAAAATATCGAAGCTGATTCAATTTATTGGCACTCTTCAAATTACCTGTTTAGAAACAAACTACTTTGAATAGATATACAATAAATCTGTTATTCTTTGTCTTGCCAGACCACCACCCTTCCCCATAGTAGGCATATGGATGCTTGAGAGGGAATACGCTACAGCAACTTTCTCGCAAACAGCCCAAGTTCCAGCTGCGTTTCCCATTATCTTTGCCCAGGTCCCTACCCACTTTAGGTATCGGAGAGCGGATTTGCAGTGGCAGCTGCCTTTGAGTATACTTAAAGTTAAAATTATAACTTCTGGTGGACTCTCGTCCTATTTCTCCATCCTTTTTCTCCAGTCCGAAACCCACTTCTTTTTCTTTATCATCTTCCCTTGGGGGTTAGGTTATTCCCAAGCTAATAATCTACCCAACGTGGCTATAAAGGGCAATCCTTCTTTTTCGAATCGTGTCACTGCTCTTCTCCGCGTGCATGTACAATTCGTGGTTGTGAAGCCTTCTGTACTCGCTGTTTTCTTTGATGAGACCCATGATTTTCCCCAAAATCTTCCTTTCATTAGCCTCTAGTTTTCGCATTAGACCTTTCTTGTTCATTATTAGAGTCTCAGCCGCATACAGAGCCTCTGGTCGAATAACAGTGCAGTAATGTCTAATTTTGGCGTTTAAGGATATCGATTTCTTATTGTATATGTCTTTAGTCAGGTTGTATGCCTTTTCCACATTATTAATGCGTTACATGAAGGCTTCCTTCTCTGATAAGTTAGGCTCTATCAATTCACCGAGGTATTTAAACTTTTCTGCCTTCTGAACTTTTCCTAGTCCGACCTCCAGTTCTCTGGGCACTGATTTTATGTTTGTCATGAATTGTGTCTTCTCAAAGGAGATTTGAAGCCCAGCCTTCAGTGCTTGATTTTTCACCTGGTTAAGTTGTTCTTCAGCCATACTAATGGAATCTGAAAAGATCGCTAGATCATCTGCAAAGGCTAGGCAGTCGATTGTAAGATTCATATACTTGTATCCAAGCCTTACGCCATTTTCTACCCTTGAATTTTTCATTTCCTTCCGCCATTAATATTAAGGTTATTATTATTTATATTATTACAAGTATTAACATATGAAAAACTATTCTGCATTTTCCTACAATAATTGTGGATGTCTACGACAGTGCACGAACATTCAATTTAATCTGTGTCTAAAGTATTGAATTGCAAGGCTTATGTCATTACCAAAATAATACTCTGTGTTCCTGGATATCTGGTAGCTCAGGTGGACGGGTGAGCGTGGCGATTATGTGTTCTTGTCTTCGCCGGTGTATTGCAGTATCGTTAATCAAGTTCGGGAATGGCTGACTGGATAGCAATAAGACCCACGAGCAGGTGTGCTATGCGTCACGGAGCCAGGATGCGTATAGCACGTTAAGCGATTCAATTACCCCCACCTCCTTCCCCTCACATATTACTTTCCCCTCACCACTCTACCCTAATTGATATAGCATTAACAATGGGAATAATGATGGACGCATGAAGCACCTCTAATACATGCAAGCTTAATGCGCTATCTCCTATTCCATAGCGACAGGAATAATGACGTCCATTCTATGTGATTTCTGACAGAGAACTCAAACAGATTATTTAGGTAGCAATGAATAATTGATGAGAAAATACTTGAAATTCCGCTTTGTGGTGTTGGTGATAATTGATTATTTATTTATTTATTTATTTATTTATTTATTTATTTATTTATTTATTTATTTATTTATTTATCGTATGGCTTTTAGTGCCGGAAGTGTCCGAAGACATGTTCGGCTCGTCTGAGTCTGTAGCTGCTTCCAGCGGACACCCGTAGGGTGAGCTACAAGTTCCGTTCAATTTCAAGTAGTTCCAACTTTCTCTGCCAGATATCAATGATACCGAGTGGTGAACGTTGGAACTTTGATAGAGCCTTCCGACGAAATCTAACCGAACAATTTAGCTTCACACAAGTTTAGTCTGTGGAAGGATCTTTTACATGCTATAAATCTATAACATGGGCCGCCGGCTTTACTTCCCTCCGAAGGAAGGCATACTGAAGGATTTTTAACGCTCGTAAAAAATCGATAATTGATATTTCATGGTTTAAGGTATTATTCTCCTAACTATGATTGTACAGACTGGTTAAGAATCTGCTTGTCGAGAAATTATCGCAGTCTCAATAACATTATATGACAAACTAGATACGGAAATCCAATTTTAATTTTACCAACACTTAGAATTGAGTAGAAAGCCGCCATGGCTTTACGTTAGGTACCATTCCGGCATTAACCTGAAGTAGAAGTGATAACCCACGGAAAACCACATCCAAGATGGCTGAGGTGGAAATCAAACCCTCCTCTCCTCAGTGTTGCCTCATGAGGCTGAGTGGCCCCCATTCCAGCCCTCATATCAGATTTTTTTTTGCCAGACCCAGGAATCGAACCAGCCAAGAATGCTAGCCACTACACCAAGAGGTGGTCCCGAAGTCTCATATGATGGACATAAGTTACCTAAGGTACAGCGTAATTTAGAGGAACAGGATTGGAATTCCTTCCTCGGGAATTAAATTACAGCAGTCTACTATTTCACCAGTTCCCTGGAGTGGTTGTTGTTGATGTTTGAGTCTTCAGTCTTTTGACAGGTTTGATGCAGTACTCCATTCTTCCCTGTCCTGAGCTAATCGTTTCATCTCTGCATAGCTACTACACCCTACATCTGAGGCAATCTGTTTAACTAACCTTGGTCTACCCCCACAGTTCTGGGAGTCTTAGTATGTGTCCCACCATCCTATCCCTTCTCATAGCTTGCCACGGTGGGTGAGTGGATAGCGTGTCGGTCTACTAACCCCAAGATTGCAGGTTCGCCCCTGACCGTGGTAAGTGATTTTTGAAAGGCGGCAAAAATACGATACGCATGTCATACGATGTTGGCATGTCAAAGAACCCATTTGAATTCAGTAGGCCGAGTTCATAATGGCAAAATTAATCTCGGGAGTTTCCGCCAGCACAAAGTTCCTCATTTCTCTACTAGAAAGCGCTATTGTGTTCAAGGAGATTAGATATCTAACATCTAACCTCCTTGACTTTCATAGTCAAGGAACTACGAAATTCGACATGCAAGCTACCCTCTGGGTGTCAAATAGCAAAGCTTGCACCAGGCACCCGAGGCCATACGATATTATTATTATTATTATTATCCCTTCTCATCATTAGCCGTCGCCAGAAACATCTCTCCTCTCCCAATCGACTTAATGCATCTTCATTTGTAATCCTCTCTACCCATCTGATCTTCATCATTTTCCTGTAATACCGCCTCTCAAACGCATCTGTTCTCCTCTTCTCTGCTGCGTCATAAGTCCAAGTTTCACTTCCTTAGAGTACCACGCTCCAGACAAAGGCTTTCAAAAACGACTTGCTAATACCCAAATCTCTATTTGATGTCGACATATTCTTTTTCTGTGGAAATGCTTTCCTTACCTGTACTAACCTACTTTTTATATCCACTTTTCGTCGTTCATCACTGGTTATTTTGCTTCCTAAGTAACAGATGTCTCCTACTTCTTTTAGATTTTCACCTGCCAAATCGAAGTCCATACGGGTTTCTGATTTATTTCGGCTGCATTCCAATATTTTTGTTTTGTTTTACATTTATTAATTTTCATCATGATTTCTCTCCTCAGAGAGAATCCATAAAGAAGTAATACATATGATGGGTGTGAATCGATGGTCTCTTGATTAGTCTCTGTTAGAGTTAAGCGGGTTAAAGAGTAAGTGATGCTCGGCTTCATGGAGAGAATTATCGCATCTGACTAATGATCCACACAATATCTACACTATTGCCCTGCCCACGTCATGTAAATCAACCAGCATCGGCTTATAGGAAGTGATGATTGGAAAGCAATTTTTCAAAGTTAATCTCTGAGTGAAATGAGATGTATACGAATCAATCTAGTTAAAATATAGGCGCGATCATTGTTATGGAAATTGACAGGGTAATTAGCAAGTTAATTACAGCCTAGAAAACGTGGAAGCCAGGTTTTAAATATTGTCTTGTTGGATTCTGTGTTTAAATTTCCTTTCAGTTTATTAACAGTTATATGGAAGCACAGCTAAATTTGGCGGTTAATATAATAAATTCTTGAAATAACGTTTAAAGTACAAGAAATAAACAAACAAATAATACGTCACCGGGAGATCACTCGTGAACGAGCCTTTCGTCAAGTTTTGAAGTCATTCTTTCAGTGTTGCCAATACAAACTGGGAGTTGTAACTCTTCAGTCGGTCAACACAAATTTGTCCAATAACTGGGCGGGCATTGACTGAAGAGTTACAAGGGTCCACATGGACAGCCATAAAAACTCACCGATCAATAAAATATTATCTCAGTATAATAATGTTCATCATCTTGATTTAGATATCTTCAGTAAAATGAATGTAATCATATGTGTTGTTTCCTTATTAACAATCAATCTAAAATGAAATACCCACAGGTATTTAATGAATCAATACACCTTAGTCATTTAAATTTATTAAATTAATATTTATTAATTGAATACCAGTTTCGGCCACAATATGGCCTTTCTCAGTGTTTCGAAGCAAAGAAAAAACTAATGTTAAACTGGGAGCAAAGCTTTTTTAAAACAATATTTAAACTTTGTCTTACTTACTCGAAAGATTATAAAAATATATATTTAAATAACAGATATGTGACAAATGTGTTCTTTAATATCCTAATATAAAATCATTTTGTGAAAACATGACGTAAATATAAAAATAGTTTTGTTTGAAATATACTAAACAAATAATATTCTTTAAACAAATCTTGATATGGTCTAGGAGATTAATAATTTCTTTGCTGAGTGGAGCATATGGGAAGTGTTGATGAAGAAACTCTTTGCTGAGAGGAGCATAGGTTGGAATGTTTTTTTTGCAAATATCCTCTCCTTCAATGAAACATTTTGATCCAATATTGAAAATGATGATGGTCCTTGACTAATAGCTGTTGTGTAGTAAACTGTGGTTGAATTTAATATATGTTACAGTATTCGTTTGTAGTCATTTGTACTGTTCATGGAAAGAATATCTTGCATTACTTCCCATTTTACACATTTTATAAAAGAAATACACTGTAGTGCATAGTACGCTATATATTTGCAAGTGTGTTTATTTCAGTAATTGAAAAGGATAGGTCTATTTTTTATTAGAAAATATCAATTGAAAATATTATTGAAACCATTGGAGAATGGGCATCAGGGATACAAACTATTTTTGGCATCCAACGATAGTGTCCTCAGTCATCACCAAAGGCCTTCAGTGTCCATATGCTTTATTGTAGTGTAGTAGACTTAAAACACATCTCACTATCGAGAAGTATCACAACAATAAAATTCTGACCCAATCGGATTAAAATTGTAAATCTAATTTGAGCATTAGCGTGCAAATTTGTATTGTGTAAATATATGCTGTAAGATTATAAACCGAAAGAATTTCGTCGCCAAAATTGAATATGTTTAATCTTGAACAATGTACGGTTACTTATGAAAATCATGAGAGTACGGCAGAGCCAAGGACGTGCGTTGAATACATTCGCTGCAGGGATGGTAGAAACTTCCCAGTGATATCTCGCAGGGGCGTAGAAATCCTCTAAAACGTGGGCGGGGGGTGTAAAATTTATAACCGGCGGCTGCTTATCTACCAGGAATTAATGTTTTCGTTTAAGGCTTTAAGGCTTGAAATAACACGGTAATTTAGGCCTAAATCTATATTTATAAAAATGATGATGATTTTTATTCAGTATTTTAATTAAAATACAAAATACAATCAAAATATGAATATAAAACATAAAATGAACTTCTGGGGCTCCATGATTTGGGTAAAAATGACACAAGCATAGCACCAAATGTCAATCTTCTGACGTCACGTGCATCACTGTTTTTCAAACTCGGTCGACGTAACGCAGGGTGCAAGCGCAGGATGTGATAAAAACGCGAATAGAACGAGAGAAGAGGAGTGTTACTGTATCTTGTTTGTTTCGGAAAAGAAAAGCAGTTTTTGTGTGTTGTGTGTCATAATATCTTACTTCCGTTTTTAACCGGGCTCACATATAGTAGTTTGAAACCGCACCTTTCCGGATCGTCGTGGTAGAGGACAAAGTTCAAAGTGCCACGACTATTGGCTCAGTTGGCCCCTCGGCGGGAAACAGGCGAGGGGGAAAAACATACTGTTTGTTCGCTAGAATAAAGAAATTACGACCAAGCGAGGCAAGATGGCTTTTCGGATTTTCCGCCTAACGTAATTTATAAAAGAGTTTCGGGTTATTTTACTATTAATTTTTAAGAGTACTTAAAAATTTTGTTTGCACCTAAACCTCCACGTATTTTACATCCCTGATCTCGTACCAACCTTTCAAGAATATCGTATAATGACTCAATATCTTCCTACGTCCCAATTTATATAAATAAATGGAGTAATTTTTTAGAAAAGATGAAGAAGAAAGTATCTGCTTTATATCAAAAGAGGTTCTTACTTACATAACATTTGTAAAGTACGTTCACCGTTTTTATCGTGTTGTCCGACTGAAAAGCATAAAATGTTTGTTTTTATCCACGATTTTTTATAGCCTTCTGCGTTATTTTTGTCGTTGTTCCTATATTGTAGGGAATTTAAGCATTTTGGGCATTAGCCTTGTGTAACTGGGAGTGTGTTGAATTAGACTGATAACCTCTGTTTTTGTGGTGAATCTAGTGGTGTCTGAAATTGTAACTACTGTAATAAGGTTAGGGTTTGGTTTAAGTGACCCGTGGCTTAATATTGGGTACCATCCGGGAATTTTCCCAGAGGTAATAAGGGAATAGCCTTAGAGGAACCGCACTCGGAATGGTCATCGTAAGTGCAGTTATTCGATCCTCTGATATCCGGATCTGGAGCAGTTTCTCCTCGCAATCGTGGTGCATGATTTAACCCTCACAATTCCCCCTCAGAATTATTTATTATACCTTTGTCAACACCAATATTTGGGAATTTGTGGAGAGGTATCATCAATTTCCGCAGACCTAACTAAAAGCGCATGCCCATGTCTATTCATGATTAGCAAACCAGCACCTATGCTAGCCAGCCCATCGAGATTGAGCTAGGTTGTCCTGAGTATCCCATATTGTATGCCAGTTCATTGTTTGCAAGACTAGAGATCTCCCACGTCATTCAGAGCATCCAGAGAATGATCAGAGATTAATGGATCTCTGCATGGCCTATCAATGATGCAAGGGTACATCGGAAACTTCCAGGCTCAGCTGGTCAACAAATTCTACCTGCTGCGTGTTACCAAATTCTCAATGTTTCTTTACATTTCTGGAGATCTCGCAAGATTTTATGAGTCATACTAATTGAGTTGTGGTTTTATTTAGGAAATTGGGACATAGTCTTCATTTTCATATACCTTGGTATATTTGCAATTTGTATCATAACCTGTGTTGCTGTAATGACTGTAATCAATAAACGTTTAGCTTAAAATTACAAACAATTAACTTTCCACATTCAGGGATTGGCAACAGACAAAGCACTCCTAATTATAGCATTACGTGTAAAGGCACAGTGGTAGAATGCGTAGCATTGTCTCGGTATCGAAGTGTATATTCATGGTCCATGAAGATGGTTCCCTATGGATCATTACTGAACCTTGTAATGCTGTGAAAGGGATGATTGTGTCCCATGAACCGACCACATCGATATATCGATTCAACTAGTGTTTTCAGTAACTGAGATTCATGACCTTCCTCATGAACCATATAACCTTTTTGTCTGGAAACGTTGGAGATAACAGATCTTATTTTGAAGTGCCGAGAATTCATTAGGGTTCTTTCGTACTGGTAGAAAGCCAAAGCATGAGGAAGTGTTTTGTATTCACTGAAGCATCGCCTACAGGGGCTAGCGGGTTGAGTCCTAGCCGGTGCGGTTTACTGGGCACTCGAGTTGGAATTCATCTTTATGGCCTCCTTCCACCAGGAACTAGGTCAGAGATAGTCTGCTGTGGGTGGTCCGGGACTTGAAATAAAGGGACCAATCCCGAATGAAAAACCCTGCAAGAAAACAACTCGTGGATGAAAACAGTGCGATTTCAAAGTCAAACATTAGATTTCCGAATGTCAGGCTTTCAGTAAAATTGTGGAATAAGCTGTACCTTAATCAGCTTGGCTACTTTCTTGAGTAGTTCTTATTTAATGTAGAACGAAAATCATTTATGAGAATGAATGAGAAGAAATAGGGCCATAATAATCTTGATATTTGCAATACAGAACTTTCACAGAATGCAAATTAACACGAGATGGAAGTACGAGTCGAAGAGTGAGCGCTGAATAACGCACCCTCCGGTCCGATAATCGCGTATCGTGAGCAGAATATTTACGTGTATCATTGACTCCACTGTCCTCCAGCACTGCTCTGGGGCTAACTACTGGGGAACCCTCTCTATAGTCTGTAGACACGTCCTCTCTTACGAGCACTGCAAGTTACCGTAAAGTAATGCCGATATCTTTTTAAATGAACAGGATTCGTTTTGCATATGCGTATACATATGTGTGTATTTGTGAGGTTTGAAGCCATTTTTCAGTGTTGCCTAAGTAAACAAAAGTTTGGTGCTTTTTAGTCGGTCAACACGAATGTCAACCCAAAGCAAGAGGAAGTGTTTTGTATTCACTGAAGCATCGCCTACAGTGGCTAGCGGATTGAGTCAACACATTCATGTTGACCGACTGAAAAGCACCAAACTTTTGATATGTGTGTATGTTTGTGTGTACAGCATCTAAAATGGAGGCAACATGCGATGAAATTTGCCCACATAATCATCCTTCCTCTCTCGGTATTCTTTCTATCGCTCTTTCTCTCCTTTTTTATGTTTCTGTTCTTGCTGCTAATTATTTACGTTGTTGTAAGGTAGAAGTAATCCTTTTCGTGTTTTTCGTTATCAAACAATGAAGGGGTATCTGCAGTCATATCCATTTTTAAAAAGTTCCATGCATCATTCACTCTATATTTTTACTGCATTTTTTTCTTATTTGCGGAGAAATGTATGTACTCATCTCCACAATGTAATTATTTATTATTTTCCAATATTTTCTTCATATTTTTTTTTTTTTTTTTAATTTTCATTAATACTTCAATTGCAACAGATCTAATTTGTGAAGCAATTTTACATTATATTCTTAACGATTTCTTCAAATTTGACAGTATTTTCGATTATGATTAACAGTATTTTAAAAAGAATTTTTATTAAAACTCAGCAATTTTTGTAGGTTTATGCCGTTTATTGTGTGAGGTTTCGCCTAGGAACACCAAGGTGGCTCATCAGCAGGCTTTTGGACCTCCACAAGAATCTAACGTGAATTGTTCTGTTAAACGCAACATCCACATGTGGAAAATTAATGGAGAAGAATAGCATTGTCATATACGTGGTATTGGAAGTTCAGCGTCGATATATACGACTGACAGAACAGTAGCGGTAAACAGGAAAATAAGTCAACATGGCTTTGAGAAGTACTTCACCAAGTTAAGTAAACATTATCATTAGTTGGTATATTGGCTTTCACGGCCAGTGAATTAAAACTCAGCAGTTTCACTATATATAAAGGAAGGTAGAGCGCAGTTCGCTACTCCTGTGGGGGTCCGGGCGGGGACAACAAGAGCCCGCTGATGAGCCAGCTTGGTGTCCTAGGCAAGACTCCATACATGACACGGCACGAATCTAAAAGAATTGCTGAATTTTTATTATCATTAGTTTTTTCTAGTGAATGCTAAATTTGTTAATTAATGTATTATTACAGTGTGTTATTCTAAAGTGTATACACGTGGATATACACCTTTTATCAGGTAATTCACAAAACCTTGAAGTCAAAACAAACCTATCGTATAATGAGATTCAAATTGCGAATCATAATAAAATCACCTAACGACTAACTACGGTACTACAGTAGTGTATTTACATTAGTGAACATTTAAACTTTAACACAGTGATCAGGATCAGATGATGACTAGTTGAGGGTTGAAACGTGTCATCCTAAATTTCCCCATTTAATTGTGATAATTAACTAATCATGTAATCTTTTCCAGGAGTGTATTTTATTTACATATTCATATCTTGTACTTCGGGAAGCCTTCGTGGCTCAGGCGGCAGCACGCTGGCCTCTCACCGCTGGGTCCGTGGTTCAAATCCCGGTCACTCCATGTGAGATCTGTGCTGGACAAAACGGAGGCAGACAGGTTTTTCTCCGGGTACTCCGGTTTTCCCTGTCAAAATTTCATTCCAGCAACACTCTCCACTATCATTTCATTTCATCTGTCATTCATTTAATCATTGCCCCAGGGGAGTGCGTCAGGCCTCGGCAGCCGGCACAGTTCATATCCTCGCCGCTAGATGGGGGCTTCATTCATTCCATTCCTGACCCGGTTGGAGACTGGAAGCAGGCTGTGGATTTTCATTTCATCTTGTACTTCGCCCATTAATTAGGCACAACCGCGTTGACCGACTGAAATGCTGCAAATAACAACTGGCAGAACAAACGAGCAGTTCCATTTATCAAATTGGTATTCGGAGATGGCTACAAATACAAATATTGAGAGGTCGTAACCTTCAACTGCAATGTGCTTTGACACATCAATTTATGTGTGCGTGCTCATGCGAATCTGCCAGTTTCCGACTTTTAGAAAATGAAATATTCCATTTTAAACGGGAGAATTACAAATATTTGAATAGATAATCCATGCAATTTGCATAATTCTGACTCAAAACAACATCCGTTAGCATTAGAAGTTTAATCACACACATGTTTTGAATTTTACGTCACCCTTTTCTGAACTCTAGGTTCTAGTTCTTCAGCTGTAAGCTAATGTTTTCAGAAAATAAATACCTCACGTAACGAAAACTGTTAAGTTTTAGGATAAAGAAGTGTAGAATTCAGAAATTGTGTTAAATCAAAACGCATGATTGTATTTCTTTCTTCTTATTATTTACATTATAATGGACTATAATTTAGATTCGAGTGAGTAAATTTGCTTCCTGAGACGGACTACATAGTCTGCACCGGTGTTAATATTATTTGGAGAAGGATGTGGAATAGTTAACTGAAATGTTTTAATACTTTATGTGGTTGATACTTACAGGAAATTGTTGTCAATTAGTAAACAAAAACCATATAGAAAAATTGCTAAGTTTTAAAAACCATATAGTATTTATATTTTGTAAATGATACTGAATACATTTTTTTTTTTTTTTTTGGCAAAGGTCCTGTCTTGGATTAGTGTGGTCAGTTTAGCGTCGACGTATCTCCGATTCCTAATATGCAAGCGTAGTTAGTACCCAATCGTTGAAGCGTGTGCGATCAACATATACAGGGTGTATTTGATATGATGGAAGTCCTTTACACTGGTGATAGAAGATGGCATTCTAAGCAATTATCTTCATGAAATTAAGTCGGATCTTAATTAGTGTAGGTGGAATTAAATCACAAAAATCGTCGGTCAATGTCTTGGAAACGGGATTTCACTTCGTTCCCCTCAGCAGCACAGCTGACTTCTCCCCGTCGCCCTCCCCTCCAGCGCTAAGGCAGGTTGACAAGAGTCTGAAGTTGAGTGACCTCCTCGTCTTGTCTGCCAATGACATTGAAATACACAAACCAAGCCTATGAACAGCTGTTTCACACCTTCATGGGGAGTGGCTACATGACTAGTGATGGTGGATCTGTCTAGGATTTTGCCAGCTTCATGGACTATGCATAGATTTGATAAATTAATTTAAGGAAATGTTGGTCTATCTTTGTGTGAAGATAGTGCGACAACTGTAATAAAAATATTAATAATACTAATAATAGTAATAATAGGCTTTTAGACACACTAACTTCTTTTATGTTTCTTTTTGGTATGTCGAGTTGCCAGACATTAATGTACGTAGGATTTCTTGTATGTGCCATGAAATCCATGGACATGATCGTATTAGATCCCAATCATTTACTACATGACTGAACGTAGATCGCACCCTCGGGAAGGTTAGCATATTACCACCCGAACTACACATGCTGACTCTTATTATTATTATTATTATTATTATTATTATTATTATTATTATTATTATTATTATTATTATTAGCCTATTATTATTATTATTTATTTTATTTATTCGTTAATTCCCCATAAGGAGAGCGTTACAACACAATCAATTTTCATGTTTCATTCTGGACCTTTCTTCTTTTTTCCCAAAAACCTCTCATATACACACTATGTTTCCTCTTTCTCTCTTCTGTCCACCTCTTTGCTGGTTGTCTCTCTTTGGGAGTTTGCTCAAACTTCTGTAGTCTAAGTTTTTCTCTGTATTTGCTCCTGTCTGCCATGTCTTCTGTAGAGATGTTTAGTTTCATAAGGTCTTCCACGGTTTCCTTTACCCAATTGGTTTTTAGTGTGCTATTTGTAACTATATTAAAAATTTTCTTGGTCAGTCTGTCTTCGGTCATCCTATGTATATGTCCATAAAATTTTGCCCTTCTTTTCCTTATGTTGTTTGTAATCGTCTCTGTCTGTATGTACAGTTCTATTGTCGGTCTCTTCATCCATATTCCCTCTTTCTGAACTGGCCCGTAGATCTTTCTCAGAATTGAGGAGCCTATTTCCAAAAGTCGACATCTGACTTTCTAAAATTATTGAGAAAAACGAAAAAAAAACCGCTTAAACGGTAAAATTCAGGAAATGTTATGTTATTCTTGATACTAACTCTAACATAAACATACGGTACCATAAACATAAAAAATAGGTCCAGAGGTAGATTCACCAATGCGTTTAGGAGATATTTAACATTAAAATTAGCAGATGTCGGATTTTGGAAGTACGTTAATGGAAAATCGTATTTTGGAACGAACTTCTAGCATATGACGAGTTTTGGAACAAAACATGGATTTTGCTTAAGAAGGATTTTAAGCCACATAATGTTGTTATGCACTCCTAATTTAATAAACACACATAATTTACAGTGAACACAAGTTTCTAGCAAATTAGATAAAAAAAATAGTATGCACTAACATTATAATACACAAGGAGCAATAATTCACACAGATTAGATTCTCAATTCGTCATCCTCCTCCTGGGGTTCACAAACAAGATCGTCTTCCACATCAATTGGCACGTTTTCTGGATCCATGACTTTCTTATAATATTGAAGTTCTTCATTATTTTTCCACTCTTCCCCGTAGTGAAGTGTTAGTAGTTTGTTCACATATTCATCTTCTCTTCTTTGACGACTACTCCAAGAGGCAACTGAACTTTCTCAAAAGTTACAGTTTTTCCCTTTTTATTTATCCCTTTAAAATCAGTTAAGTCACTCCTATAATTTTGCTCTCCACGAAGAAGAGTAGAGGATTTTACTTTCCTAATCACGAATCTCTTGCAGGATTGAATTCTGAAATGCCATGACCCTGGTGATTAAAGGAAGATTGGACGCTACCTTTCCAGTCATACACTGGACAATCAACACCTAACGTGTTCACTGTGCCAAACTGCTTGAAAATTTGAGTGTAGGTTTCTGGTTTTACAATAGTGTCTCGCAGTTTAAACTCCTTTTCAATTCTCCCGAAGACTCGGTCTGGGGGTACGAAGGAGTGGCCTACAACGGGAAATACCATCTCCACTTCTTTAACTTGTGCGGGGAATCATTATACAGCCAATAGGAAACCATTCCAACCGTAATACTATTTTTATTTTGACCCCCACAGCCCTCAGAAACCAAATTAACTTTTGTGATACCTGTAAGATCAAGATGATTAAGTCTGCCATAAACACAGGAAGCTATTTCGTTAGATCCTTTTGGACGAGAAGATTCCAGCCACTGGTATATAAAAGTGTTCCGTGTAGTTTGACGATCATGCGATGTTCCTACACAGATTGTAAAATTGTACATATACAATTGTCTGGAGTAA
This sequence comes from Meconema thalassinum, assembly GCA_946902985.2. NCBI lineage: Eukaryota > Metazoa > Arthropoda > Insecta > Orthoptera > Tettigoniidae > Meconema > Meconema thalassinum. Next base: position 1,827,305,677 of record OX336388.2, read on the forward strand.
TACGTGGCTTGATCTGGTAATTTTAGAAGGGGTAAATTTTTCTGGCAATCGAAACTTAATATCAGTTCATTATCTTCCTGATTACGTAGAACATCATAAAACGCTTGTGCTCTTAATTTATGTACTCTTAACTCAGTTATTATATTATTCTTTTCTGGAGGAATATTGCAGTGCTTCAGTTTAGCTTTCAGCAACAAACATTTTGAGCAAGCATCAGTCGCTGGAGAGCCAAATCCAATATTATATGTCCGACAGAAATAATGCCTAAAGTAAGCTGCCTTAACTCGTAGCTCGGTTGATACTGATTGGTTGTAACTTCTCCACAATTTACTAATGTTCAGCTCACTTGATAAATACTGGCGACCTTTCACTTGTCCTCTACAATAGTGTAATTCACTAGCAATATTTAATTTCTCTATGAAAATGCTCATAGCTAGTCTTTTATTTTCACTGTACTTGCTACGAGTATATCCTCCTCGTTTATCTATAGGCAGGAGACCAGTCTCAAAGTGACGCTTACAAGCCAGACCTACCGTGTCTTTTGATATCTGCAAGATACCTAGAAAAGTTGCCCTGCAGACGGGCACAACAGGTTATTTACCGGGTCGCTTTGTTGCCTTTTTCACAAAATACTTTATCGATATGTTCTTATTCTTGTTACTGCCATTACTCACGGTTCTCCTCGGAAGAGCTGTCGCTGTATACTTGATTATAAGTGCGTCCTGGATAAGCTTCTTTGGCGTGCTGTAGAATATGTTATGAAAATGTTTGATGTCCCTAGTTGTCAGCGTCTAACACTGAAATGCTCCCTTCTTGTGACTCCATATTGGTACTTTTGGGGGTTGTGAAGCAGAGTATCTGAAAATTTAATATTTATCTAGATTCTGCTTCAAGAACGATTATATGATAATTATTGCTAAACGAATTAGTAACGAAATGCTCACCTTTCTCTTTTCTTCTTATTCTTAGCCCAGTTTTCGGGGTTACGGGAATGTTTCCTCCCACGTCCACGTACAGAAGGAGATACTTTTAATGAATTATCCATTGCTTAGTAGAACAGCACCAAACTAATCAGATGCCAACTGGTGACTGAAGTATAGAGCCAACAAATACCGCGTTGAAACAGTGCATTGTCACGTTAGAACAAACTTGGCGGGAACACATAGAAAGAAGTTAATTGGCGCCGGACATTGCTAAGTACTACAATCTTGTTCGCGGAAACCCTGCCTCGAAGTAATGCAACAGGAATGTCGAGTATTGGAACACACTTTGGAAGTTGCATCAACTTTCTTATGCAAAATGTCGGATTTAGGAACGAAGTGCAGATGTCGGATTGTGGAAATAACTTAACAAAGCAGATGTCGAGATTTGGAAATGAAGTCAAACTTTAATATTAATGTTTAACCACAGATATCGTGTATTGGAACATCTCCCACCATCCATTTGATGCGTTTCTCCAAGAGGAATATGAAATTTAAAAATCTACTTTGTGTAAAAAATGTCAGATGTCGACTTTTGGAAATAGGCTCCTCAATTGTTCTCTCTTGTTTTTCTAATTCCTTGAATTTTGTTCGCCCCTTGATTGCTGTCGTTTCTGAAGCGTATAAGGCCTCTGGTAAGACTACTGTACGGTAGTGTCGTAATCTGGCATTGATGGAAATACTTCTTTTATTGTAGTGGTTCCATGTAAGTCGGTATGTTTTCTGCAATTTAGCGATCCTGTCTTCATTGGATGCCAAGTTCAGTCCTGTTTTCTGTATAATCTCTCCTAGATATTTGAAACTTTCCACTTGTGTTATTTTTCCATACTTGGTTTCCAGTGGGTGCTTGTCTGTAGATTTTGTGTCCATGAACTGTGTTTTTTTCGTATGAGATTTGTAACCCTGTTTTGGCAGAGATTTCATGTAGCGTCTCTAGAGCTTCTTTGGCTTCTTTTCTGTTATTTGTTATAATCGCTACATCATCGGCAAAGGCCCGACACTTAATGTTGACTGTCCTTTTCTGGTGTTTTGCCATTTTTATACCTTTGACTCCTTTTTCCCATTATTATTATTATTATTATTATTATTATTATTATTTATTTATTTATTTATTTATTTATTTATATATTTATTTACATATGTTACGCCCTCATTGGAGCACTTAACCAAAACAAGTATATACATGTCTCAAAAAACAATATTTAAGATTCAGCTTCTTATTTTTCTTCTTTTCCCAAAACATTTTCATTCTAGTCGATCTTGCCGCTCTCTCTGCATTGCTTATGGTGTAAGTTTTTCGGGTAAAGGTTTTTAAGGGAAGTCGGATGTTCTTGTTTTTCAAGATATTCTTCTCATTTTTGTTAGCAATTTGGGACATTGTCAAGCCGAGTTCATCCAGATCATTTTGAATTTCCATAAACCAAGAGTTCTTTGTTTTACTTTTGAAAAAATAATTAAATAATACTTTTAATTGTCTGGTATCCGACAGGCGTGAGATATGACCAAAAAAAAGAGCAATTCGCCTTTTTCGCATAGTATCGACTATAGACTCAGTTTCTTTATAAACCACTTCATTTGGTAATAGACGCCATTATTATTATAACACTGTATTAAAACAATGTATTTGTATTTTATATTCATTTTAGTGTATTTTCATATGTATGTACATTGTTGATTGACCAATAAATCAACACCCCCCCTTCTCCAGTTTATGCCCACCCCAGAGCTGGAGATGGGATGGGACAGTTCACTATGTACATGTGGTACCGTACTAGTATTAAATCTTGGAAGTAGTTTTCCATGGATTCCCACTTCTACCCCCAGGCAAATGCCGGGATTGTTCCTAACTTAAGGCCACAGCCGCCTTCTTCTCAATAACCATAACCGCTGGCAGTGCAGCCCATGAAGAGCCTAGGCCTACCAAGCGACCGCTGCCCAGCCATTTGGCCTGCAGATAGGGTAACGCGAGGTCAGTGCATCGGGTCCCCCTCGGCCATTAATCTTGATTTTCCTGACTGGGGCACTGCCTCACTGTCAGACAGCTACTCAATTGCCCTCATGAGGCTTAGTGCACCGCGTTCCAGCCCTCACGTCAGTTTCTAATATCCCTGATGGAGACGGGAATCGAACCCAGGGCCTCCGGGTGAGAGGCAGTTGCACTGCCCCAACACCACAGGGCCGGCGCCTTCTTCCGAATCCTCACCTGAATTACAAATACCCACATTACTACAGAAACCACAAAAACACAGGTTATCACACAAATTCTATCCACACCCAGCTACATGGGGCTAAATGACCAAAATCGCCAAGCCTCTCCAACAAAACATCAAGTATTTTACTTCCGTCTTAAATGCCTAGTTCTGAACAGACTACGGGATGTCGGAATTTTGTCACACTGTATTTCATTAAGTGAATGTTTTTAGTATTTTCTGAAACTAGTCAACAGAAGGTCCGACACGGACGCCAATGATACACCAGGCCTGAGTATTGAAATTATTTTATACATGAACACTTACAAAGTAGGCTACACAATACTACCAGTCCTAACGTCCCAAGCCATTGCGTGCGTTGTCAACAACAACAACAACAACAACAAGAACAACGGCAATGCACATTTTCTTACGAGACGGTAGCGCGTATCCTCATAACAGCTGATAGCCTACCACCCCTCAAGTCAACCAGTAAGGTCAATGCTCCGATTACAAAACGACTTCCCCTCGGCGTGTCATCACACCTGGCTCCGCCTCGTTTCCCCCAGCCTGCCGAACCACATTCTGCCAGATTAGTTTCTGAAAAAACTAAAAACATTGACTTTTTCATGATTAATTATCAATTTCAAGATAGGTGACAATTATTTTTTTACCTAGGAAGCTTAGAATAGTCTCTTTTATCACCAGTGTAACGGACTTCCATCATATCAATTACACCCTGTATAAGTGGAAGGCGGTACTTGTATGAGCCACAAGGAATATACGAATATAAACATATCCACAATTCTATGTCTTCGTTCTGCAATACCATAACCCTTTGGATCAATCTAATCGAATGTTACTCACTGCTCTGGCTAGAGAGATCAAAGAAGCTACCTGTTGTTGAGTATGTTAGGTATTGTTGTTTTAAAGGGCGGGAAAGCGAGGTCATCTGCCCCTAGACTACTAACTACTAATTACCTGTTGTTACATACTCTCCCCATATAACGTACCTTGAGGTAATTGGGCCATTTTGGATGGGGGTAGGCTTACTACTGCTTATCTGAAAAATATAGACCTCTCATATAAAACGTTGGAGGGGTTAAACTAGGTAGACGGAGAACTATGATTGCTCAGGTAAGAAAATATCAAATCGAAAAAAAAAAAATGTGCGTAGTTTAACGGTAAAAACAAGTAGTTCCGTGAAGAACTATACAGCCTATTTTCATATATCCTACTCATGTTAATTGCCTCTATCAACATAAAAAAATCAGTGTGATTGTTGAGATAGATTCGAAGATATTTTAGATGGTCGCCAGGATGGATTTTTATTTATGTACTATTACATGAAGATTATTGTGTACGTGTGGTATTCAAACTTCAATCGCATGATTAGGACACAAGAAGTAAAAACAAGATTTTAAAATTTCGCACAGCTGCCATTTTGTGGTTATGACAACAATTGAAATACATTAGATGCCAGTAAATTGACATTTGTATAAGCATTTAACTTGGATGGTTAAATCACGGGAAACATCCATTTAAATATTTATACTTTGCGTCGCCATGTTGGATTTGTGCTCACCAGGTTACTGAAAGTCCTATAGCCTCTATGAACATAAAAGAATATCAGTTTGATTGCTGTAAAAGATTCGTAGATATTGAGAACCGTCAACATATTTCGGATGCTAGCTATTTTGGATTGTTATATGTATAGGCCGTAGAGTTATGTACCATTAAAAAAAATTATTGCGTGGCTTCTCTATTCAAACTTTCACTTCGATCGCATGATTACGACACAAGAAATAATAACTTAATTTTAAAATTCGCACAGCCGCCAACTTGAGGTTATGTAAACAATTGAACTAAATTAGACGCCAGTGCATTATAATGTGTATAAATATTTTCTGTACGAAGTTCCATTACGTTTGGATGGTTAAATCGCGAGAAAAGTCTATTTCAAAGTCTCAAATCCGCTTGGCAGCCATGTTGGTTTTGTAGTTACCTGGTTTTTGAAGGTTTCTTAGGTGAACGTCTAGTAGTGCCCTTTATCACCGTACAACATATCAGGGTGATATCTGTAATAGTTTCGGAGATACTGAATGCTGGTGAAATAATTCGCACAGCCGCCATGTTGGATTGGTGAGACCAAAAAAATTGAAGGAAATGGTCGAGGTCGACCAGAATGGGGCTATGATCTTACTGAGTTTCATTGAAATCGCTCCAGCCGTTCAAAAGTTATTACGGGGGGACACACACACACCTCACACACACACACACACACACTCGGACAAAAGGTGATCTCATAAGCCTATTTTTTCAAAATTGAAAATAGGCTAAAAATTCGTCATATTACGTATAGCCTACATATAAAAAATAAACAAATCGAAAAAGAAATAAATAAACAAATAACAAATGAAAACGTAAGTATACAATAAGTTAATAAATAAATAATACCCAACAACTAGCCCTTTTATTTACACTCAAATGGCCCACGATGTGGTGTTGCTATGTAGAGAGTCCTACTTATTGGTGACAATAACTTCGGCAAAATATTTTACTTACTTCAGTCAAGGATTGGCACGTCAAATAAGATTGCACACCCCTGCCGCCATCACATACAGTCTCCCGAAATGGTTGTCTGTGGAATGTGTATCCTGGTGTATCGCTTCGGTTGCAGGGGCACCGTTCTCCGTGTGATAAACTGCGAGCACGCAGCTAGTATCAGGAGTCAGTTAATTCCCACACGGCAGGGAACCTGAGCGGACATCTGTCTCGGCGAAGTATATTGATTTAGAGGAGCAAGCGGATTAAATGGACTCCTTGGGAAATACGGGTTCTTCTACCACAGTTCTCATTGGCATCTCACTTGTAGTGCCATTGTTGTTATTGCTGTCATTGTCGCGCCAATGTGGGTTTGATTTGGACATTTGGATGTACAGCGCGACAAACTCATCTGAAACCCCGGTTCTACTACTATTGGGTGCCGAGCAAGGCGTGACTTACACAGTGACGTCATCAAACACCAATAAGGAGAGAGTTCATTCATCGTTGTCAAATGTTTCATTATTTTCATTCCGTTGCCAGCTACCGTACGGTGAACCATATAAGGTAAACATTATGGCATTATTGCAGGCCACTTTGTCCTAATAACGGAAGTTTTCACAACATTGTAAAAACACTGGCAATGGGTTGCACGCACGTGGGAATGACTTTCCAGCGGTGTAACTTGTACTCCTGTACCGCGTGCTTGTTCATTGTTTGTGCATCTGACATGTAACTGTGCGTCTCCCTGGCGAGTGGCTAAATTAACATTAACATTAAAGTGTACTTTATTACTATGGCCTCTGGCATGAATAAGAACAACAAGTTCATAGCCAGAGAAGATAAATCATATCAAGTGAAATAGGTTTCTGAGATTGATTGATTTAGTTATTTATTTATCTATTTATTTAATTATGTATTTAAACACTTCTGAGATTGCTTAATAAATGTGTGCTAGGCGTAGATTGTCATTATTTTCCATTTCGCAGGATTTTATTTTTGAACATTATTTTGTGTTAATTTTGGATTAGAACTCCTACCGTTTTATTCCCCATGATTTAATGTAACACACTAAATCACGCCATTTCAACAACTATCTTATGTGTGTCTTATTAAGGACAATAGCTCTTTTCCACATCAAGATCTCTCCCATCATGACTTACGCAATAGACATTATTTGGCAGCATCCCTCAAAGAGTGATCTAGCTTTGATAGAAAGTATGAAAGCGACGTACCTCAAAATGGTTCTATGTGTAGCCAAAAGCACTCCATCGCGGTTAACATAAGAACTCACACGACAGCCGTTCTACATAGAGGAACTACGCCTGAGAGTGTCAGTGCCTTCTACACCTCAATATCAAGCCTTGCTTCACGAGTTGTACGAGAAGAAAGCAAATATATGGCCAGACTTCTATCGTACTGACGCCATGATAAACCAAGAATGGATGAATTGAAGCTATGAACTGCGCCATACCATGACACGCTTCGCAGTTCATGGATTCCAGCACAAGCTGTGCCACAGGAAGGCGTTCCATGAACCAGACGCAAACTGTATATGTGAACTGTGCGGGAAAAAGTGTGACGCTATCACGCGAAGATATGCGTCAAAAGAACAATAACTCTTTTTGACCTGTGTACACAACACTAAGATTTTTATGTATACATATTGTGCGATATTCCGTTATTATTATTATTATTATTTTAAACGAGAGACATTATCTGCTAAGGATACACTCGATGTAGTTAATTGATGATTTGCCATCGGCGCTTTCTTATCGCGCACTCGCTCTTTCTCTCCGACCACCACGTGCTTCCTCTGACAGCGCCCTCACTCAGGGCTTCAGTTGAACTTGCCGAGCAATACGGCATGCTGGCCTTAACAACACTAGATATCAGGTTGGACACCAACTCACTGCGATAATACATGAAAGTCTCTAAAATGAGAAGACTTGGTGTCGAGAGATTTACTGAAAATTCATAAAACCGCTTAAGAGTGAAGGTCCACCTCTTTTTTTTTTCAAATCTTTCATAGAGTTGCAGTTATATCTATGTAAAATAAATGAAAATTATCATGGTGGCTAATATTAATACGTATATTCAAATATCAACAAGTAGTTTTGTGAAGAACGAAATAACCTATTTTAATATATCCCAATGGTCTTTACCATTAAAACTCTTCTGCCTATTAAAAGGATTTTCCATGTGATATACCAAATAGCATGTGGTTCACGATCTATGTCTACATAATAGTACATTATGCAACGAGCCTATAATGGCAATAATTAATACAGGATTATGTTTATAAAACGAGCGAGGCGAGTTTTATAATTTTCATACGAGTGTCTTAATTACCATTATAGGCGAGTTGCATACGACTGTTTATTTTCGACGATAATTATAACTATTTTATGTTCGAACATAAATGTTCATAAATATCTGTCGAGATTTCGCCAGTTTTATGTACTGAATAGAGCGCATGGGACGCATTTGATCATGGCCTCCTCGAACACCCCACCATGACACTTGCCACGCAGTGAATTTTAAAATATGTGGCCGTGGTAGTCCACCCAGTTGCGATGCTATCCTTACCTAATTGGTCACACAACTTTTTTCATGAGATCTGATTGGTGAGAGAAACTGTTTTATAATGAAAAATAGTACTATAATGAGCCTCATTATGATACAGTTTTCTGACATATAATATTTACATTTCGACATCGACGGACATAAACACAATTATAATGATAAGTGATGTGCTAGAATATAATAGCTTTCAATTGCATTGGGCATACGAAGTGACTTAATAGGTTTTATATTATTGCTTAAGTTCTTTAATAAAACCCTAGGATACGGAATGTTATTAAGTCACTTTGAAATTTCAATATGGCTGCTGGGCACTATATTTTATACTCGTAGGGTATGCCACAATCATCCCCTACTAATTACATCCCCTAAAAACACATAACATAAACATAATTCTACAATCTACGACTGTATCTATAAATCTATAAAACTCATTACTTCAATGCACTCAAGGAAAAGCGTGCCTAAGCCCAACGACCCCAGGAAGGGCTACGACACACAAGGAATCCACAATTCTGCAGACACGGCACGCAGGCTCTATAAAAACTCCGAGAGGTCATGTCCCCAGGTCATTCATTCTCAGTCAGGTGTTGTAGTGTGAAACCTCTGCCGGACGACTGCGCCAGCCTGGTAAGTGTACGCGAGCATCTTCACATACACATTTACACTTCCCCTATTATTTGTACTGGAGTTGTATTAAGCACATTGGCTGTTCTGAAAGCTTTAGTAATACTTCTGCATAGAAGTACAATCATTAAAAAACACAATCTCTAAATAGCTGGTCCTTATATTTATTTAATTAGCTGGTAAGATATTACCCTTTTAGATTCCCCTCTAGGTAGGATCCCCTAGCATTATTGTTCAATTGCATCGTGGCGTCAGCAGGTAGCCACGATCACAGTGCTTGAATCAGCAGGCTCTCTCTCAGCCCGCTCGCTTACGCTAACATTAAGCCGCTTAGCAACTGAACCGTTTAAATCCGCATTTACTGAACCGCCCTTCTCTCCGTTATCACACCCTCGAACTACCCAATCAAACAGTACATTTGGGAGTTCTCCTCTCGAGCTGCTTCCACGCTCTCGAATTACTCCTTAACCGACACCTCCTACACTCGAGTTCCCAGCATCCCCCAGGTACCCATATTTCATCCTCCCAAATATTTCATTGTGGAGGGCACCCTCTCAGGTCCCTTACAAATGGTGGACGCGCGGGGTACCGTGACGTTGTTTTAGGACAACGCCCCAGGGATTACATACAACGTAATTCCGCGGAAAAGACCCCAAGTTACCTTTTACAAGCCAAGAATACGCCAATTAAATCGATTTTTTTCTGAGTTCGCTACAGAGTTAATAGCGCCAGTACATTATTATTATTTACCCACCCAACCCCCCAGACAGGTTTATGGCTTTAATAGGCACCCTTTAATAAAAAAAAAACCGATTTTTTGTGCCCCCAAATAAAAAGGTACACATTGAACAAGTGATAGACCTTTATCTTAATTAATTACACGCCCACCCGAACCCCCAGTACCCCAGAAGGGATAGCAAGGACACTATTAGCTCCACCAACCCCTTAGAATAAGGGGAAATTACATACATATAGGGAAACTACTCCCACAGCTCCGATAGCCCGTACATATTTATACAATTACCAATTCAAAGGTTTAGCCTACCCGTAATGAGTAACGTACCCCCCAGCCCCATTACGCAGACCAAGGGCATACAAATGCTTAGAACAGTTCTGTGCATCCTATTTACGATCGCTAGCAGCGGCATAGGCGTGCAGGCAGATGATCTGCAGCCAGTAGTGCCCAGGGTTAAAATCACAACCGGGGTCCACTGGAAACAGGTACACGGCCACCCTTCGAGGGGATTTATTAACGCTGGCCACCAAATTGCGACAACACAACCAACAACTGGCCACTCCAGTGGACCACATTAGTTGGTACTACACAAAGCCCATATGCACGTGTATCTACTAGGCCGTTAACATACACATTAAAATCAATATACCTATTATTGACCAGCACGCCCCATGGGAACTATTTCAGTACATACCCATACCGTACAAATGGCTGGATAGCACTTGTACGTTGACACACGAACCCACGTTGATAGCCGTTAATAATCGGGATATCCGTGTGCTCACGGGCAATACACTACAAGATTGTATAACCCCCATCAATGCATTATGTTATATCCCACGGTTTCAGGAAATGGCAACTATTCAGCCCACCTGTGCCTTCCATCTATATCGTAATGCACCAACCAATAGAATTCTAGAATCATGCGCATACAAATGCGATCAGGCTACAACGAACGCTCATTACCCAAATTGACATCGACGCGTTCATAATTACCAATCCCACCCCACAAATGGATATTCAATGTTCAGACAAACAAACGAACTTATTACACCCACTCACGGCTGCGCCACCAGGGGCTATCGAAATCAAACTCCCCTGCAATTGCCAGCTCATGGAAAAGGGGGATACCCTCATCCCACGCACATTTCCATGCGATGTTAAAATCACACAAGAGCTTGCACTTACGCGTACCTTGCCCGCTACATGGACCCAGCAAATACCCCTACAGGTTCACAGCTTCGGCCATTTACACGAACAAGCGACACTATATGATAATCTAACAGCCATATTAAATGCCAACGGCCCTACGTCCCGCCGAAAAGCCATAATGGTACACAGACAAATCCCATTTACACCCACAGAGGAGCCAATGCGACTTAAACCTAAAATCACCCTCCTCCAAACGCCCAGAACACCGGATGCATCCCCTGATTGGATTCCGGGAGCTAAAACTGCATTAGCCATCCGAGGGCAAAAGAGGTACTCCTTACGGTAGAAACCCACTCAGGACATAGCATTATAGATCACACACCTAGAAGCCAGGGCCATTTTCCTTTTAGGCACCTAACATAGGTATAAATAGAGAGTAAGACATGTCGAGGCTAGATGCACATATAGCAGCTAAACGTGACTCACCATCCCCAGAAGTCCATAGGGACATAATCTGCCAGGCAAGCATTGGCAAGAGCGCTATGGTATCTGGTAGCCATATTCACAAACAGATGTCGATACCAGTCCCACACATTGCCTATATACCACCTAGTTATAAGTTGCATGTTTAAATGTTAAGAGTGTCTTAGTATATAGTGTAGTATTTTATGGTGTACTTATATCATACTTGGGTCAGATAACAATCGCTAGGGAATTGAATCGTATACACAACTTGCCACATGTTTCAACGCAGCCAGCGCAGGTCATTATACTGCACGATCAGGACATGGTAAGCTGAGCCGGTTAGTCAACTCAGCGCTCCACACTTCCTTCCATAGCAACAGGTGTTCGTGGCAAGTCACGTTCCCAGGCACACTCCTACACAGCCATGCGTACTACAGTACATCCACCCGGAGTACACGCGTAAGAGCGCAGAAAGGTTCGCTTATGGTAGCCGGCCACACATACGGTATAGGTCACACACTAGTATCAAGGGAAACATATCCACCTAACATCTTTACACTAACAATCACACCCAGGCACAGGTCCGTTAGGCGACCGACTGAAGATTCACTTACCTTCTAACAGGGTCAATAGGACTTACATGCCCTCACAAGGAACCGGTAGACACGATTTACACTGATAGCAACCGACATAAGTCACAATTTTGTATACATTCGGTAGCGACCGGCCGAAGATTCAAAAATACACTGACACACCAATTAGAGGCCCCGCATGACGTAACACAAGCCATATTATACAGATATACACATACTAGTATTCCCGCGAGTAATAACACACAAATAGGAATGATACACGTAGCCATACCTCCCACACAAGCACGAGGTGCGCCCACCGAAGCGAGGTTACAACCTTCTTCCACTTAATTATCACCGAGGCAGACAGTAATACAGCAGGATATATTCCATATACCGTATCCACAGACGATAACAAACGTAGCTTACGGTTAACTTCTAGGACACCACAATAACACAAGTTAACGGCCTTCAGCACAGGCAAAGACTCATTACCACAATAACACAAGTTAGCAGCCTTCAATTTAGGCACAAGCTGTCTATCACAATAACACAGATTAGCAACCTTCAATATAGGCCAAGATTCCTTACCACAACAACACGAGTTTGCTGCATTGGTAATGCTACCTACAAGCTACCACAATAACACAGTTTAGCGGCCTTCAATACAGGAAAAAACGCATTCTCACAACAGTACCGGATAAATGCCACCACCACATCCGGCGACGAGATACAAATATTACACAGGTTACCATACACTCAGGATATAGGACACGACAGGTCATTATGACCACACACTTCTCGGAAAATGGTTAAGGACATACTTACAGAGGTCACATAGTATCTTACGCCATAAATTCATGTTACATTCTCTAATACGTTCCACTCAATCCCAACACGAGGAAGTGCACACTGATTATAAGCAGTGACGCGCGGTCCGCACGCGCTGCCGGAAGCACCCATACCACCGCAGCATCTCAGCCTGTGAATCGCAGGGCTTCCAACAGGTACACGCCACACATGGCGCAGAAACTCACACACACACCCTTCTATATTTTTTCCTAACATGGGATCTAAAATTTTTATTTTTGTTAGACGGTCGCATTGACCATACCATAACGACATAGGGACAGGCATTGCAGTCAGTTCACCAACGAGGAGTCACCATTTCTAGCCAACGATTAGGGAATTGCATTCAAAATTTACTTATATCATCCATTACTTAGTCTAAAAAGGTTCGGACATGCGGTTAAGCCGCTTGGTTGTAGCTATTCTCCTTACGGACCATATAGGGCACCATTCTTTCATCTACACGCCAAGTTATGAACAGTCAGTAAGAGACTGCCATATGACGACATAATATTCAATAATGAAGTCACAATATATCTTGACTAGGGCCACAAGGCCAAGGACGGACTCCACAGTCCATGTAAATCCCATTGAACACACATAATAGCTTCACAAGTGCATCGAGGATCATTCTTTGGCTACAAGGGCATCCACGCTCTAAAATATGCCTATTTATATACTTGTATATATCCTCATATATACATACACCTACTATCGACGCCTAGGCTCATAATTATTTTATGTTTTGCGGGGTTAAGCACTGTACAGTGTACATTAAAACAATCTTGCCCCCAAAAACAATATAGGATAAATATCCAGCCATAAGGCATATATATATAGGCCTATGCAGGCAGCCACAACGTCCATGGTCCATAAGTATTTTATGTTTTCCCAGGGGAGTACTGTACAGTGTACATAAAGCAAACCCCCCTAGAGCCACAATATAAGGTAAATATCAGCCATGGGGCAAGGAACGCGAAATTTTATAGAGTTTGGTAAACGAAGGCCCAATGATCCTATTCATTTCAACACTAAAATGGGCACTTGCATTCACAAAACATCTGACACGGATTTCAGGACCACTTTTCCTTAATTATGTATTCACCTCCAGCATTCCACTCTAGTACAACTTAGTTGCGGACTATTATTTGTCCAGAGGGTTATACTTTATATACCCAGACTTACAATCACCCTCATATGAGATACAATAACCAATTTACTACGCAATTCCGATATTCCACTATCACTTCCGTCTTACGAGGTAGAAACACAAGAGTACGTAATATTTTACGCCTAGGAAAGGCGAAGGCATCAGTACTCATACTCTACAGTAGACACACCATCCGGATTATACTATTTCCCACATAACGTGCCACCAATCCTTAGGATAACACTATCTTTCCCCTAACACAGGAGTTCATATCAGGCTTACACTATATTCCGCCTTACGCAGTTGCAGACACCGAATATATATTATTTTCCGCCTCACGCAGTTCAAGACACCGGAAATACATTATTTTCCGCCTTACACAGCTACAGACTCCGAATATACATTATTTTCCGCCTCACGCAGTTCAAGACACCGGAAATACATTATTTTCCGCCTTACGCAGTTGCAGACTCCGATATATACATTATTTTCCTCTTCGCGCAGTTCAAGACTCCGGAAATACATTATTTTCCACCTTACGAAGTTGCAAACACCGGCAATACATTATTTTTCGCCTTACAGAAGTACCGACATTAGGGATACTATATTCCCAGGCATACAAAAGAAAGCAGAATTCCACCATTCTACACTAGAGGCAATAGCACCTTTTACATAGCCTATCATCTTAACACACTATTCACGGTAACAGCAGTGTACACGGTGGATACCATACTGTCATTAGAATGACACCTCTAACCACGCGTCCACACAATGTCAACAAAGGCCGCCATTCTTTAACATAAGCGGTAACCGCTGCAACCCAATAACACGCGCGGATTACCAGGCCCACCTCCTACAGTAGCATACAGACAGTCACAGCGACCCACTCTGCTGTTGATAACAGAACCTATTGTCACAACCGCCCACCCGAAACGGGACACTCTCTCTTACTCAGGTATCATACCACGTGGTACTATAGATCGGCCATTACTTGACAGGACGCAAAGAGCGCGCTACATTTGAATACGGTTGTCACACTGACACATGTTTTACACCATCTACACTCAATATACCACCGTAACAGCATATTCAATGCTCACAGGGGCCTAGTACATTCTTTGCCCGACACAGTTAGGGAATATTCACCCATAGGATACTGATATTCCCATTGATCTTCAAAGAGCGAACATAGTACTTCTCACCACATGGTGAATGTCAGCCATCACACTTTCATACTGATTATTTTTTTATACAACACTGTTCACATATAAAGGGATCAGCACAGACATCCCACACGTCGATTGATCTCGACACCGATAGTTATTTCTAACCAGGGACATATTCATAGCCCACTATATATTTGGGCATGCATTTTTTTATGATCACTACCTATATTATGATAATTTAGCAGAGAGCCACCCCATTACGATTCCCGACGAATAGAGCCCATCACGGTACTCATACACCATTATTCCCATAAGATCCCATACAAGGGTACACACTTACATATTATTATTGTTACTACCGGGTGAGTTAGCCGAGGTCGTTGCGGCATGACTGTTGGCAGTCACTCACATCCGGGAGGCGAGGAGGTTCGAATCCCCCCACCGGCAACCTTGAAGATGGTCTTCTGTGGTTTCCCATCTTCCTTCCAGGCAAATGCCGGGGTTGGTCCCTACCTATAGGCCACAGCCGCTACCTTCCAACTCCTCGACCCTCCCTTCCAACTTTCCTCCCCAACGGTACTTGTAGCTCACCCATTGGGTGTCCGTCTCGAAGCAGCTACAAAACTGGCGAGCCGAACATGTCCTCGGACACTCCCGGCGCTAAAAGCCATACGCTAAAAAAAAAAAAAAAAAAAAATTATTGTTACTGATTTTTTATTCCACTATTATTCCCCACATGTCCCCCAGTAGTACCTATAATACGAAAAAGAGAATGTACTCTTTACAGACTCTGGATACCACAGACATAGGTTGGCAAGACACATGTTATATAGCACCATCCTCCCAACTGCAAATTGCGTCTCTTAGAGACATAGTCCCCCCACGGGACACGCTTCCCCATAACTATATTATAAGGCGCACACGGGTGATACAATTTCAGTCCCAGCTACACAGATGAAACCATTCGTGCAGGTTAAGGCACAAACACACAGTTGCAAGCTCCCAATTCGGATAGCAGCATGCCATTATACGGCGTTAGTATAGTGTTCTTACAGACGTCAGCAGCCATGGAGCGCGGTATTTTTACCCAGCCTATCTTGTAAACACGACAATCGGACACATATGTCCATACATAGTACTAGCTACTACCTAGTATTGGGTATACCTTCGGGTATAATCCCACCAGTAATCCTACTGAGTAATATAGTTTACAGGGTATCCTTTTACGACCCAGTGACCTTCCCATACATATTAAGAACAATAGATACATAAGATGACCAGGTCCTTGATAGGCTGCACATATATTGATGGGAAAGTTCTCATATAACAAAGCCAGACAGCAGTGCATTCTTCGGTCAGGGCACAGATGCCCGACAGCAATTCCATACAGTACAAGTCCTTGATTAATGGCACACAAGTTACACATTAACATATTAACACATCTCCCCCCATCCCCTTTTATGCGAGGCACTTGGAGTCCATGCTACACCAAGGGTGCGCCCCACGTTTGAGCGCTCATAGCTAAATGTTAAGTCGGAACACTTCGGAGTTGAAAGCTGACAGTGAGTTATAATGAACTTTCCCCTACTAACAACATTATCATTATTACATTATCTATATTTTTACACGCATGTTATATTTTTACCTGCATGAGGGATACTTAACACCCCACCAGTAGTATGTTCCTCAACATTTAAAAAAACTTCCTGCATCCTTATATTACCGCAGGACCCGTCCCATTCTAACCTTCCTCGTACCCAAATTATAACACGATTTAACACGTCGACTTACTTAATCACATGGGATACACCTTCCCACTCCCGTCTTCACCTACTAACAGTGCAAAAATGGAGGACATCACTGAATTTAGCTGGGAATCTGAAAGCTAGGCGCAATGAATGCGCACTCTGCCACATCACCCCCCGTAATAACCTCACACTATTCCCCACACTCACAACATCTCGCCAGACACCTTCCTTGGTTGGTAAGGCCACAAGGTATCACGATAGAATCTTGCAGATGGAATGTTGCACTACAGCACAGTCAGGAAGACTCCTGATAATGGAATGACCGACTTAGACCAGGCAAAACGCCAGACCCGACAAGGCAATGATAGATCTTGCCTTAGACGTTGACAGAACGACGGAAGGTCAGCACTACGGTCAGCAACGCCAGACATGCAGGTGGAATCTTGACCGTTCGATGGGAGAAATAGCCCACTCAGCGTCGGGCGAGATAGACCATCCACTTAGGGACGACAAAATTTTAGACTGGACTTTTTGTTAGTTGATATATTAAGTAGTGTCTCTAAGGCGGGGGACAAGTCTCCCGTTCGCAGGGCGTGAAGAAACACAGTCCGCACCCGGACGTGCGGTGAAGAGGACACCCACACACTGCGTGACGCACGCACCTCATGTTGAATCCCACGCCCGCTGAACTTGAATAAATAAGGAATGTAAGGCAGTGCATTCAACACCGCCCACTTACATGTTGGTCAGCGGACCTCGAGTTTTTCCATGTCGACATTGCGCGTCGAAAGGGTTTGAGCAGCCATTACACACGTCACGCAGACGAAATCATCAACGATTATCTCCCGGGCCGAGGTAATGATCACCGATGATCTCTTTGATCATACCCCCGAGGAAGACTATACAGTATGGAATTTTTCCTGGCCGAGGTATTGATCGCCGATGATCTCTTTGATCATACCCCAGATGACAAATATTTTTGTCTTTCCTTGCTTATTCGCCGTAGTACTACTATGGTCCCAATCCAGGTAAACGATCGTGGTTACCAATGCGCAGTGCAGTCACTCGGTAGGGGTAACTCCTTAAAGGCCGCCAGGTAATCCCAGCAAGGCGGACGCAATTTTCCCAAACCTCAATCTGCATTCGTTGGTCCCTCGGGCTCCACACCCTTTAGGGTACTAGTCATCCCGATACCAGATTGCAAATTGGACGAAGGTCACTAGGATGACTGAATGTTCGAACCTTAGGGTGCTGGGGAAGTCCTTAAAGGCTCCAGAAGTTCTGCTACCGCCCTGCGTATTGGACAAAGCAGTTTTCGGTGTCAGCCCGCAGTTTTAATGGGCATTACACTAATGCACACATGATGGATATGATTTTACATGCACCTACACTCCGATATGCGACATGCGAGATGCTATAGGCGAAGGCGATAACACGATTCTTTGATTATGCGGTTCTACACAGGCGATCGATCATCGATCGGCAGCGGCCTTTGACCTTATGTCAGCCGTGTAAGTCGACAATACGATCTCAACGATTACTTCGATCCTTCGATAATTCGATGCTTCGATACTTCGAGATGACGATTTTTGATTATGCGCTTATACAGGAGCGATCGATTGATCAGCGATCGCGGACCGCCTTTGACTTCATGTCAAATAATGCTTCCCCGTGATTTCTTTTTCCAGATGAGCTCCAAAATGGGACGCCAGCTGTACACACATGGTACCCAGGGGTACTAACTATGTATATGGCGATAGTAGTGCCATTATATGTCACCTACTTATTCACAGATGATCATCCCCGCATGTCTTTATTTTCAGTATGATTTACGTATTTCGTTGTTTTTTTTGACACTTACACAGGTTTCCACACTTCACCAGCAAACGACTATGGTACCCAGTATTGCCCAGGGGGCAAGGTAAAAATATCCATGGCATCATTATTGACTTCAAACAAGGGTTGCAGGTCACACTAATTTACATGTGCACAAATCAACAGTATATGATATCTGCTGGTATCCCATTCTCTTTCACAGGCCCACGCTGCAGTCCCCAACCATCCATACATACTTCATTACATTTCTTTCTTTCCCCAAAGGTGGCGATTTTGTACATAGTCCCTTGTATATATTTTGCCACGCCCTAACACGCGCCAGTCGCAATCTCTCCAGTACACAGAGCTCAAACCCCCAGCTCTTATACTTTTTCCCCCACATATCTCCCTACTATTCCCCATAGCCGCTCCACGGTAAGGGATAACTGTGGGATATCTACTCCCGAGGGACGGATCTCACGATACACCTGAATGAAAGGTGCAATGTGGCAGCGAGGATCGTAACCACATGATGTAAGGGACGGTCTTCCCTGTCAAGATGGGGCGTCCTCCCACAGGGGACGAACCATGAAAGGTTTAATTTATATGCACTGGCCATAGGATTACATAATGATTAAGTTCATTCTAGCCATTAGCGCGCGCTTAGGATTACGATTCAATGTTTATATGGTATATGATACAGGATGAATATGGGATAGTCAGATGACTATTCCGTTTGTATATGGATGTTAATATGTCAGAAAACAATATCTACGAAGAAGGCAACATTGCAACATATTTAGAATAACCATGAAATACACAATGTTCACTATCACATTTACACAATTATTATGTACACATGCTATATGCCACGCATTTTTTCTTTTTTCTTTCTTTCCTTCTAAAATGCATATTGTAAAATGCCTTCTTTCTCCCCACACAATAAACATGTTTTTATCTTCCCCCTTAATTACACCCTAAGGCATTTCTCTCTCTTTCTCTATTCTATCACTCTATCTATTATTTTACACTGTATTTGATTGTATACACGACTGTATTTGAACTACCCGAGGTCATTTTTTCATCCCGTCCTTCATGAGCGAACGGAGGGTACAAACCACCCTTATAGATGTTTTTCCCCTCGGAGTTGCCAGCCCTTGTTGTTGATTGTTGATAAATTTATGCTCCATAGTGCGATTGTATTTCCACATGTTTATCAGTAGATTTTATTATTCATTTTTATTCTTAATGCTCCATAGTGAGATTGTATTTCCAAATGTTTATCTGAGGATTTTTTTGTTCCATTGTATTCATTATTTTGGGCGCAGAGCACCATTATTGTAAACAAAGATTTCATTGTACGAAGAATTATTGTTCGCACACCCACACAGTTACACTTGCTCGCTGCACACCAGCCAACGGCGCCCACTTCACATCCTAAGAGGCACTGCCTACAAACACCTCCAACACATCAATCTACGTACATCTCATGAGGCACCCCATCTTTCTGTACATCGACTTTACTCAAATCCACGACGCGCCTACCATGAGGCCACATACATACCCACCATCAACGTTTCTACTCTATCACAAAGGGACAAGAAAGAAGAGAAGAACTAAAGAAAGAAGTCTTACAAGAAAGAAGAAGAAGTTCCTATTTTCCATACACTACCCCTACGTCTCAGTCTCGTTCCGTCATCGAGGGCGATTACTAAATCCGCCAGGGGAGTTGTTATACCCGTAGGGTATGCCACCCTCATCCCCTACTAATAACACCCCCTAAAAACACATTACATAAACATAATTCTACAATCTACGACTGCATCTATAAATCTATAAAACTCATTACTTCAATGCACTCAAGGGGAAACATGCCTAAGCCCAACGACCCCAGGAAGGGCTACGACACACAAGGAATGCACAATTCTGCAGACACGGCACGCAGGCTCTATAAAAACTCCGAGAGGTCATGCCCCAGGTCATTCATTCTCAGTCAGGTGTTGTAGTGTGAAACCTCTGCCGGACGACTCCGCCAGCCTGGTAAGTGTACGCGAGCATTTTCACATACACACACATTTACACTTTTCCTCCCCTATTATTTGCACTGGAGTTGTATTAAGCACATTGGCTGTTATGAAAGCTTTAGTAATAATTCTGCATAGAAGTACAATCATTAAAACAACACAATCTCTAAATAACTGGTCCTTACATTTATTTAACTAGCTGGTAAGATCCTACCCTTTTAGATTCCCCTCTAGGTAGGATCCCCTAGCATTATTGTTCAATTGCATCGTGGCGTCAGCAGGTAGCCACGATCACAGTGCTTGAATCAGCAGGCTCTCTCTCAGCTCGCTCGCTTACGCTAACATTAAGCCGCTTAGCGACTGTACCGTTTAAATCCGCATTTACTGAACCGCCCTTCTCCCCGTTATCACACCCTTGAACTACCCAATCAAAAAGTACATTTGGGAGTTCTCCTCTCGAGCTGCTTCCACGCTCTCGAACCACTCCTTAACCGACACCTCTTACACTCGAGTTCCCAACATCCCCCAGGTACTCATATTTCATCCCCACAAATATTTCATTGTGGAGGGCACCCTCTCAGGTCCCCTACAATATTGTGTAATAATATTTTGACTAATGCAAGTAAAGCACTCTTAAGTGCACTTCTTGGCAAAAATCGTCTTAATTGCCCAATTTTGTACTGAGTTATCGAATTTAATGTTTTAATAGTTCACGTAGCCGCCATCTTGAAAATGTTTATTACCGGCTGCGTGGCTCAGCGGTAACGTTCTCGCCTGCTGGGCCCAAGATTGCTGGATAAAACCCCGGCACAGTCACTTGGCATCTGAGGGTGCGCAAATGTGAGAGAGCCATGCCAGTAGATTTACTGGTACGTTAAAGATCCCCTTCGGGGCAAAATTCCGGCACCCTGGCGTCTGTAAAGCCACAGTAGTTAAAAGGGACGTAAAGCCATTATTATTATTATTATATTAATATTATTATTATTATTATTATTGTTTTTGTAAATATATGGAGCGTCTGTTCTTGGCCTTATAAGGGCACATATTTGTACCTACCTAGTCGCAAAGTAACGTTATTTTAGTTAGTTGTTGATCTTTTAAAGGGGTGGAACAGCGAGGTAAGTTGCCCCTTTCGTTACTTTAGCTCTTAGTTGAGGGTTAATTTTTTGTGAATTTTACAAATTCAAGATGGCACGTCTGACCGTAATATTCACATATAGTCATAAAGTTGCTAACAGTGGGTATTCATATTCAACTATCTGAATGCCTAGTAGGCTACTGTGAACATTGTTGCCTTGGATCATAATATTATGAATATTGTAATGCTTGGATGATTCACACGTCCACCAGTTTGAATGTTTAGCTGACCATCATGCTGATTGTGCTTCTGAAGCTCCCCACATGAAGGTATGTCACCCCTAAATTTAGTAGGGATCCAAATATTTATTTATTAGTTATTTAAATAATATTTAAACAATTGGTTCACCGCCATTTTGTTTTCCTCAAGGTGGTGGCGATATACAACTTGACACTGCAATGTCCTTTGCTAGTGACACTTCTGTAGCAAAGGGCACCTCAGTGTAATGTTTTATATCGCCGACATCTTAAACGAAACAAAATGGAGATCATCCAAATGTTCAAAGATAAAATCAAATTACGACTCTACCAAACTATGGAGAAATATTGCCATTAATGTGTTATTTTGATATTCTAATTTCGAGATTTTATTCTTGGGCATTTTAAGTGGTTTCACCAGGTAGGCTAAGTTCGAAAACAATTGGCCATTAGAAATCTTCCGTCGAGTTGCAGAGAAGATCTCTTCTCTCTTTTACTACTGTAATGGCATTTCCTATTTAATCTTTCATTTCCTTACTTTCAATAGGAGAACCTTTCATATGCGACCTTTCTGCTCTGAAGATGGCTACTACGCTGGCTGTCCTTTTTCAAGTGCCGTGTTTATTGAATGGAGGAAGTTTCAGTCGATATTTTATTCCAGTACGGTAGAGGTCACGAGGTTACGAGGTCATGGTTTGAGCTCCCACATTTTACTTATTATACAAGGAAATTACAGAAATAATTTTAATATAACAGCGTGTGTATTTAAACAGCACTCTAAAGGAAGGGGAAGGAACAATTTAATAACTTAGGGGAAATATGCCTTATTTATTTATTCATTTATTTATGAAGACCCACGCATGGAAAGGGCCAAACTTCAAGTTACGTCACGTCTTGACGTTTTACGCTGCACATGGTTTCCATAGGTTTTTTTTTAGCGTTTGGCTTTTAGTGCCGGGAGTGTCCGAGGACATGTTCGGCTCGCCAGTTTTGTAGCTTCTTCGAGACGGACACCCAATTGGTAAGCTACATGTGTCGTTGGGGAGGAAAGTTTGGATGTAAGGACGAGGAGTTGGAAGGTAGCGGCTGTTGCTTATAGTTAGGGACCAATCCCGGCATTTGCCTGGAAGGAAGATGGGAAACCACAGAAGACCATCTTCAAGGTTGCCGGCGAGGGGATTCGAATCTCCTCGCCTCCCGGATGTGAGCGACTGCCAGCAGTCATGCCATAACGACCACGGCTAACTCACCCGGTGTTTCCATAGTAATATACACACATCAAAAAAAGTTTTGCATCAGCTCGGTTCCAAGAGTTCCGGAACCGTTAAATACAAAGGGAATAGAGATCAACACAAACAACATTTCAGCTCGTTTTATTGCTCATGAGACCCACACATTGCATGTTGTACCATCATACAGCTAGACTTTCAGCATTTGTGGTCCAGATTGCAGTACACACCACTACCTCTAATACCCAGTAGCACGTCCTCTTGCATTGATGCATGCCTGTATTCGCCGTGGCATACTATCCACAAGTTCATCAAGACACTGTTGGTCCAAATTGTCCCACTCCTCAACGACAATTCGGCGTAAATCTCTCAGAGTGGTTGGTGGGTCAAGACGTCCATAAACAGCCCTTTTCAACATATCCCAGGCATGTTCGATAGGGTTCATGTCTGGCGAACATGCTGGCCACTGTAGTCGAGCGATGTCGTTATCTTGAAGGAACGCATTCACAAGATGTGCACGATGAGGTCGAGAATTGTCGTCCATGAAGACAAATGCCTCTCCAATATTCTGCCGATATGGTTGCACTATGGGTCGGAGGATGTCATTCAGGTATCGTAAAGCCGTTTCGGAGCCTTCCATGACCACCAGTGGCGTACGTCGGCCCCACATAATGCCACCCCAAAACATCAGGGAACCACCACCTTGCTGCACTCGCTGGACAGTGTGTCTAAGACGTTCAGCCTGACCAGGGTGCCTCCAAACACGTCTCCGACGATTGTCTGGTTGAAGGCATATGCGACACTCATCGGTGAAGAGAACGTGATGCCAATTCCGTGGGGTCCATTCAGCATGTTGTTGGGCCCATCTGTACCGCGCTGCATGGTGTCGGGGTTGCAAAGCTGGACCTCGCCATGGACGTCGGGAGTGAAGTTGTGCATCATGCAGCCTATTGCGCACAGTTTGAGTTGAAACACGACGTCCTGTGGCTGAACGAAACGCATTATTCAACATGGTGGCATTGCTGTCAGGGTTCCTCCGAGCGGCAATCCGTAAGTAGCGGTCATCCACTACAGTAGTAGCCCTTGGGCGGCCTGAGCGAGGCCTGTCA
The DNA here is from genome assembly GCA_946902985.2 of Meconema thalassinum. Taxonomy (NCBI): domain Eukaryota; kingdom Metazoa; phylum Arthropoda; class Insecta; order Orthoptera; family Tettigoniidae; genus Meconema; species Meconema thalassinum. The sequence continues at coordinate 1,827,329,950 of OX336388.2, forward strand.
TCGACAGTTCCTGTATCTCTGTACCTCCTCCATGTCCGAACAACATCGCTTTGGTTCACTCTGAGACGCCTGGAACCTTCCCTTGTTGAGAGCCCTTCTTGACACAAAGTAACAATGCGGACGCGATCGAACTGCGGTATTGACCTTCTAGGCATGGTAGAACTACAGACAACATGAGCAGAGTACCTTCGTCCTGGTGGAATGACTGGAACTGATCGGCTGTCGTACCCCCTCCGTCTAATAGGCCCTGCTCATGCATGGTTGTTTACATCTTTGAGCAGTTTTAGTGACATCTATGAACAGTCAAAGGGACTGTATCTTGGATACAATATACACAGTCAACGTCTATATGCCGGAGATCTGGGAACCGAGGTGATGCAAAACTTTTTTTGATGTGTGTATGTACAATAATAAGATTCCACAAACCGACGGAAAAGGGCCTATGTCGCCTATGTGGGGAGCTATGCTCCCTGTACCATCTTGGAAACGGTGCTGGAAGATCACATCTGATCAGCACATTTGCTAAAGATTAATACAAGTCAGTGTATTCTTATTAATTCAATTCTATTTCGCTCTCTTTGTACACATTGTGTTTTATAATGATAATTTATTTATTTACTTATTTATTAGTTTCCTTGTTCGTTCATTTGTTTCTTTCATTATTCATTTATGAATGCATTTACTTATATATTTCATTAATTGTTATTTAATTGTTAAATTTTGTTTGTTTGTTTATTTATTCATTTATGAATGTATTTACTTATATATTACATTAATTGCTTGTTTATTGTCTATTTAATTGTTTATTTTTATTCGTTTATTTGTTATTTCAGTAATGTATTTACTTATTGATTTATGTTTTTTGTTTGGTTAATTGTTTATTTATTTGTTTATTTATCAGTTTATTTTCTTATTTATTTATTAACTTTTATTTATATATTTAATTTAAACAACAGAAAATATTTGTCGACCTCATTTCAGTAGTTGTGAATAGACACGACAGTCAAAATCTGTGATCTTGAGGAAGAGAGACAAGCAATATTGTAAAAGAATGCCAGTTTCCTTAAGCATCTGTCTACCTCCAACCACGGTAAACGCTGGCTGCTCGAAGCCTGCTCGTTCAAGGGGAAGGAATTGATTTTTCACGCCATTCAATGCGAGCTTTTCTTATCTGAGAATATGTCGACATCATCTAAACAGACTGCCTCGCTTCAGTTTCCTCTAAATATATAAAGAAAGTGATTCACCAAATATTTATGCATTCACGTCGACGATCGACAACTACTAGACAGATAGGTGCTGACAGTTCGACAGGCTTGATGACCATATTATTGGACCTCTCACTCAATAAAACCAACCAGACTTGTTTAAATTAAGGGTATTTTGTTTTGGTTGCGTGTTATATTAACAGTCTAAGTTAGAAATGTTGGTGAATTTTCATTCACTGTAATATAGATAATCTCATATTCGTTTCCTTTTTGTGTATTTTTGGTAGTCCTGTGGTGAACACAACGTAAGAAACTCTTTGGTTTATCAAGTAGCATTTCATTGCATTAACAAAAGAAAAGAAGTCAAGTCAGTCAGCTGTTAGTATGATGGTGTATGTGTTATCCCCTGCTACCGTATGTGATATGAGTTATATACTAACGTAATCTTCAACCTAACTAAAATAAAATACAAGTATACAAAATACTACAGTCCTCTTCGGGACGGAAATTTCGGGTTCATGTTTAATAATTTTGATTTTTGGCGTTGGATAATACAATTCTGTACCGTTTATCGTACTTTTTATTTGATTTTGGAATTCTTTGGTTGGGTCTTTTCCTAGTGCCTTGATTCCATTGTTGTTCAGAAATTCTATTATACTGTCGATGTATTCTGTTTTGTTCAGGATTGTTGTGTATTACTCTTATCTGCTTTCGTAATGACCAGTTCCTGCTATTTTTAGCCTACTTTTCACATTTTGCAAAAATGAGGAAAAAGTAGACTTATGAGATCGGGCAAATGTCTGTCCTTCTGTCTGTCTGTCCTTCTGTCTGTCTGTCTGTCTGTCTGGCTGGCTGGCTGTGTGTGCGTGTCCCCCCCCCCCCTATCAACTCCTAAACGGCTGGAGCAATCAAAACAAAATTTGGTAGGAGTAAAGATCTATACCTGAATATCGCACGGCCATATTTGAAAATGATGTCAGTGCTACCAACTGCTGAAAAATCGCATTTGAAATTTGAGCTCCATGTTGGATATCTTGGAAGGTATGAATGGGAGCTATTTCAAAATTGGCACACGTATAGACAATAATAATGCAGTTTAATTTCCAAGAGGGCATACATGGCAGTGTTGCCAAAATGATTATAAGCCTGCTGATAGTTCCAATTTTAATGCATATAACTTCTACACTATCAATTGGAATTCAACCAAATTTCGTATGTTGTATGTGTACCTAACCAGATATGACTGAGCGTATTCTTAAGAACCACCAGGGCTGCCAACTGTTAATAAATGCTCTTAATTTGTTTTATCCAAATACCAATATATCAGAAAGTATGCAAGCCGACAGCTTTATACTATGCACACGTACAGTACCTGACATTCTATATTAATTTGGAGTAACTTATATACGTCAGTGCTACCAACATGATTCTAAGCTACTGAGAGGTCCAACTTTAAATACATGTAACTTCCATACTATCATTTGGATTTCAACCAAATTTCGTATGTGCTATGTGTACCATAACAGATATGACTATGCATATTCTTAAGAGCAACCAGGGCTGCCAACTGTTAATATGTGCTGTCTCTATTTTTGTTACCCTAATATCAATATATCAGAAAGTATGCAAGCCAATAGCTCTTAACTTTGCACACGTATAGTACCTGGCATTCTAGATGAATTTGGAGTAACTAATATACGCCAGAGCTGCCAACTTGATTCGAAGCCTGCTGATAGGTCCAATTTTAAAATGCATGTAACTTCTATACTAACTAATGGATTTCATTCAAAATTGGCACAACAATAGATCATATTATTTCAGATTATTTCTGAAGTTTACATGCATGACATTGTTGCCAACATGATTTACGCGTGCTGTTGGAACCAATGTTTAACTGCATGTAACGTCCATGCTATCCATTGGACTTCAGCCAAATTTTGTATTCTGTACCTTAAGAGACGGTACTAAGAATATATTCAGTCACCATGGCTGCCAACTGTAGTGCTCTGTTAGGCTACATTATGCCAGGTATACAGTATTTGGAACTATAGAAATTTCGATATTAGCAACTTAATTTCGTCATTATTCTAGATAGATCCATATAGTTTAATCATTGGCATGAATCTTAAATTTTAAGAAAAGTAGGCTCTTTAGTTCGTCACAGAACTTCTTGTTTATTTATCTGATTTTCCAAGATAGCTTGGTGTATTTGTTGACCTTCTGGGCATAGGTTTTGTGTACACTGTTCTTTGAGAGGACAGAGCTATCAAAATTATGTGCTGTTTTTTTATTCATGTCCAGGAATATGGTATTCGTATTCGTGTTGACCGACTGAAAAGCACCAAACTTCTGTCAATAAGGTATCTGTTAAGTTAGTCTATATGCGTACATCTGTCCTTATTTCATGACCCCAGTATATTTTGCAGGTCTTAGAATTAATCACTTTTTTCGGCTGTATTATTATTATTATTACTGTAATTAACATTTATAATAATAATAATTGTTGTTTTAAGGAGCCTAACATCTAGGTTATTGACCCTTATTATTATTATTATTTCATTTTTGATGTGAAACATCTTTCCGCTCGGTTACTGGATAGTTTTGTGGGAGTGATTTTGAAAATTGGGGACGGAAGTGGAACGGAACGATTTGGTGGCAGTGGTGGATCAAACGGAAGTATGCACTGCCCGCTCGATCGATCAAACGGAAGTGTACTAGCTGGCAGCGTTAGACAACGGAATTATGCACTGCCCGCTCGATCGATCAAACGGAAGTGTACTAGCTGGCAGTGGTAGACAACGGAAGTATGCACTGCCCGCTCGATCGATCAAACGGAAGTGTACTAGCTAGCAGTGGTAGACAACGGAAGTACGCACTGCCCGCTCGATCGATCAAACGGAAGTGTACTAGCTGGTAGTGGTACCATGCAAAGGCAGCGTGATTTTTAGCCTATTTTCAATTTTGAAAAAATAGGCTTATGAGATCACCTTTTGTCCGTGTGTGTGTGCGTGTGTGTGTGTGTGTGTGTGATTCGTGTGTGTGTACCCCCCTAATAAAATCTAAACGGCTGGAGCGATTTCAATGAAACTCAGTAAGTTCATAGCACTATTCCGGGCGACCTCGACCGTGCCCTTCAAATTTTGTTACGACTCACCAATCCAACATGGCGGCTGTGCGAAATATTTCACCAGCATTCAATATCTCCGAAACGATTACCGATATTACCCTGACATCATGTATGGTGATAAAGGGAACTACTATAAGTTCACTTATGTGATCTTTGAAAACCTGGTAACTACAAAACCAACATGGCGGCCAAGCGAAGTTGCGACTTTTAAATAGTCGTTTCTCGCGATTTATCCAACCAAACGCAATGAAATTTGGTACAGTATATGTTTATATACATTGTAATGCACCGACAACTAACTTCGTTCATTTGTTTACATAACCACAATATGGCGGATGTGCGAAATATTTCACCGGCATTCTGTATCTCTGAAACTATTGGCGGTATCTCCCTGAAGTTTTGTACGGAGATAAAGGGCACTACTGGAAGTCCATTTATATGACTTTAAAAAACCGGTTATATACAAAACAAACATGGCGGCCAAGCGAATTAGAAAATTTGAAATAAACCTTTCTCGCGATTTAATGCTCCAAAACGCACTGAAATCTGGTACAGGAAATATTTATACACATTGTAATGCACTGGTATCTAATTTAGTTCAATTGTTTACATATCCTCAAGATGGCGGCTGTGCGAATTTTAAAATTAAGTTTTTATTTCTTGTGATGTATTCATGCGATCGAAGTGAAAGTTTGAATAATGAACCTACCCAATAATTATCCTATAATGGTACATGACTCTATGGCCTATACATTTAACAAGCCAACATGGCGACCATCCGAAATATTTAGACGGCTCTCAATATCTACGAATCTATTGTAGCAATCAAACTGAATTTTTTATTGTTCATAGGGGCTATGAACTCAAGTTCACTTATAGGACTTTAAATAACCTGGTGATCACAAATCCAACATGGCGGCGACGCGAAGTATAAATAATCACATGGACGTTTATCGCAATTTAACCATCCGAGAGCAGTGAAACTTGGTACAGTAAATCCTTATACGAATGGTAATCCACTAGCATCTAATTTATTTCAATTGTTTCCATACCCTAAAGATGGCAGCTGTGCGAAATTTTAAAATCTCCTTGTAACTTCTAGTGTCCTAATTATGCGATTGAAGTTTGAATACTACACGTACACAATAATCTGCATGTAACAGTATATAACTCTAGGACCTACATATATAAAATCCAACATGGCGACCATCCGAATTATTTAGTCGGTTCTCAATATCTACGAATCTATTACAGCAATCAAACTGAAATTGTGTATGTTGATAGTTCCAATAAGTGGGCTATATGAAAATAGGCTGTATAGTTCTTCACGGAACTACTTGTTGTACAATTGAAAATTTGTGTATTGGAAACAAGGCCGTGTGTGCTCTGTAGCGCGAGAATTTTAAGATAATACAGTAGGCAGTGCATTTAGCAGGCTCTGGTTTGACGAGCACAGTGGCAAATGTTTCACCGACTTTCATTTGTCATTGAGCAGATTATGAAGCTTCACGTTCAAGGTTGAATATCACATGGGGTAGGAAGTGAAAACTTGAGACTAATATTGTTGAGTGTATGATAAAATAAAGACGACAAATGACATTTAAGTAAGCGGCATTATTGTCAAACTGTGGGTGAGTAATCAAATATTAAATGCTTAACAGAATGTTGTTATATGAGTGGAATAAAAGCTGTATTTTCATCATTTGTGAGACTAGGTCATTTCATGATTGTAGGAAGCCATGTTTTGATTGTTTACGACGAATTGTATGAGAGCCTTGAGCATAATGAATGTTATAGTTACTGAGGAGTGTGCACACAGTATTTCAGAGTAGAGTCGACGTTGTGTGTCACTTTGTTATTATGAGAATGCTGTAGAAGAAATACATTTTGATTTTTTAATTACGAAAATAAATAATTTTGTCTTCCTAGATTTCGATTTTGACCCACTTTGCAGCGAGCCCATGTCATAGATTTATGGCATATTTAGGACCTTCCACTAACTATAATTGTGTGAAACTAAATTTGTAGCTTGGATTTGATTACGGTCTATTAATTCCAACGTTCATCGCCAGGTGCAGGTTGTGGTGGCATCTAGTAGCCAAGTTCACGGCTAGAATTTGGTAGCAAAAGTAAGAAGTACTGGTAATTGATCTTCTGCAGTTCTTACCTGAATTAGAGATAACACTTACCTATACAGCCATCACAATTAACTCCAGTTATCAGACAGATTCTAAATACACACATAATACTTGGGGCTACATGACCGCGTTGTCGCAGCCCCTAAACTGAGGAACCAACCATCCAATCTTTCCTTTCCCCATCCGCTTCACATGACCCCACCATCTGAGTCAGCTCATACGAACAGCTTCATCTAGCTAATTTCTAACTTAGTCTTTATCTCTTCATTACAAGTACCCTCCTGCCATTGCACCCATCTGTTTTTTCAAGCAAACATTCGTGCTACCCTCATATCATGTTACCCATAGCTTATGTATCAGATATTCTGAATCTATTATTATTATTATTATTATTATTACCAACAATCTTTCGTTGAGTGGTTGGAATTCGGTTGTAGGAATCCCTCAAATCTGTCCGTTGTAAGTTACAAAGGAATTATGTCGAATGGTGGTGAAGTTTGTAATGACTGTCCCTTTGTAACAATAACAGAGAACCATGACAGTGACTTTGTGTGTGTTTCTTGCTGTCACTGTTACAAGAATGTTTGTGTTAGCTGCCAAGAATAGAGAGGTTCACCGTACTTGCAACGTGCATTATATTATCCCTCACAAGGAGAGCGTAGACACTGATGGAAAACAAACTTCAGTCTTTGTGAATTCGGGCGAAGCATTCCCAGCAGCCATTTTGGGTTTCTAGGCTTTGGGTTTTGTGTAATTAACAGCTGAAGCAGAGAGGGTGCGAGATGATGGGGTGGGGGGAAGAGTTTTGGCGAACTAACCTCAGAACCTAACCAAGCCACCCGCAGCTCTTGCCAGTGCTACTAGGACTTGCTTACACTAAGGGGATTCCCCCAAGTAGCAGTGGAGAGAGAGAAAAGGCAATTTGTTTACCACAAACGAACCGTAATGCCTGTTCCTCTTTCTCATTTTATTCTTCTTCTCCTTCGGTATATGCAACTGAAGTTGCTTGCACATGTAACAATTCACAAACAGAATATTAGTGCTCTTGTTGTTATTGCGTTTGTTTTCAGATTAAAATGCGAGCACAGATGATTCTGACTTTTCTTATCTCTGTTATATGAAAGTTTTGCTTTCCATAATAAAGATTGTTAACAAAAGGAATTAAAATCTCGGGTTTCTTACTGCGGGATTGTATCCAGCGTCATGCAACGCTTCCTTCCTTATCAGCATTAAAGCTGAAATTATATGTGAGGTTTGTGGCGTCCCAACATGAAAGTTTCTTACGCATCTAGACGATTTAAATCTCCCTATCTTCTTAAAATATGTGGATTATGCTTGAATTTCTTCTTACCTGATAAAATGTTTAAGAAAAGTATTATTACACAAATCAAATGAAAACACAAGATATATAAATGACTGAAATTTTGGAATATTATTTCATAATGATAATCATGTTTATTGTAATTAAATTGAGCTTCCGTTAACGTGTTTATATAAATGAGAGCAACTTGCACCTGTGTTCGTTTAATATTATTGAATCAAGAGTTGCCAGTCCTTCATTTGAAAAGCACCAGCTCACAAAATCCCTAAAAAAACAGATGGCTTTTAAAGTCGAAAAATTACACGTTAGTGTATGTTATTATTAATTTGATACGCTTACTGAACATTATATTTTTTATTTAGTCTGTTCTCTTTGGAATTGATTTGCCTTGACACAGGAAGATTTCAACCCAAACCGTTCTAGCAGGCAAAGAGAAAACTGCAATCATAATCCCCGTCTACTTTTAAAAATCATTTCCCCCCTCAGTCCTGCTTTAAGATTGTTGTTGTTGTTTTTTATTTTTTGAGGATTTGGAACTTATTGGTCATCAGCCCCGTGTAGTGGTGTGTATGTTGAAGATGTCCGTAACCTTCATTTATGTGACGACTGTAGGAGTGTGTGTAACTGTATTGGATACCGGGGTGAGGTACGTACCCAGGGACTTTTTAAGGTACCATCCCGGCATTTACTTCGAGGGAATGTGGAAATATTCGGGAAGAAGACACACTCTGGATAGCCGCTGTCAGCGCCGGAATTCAAACCGACGATCTAGAGACTCGCCGCAGCTGTCCTCGCAACCATGATGCACGATTTAACGAGCATGGCTACGCAATGGGGTCACCTTCCCTTGTATACAATTCCTAAAGTTAGAGTAATTATAAAAGAAAATATCCTAAGGTGGAAGGACGATGTATTAAGATACAAAGCCATTTTACTGATGTATTAATAACAATTTATATTGTACTATTTCTGTCGGTCAATATGAGTAGAAGCCCAATTATTAGTAAATGGAATACAACCTCTTGTAACCTGCGCTAATAACTTTCATTTACACCTAATTTCTTTCAGCTTGTATCACATTCAATATTTGTAAATGAGATTCACCTGTCAATATTAAGTTGAAGAAACAAATCTAACCAATGATGCACATGTTTCAACTCACATTGGAGCCACCTTCAGCATGTATGCCTACTGCCTAGGTTATATTAACGAATTACTATCATTAAAAGGTTATTAAAGTGGCATTATATCATTCTAATATAAAATCTATTTATCAGTTAAATTATTGTTGATTGAGTCTTCAGTCGACTGCTTTGATGCAGCTCTCCATGTCTCTCTGTCCTGAGATAATCGTTTCATATCTACATAGTTACCACACCTCACAACCGAGGAAACCTGTTTAGATAGTCTAACTTTGGTTTACCCCTACAGTTCTTGTCCTCGACCCTCGCTTACATAACTAAGTTTGCTATTCCTGGATGTCTTAGTATGCGTCCTACCAACCGACATCTTCTCATCATTAGCAGTCGCCAGAAACATATCTCCTCGCCCACTCGTCTTAATACCTCTTCATTTGTTGCTTCCCATCAGATCTTCATCATTCTCCTGTAACACCACATTTCAAACGCTTCTATTCTTCTCCCTTCTGCTGCGCCTACAGTCCAAGTTTCACTACCACAGAGTGCCTCACTCCAGATAAAGGCTTTCAAAAATGTCTTCATCATAGTTAAATCTATATTTGATGTCAACAGATTCCGTTTCTGCAGAAAGGCTCTCCTTGCCTAAACCAACCTACTTTTTATATTCTCTTTGCTTCCTCCATCACTGGTTATTTTTCTTGCTAAGTTTCAAAGATCTCCTACTTTCTTTATATTTTCACCTGCCAAGTGTCAATAAGTTAAATTATCTATAGAAATATAGGCTATATGGGTATCCCTACAAAATCAATATTATAACTGAAGAAATAACTACAAAGTAGCGGCTTCGGTGGCGTAGTCGGTAGCATGCTGAACTGCTATGCCCAAGATAGCGGGTTCAAACCCAGCCGAAGTCGTCGGATTTTTATAAGAGCGTTAAAAATCCTTCAGTATGCCTTCCTTCGGAGGGGAAGTAAAGCCGGCGGTCCCATGTCATAGATTTATGGCATGTAAAAGATCCTTTCACAGACTAAACTTGTGTAAAGCAAAATTTGTTAGGTTAGATTTCGTCAGAAAGCTCTATCAAAGTTCCAACGTTCACCACTAGGTATCATTGATATCTGGAGGCGAAAGTTGGAACTACTTGAAATTGAACGGAACTTGTAGCTCTCCCTTTAGGGTGTCCGCTGGAAGCAGCTACAGACTCAGGCGAGCCGAACATGTCCTCGGACACTCCTGGCACTAAAAGCCATACGATAAATAAATAAATAAATAAATAAATAAATAAATAACTACAAAGTAGGCATCATTATTCAAAATTAATTTCAAAAGACATGCAAACGTTTCAAAATGAAGATGCCATATTATAAAATGTATGACTCTTAAATTCTTTCATCATAAGGGATGATTATAGGTTAATATGGATACTTTAAATCAAGTGATAAACAAGCTTAGAAAATCTTTCTGGCCGGATAGTGGAAGATATGTGAAGACTGAATGTAAATTGTGCTCTGAAAGAAGTTCATTTTCCGTATCGACAGATTTCCACATACACAAACATTAGAACAGTGCTATATAAGTGTATTCTCAAGAACCTAGCAATACCAATGGTGTTAATTTTTACTGATGTGCACTCACATTACTTCTCGGGAGTAATATGTTCTTTTTCGCCGCATTTCATCCATTCACTCATCATTTTATGTATTTTTTTATTATGATATCTTTAATTATGCTGGATTTTGCAACTTAATTTATGGCTGAAGAAGGGACCAGTACTAGAGGCCCCGAAACATGTACCATATAATAGCAAGTTTATAACTTGTTGTAAATAATTGTATTGACTAGGCGGAACAGTTTCTCCTTTGTTATATAGACTGAATGTAATGTACATATAGTAAACGAGTTACCCAACCAGGACACAATAAAAGAAAGAAATTTTTTAAAATGATCAAATGCAGTGAAATAAGGAAAGATAAAATGTATGTTTAAACTTATCCAAAGGTAATGAGCGAATCAATTACAGTATTTATTGTGTAATTTCTCAATAATTGGGCTTGTACTCGTATTGACGGACTGAAATGTAAAATATCAATTAAAAAGTATATTTCATCACGGGACGACCCACCTTATACAAGAGGATGTGTGACAAATGCAGAGAGTCGCAGTGACAGCCGTAACCTCAGGGTGTACAGCGCCGATGAATCATTTCCGATCCGCACCCACATACATTCATCACGCTGACAGACACCCCACTATTCAGCATTAAATATGTAGTGCTTGAAGCTAGTTTTCATTCTGTCTGCGCTGCGAACATCCATATTGGCTACGTACGTCAAGACATCAATAAACATAGGCGTAATAATACATACACAGGATAGTGCTACACCCTCAGGGGCTCACAGTATCTCCTGCCTTCTGCTCAAGGCCCTCAAGGAGGCAGGGTGTATGTAAGCAAGGAGGCAAGGTGTGTGTAACCCCACCACTTCTGGTGCTTCCTCGATAGTGCTACACCCACAGGGGCTCACAGTACTTCCTGCCTTCTGCTCAAGGCCCTCAAGGAGGCAGGGCGTGTGTAGCCCCACCAATTCTGGTGCACCCTGGATAGTGCTACACCCTCAGGGGATCACAATATGTCCTGCCTTCTGCTCAAGCCCTCAAGGAGGCAAGATGTGTGTAACCCCACCACTTCTGGTGCACCCTGGATAGTGCTACACCCTCAGGGGCTCACAGTATGTCCTGCATTCTGCTCAATACCCTCAAGGAGGCAAGGTGTGTGTAACCGCACCACTTCTGGTGCTTCCTCGATAGTGCTACACCCACAGGGGCTCACAGTACGTCCTGTCTTCTGCTCAAGGCCCTCAAGGAGACAGGGCGTGTGTAGCCCCACCAAATCTGGTGCACCCTGGATAGTGCTACACCCTCAGGGGCTCATAGTATGTCCTGCCTTCTGCTCAAGGCCCTCAAGGAGGCAAGGTGTGTGTACCCCACCACTTCTGGGGCACCATCATTTTCTGTCAGCCTCTGTTTGTAGTAAATTCTCCATCTTAAAAATGTAAGTCGTAGGTCATTTCTTGATTGATTTAACACTCTCTCCACTCATACACTACATGGCTGCATTGCAAATTAAGTCGCTCTCCAGGTATACTATGGAGAGCTGCGCTAAGTTCGGAAATCAGAGGTTCAAATTCCGACGCTGACATCGGTGATTTTTCCCATGTTTTACCACACTCCCTCCAAGCAAAGTCCTGGGGCACCTACTCATTTACTACCCTAATAATTACACGGTCACACACTACTACAGTCACCACAGAAACTCAGGTTATCAGACAAATTGATCTCACAACCAAGTAGAGGGGGATGATTATCGAGATGCCCCAAACTGATAAAATGAATTAACAACAGTGCTCATACACGTCTGTTAAGCTAAACATAATTTGATCAATCCCAACATCCAAACATAAATATATTAACAACGGAATACGTCCGAGAGTATGGTCGTAGATCCATGGTATGTTATTAGCAAGGTTGAGCGCCAATTCTCTTCATACTTATTGTTGCCCCATTTAAGTGTTTAAATATCCGCCGAACTTAATTTAAACCTCAATGAACTTGATCTGACGATGTTCACCTGTCGAACGAAACATGGCACCCATTTAATTCCCCCTGCCATTTGTTCGAGAGGTGTGAGTTAGATAGGCGGCTTCGTTGGCATAGTTGGTAGCATGCTGAGCATCTATGTCCAAGGTCGCGGGTTCATACCCAGCAGAAGTCATCGGATTTGTTACGAGTGTTAAAAATCCATCAGTATGCCTTCCTTTGGAGGGGAAGTAAAGCCGGTGGGCCCATGTCATAGATTTATGGGATGTAAAAGAACCTTCCACTAACTAAACTCGTGTTGTATGTAAGGTTTGATTAATGCTCTTAAGTTCCAACGTTCGTCACCAGGCGCTGGTTGTGATGGCATCTAGTAGTAGCGAAGTTCACAGCTAGGTGTCGTGGACAGTAGCATTTAGTAGCGAAAGCAGGATCTTCTTGAAATTATCGTCTGCAGTCCTTAATTGAATTAAAAAAACGGATATCACACTCAAATACTGTCATCCTAATTAAAACCGGCTATTAGACAAATTCTATACACACCCAAAGTACACGGGGCTACATGACCGCGTTGTCGCAGCCCCTAAACTAAGGAACCAACCAGCCTTAGTTAGTTAGTTAGTTAGTTAGTTAATTAGTTATTGTTGTTTTAAGAGGCCGAACAGTGAGTTTGCGAGTTGTGTTAACATGTTTATATTCGACCCTGACTATTATCTGTCAGAAAACTGTACTATAATGAGGCTCATTATAACACTATTAGCCTACTTTCGATTTTTGCAAAAAATGAAAGCAGACTTATGAGATCAACACAGGGCGAAAAAAGTGTGTCTGTCTGTGTGTGTGTATGTGTGTGTGTGAGTCTGTGTGTGTGTGTGTATGTGTGTGTGTGAGTCTGTGTGTGTGTGTGTGTGTCTGTGTGTGTGTGAGTGTGTGTACTCTGAATGTCTGTCCCCCCCCCCCTATCAATTCGAACACGGTGAATGCGAATTGAACGAAATTTGGTACAAAGGTAGCACTAGCAAAGGACACCCCAGTGTCATGTTTTATATCGCCGCCATCTTGACGGAAACGTAATGGCGGCCACCCAAATGTCCAAAGCTTAAATCAAATTACGATTAACCTAATCATCCGATCTCTACCAAATTTTGCAACAACATACCCTTATAGAGGAAGCATCCTTTGACTAAATGAATAGGTCATTAGCCTAATAGTTTGCGGATGGCGGCCATCTTTGTGTGAAAATCAATTCCCCCTATTAATTCAAACACGGTGAAACCGAATGGAACGAAATTTGGTACAGAGGTAGCACTAGCAGAGGGCATCTCAGTGTCATGTTTTATATCGCCGCCATATTGACAGAAACGTAATGGCGGCCATACAAATGTTCAAAGCTTAAGTTAAATTACGACTAACATAACCATCCGATCTCTACCAAATTTTGCAACAACATACCTTTATGGAGGGAGCATCCTTTGACCAATCTAATAGGTTATTAGCCTAATAGTTTGCGGATGGCGGCCATCTTTATGTCAAAATTGATTCCCCCTATTAATTCGAACACGGTGGAACCGAATGGAACGAAATTTGGTACAGAGGTAGCACTAGCAAAGGGCACCTCAGTGTCATGTTTTATATCGCCGCCATCTTGACTGACACGTAATGGCGGCCACACGAATGTTCAAAGCTTAAATCAAATTACGATTAACCTAATCATCCGATCTCTACCAAATTTTGCAACTACATACCTTTATGGAGGGAGCATCCTTTGACCAATCTAATAGGTCATTTGCCTAATAGTTTGCGTATGGCGGCCAACTTTGTGTCAGAATCGATCCCCCCTATTAATTCCAACACGGTGAAACCGAATGGAACGAAATTTGGTACAGAGATAGCACTAGCAAAGGGCATCTCAGTGTCATGATTAATATCGCCGCCATATTGACAGAAACGTAATGGCGGCCACACAAATGTTTAAAGCTTAAATCAAATTACGACTAACATAACCATCCGATCTCTACCAAACTTTGCAACAACATACCTTTATGGAGGGAGCTTCCTTTGACCAATCTAATAGGTCATTAGCCTAATAGTTTGCGGATGGCGGCCATCTTTATGTCAAAATTGATTCCCCCTATTAATTCGAACACGGTGGAACCGAATGAACGAAATTTGGTACAGAGGTAGCACTAGCAAAGGACACCTCAGTGTCATGTTTTATATCACCGCTATCTTGACGGAAACGTAATCGCGGCCACCCAAATGTTAAAAGCTAAAATGTAATTACGACCAACCTAATAATCTAGTCTCTACCAAATTTTGCAACACCATATCTTTATGTGGGAAACATATTCTGACCAAACTGCAAGAACATCAGCCCAATAGTTTGCAGATGGTGGCCAAGTATGTGTGCAAATCGATTCCCCCTATCAATTCAAACACGGTGAAACCGAATTGAACGAAATTTGGTACAGAGGTAGCACTAGCAAAGGGCACCTCATATTCATGTTTAATATCCCTATAGCACGTTGTATTTCAACATGCTACTACAACCAACATTCAATCATACTCTTTGAAAAGGACAAAGAGTTATAACAATACCCATGCATTTAGGAGAAATTAGGCTATATGTTCTTTACTGAACATCTTGTTTTTCATTATGAAACAGTTTCTCCCACCAATCACAGCTCAAGAAACAGCTGTTTGACCAATTAGATAATTAGATGCGCTGAGTTCCACAGCCTTCTAATGTAAATCACAGTGCCTGGCCTAGTGTCATAGTAGAGTAATCGAGGTGGCCATGGTCAAATACAAGGCATTCCCTGCGTCTCATGCGCTCTTTTAGTTAGTTAGTTAGTTATTGTTGTTTTAAGGGGAGGAACTACGAGGTCATCTGCCCCTTCTCATGCGCTCTGTTAAGTACATAAAACTGGCGAAATCTCGACAGATATTTATGAATATTTATGTTCGAACATAAAATAGTTATACTAATTATCGTCGAACATAAACAGTCGTATGCAACTCGCCTATAATGGTAATTAAGACACTCGTATGGAAATTATAAAACGACATACTTGTGTCTTAATTATTGCCATTATAGGCTCGTTGCATAATGTACTAGTAAAAATAATTCTGTAATAATATTTTAGATACTAAGGTATTAAATTAATTTTCATTCCCCGCCTAATCTGAGCACAATTTGTGTTGGCCGACTGAAAATCATTTCTATCAATTATTAAATTAATACCTTGCATAGATCCACAACTCAGAGTAAGTCAATTGTCAGTATTGTCCCGATAGTGTTTAGATAAATAATGAAGGTTTGAGTGTTGAAAGTTCTCATTTGACATCCATTCAGTCTGACCTTTTCTGACACAATGCATGGGGACAGGCTTACTCGATACATGTATGACAGATCCGTCCATACATAATTTGCAGCGAAGTGCTCCATAGAGCGTGATGTTCATTCCCCGCGTGATCATCTGTTGCGACGTAACGTAACGTATTAATATGTATACTCGCCTCCCTTCCCTTCCGCATGGCAGATTATGCACATTGTTCCTGTCATCGAGCTATTTTTATCATCCATTTAAGCATATTCGAATAGATTTATTTGGACAGATTCTCCTGCAGAAGTTCAGCAGTGGATATCACTAACATTGCCCACTTGTTTAGCTCAGTGGAGGTGGGGATGGAATCCTTATTCAATTCGTCTCATCAGATATTCCCAAATGCCCAAGTATGATGTAACGATAGTTTTCAAGCCATTTTTATCTGTTGCCTTGTAAACAATTAATATTGTTAATCAACTCTAGTTGTTGTTGTTGTTGTTGTTGTTAATAAGGCAAAACTGGTTTCAAATCTATCATTACTCAATGCCAGGCAAATCAAGAAGCCAACAGATTCAAATCTCCTATGCTAAAAATAATGAATTTGATTCAGTAAAACATGTATTGAACGTAAACTCACCCTAAGACACCTGCAGCAATCTTGTCAACTAAACAAGCTAGGCCAATTTGGATAAAAAGTTAGGACATTATTGTAGTATGATATCACACTATTTAAAACATTCATGGTGCATTTTACATTTAAAATATATGAACTCCCAGACATGTTCAGCCAGGGCTGTGCATCTTCAAACATCCAAATATTCGAATTGTTTAAATAATATCGAATATGTATATTATTTATTAGAACATACGAATAATTCGACTAATCGAATTCTTCGCACATTCGAATATCTGAAGTAGCCTATTTGAAATTTTGAAGAGATAATAATTTCCAACCCATTCGAACGTTAGAAGTTGGAAATATTCACATTAGTAAAATAACCCGACTTCTTCTTCTTGTGCCTATCCGTTCCGGATGTTGGTGACCATGATAGTTATGTCAGTTTTGGATGTTCTGAATAGTTCTTCACTCGTGTGAAGATGTTCCAAGATGTGCCAAGATGTTCTTCTTCCTCCCCGCCCTCTTTTATCAGGAATCTTTCCTTGAAGAATGTTCCGCAGCAGTTTATACTTGTATCCATTCCATGACCTAAATATTGTAACTTTCTGCATTTTACTGTTTTCAGGACTTCTTTTTATTTCTGCATTTTGTGTAGAATGTCATTATTTGTAATTTTATCTGTCCATGGCACTCAAAGCATTCTCCTGTAGAGCCACATCTCAAATGCCTCAAGTCGCTTGCCCAATGTCTCGGTCAAATTCCAAGTCTCAGCTCCATAGAAAAGAATGGAAAATATATAGCAACGTAGAAATGTTAATTTTGTTTCCATCGAAAAATAATGAATCTTAAACACATTAGCTATTTTACAAAATTCAGCTCTGGATTTCTCGACTATTCAAACAATAATCGATTTTTTAGCCGAATCATTCAAATTTTCAAATAATCATAATTTAGGGCCTTACTTCTTGGTGAATTAAACTGTTGATTTCGGTGTTAAAACTGACACTATTTCGGTGGGTGTTTCACGAAATAAATTGTCATAATGATCAATGTTTATTCTGAAATCTTCCTTATAGTATGGGATAAATCTAACAATTTATGTGATAAGGGGGTTCTTCAACTTCTTTGCGATGTGTAGAGTATCGCTGAATGTTATTTACCGATTGGAATTATGTTCATTTGCTTCTTTTATGTGTTTATGAATCCCTGCAGTTTATCGCACGTGTCATTTGGCTCCCACTGAATACGAACATTGCAGTATTTACACATAGAAATTTCCTTTCAGCGTCAAATACATAGGACCCCTCACTGTGATATTCCTCGGCGCTCGAGGAAACTGTTGTGATTTATGTTTTCGGCATCTTTATACTTAAATCCTGGATGTTTGTTTATCAGTCGCGAATTCGCACCACTATTCTACGAGCACAACGCCATTTGATGTAAACGATAGCAGATATCCATTTTCATCGATAGCGTTAGAGATCGCGGAACTGAATACTCCTACTTCCGGCTTTGTGGGCTTGTGTAGAGAATTTGCAGCACTATCAATCAAATGAGAAGGAAACAACGACAGTCAATTCCTCGGAAGCATTTAAACGTGTATTGGGGACCTCTTTCGCTAATATTTGGCATTTTTCGTACCAAGTGGAGTGTATTTCTTGATTATTTGCGCAATTCGCGCAATAAGTTAGATTTCGTGATATTTTGCGAATTCGGTTTGCTAAAATACGCTACTTTAAGTACCTAGAAGGTCATATGCCGTATAGGCAAGTAGAAAGATATGAATAAAGTTCACGCGTATCGCTATTACCAAACAAGTAGTTCCGTGAAGAACTAAAGCCTATTTTCATATATCCTACTTATGTTAATTGCCACTATCAACATACAAAATTTCACTTTGATTCCAGTAATAGATTCGTAGATTTTGAGAACCGTCAAATATTGGTCATCATGTAGGATTTATATATATGTAGTTCTTAGAGTTATGTACTATTACATGAAGATTATTGTGTACGTGTAGTATCAAACTTCAATCGCATGATTAGGACACAAGAAATAAAATTAAGATTTTAATATTTCGCACAGCCGCCATCTTGTGGTTATGAATACAATTGAAATACATTAGATGCCAGTGGATTAACATTTGTATAAGCATTTACCGTACCATGTTTCACTGCACTTAGATGGTGAAATCGCAAGAAACGTCTATTGAAATATTTATCATTCGCGTCACCGCCATGTTGGATTTGTGCTCACCAGGTTATTAAAAGTCCCATAACTGAACTTATGTCCATAGACTCTATCAACATACTAAATTTCAGTTTGATTGCTCTCATAGATTAATACATATTGGGAACCGTCTAAATATTTCGGATGGTCGGCATGTTGGATTGTCATATGTATAGGTAATAGAGTTATGTACCATTAAGGGAAAATTATTGCGTAGGTTCATTATTCAAACTTCCACGTGGAGCGCATGATTACGACACAAGGAATGAAAACTTAATTTTAAAATTTCGCACAGTCGCCATCTTGGGATTATGTAAACAATTTAACTAAATTAGATGCCAGTGTATTAAAATATGTATAAACAACTACTGTACCGTATTTCACTGCGCTCAGATGGTTAAATCGCGAGAAAAGTCTAATGAAATGTTTCACCTTCGCTTGGCCGCCATGTTCGTTTTTTACTTTAAAGATGTTTAGAAATTACATGGATAAACTTGCAATAGTACCCTTTATTACCGTACAAAATTTCAGGGTGATATCAGTAATAATTTTGGAGATATAGAAAGCCGGTGAAATACTTCGGACAGCCGCCATCTTGAGATTATGCAAACAATTGAACTGAATTAAATCCTAGTGCATCACAATGTGAATTAAATGGTTAGCGCGCTAGACTTTGGCCCAAAGCGCCCCGGGTTCGATTCCCGGCTGAGCCATCAGGGATTTTAATCTCCTGAGGTTAATTCCCGTGGCTCGGGGACTGGGTGTTGTGCCGTCTTCATCATCACTTCATCCTCATTACGACGCGCAGGTCGCCCACGGGCGTCAACTAGAAAGACCTGCACTAGGCCTCTCCGGAGGCCACACGTATAAAAAATAACAATGTGAATCAACATTTGCTGTACCAAGTTTCTTTGCGTTTGGATGGTTAAATTGCGAGAGACGTCTATTTAAAAGTCTCAACTCCGCTTGGCTGCCTTGTTGGTTTTGTAGTTACTAGTGTTTAGAAAGTCTCATAGGTGCCCTTTATCAGCATACTATATTTCAGGGTGATATCGGTAATAGTTTCGGAGATATTGAATGCTGGTGAAATATTTCGCACAGCCACCATGTTGGATTGGTGCGATATAATTAAATTTGATGACCACTGTTGGGGTCGGCCGGAATGGTGCTATGAACTTACCGAGTTTCATTGAAATCACTCTAGCCATTTAGACGTTATCAGGGGGAGATACACAGACACACACACACATACGCACACACACAATCGGAAAAAAGGTGATCTCATAAGCCTATTTTTTTCTTCATAAAATAGGCTAAATATTCGACCCATAATCATAATGAACTTAGAAACAAAGAGAAAAAAGCATAAAGGGAAAAGGAAGGATAGGACGAATGATAGAAAGAAAGAGATAAGATGTGATGCTTGTCTTGAATGATATTTTATACGAATCTATCAGGCTGAATAGGGAAGAGGTTAAAAACCATTCCACCCCATGGATTCGCCCCTGATTCGAGTAACTTTCCCACTGGACATATATATTTACACAAACTGCTGTGCTGTCCGGGTACTTATCATGTTCGAATATATCAAATATTTAAACTGTCTGATTTATAATCGACTTCAAATATTCGAATGATTCAAACAACCGAAGTATTCTGACATCCGCATTGTTGGAAAACTCGAATGTTAGAATACTTCTAACATTCGAATAATTGATTTGAATTTCAAGTTGCGAATATTCGAAGTAGTTGAATTAACCGAATATTGGAATGACATCTGCAGCCCTATAGTTCACTAATGATGGTATAGGTGATTCCTCATTATAGCTATTGAGTCTTTCAGTGACGTGATATATACAGGGTGTATTTGATATGATGGAAGTCCGTTACACTGGTGATAGAAGAGACTATTTTAAGCTTCCTAGGTAAAAAAATTGTCATCTATCTTGAAATTGATAATTAATCATTAAAAAGTCAATGTTTTTAGTTATTTCAAAAACTAATCAGGCAGAAAGTGGTGCGGCAGGCTGGGGTAAACGAGGCGGAGCCAGGAGAGACGACGTGCGAAGGGGAAGTTGTTACGTAATCGGAGCATTGACCTTACCGGTTGACTTGAGGGGTGGTAGGCTATCAGCTGTTATGAGGATGAGCTCTACCGTCTCGTATGAAAATGTGCATTGCCGTTGTTCTTGTTGTTGTTGTTGACAACGCACGCAATGGCTTGGGACGTTAGGACCGGTAGTATTGTGTAGCCTACTTTGTAAGTGTGGAGTTCATTGATTGATGTTCATGTGTAAAATAATTTCGATACTCAGCCCTGATGTATCATTGGCGTCCGTGTCGGACCTTCCGTTGACTAGTTTCTGAAAATACTAAAAACATTCACTTAATGAAATGCAGTGTGACAAAATTCCGACATCCCGTAGTCTGTTCAGAACTAGGCATTTAGGACGGAAGTAAAATACTTGATGTTTTGTTTGAGAGGCTTGGCGATTTTGGTCATTTAGCCCCATGTAGCTGGGTGTGGGTAGAATTTGTGTGATAACCTGTGTTTGGTGGTTTCTGTAGTAATGTGGGTATTTGTAATTCAGGTGAGGATTCGGAAGAAGGCGCCGGCCCTGTGGTGTTGGGGCAGTGCAACTGCCTCTCACCTGGAGGCCCTGGGTTCGATTTCTGGCTCCATCAGGGATATTAGAAACTGACGTGAGGACTGGAACGCAGTGCACTAAGCCTCGTGAGGGCAATTGAGTAGCTGTCTGACAGTGAGGCAGTGCCCGAGTCAGGAAAATCAAGATTAATGGCCGAGGGGACCCGATGCACTGACCACGCGTCACCCTAATATCTGCAGGCCAAATGGCTGGACAGCGGTCACTTGGTAGGCCTAGGCCCTTCATGGGCTGCACTGCCAGCGGTTATGATTATTGAGAAGAAGGCGGCCGTGGCCATAAGTTAGGAACAATCCCGACATTTGCCTGGGGTAGAAGTGGGAACCCATGGAAAACTACTTCCAAGATTTAATACTAGTACGGTACCACATGTTCATATTGTGAATTGTCCAATCCCATCTCCAGCCCTCGGGTGGCCATAAACTGGAGACGGGGGGGTGTTGATTTATTGGTCAATCAACAATGTACATACATATGAAAATACACGAAAATGAAAATAAAATACAAATACATTGTTATAATACAGTGTTATAATAATAATAATAATAATAATAATAATAGTCTAATAATAATAATAATAATAAGAGTCAGCATGTGTAGTTCTGGTGGAACAGTGCTAACCTTCCCGAGGGTGCGATCTACGTTCAGTCATATAGTAAATGAATGGGATCTAATACGATCATCTCCATGGATTTCATGGCACATACAAGAAATCCTTCGTACATTAAACTCTGGCAACTCGACATACCAAAAAGAAACATAAAAGAAGTTAGTGTGTCTAAAAGCCTATTATTACTATTATTAGTATTATTAATATGTTTATTACAGTTGTTGCACTATCTTCACACAAAGATAGACCAACCGTTCCTTAAATTAATTTACCAAATCTTTAGGATTTCTATTTTCTATGCATAGTCCATGAAGCTGGCAAAATCCTAGACAGATCCACCATCACTAGTCATGTAGCCACTCCCCATGAAGGTGTGAATCAGCTGTTCAAAGGCTCGGTTTGTGTATTTCAATGTCATTGGCAGACAAGGCGAGGAGGTCACTCAACTGCAGACTCTAGTCAACATTCCTCAGCGTAGGAGGGGAGGGCGACGGGGAGAAGTCAGCTCTGCTGCTGAGGGGAACGAAGTGAAAGCCCGTTTCCAAGACATTGACCGACAATTTTTGTGATTTGATTCCACCTACACTAATTAAGATCCGACTTAATTGCATGAAGATATTTGCTTAGAATACCATCTTCTATCACCAGTGTAAAGGACTTCCATCATATCAAATACACCCTGTATATCTCCAAAAATAATTTTGGAATGGCGCCCCTTGCGGCATCTCTAAAATCTGCAGTAGTTAAAAGGGACGTAAAAGAATTAACACTTCTTCTTCTCGTTCCGTATAGGCCAACTGCGGACCACGATATTCAACTGTTTTGCTTGGAGTGGGTCTTGATGTTTGCACAGTAGTCACGCATCCTCTGGCTGTGTTGTTCCTTTCTCTCCTTTTTCCAGAGGGCACCTGTCTTCTTTTTGGGGGGGTTTTCTTGGAACTTTATTTGCTTTAATTTACTCCTGAGAGACGTTCGATTTTTTTGGTCTTTTTCCGTAACTCTCAGTTCCAGCAGATCTTTGTGCACTTCTGTCAGTTATGGTGACTTGGTGTTCCTTCTTTGCCAGTATTATAATTTACTATCAGAAGTACCCATTCTTCGAACGGTGTTTGGTGTTAACACCAGACATTATCAATTGAGCTACTGTTGCAATGGTTAGCGGTTTGTCATTCCTTCATAAGTTTATCAGAACGAAGTTAGTTTTCTAGGAATATCACACATACTGTTAATTTAAGAGCCTTAAAATGTGGTTTTCGGTCACCCTATATAGACTCCCGAATTTTTTGTCTCACATTGAGAAGCGCAACATATGCTCTGGTCGTCCTTCTCGGATAATTTTTATATTTCGCCTATTTTAGCATGTATTTTGAGAAGTTTTCCCTTTATCCACCTTTCTACTGTATGAAAAGTACGGTGAAGAATTTTATAAATGATTGGTGTATTGACTCTCATGGATGCCATATCTAATTTTACGATGCACCAAGCATCCTAACACGAGTTATAGGCGTACATAAAGATAGGCTATATTGAAAGACAGACAGACAATTATATTGTCTACAATATATCACACAGATATCCAAATATGGGTATATCTACCACGCAGTATCAAACAAAATCATCCTTACGATGCACCCGCATGTCGACAAAAAATAAATAAAAAATAAATGATGAGTTAAAATGTGTTCTCAAACTAAATTCAACTAACGTGTACTTCATGACGTGAAATAGAATTGAAAGCCTTGCAGGCGGAACGCAATACACGTCACATAAAAACTGACCCTCTACGTTGTGTTAGGTCCCCATACACCGGAAGACCACTTTCATAAATTATAAAGGCTTGTGGTGCATGAATATTCAGGTTCTTTAGCCTCAATTGGCCCAAATTCCTAAAAGCCACAAAATATGCTGATTAAATTCAGGAATTTTTGAAAATGATGTTGCTGTTTGGAGATATAATAGACCTTCTGTACTATATGTCGCACGTGAAAATTGCGTGAAAAAATGCTAGGTTACCCCTTGATCCCCTTAATTGTATTGATGAATTATACAGTCTAAGTTGGTTCCGTGATAACCTAATAGACATTTGCAAACTTTCACAGAAATGTAATAAATGGAGTCACATTGCTTCTTACAGAAATAGATGGAAAGTTGGATGCCACCTCTTGAGATAATGTTGTCATGGTTACCGATTTGCATCCCTTCATTAGTTTGTTAAATTAAGTTTAAATTAGTTTTATGGGAATACTTCAGAAACTGTTGGTTTTAGAGCCTTATAATGTAGTTTTCGAGGACCCTTTAGGGGCCCCGAGTTTTGTTTCTGGCACCGAGGGGCTTTGCCTCGTCGTTGTACGCCATAATATAATTCTAATATGATAATATAATATAGCGATAGGAATATAATATACCTGCCAGACCACACCCACAGGTGTAAATCGCGCGAAAAAATTCTAGAGTACCCCTTGACCCCCTTAAGCGCATTATACGTATTGATGGATTTTACAGCATAATTTGGTTCCGTGATAACCTTCTAGAATATAATAATATAATATAGGGATAGGAATATAATATACCTGCCAGACCACACCCACAGGTGTAAATCGCGCGAAAAAATTCTAGAGTACCCCCTTGACCCCCTTAAGCGCATTTTACGTATTGATGATTTTTACAGCTTAATTTGGTTCCGTGATAACCTACTAACCGTTTGCAAACTTTCACACTAATGTAATTAAAGGAATTGCAATATATGGACCTCTGGGAATCTGTTGCCATGGTTACCGGCTTGCATTCGTTCATTAGTTTATTAAATGAAATTAGTTTTCTGAGAATATCTCAAAAACTTTTGATTTTAGGTCCTTAAAATGTGGTTTTCGTGGACCCTTTAGTGCCCCCGAGTTTTGTCTTTCACATTGAGGGGCTGAAAATGAGCTTTGTCACGTCCATCTACGCCTATTTTAGTATGTATTTTAAGAGAGTAGGCCCCCTTTTATGAGAAGTACGGAGAAGAGTTACATCAATGATTAGTGTCGTGCCTCTGATGGATATCTGTACCAAATTTTACGTTGATACACCCAGCCGTTCTCGAGTTATAAGGGAACTAAATTGTCCACAGACAAACAAACAAACAGACACACAGATAGACAATAAAAATATTTCGCTCGCATCCATCATAAAACAGTCTGAAACGCGTAAATAACTGAAATTTCCGTAGAAATTTAAAAAAACAGGCAAACTTTGATTTTTATATATACAGAGATAGACTGCACCGCTCGGTGTTGACCGTGTTTTATTGCACAAATTTAGGTTTTACTCGCTAACCGTTGGACATACACGAAAAGTGATTAGGACCTTTCGGATAGAAAATTAAATTTTAAAGATCATATGTCCCATCAAAAGTTTGCTATTTCTTGGCGTTCTCTTTTTATTTTAAATGGAAATATGAAAATATTCGTCACTTTTAAATAGTGCAAAATATCGAAATCAAAAGTAGCCTATGTGTAAACCTGGTGAAGCTCACATATACCATGAAAAGTTTGTGATTTCTTGGCGTTCTCTTTTTATTTGAAATGGAATTATGAAAATAGTCGCCATTTTTATAGTGAAAAATATCGAAATCAAAAGTTTGGTAAAGCTCACATATACCATCAAAATTTTGCTATTTCTTAGCGTTCTTTTTTTTATTTGAAATGGAAATATGAAATTTTGAAACCAAACAGTGTTGTGACGTCACAAATGTGGGTTTTACTCGCTCACCGTTGGAGATATACACCTTTCGGATAGAAAATTAAATTTTAAAGCTCATATGTGCCATCAAAAGTTTGCTATGTCTTAGCGTTATCTTTTTATTTGAAATGAAAATATGAAAATAGTCGCCATTTATAAATAGTGCAACATATCGAAATCAAAAGTAGCCTATGTGTAAACCTGGTGAAGCTCACATATACCATGAAAAGTTAGCTATTTCTTAGCGTTCTCTTTTTATATGAAATGGAAGTATGAAATTAGTCGCCATTTTTAATAGTGCAAAATATCGAAATCAAAAGCAGCCTATGTGTAAACTTGGTAAAGCTCACATATACCATCATAATTTTGCTATTTCTTAGCGTTCGTTTTTATTTGAAATTGTGATATGAAATTTTGAAACCAAACGGTGTAGTGACGTCACAAATGTGGGTTTTACTCGCTAACCGATGGAGATACACGAAAAGTGATAAGGACATTTCGGATAGAAAATTAAATTTTAAAGCTAGTATGTGCCATCAAACGTTTGCTAATTCTTAGCATTCTCTTTTTATTTGAAATGGAAATATGAAAATAGTCGCCATTTTTAAATAGTGCAAAATATCGAAATCAAAAGTAGCCTATGTGTAAATCTGGTAAATCAGCTACATCCATGCAAAATTTCATTTCAATCGGACCAGTGGTTCTTGCGTGATTGAGTAACAGACAGACAGGACGACAAACACCATCTCATTTTTATATAAAACAAAAGTTTGGTGCTTTTCAGTCGGTCAACACGAATGTCGTGTTGACCGACTGAAAAGCACCAAACTTTTGTTTACTTAGGCAACACTGAAAAATGGCTTCAAACCTCACAATGTCATTTTTAGCCTACTTTCAATTTTGAAACAAGATGTTCAGTAAAGAACATATAGCCTACTTTCTCCTAAATGCATGGGTATTGTTATAACTCTTTGTCCTTTTCAAGGAGTATAATTGAATGTTGGTTGTAGTAGCTTGTTGAAATACAACGTGCTATAGGGATATTAAACATGAATATGAGGTGCCCTTTGCTAGTGCTACCTCTGTACCAAATTTCGTTCAATTCGGTTTCACCGTGTTTGAATTGATAGGGGGAATCGATTTGCACACATACTTGGCCACCATCTGCAGACTATTGGGCTGATATTCTTGCAGTTTGGTCAGAATATGTTTCCCACATAAAGATATGGTGTTGCAAAATTTGGTAGAGACTAGATTATTAGGTTGGTCGTAATTACATTTTAGCTTTTAACATTTGGGTGGCCGCGATTACGTTTCCGTCAAGATAGCGGTGATATAAAACATGACACTGAGGTGCCCTTTGCTAGTGCTACCTCTGTACCAAATTTCGTTCATTCGGTTCCACCGTGTTCGAATTAATAGGGGGAATCAATTTTGACATAAAGATGCCCGCCATCCGCAAACTATTAGGCTAATGACCTATTAGATTGGTCAAAGGATGCTCCCTCCATAAAGGTATGTTGTTGCAACGTTTGGTAGAGATAGGATGGTTATGTTAGTCGTAATTTGATTTAAGCTTTAAACATTTGTGTGGCCGCCATTACGTTTCTGTCAATAGGGCGGCGATATTAATCATGACACTGAGATGCCCTTTGCTAGTGCTATCTCTGTACAAAATTTCGTTCCATTCGGTTTCACCGTGTTTGAATGAATAGGGGGAATCAATTCTGACACAAAGATGGCCGCCATCCGCAAACTATTAGGCGAATGACCTATTAGATTGGTCAAAGGATGCTCCCTCCATAAAGGTATGTAGTTGCAAAATTTGGTAGAGATCGGATGATTAGGTTAATCGTAATTTGATTTAAGCTTTGAACATTCGTGTGGCCGCCATTACGTTTCAGTCAAGATGGCGGCGATATAAAACATGACACTGAGGTGCCCTTTGCTAGTGCTACCTCTGTACCAAATTTCGATCCATTCGGTTCCACCGTGTTCGAATTAATAGGGGGATCAATTTTGACATAAAGATGACCGCCATCCGCAAACTATTAGGCGAATGACCTATTATATTGGTCAAAGGATGCTCCCTCCATAAAGGTATGTAGTTGCAAAATTTGGTAGAGATCGGATGATTAGGTTAGTCGTAATTTGATTTAAGCTTTGAACATTTGTGCGGCCGCCATTACGTTTCCGTCAAGATGGCGGCGATATAAAACATGACACTGAAGTGCCTTTTGTTAGTACTACCTCCGCACCAAATTTCGTTCCATTCGGTTGCACCGTGTTCGAATTAATAGGGGAATCGATTTTGACACAAATATGGCCGCCATCCGCAAATTATCACGCTGATGACCTATTAGAATGGTCAAACGATGCTCCCTCCATAAAGGTTTGTAGTTGCAAAATTTTTTAGAGATCGGATGATTAGGTTAATCGTAATTTGATTTAAGCTTTGAACATTCGTGTGGCCGCCATTACGTTTCAGTCAAGATGGCGGCCATACAAAACATGACACTGAGGTGCCCTTTGCTAGTGCTACCTCTGTACCAAATTTAGTTCCGTTCGGTTGCACCGTGTTCGAATTAATAGGGGGAATCCATTTTCACACAAAGATGGCCGCCATCCGCAAACTATTACGCTGATGACCTATTAGTTTGGTCAAAGGATGCTCCCCCCATAAAGGTATGTTATTGCAAAATTTGGTAGAGATCGGATGATTAGGTTAGTCGTAATTTGATTTAAGCTTTGAACATTTGTGCGGCCGCCATTACGTTTCCGTCTAGATGGCGGCGATATAAAACATGACACTGAAGTGCCTTTTGTTAGTACTACCTCCGTACCAAATTTCGTTCCATTCGGTTGCACCGTGTTCGAATTAATAGGGGAATCGATTTTGACACAAATATGGCCGCCATCCGCAAATTATCACGCTGATGACCTACTAGAATGGTCAAACGATGCTCCCTCCATAAAGGTATGTAGTTGCAGAATTTGGCAGAGATCGGATGATTAGGTTAATCGTAATTTGATTTAAGCTTTGAACATTCGTGTGGCCGCCATTACGTTTCAGTCAAGATGGCGGCCATATAAAACATGACACTGAGGTGCCCTTTGCTAGTGCTACCTCTGTACCAAATTTAGTTCCGTTCGGTTGCACCGTGTTCGAATTAATAGGGGGAATCCATTTTCACACAAAGATGGCCGCCATCCGCAAACTATTATGCTGATGACCTATTAGTTTGGTCAATGGATGCTCCCCCCATAAAGGTATGTTGTTGCAAAATTTGGTAGAGATCGGATGATTAGGTTAGTCGTAATTTGATTTAAGCTTTGAACATTTGTGCGGCCGCCATTACGTTTCCGTCAAGATGGCGGCGATATAAAACATGACACTGAAGTGCCTTTTGTTAGTACTACCTCCGTACCAAATTTCGTTCCATTCGGTTGCACCGTGTTCGAATTAATAGGGGAATCGATTTTGACACAAATATGGCCGCCATCCGCAAATTATCACGCTGATGACCTACTAGAATGGTCAAACGATGCTCCCTCCATAAAGGTATGTAGTTGCAAAATTTGGTAGAGATCGGATGATTAGGTTAATCGTAATTTGATTTAAGCTTTGAACATTCGTGTGGCCGCCATTACGTTTCAGTCAAGATGGCGGCCATATAAACATGACACTGAGGTGCCCTTTGCTAGTGCTACCTCTGTACCAAATTTAGTTCCGTTCGGTTCCACCGTGTTCGAATTAATAGGGGAATCAATTTTGACATAAAGATGGCCACCATCCGCAAACTATTAGGCTAATGACCTATTAGATTGGTCAAAGGATGCTCCCCCTGTAAAGATATGTTGTTGCAAAATTTGGTAGAGATCGGATGTTTAGGTTAGTCGTAATTTGATTTAAGCTTTGAACATTTGTGTGGCCGCCATTACGTTTCCGTCAAGATGGCGGCGATATAAAACATGACACTGAGGTGCATTTTGTTAGTACTACCTCTGTACCAAATTTCGTTCCATTCGGTTGCACCGTGTTCGAATTAATAGGGGGAATCGATTTTCACACAAAGATGGCCGCCATCCGCAAACTATTACGTTGATGACCTATTTGATTGGTCAAAAGATGCTCCCTCCATAAAGGTATGTTGTTGCAAAGTTTGGTAGGGATCGGATGGTTATGTAAGTCATAATTTAACTTAAGCTTTGAACATTTGTGTGGCCGCCATTACGTTTCTGTCAAGATGGCGGCGATATAAAACATGACACTGAGGTGCCCTTTGCTAGTGCTACCTCTGTACCAAATTTCGTTCCATTAGGTTTCATCGTGTTTGAATTAATAGAGGGAATTGATTTTCACACAAAGATGGCCGCCATCCGCAAACTATTATGCTAATGACCAATTCGTTTGGTCAAAGGATGCTTCCTCTATAAGGGTATGTTGTTGCAAAATTTGGTAGAGATCAGATGATTAGGTTAATCGTAATTTGATTTAAGCTTTGAACATTTGTGTGGCCGCCATTTCGTTTCCGTCAAGATGGCGGCGATATAAAACATGACACTGAGGTGCCTTTTGTTAGTACTACCTCTGTACCAAATTTCGTTCCATTCGGTTGCACCGTGTTCGAATTAATAGGGGGAATCGATTTTCACACAAAGATGGCCGCCATCCGCAAACTATTACGCTGATGACCTATTAGTTTGGTCAAAGGATGCTCCCCCATAAAGGTATGTTGTTGCCAAATTTGGTTGAGATCGGATGATTAGGTTAATCGTAATTTGATGTAAGCTTTGAACATTCGTGTGGCCGCCATTACGTTTCAGTCAAGATGGCGGCGATATAAAACATGACATTGAGGTGTCCTTTGCTAGTGCTACTTTTGTACCAAATTTCGTTCAATTCGCATTCACCGTGTTCGAATTGATAGGGCGGGACAGACATTCAGAGTACACACACTCACACACACACGGACACACACACAGACTCACACACACACACATACACACACACACACACACAGACTCACACACACACATACACACACACAGACAGACACACTTTTTTCGCCCTGTGTTGATCTCATAAGTCTACTTTCATTTTTTGCAAAAATCGAAAGTAGGCTAAAAATAGGCTTATGAGATCACCTTTTGTCAGTGTGTGCGTGTGTGTGTGTGTGTGAGTGCGTGTGTGTGTGTGTGAGGTGTGTGTGTGTGTGTCCCTAACAAAATCTAAACTGCTGGAGCGATTTCAATGAATCTCGGTAAGTTCATAGCAATATTCCCGGCGATCTCCACCGTGCCCTTCAAATTTTGTTACGTCTCACCAATCCAACATGGCGGCTGTGCGAAATATTTCACTAGTATTCAATATCTCCGAAACTATTACAGATATCGCCCTGAAATTGCGTAAAGTGATAAAGGGCACTACTGAAAGTTCACCTATGAGAATTTCAAAAACCTGGTGACTACAAAACCAACATGGCGGTCAAGCGAAGTTGAGACATTTAAATCGACTTTTCTCGCGATTTAACTATCCAAATGTAATGAGACTTGGTTCAGCAAATGTTTATACACATTGTAATGCACTGGAGTATAATTTAGTTCAATTGTTTACATAACTTCAAAATTGCGGCTTTGCGAAATATTTCACTGACATTCTATATCTCCGAAACTATTTCAGATATCACCCTGCAATTTTGTACGGTGATAAAGGGTACTGATACAAGTTTACCTATGCATATTTCATAAATCTGTAAAGTACAAAAAGAACATGGCGACCAAGCGAATTTGAAATATTTTAATAGACTTTTCTCGTGATTTAACTCTCTGAGCGCAGTGAAATGTGGTACAGTAAATGATTTTGCATATTGTAATGAACTGCCATCTAATTTAATTCAATCGTTTACATAACCTCAAGATGGCGGCTGTGCGAAATTTTAAAATGAAGTTTTTATTTCTTGTGTCGTAATGATGCGATCGAAGTGAAAGTTTGAATAATGAACCTAGGCAATAATTGTCCTTTAATGGTACATAACTCTATGGCCTATATATATAACAATCCTAAATGGCGAGCTTCCGAAATTTTTAGACGGTTCTCAATATCTATGAATCTTTTACAGCAACCAAACAGATTTTTGTTTATGTTCATAGAGACTATGAACATATGTTCACCTATAGGACTTTCAGTAACCTGGGGAGCACAAATCCAACATGGCGGCGACGCGAAGTATAAATATTTAAATGGACGTTTCTCGCGAATTAACTATCGGAGTGCCGTGAAACGTTGCACGTTGAATGCTTACACAAATGTTGATCCACTGGCATGTAATTTATTTCAATTGTTTGCATAATCACAAGACGGCTGCTGTGCGTAATTTTAAAATCTCGTTTTTAGCCTACTTTTCACATTTTGCAAAAATGAGGAAAAAGTAGACTTATGAGATCGGGCAAATGTGTGTCTGTCTGTCTGTCCTTCTGTCTGTCTGTCTGTCTGTCTGTCTGTCCTTCTGTCTGTCTAGCTGTGTGTGTGTGTCCCCCTATCAACTCCTAAACGGCTGCAGCAATCGAAACAACATTTGGTAGGAGTAAAGATCTATACCTGAATATCTCACGCCCATATTTGAAAATGATGTCAGTGCTACCAACTGCTGAAAAATCGCAAATGATATTTGAGCTCCATGTTGGATATCTTGGAATATATGAATAGGAGCTATTTCAAAATTGGCACACGTATAGATAATACTATTGCAGTTTAATTTCCAGGAGGCCATACATCGCAGTGTTGTCAAAATGAATATACGCCTTCTGATAGGTCCAAATTTTAAATGCATATAACTTCTACACTATCAATTGGATTTCAACCAAATTTCGTATGTGCTATGTATACATAAACAGACATGACTGAACGTATTATTAAGATCCACCAGGGCTGCCAACTGTTAATAAATGCTCTCAATTTATTTTATCCAAATACCAATATATCAGAAAGTAAGCCAGCCGACAGCTTTAAACTATGCACACGTATAGTACCTGACATTCTATATTAATTTGGAGAAACTTATATACGTCAGTGCTACCAACATGATTCTAAGCCTGCTGAGAGGTCCAAATTTAAATACATGTAACTTCTATACTATCATTTGGATTTCAACCAAATTTCGTGTGTGCTATATGTACCATAACAGGTATGTATATGCCGATTCTTAAGAGTAACCAGGGCTGCCAACTGTTAGTAAATACTGTCTTTATTTTTGTTACCCTAATATCAATATATCAGAATGTATGCCAGCCAATAGCTCTAAACTTTGCACACGTATAGTACCTGGCATTCTAGATTAATTTGGAGTAACTAATATACGTCAGTGCTGCCAACATGATTCTAAGCCTGCTGATAGATCCAATTTTAAAATGCATGTAACTTCTATACTAACTAATGGATTTCATTCAAAATTGGCACAACAATAGATCATATTATTTCAAATTATTTCTGACCAATACATGCATGACATTGTTGCCAACATGATTTTACGCACGCTGTTAGATCCAATGTTTAACTGCATGTAACGTCCATGCTATTCATTGGACTTCAACCAAATTTTGTATTCTGTACCTTAAGAGATGGAACTAAGAATATATTTAGTCATCAGGGCTGCCAACTGTAGTGCTCTATTAGGCTACATTATGCAAGGTATACAGTATTTCGAAATAATTAGAAATTTCGATATTACCAACTTAATTTCTTCATTATTCTAGATAGGTTCATATACTGTAGAATAATCATTGGCATGAAAAGTAGCCTCTTTAGTTCGTCACGGAACTTCTTGTTACTTCTTGTGTTCTAATCATGCGATTTAAGTTTGAATACCAAACGTACACAATAATCTTCAAGTAATAGTACAAAAATAAAAATCCAACCTGGCGACCATCTGAAATATTTAGACGTTTCTCAATTTCTACGAACCAGTTACAGCAATTAAACTGAAATTTTGTATGTTGATAGAGGCAATTAACATGAGCAGGATATATGAAAATAGGCTGTATAGTTCTTCACGGAACTACTTGTTATATATTAGTTTGATTGTAATATCAAAACTCAGAAATGGTGTTATCACATTTCATGTCATTTCGCTTCATACACATAAATCTTACGGAAATGGCTTTAAAACTTGAACAATGACGACATCACAAACACTCAGTCCCCAAATCACAGGAAGTAATCATCCGATGCATTAACAATTGGCTAATTGCGTGAAATGATAGAACGAACCCAATTCCAGATTAATATAATTCCTTGAGATCCTCAAACCAGGAAATTAATGTTTGCCCAGTAGACTACCAAGCAATATTTAGTAACACTTGTTCGAGTCAGTAGGAGAGCTTTTACCTCGGATTACCACAGCCTCACACGCTCACAGACAAACGTGCCATTTTAAGAAGAGCTGCACGAAGCCATACGAGTCTTGCAAGCAGCTTCTCTT
Source organism: Meconema thalassinum (assembly GCA_946902985.2). Taxonomy (NCBI): domain Eukaryota; kingdom Metazoa; phylum Arthropoda; class Insecta; order Orthoptera; family Tettigoniidae; genus Meconema; species Meconema thalassinum. The sequence goes on from OX336388.2 coordinate 1,827,364,127, forward strand.
TATTTATCTTCGGTTAATGGATTAGACTGTCGCGTTCAATCTTTGAGAGCGTTCGGCTTTCATCCGAGCAAATCGTGCACCTTTGATAAAAATCTCTTTGTTACCTGCTTTGCTGCTAGCATCAACTGTGCCAAGAGGTCTTCTGGAGCGATGTATTAAGTCAAGCTTTCATTAACTGTATACCTTGTATTAAATTTTGTTATCACAAAGATAAATTATATCTCAAGAGTGAATTTCAATGAAGTTTCTTATTTTAGACCCAAGTTGGAGAGTTACGTAGACAAATAATTTGTACGATAAATGGACATTTTCAGATTTTACAGTGCATGGCCAGACATTTATGTTCAAACTTCGATTTCTTATTTATCTGCTACTGGAGATATTTGCTCTACACACTAAATTTCCGCTGAAGAAAGTTTATTATCTCAGTTCTACGTGTGTTGGCATTTTGGCTTAAACTGTCTCAGCTGGTTTTGATCAGTGATTATGAAGGAAAGTAAGCGATTTAGTGAGGTTTCTCTTGTGTTGATTTTGTAGATTTCTGTTTAAGCTGTAATGCAGATATTAGTGAATTTGTGGTTGTTCCTTGTGATTTTTTTATTTTATTTTGTAATGGTCCAAATTACTTCTGCATTGTTAATGGGAAATTAAGAAATGGTTAACCTTGAAAATGGGTGATTTAATTTTATTTGCAAAAAAGAAAACTTCTGAATGGGCGTACACACTATACCAGGTGAATCAGCTGCCACTCAAAATATTGTTTTATGCAGCCCAACTAGCGTTGTTATCAAGAAGGTCGATATTTCCCTGCTTGCAATCTGTATGGTATAAATGAACTGCAAGCATTTGCTGCAAACAATACTGAACTCCATTATATTTCCCTCGATGTGAATACAGACTAATACGAGGAAAAAATAATTGAAATCAGTATCTTTTGCGGGATATGCTTACACTGAATTAGTACCATACGGGATGCAAGCAGAGAAATATCGACCATCCCGACAACACGCGTTAGTTGGGCTGCATAAAACAATATTATTAATGGTAGCTGATTCACCTGGTATAGTGTGTGTTGTTGTTTGAGTCTTCAGTCTTTTGACTGGTTTGATGCAGATCTCCATGCCTCCCTGTCCTGAGCTAATCGTTTCATCTCTACATAGCTACCACACTCTCCATCCGAGGCAATCAGTTTAACTTATTCAAACCTTGGTCTACCCCTACAGTTCTTGTCCTCGACCCTTCCTTCCATAACTAAGCATGTTATTCCTGGGTGTCTTAGTATGTGTCCTACCAACCTATCCCTTCTCTTCATTAACAGTCGTCAGAAACATCTCTCCTCTCCCACTAGTCCTTAATACCTCTTCGTTTGAAATTCTATCTACCAATCTGATCTTCATCATTCTCCTGTAACACCACATTTCAAACGCTTCAATTCTCCTCTTTTCTGCTGCACTAATAGTCCAAGTTTCACTTCCATAGAGTGCCATGCTCCAGACAAAGGCATTAAAAATTACTTCCTAATACATAAATCTATATTCGATGTCAACAGATTCCTTTTCTGTAGAAATGCTTTCCTTGCCTGAGCTAACCAACTTTTTACATCCCCTTTGCTTCGTCTATCACTGGTTATTTTACTTCCTAAGTAACAGAAGTCTCCTACTTCCTTTAATTTTTCACCTGCCAATTTGATGTTCATAGAGGTTTCTGATTTATGTTGGCTACATTTATTAATTTTCATCATGAGAGAGATATATATCAAGAGAATAATAGGAAATGGGAAGGTTTTAGGATATTAAAACGTAGAGAGAAATATGGCACATGTAGAAAGACATCATCACAAAAATGTAGGCCTACTGTATGTGATTTTAATAATCTGGCCAGGTGGTCGTTTAATGTACAGCAGAAGAATAACATTTAGATGAAAGGGAAGGACTTAAAATATCCGTCCCATGAGGAAGTCACACATGCAACCACCAGATTTGTACACCGTTATTCTGGTCGCTGAGCTCATTCCATTCGTTCAATGGCTTTAACTTCAATTACAATACATAACATAATAACTGAATGCTTCCATTTGTCCTCAGTACGGTCTTGAAACACCAATTTTGAGACAATATTGTTACGGCTGTGAGTTCGTTTCATCGCTCGCCGCATGAGTCAAAACTGCCCCAGGGCTGGACTGCTCTCCCTCAGTGTATTGCATGCGCGTTACGCAACGGACTGCGAAGTGAAAGGGATGGTCCAGAATCTTCGTGACACCACCAGCGAAGGAAATGTCGAGAAGCCGTGTGTCCTGGACGATTCTAGAATTTATTGAGTCACCAGCCTGCTATATATGCGGCTTCAACAGTGAGGGGACCGAGTTTTCTGTTGTTGTGTTTTACGAGCTAGTGCGAGCGATTATCTTGTGCGACAGAAGTGTGGTGACGAAGTGCTGTGCGAGTTACGAAATCCTGTGACATTGTTTCTCCCAGCTTGTGAACAGCGTACATCAAGTGCTCGTAAGTAACTGTATTTGTTGTACCTGAGGAAGAGGGGCAGGTAGCTTCTGCCAAGGCCACCGGACTCATTAGGACGGATTAACTTCTGTGGTCTGTTGCAAGTGAAAGGGGCCAAGAGCGCATAAGGAAGAGACTTGAGGAAACTGGAGAAGGCTCCTAATTGCTTGTATTTGCTGATTAGTGTAATTTTCTGGCCACAATAAAGTTAATTATTTCTTTAAGCAGTAAATGGTGTTGTGCTTTGTACCCCCCACCGTAATCCAGTTAACAAAAGTGCCACTAGGGGGTGGCACGTAACAATATGTACGTTTGACGAGGCGAGGATTCGTATTTGTATGAGATCATTTAGCCTACTTTCCTTATAAAAAGGAGTAGATAGTCGGGTGATTCGATCAACCACGAGGTGATGTGAATGTTTCTTTCAGTTTCAGTCTGTTCCCAACTATTAATTTCTGAACTGCTGATACGTTCACAATGAATTTTGTGTGGTGGCAGTACTAGATATGTCTCAGTTAGAGGTTTTAGTAACTCGGCAGTTATCTTTGAAGAACTAAATTATATTACAACTTTTTAGTCGGTCAACACAATGTAATCCCAATTATAGCTCGGCAAGTTCAACTGAAGACCTCAATGAGGGCGCTGTCGGCGAATGCGAGCGAGGGAGGGAAAGCACGTAGTAGAGGAGAGAGTGACACCATTGGTAAATCATCCTCAAGTGCGGGCTACCAAGCATCAGTTGGTTTCTGTGCAAGTCACGCCTTTCCGCGGCAGCAAATAGCAGTAGATCCAGCAACAAGGTGACTAGAGGGACAAGTGCTTCAGATGAAGTTTTCGCGCGAAAAACAACTTTAAAAATTACATGTGTTTGGACTACTGAAGAGGGAGAAAACTAAGTGATGACATAGTTGTGTATCATCGAGATCAATTACTAGGGCGGGGAATTTTTAGAATGCACGCTAACTTGGCAACATGGTAGGACACCAGCGGAGATCGAATACTTGCCTAGCTCAGAAGTCCATGTACAGACAGTACATAGGAGATGGCACATAGCTATTATATTCAGTAATATACTATCAGTAAATACAGTATATATTGTCAATATTTATTACTAATACAGTTTTGTGTTCTTTTGCCATCTTGAACACATCGTATAGATATTAGTTTTAGAAAAACCGAACATGACAACACTATCCAATCTGTGTTGCAGATTGCTCGCACATTTACATGTGTGCTTGCTAGCAAACAATGATGTAACATAAGACTTTTCACTTGTCAGTGTTTCAAATTCCTTATCTCTTTAATGGCACATCCTATATATTTGTTCTACTTGTTGACGATAAGTATTCGCTTATTTAGACATTCTCAGTGTGCACTAGTAAATAGTATCGGAACATCAGAAACCCATTTGAGAAATTGTTTCAGGGACTTGATACTGAGAGTGGCTGTGTGTCAAAAGTATTGACATGACAAAGAGCGACGATCCTCCTGGTCCATTAGACTTGATTAAAGCGTCCTCTTATTCCAATTGACCTCCCCCTTCTTCATTTTACTGATACAACTTGAATTCGATTCCAGAAATAGGACTTAGAGCAGAGTATACACGGTCAATCTTACGTCAATTTACCGTCATGTCGTGAAAGGAAAACCTAATACCGTACACGGCGGGAAATACTCATTGTTTGTGAGGACGTACTGTTATGCAGTAGTAATAGTATTCAGGTATCGCTAGTGTAACAATAGATTCTGTGCTAACTGGCTTCAAATCCATGATGTGAAGTTGTTTACTGTTAATTCATTTACGGATTTACGACATCGTGGTCATTAGTTCCGAGTACTTAACTGTGTCTGATAACCTGTATTATTGCTGTGTTTGAATTGTGTGTTTATTTGCAATAGATGATTATGATAATTGTTGTTTTAAGGGGCCTAACATCTAGGCTATCGGCCCCAATATTTGCAATTGAGACTGGGAATATGAAGTAGGGTAGAAACCATCCAGGCATTTCCCTGAAGTAGAAGTGGAATACCACTTCTTAGAAGTCCAAGGTGGCAACCGAATTCACCTGGTCTCAAATCCGCCTCATGATGCTTAGTGTACCCTTTTAAAGCCCTCAGACCTTTAATTAAATTGTTTGGATGAGCTGTAAATCGAAACCAAACCTCAGAGGTGACAGCCAAGAACGGTGTAGGCTACACTTCATTATGCCGTGTTGTATGGTGTGGAGTCTTGGCAAATTCTTTGGATGCAGATCGTGTGAAGTGAACTTCAGTAGTGGGATGAGGGGGGAGCTGGACCACTTCTTATTGAGCCACCCTCGTATTTGCCCCGAACTTGATATCTCGCTAACCAAACATGGGATTAGAACATACAGGGTGTCCTAGCACTGCTAGTAATGCCCCCTACTTTCCTATAGGCTCTTTATTTGATTAAAAGACCAAAACTAAAAGGTCATTCGCGAGTAGTGGGGTAGTGTTGGTTTCCTGAAGTCGCGCTCGTGCTTGAATATGTATGCCTATGTTGGGAAAGGGTTAGGTGGTGGGGGAGGAGTAGGGTCGAGTGAGGGGTCGTTTAGATGGTATTTTTTCCGCTCTAGATGATGGTGAGGTTATTTTTTAAAAATGGATGGAATAGGGAAACGCCATTTGGGGTAAACATGTTGTTTTTTGACATTTTGGCGATGAATGTTTTTTTATACGCATGCGCACTTGAGGAGTTTTGTAAGAGGGGGGGGCTTTTTAAATGATAATTTATTAATGAGTGTTTTTAATATGTATTGAAATAAACCATAAAAACTAATAGGTCATCGGCTTTTGACTATCTCGCTAACCAATAATCGGATTTAAACCTATGAGGTGTCGTAGGACTCGTGGTGAACTCTCCTTTTCCATGGACGGGGTATATCCACACTAAAATATAAACGTGGTAAGGGGGTGGGGAGCTGCACTACTTAGGAAGTTGTGAGCCCCCGCGACCTTTGAATGGAAGATTCATGCTAGGAGGGCGTGCTTGGATTCGTTTTTTTCATTTCGTTATGCTCTTTACGGGAATGTCGGTGTCGAAAAGGTGAAGTTAGGGTTTTGGGTCAAAACGTGCGTTTTTCACATTTTTGCCGATTTTTGGAAAACGGGCCATGCTAGGAGGGCGTGCTTGGATTCGTGTTTTTCGTCTCGTTGTTCTCTTTACGGGAATGTAGGTGTCGAAAAGGTGAAGTTAGGGTTTTGGGTCAAAAAATGCGTTTTTCACATTTTTGCCGATTTTTGGAAAACGGGCCATGCTAGGAGGGCGTGCTTGGATTCGTTTATTTCGTCTCGTCGTGCTCTTTACGGGAATGTAGGTGTCGAAAAGGTGAAGTTAGGGTTTTGGGTCAAAAAATGCGTTTTTCACATTTTTGCCGATTTTTGGAAAACGGGCCATGCTAGGAGGGCGTGCTTGGATTCGTTTATTTCGTCTCGTTGTGCTCTTTACGGGCATGTAGGTGTCGAAAAGGTGAACTTAGGGTTTTGGGTCAAAACATGCGTTTTTCACATTTTTGCCGATTTTTGGAAAACGGGCCATGCTAGGAGGGCGTGCTTGGATTCGTATTTTTCGTCTCGTTGTGCTCTTTACGGGGATATAGATATGGAATAGGTTAAAAGCTGGAAACATGTTTTTTTTATATAATTAAATAGGGTTTTATTACAAAAAATTATGTTTATTGACCCATGAATTATACGTGGAAGGAAAACCTAACCACTTTACAAAATATTTTGCACCTTTGACTTTAATTACTCGTTCAATGAGATAATCGTTGGGATATAATGTTTTTTGCACTTCTTCATAATAGAATCGTCCCTGAATGGGTTGACCGCTCTGATCTTCTAAGAGATACGTCACTGGTTGACCTAGCTTGACTTGGCGAATTTTAAAAATTTCTGTCGACCATTGTGGAGTATACGATTTTGAAAACACACTTCCATGTTTACTAATGCGAACAATATCTCCAATTTTAAGGCGATGTCGCCTTGGATCTACCCTTTTTATAGGGTTAAACAGTCTATTGAGTCTGGGTAGGTTCTTGGTGACGAGGCGAGGTTTCATGCCGATGGTGGAATGAATGGTGTTGTTGTAGCGAGACACAAGTTGAGGTAACCAGTCTATCCATCGATAGGAACCATGTATTGTAAACTCTTTCCACATATAACTTTTTAATGTTCGATTGAAGCGTTCAACTACACTAGCTTTGAGATTGCTATAGGTGGCATAATGGTGAATATCCTTAGATTTGAGAAAACTGGAGAAATCCTTGTTGAAAAATTCTTTCCCCTGGTCGGTTTGTAACAAATGAGGTTGACGTTTTGATTATTCAATAATATGTTGAAAGGCCTTTGTGACTAAGATACCAGTTTTATTTTTTACTGGTTGAACAAAAGCCATTTTGGAATAGACATCAATGACAGTCAACATATAGCGTACACCGTCGTTAACGTTAGAATAAGGTATCATTTCAACCAGGTCTGCCTGCCAAAGTTCATCGATTCCTTTGGAAATGACACGACGACGTTCATAAATGCGTCGGGCTGGTTTATGCAATTCATGAGCAATGCCCACTTTGATGGGGGATGGCTTATAAGATAATTTTAGCATCTCGGAGTTGTTGTTCAATGAGGGCGATTTCCGCCTCATGTCCAGTGTGACCAGCTTGTTTTGATGCATGAAGCAAGTATAAGCGCTCTACTAACTGATTGGGATTATTCCAAAAGGTTATATCTAGGTAGGGTTTTAATTTCTTAAACCTTACACCAGAGGCAGAGTGATGTTTTTGCTTACCAAAGATGTTTGCAATGATGGTTTTATATTTTTGGGATATATTGGCATTGACCTGCTGAGAGGATTTATAGTTTCTTTTGTGAGCGTTGGTGTCTAATAAAATGGATTTATATTTAGCAAGGTCCTCGGACGTAAAATCTTGTGTCGAGGGGGTGCGAGAAAATAGCAGCTTTAACAGACCTGGTGTTAATTTATAGTTGATCTTTTTAATGACAGCTTTCGTACGAGCAAATTTAATGGATGAATCCCCAATTTTAAAACTATCATTCTCATAGCGAACACCATACGTGGTATCTGTCTTTCCAATAAATAGAAGGGTCAAATACGGTTCCAGGGTTGCCCCATAATGTTTGATTAAAATGTTTTTGAGTTGAGCTTTATTTTGAGGGGTTGCCAAGACTTGTGAAAACGGAGACGATGTGGAGGAAGACGGTGTTGCCGCTATGACGGAAGATTTTTGTTTTGTTTTTAGAAACTGTTGAAGGGGTGACGATTTCTTTTTTCTTTCAGGACTAAATACGCTTTCGCTGTCACTTTCACTTTGTTCATGCTCTTCTTCTTCTTTCTTTTCATGTTCTTGATGTTCTTGTTCACTAACATTAGAGGAGGAGGAAGAGGAGGATTTTACCTGTCGTGTGGATTCTGTTTGAGTAAATTTTGAACTTGTTATGGGTTTGGTTTGAGAGGTAGCAGCAGCAGCAGCAGTAGCAGCAGAAGCATTAGGTTTAAATCTCATGGGATCAACCGATGATGGAGCATGTTTTATCATGGGTAAAGGATTGACGTTTTTTAAACGTTGCAATTCACGAAATTTATGTCGAATCGTATTTCGTGCCTCAATAATACGCTGCATGATTTGAACATGTTTCTTGTACCCTATGGCGTTCGCCATGGTAAAGGTAAAGACACACTAACAGGAAATGTCCAACCCTGGGTCTTTTTAAACAGAAATAAAATGATCAAAACCCAAGCGATAACGTCCCTCACATCGTTCACTCTGTTTATTTATGACCAAACAGGCATGGGGATGATGGTTCCAACACGAAGCACACAATTGCGTGAAAGCTGTAAAGGACATATCTGGATTCACATGATCTTGAAAAATATGATAGAGATTTCTAGAGTCTTGGCGAAAGAGAACGATGAAATTGGCATTGTCACGAATCAACTGTTTGGGGATTTTGGAATAGGTCTGAGCCAGATAAAAACAATCCACTTGTTTATGGCGTCCCATACTAAAATACTCTTGAATAATGGCCTGTCGTTGAGTGGCAATATCATCAAAAATTATAATGGAATCTGGTTGAATGCGGTCTGGTTGAATGACATCTTGAGGTGAGGTGAATGTAAAATAGCCCATGGCTTCTTTATTTAACGAAGACATAATTTGTTCCAGATACACGTACAGAGGCTGGTACAAGGATTTGGCAAAAATATAAATATTTTGAAATCGTAGGCCATGAGGTGCGGTAATAATGTTCAGCAAAACATTGGTCTTTCCACAACCCGAAGGCCCTACCATAATACATCGAACGGTAGATGGGAATAGGGTGCCATGACGTTTAGGTTCGCACACGGACAGTGATAGCTCTGAAACCAAATCAGAGACGGGCAAAGCATGGGGTTGTTTCATTAATTCCATTGTGTCGATGACTGAGTTTTTTTCATGTGTGTATAAGGTTTATATATATATATAGGCAAACGGTGAGTAAGAAAGGTTAGTTAACGTCTATCACCATGGACGTGTTTGGGAGAGCTCGTGTAACCATGGCCACGGCCGCCCCTTTGTCAAAACAGTCACGAGAGGTGGCAACAAAAAGCTATGTCGATCGCAAAGTGCAAAGTGTCTATCACATGGCCCCGAGACTAACCGCTGAGGGCTATTCAGCCAATCATCATCGTATTATTGATGTGCAAGAGCCTCGAGACGAAAATGATGTCTGCACGAAACGTTATGTGACCTATCAAATGAAAAGGCTTTATAAATTTGTCCCATCTGTATTTTTAGTGTACCTGTCAAATCAAGAACTGGACAATGACGAAAACCATTCCCCACCACCACTACCACTGGTGAATGATGATCTTACCTATATGCTTGCTTCCGGTTTAAGTCGTTATCGACTGCATTATGATGGTGTCATTCATATTAAATATGTCATGCCTGATGAGAAACATTTAAAAATACAACTAAACGGTGATAGAGTGTTGGCCCACAACCATCAAAGAGTAAATGTGGGAGATGAATTATCCTTTCATCTTATGCTTACGTTTGAGGAAAAGGAAGCTGGGAAAACGGTGAATGATTTCCCGCTTTATATAGAATTGGAATATACTGCTATGAAATAAGGTACTCTACGTTAGTTGTTATCGAATGTTTGCTGTGAAAGGTTCACCAAGTAGCAGCATGGTGAAAAAAAGATATGCTATGAACATGAAAAAAACAAATCTCAAAAAGAGAAAAAAGCCAGGTCGGGAACCAAGTCGATCTGCCTCACACCCAGTGTTAAAACGTAAAAAAACAAAAAAAAATCTAAAAAGAGTGGCTATCGAAAAAGCTTTACAAGCGGTGCGATTGTCTACAGCTCCGAAATCGCAGCATCATGTATCGATAAAAAGAAAAGAAAGAAAGCAAAAACGTGGGCGAGTCATTTCTGTTGCTAAGCGTGGGGGTTTTTTGCCGGCTTTATTTGCAGGGTTGGCAGCTTTGGGGTCCCTTTTGGGTGGTGCCAGCGCTGTAGCGAAAACCATAAAAGCCGTCGAGCAAGGCAAGCAACAACTCAAAGAAAGCAAGCGACACAATAAAACGTTAGAAGCCATTGCGATGGGAGCTAGAAATGGCAATCCTTTAAAGCCAGTCTTTTATCCACAAGGTAGTGGCCTACCGTCTAAGAAAAAAAAAATGTCCATCATCGATAAGCGCTTAAGCCAACTACCTCGTCATGCCATGACCCATGAAGAAGTGGAAAGCTATGCCAAACAACTAAAGATTTCTCATTTTCGAGGTGTATTTATGCGAAATGAATTACCCAAAGCACCGTGGAAAGAAGAACGAGCCATGATGAATTTAGATGATGATGCAGGCCCAGGAACCCATTTTGTAGCCTATGTGAAACAAGGTTCCACAGTATGGTACTTTGACAGTTATGGAAATTTACCACCCCCGATCGAGTTGCTACGTTATTTGGGAAACCGGGTAAAGATATTCTATAATGTGAATCGTCAACAAACCTTTGGCAGTCAAGAGTGTGGCCGTTTGAGTTTACATTTTTTATATAAGAGGTCGCGTTAAGCCAACAGTTTCATCATTATGAATGTCAACGCCAAGACCTTTACCGTGCACAGTCGCGGGCCTGAAGTGTCCCTGGATTTTTTCCCTCCCATTGAATTGCATCCCGAACAATCCTATGTGCTAGGATTAATTTCTTTGGAAAGTTACAACAGAATTTACAATATTCAAGTGGATATTAATGACAAATTTTATTATGATGATTATATGTTGACACTACCCCCTGGAGGTTATACCATAGACGATGTGCATGAGGCCATTAGCGTGTCGATGATAAAACAATTTGGTGTCAAACCATTTGCGGATGGGACACACAAATTTGAACTTACAGCCAATACAATAACTCATCGCTGTCGTATTTTCTCTACGTTTAACATTGACTTTGAAACACGAGTTCATTCTATTGGTCCTTTATTAGGATTTAAACCAAGAGTGTTGGCAGCTCAGCAACCCCATGAATCAGATTATCCAGTGAAATTCATCGAGGACCATCACATTTCTGTAACTTGCAATATTATTAGAGACGTATTTACGAATCAAGAACAAAGCCATTCCCTGTATGATTTTATTGTCACCTCTCCTTGCGGCTATATTATTCGTGAAAACCCTTCAGTGGTTCTCTATCATCCTGTGTGTGTCAGTGATATTAGTAATATTACCTTACGCTTAGTGAATAGAAACCAACAACTGATTGCTTTGGACGCCAACACCCCTGTGACCTACAAGTTGGTTTTAAAGACGCTATGAAATTTATCTATAAAGCAACAACAACGTCTACGAGGTCGGTTAGTTGCCCGCCGTGTATGAAACGGTTGACACGAGTAAACCGACAACGCTTACAACGCCTTGGTTATACGCTACACCCCAATCATGAACAAAGAACTGTTGCAAGTGTTAAATCCCATACAAGTGGAAGATGGCGTCGTGCGCATTGATATGCATTCCTATCAACCTCAAGCAACAGGACTGAATAACAATGACGAGATTCAATTCATCATTAACAATCAAGATATTTTTACTCTACCTCATGAAAGTGTCCTTCAAATTGAGGGTAAATTGATGAAAGCAGATGGCAGTACGCCCACAACGTCTGCGTTGGCGAATCATGGTTTGGCTTTTCTGTTTTCTGAAGTACGTTATGTGATAAATGATATTGTCATAGATATGACTCGAAATGTGGGCATGACTAGTCTTATGAAATTATATCCATCCTATAGCGAGGAGGAAAGTAAAACGCTTTCTATGGCAGGATGGTGTCCCAACAGTAGCAATAACTGGCTAGTTCATACCGATGGCACTTTTACAGGCTTTCTACCCTTAAAATTACTCCTTGGCTTTGCCGAAGATCACAAGCGTATTATTTTAAATGCAAGACAAAGTTTGTATCTGGTGAGAGACCGCAGTGATTATAATGCACTGAAAGGAGCCTCTGACCAAGTGATAGACTCAAAAATTCAACTGCTTCGATTACTATGGAAAGTGCCCCATGTGACGCTATCGGATCGTAAAAAGCTAAGCATGTTAAATTTGGTGCAAAAAGATAAAGCCTTGCCTATCGCCTTTCGAAGTTGGTGTCTGCATGAATACCCCTTGCTACCTACCACTGACACTCATAGTTGGAGTGTCAAATCGGCTCGCTCTACCGAGAGACCCCTCTATGTTATTATTGGTTTTCAAACCAATAGAAAATACCAACAAAGCAAAGATGTCACCTTGTTTGATCACATTCACTTGAGAAATATACGACTATTTTTAAATAATGTTTGCTTTCCCTATGAGGGGTTGGAACTCAATTTTTCAAAAAATAAGTTCGGTCCCCTTTATGACATGTTCGCTAAATTTCAATCGTCTTATTATGAAAAACAGGATTGTCCTATGTTGTCGCCACAAGGGTTTAAAGCAAAAGCACCACTGATTGTTTTCGACTGTTCGTATCTAGAAGAATCTATGAAAATCACCACCATTGATTTAAGGATAGATTTTGAAACACAAGAAAATGTCCCAGACCATACCAATGCCTACTGTTTGATTATTCATGCTAGACAAGTGAAATATCATCCTTTGTCCAATTATGTCACCAGCATGTAAGCCATCTGTGGTCGAATGAAAACAAAAAAAGATCATCATTCATAGGATTGATGATAAGCGTCTGCATGCACAGTATCTGTAGCGCTCTGGCACTGTGCGCACATACGACAACAACAAACATCATGTGTCCCTCAATAAGCAACAACAACAACAACAACAACAACAACAACAACAACAACAACAACGTGACAGACAAACCATGGAATTTAAAATGTGAATTTAATCGTTTGAAAACTTTTGAAACATGGACAGTTCCCTTTATGGATTGTGGAGAATTGGCTGCGAGCGGATTTTATTACTTAAAACGTGGGGATGTGGTCAAGTGTATTTTTTGCAACATTGAAATTGGAAACTGGGAAATAGGGGATCGACCCTTTAGCGATCATCAGCGATGGAGTCCATCCTGCCCTTACCTCAATCGCTATGATGTGGGCAATATTCCATGGAGTTTGAATTATCCTGTTATTGTACCAGACACTGCAAAACTAGGAGATACCTGTGGACCGTATGCGCAAACTATTCATCTGAATGCTGTTCCAAATTAAGCCAACACACTTTTTTTGTAATAAAAATGTAAGTGTTTTTTTTTTGTTATGAATAAAACCTCAAAACAATATTTAGCTGTTGTTCAATTCATTTGTTCCTTTTTTTTCCCTAAAGTCCTTTGACTTTTGCCATGTTAAACCATGGCATGGGTTAGTTGTTGATTAGACGTCAATGAGGTAACAAGTAAAAATAAAACAAAGCATGATGCGTTCACTCATCGTGGATTGTCAGGGGTTTAAAATAGCAGACAACAAATTTATATTTAAGGAAGTCGCTTTTATCGATTGTAGTACGTTTTGGGTGTCTAACCCTATTCATTTGGTGTTTAAACCTCCCTATGCTTTCGAGTTGCTTAGTGAAAAAGATAAAAAACAGAGCCAATGGATTGAAAATCATTTGCAGTTAGCATGGAACCAGGGTGATATTTCTTACAAGTATCTTGACATTGTCATGAAAGCCCATTTGTCCTCGGCCAATGTCTTATTTGTTAAAGGGAGTGAAAAATGCCAGTGGCTTCAACCATTTCTACCCTCTCACTGCCAATGTATTGACCTTTTAGATCTGGGTTGTCCATCCCTGCAAACGCTCATGGACACTTGTCCTTGCGACAATATTCAGAATAAAGCCTTAGCGCATGCATGGCAATTGTTTCATTGGCTCACCACGAGTGCATGTTGGGAGTTGTTCAATAAAATTAAAACTGAAAGTGTATCGTCCAATGATAGCAGTGAGACGTGTACACGTGAGGTGAAAACATCAACGTTATAGACATGGACGCCACTACAATCGACAAGGCTATTGGAAAGTTCTTTGTGTGCAAGAAAAAACTGATTAGCTTTACACAACATGAATTATTAGCACTACCTAAATCATTTCTTTTTTATGTTGCTGCCAACGCTGTCAAAGAAATTTGGGAAAAGGCGCCTGCCGAGTGGACTAACGACTCTGTATTGAGTGAACTACAACCATGCAGTCATTTTTCCCATCACAAGCAATTAACCATGGCAAAAATACCTTCCATTCGACAGTGTGCCACATGCCAATTAATGAAATTATATCATGGTCATAAAACTCAGTGTAAAGACATTGTTTCATCATTCCATGGCTGTCATGCGGAAAACAACCACCACCTACCATGCTCGTCAGGAGCCACCGACAAACAACAACAACAACAACAGCAAGAACAAGAACAAGAACAAGAAGAAGAAGAACAACAACAACAAAAAAAGTGTTTTTCACCGATTGAAACCTCTATGTCCCAGGTGTACTGGCCGTGGAATTATTGATAACATTATTAAAAACTTACCATTCGAAGCTCACTTACCTGCTTACAGCTTTTGCGGCCCTGGTACTCGTCTTCAAGATCGTTTGAGGAGAGGGGATATGGGAATCAATGCTTTGGATCATGCATGCCTTAATCACGATAAAGCCTATGAAAACAGTGATCCCACACTAAGACGCATTGCCGACAAAGTCTTGTTAAGCATTGCCAAGCAACGATTAACAGCTTCAGATGCCAGTCTAGCAGAACGAATGGCAGCATTTATAGTGATTGGTGCTATGAAGAGCAAATTACTTTTATCTAGATATGGACTTTAACGTAATGAATTTATTTTAAAAAATGTATAGTATCACTGTTATCATGACAAAAAAAATAAATAAAAAGACAAGAGTCCATGTTGTGTTTTTTTCCATTATTATTATTCACTCATAGTTTCATTATTATAATTATAAATGACAAACAATAAAAAAGGGACAGCAGTGCATCGTTAAAAAATATTACTAATTGTAGTAAATCTATTTTTTCAATCACAAACAATAAAAAAGGACAAAAGTCCATTATTTTAACTAATAGTTTCATCATTATTATTATAAAAAATTATATATACATGATAATTGTACTAAACCTATTTTTTTTAAATCACAAACAATCAAAAAAAGGACAAAAGTCCATCATTATTCATCAGCTTCAAATGGCAGTCTAGCAGAACGAATGACAGCATGAAATCTTTTATCTACTCTAGAACCAGTTTTTTTTTGTTAAACGCTTATTATTGAATAAAATAACATGTTACTAGAATTTGATCATTATAAATTATAATCATTATAATAAAAATTGCTTAAAAATTGCTATAAATGCTATTTTAAATCACAAACAATAAAAAGGGACAAAAGTCCATCATTTTAACTAATAGTTTCATTATTATTATAAACGTTACGGCTAGCGTACAATGATTATTCGTTTTCAATTTTTACAAAACGAACCATGCATCGATTATTTTTTTCACCCTCATAAATTAAATAGACAGGGTGAATACTGGAATTGACATCTTCCATGACATTATCGGGTAGGTTATTAAATCGTGTGGGAAGAAATGTCTCAAAGTCTTGACAAATGCAAAGAGCTCGTTCACCAAATTTGGTTTTCAGTTTTTGAATTTTATGTATGCGAAAGGGTGTTTGCGTAGGCAATTCACTCATTTTCTTGCGTGCAAAGCCACAATCCTGACCAATGGCGTTCAAGGCGTCCATGGTTGTCTATAACCAAAGAAAAGAGTGTTACATTCTAACACTCTCGTTCTTATATTACAACAACAATAACTTTTGTACATTAAAGTGTGTGTTTTTTTTTAATCCTGAGTGTTTATGACCTGTAGTTGTAGATAGATAGTATTGGATAAAAATATAATAATAATGTTTGTATCATTTTTTCAGTCAAAACATACATTTGGAAATTATTTAATAGGAAATGTTTTATCAAAATTAAGTGTGAATCATTTTCAAGATTTCTCTCTTGGAGGTAAATGCATGTCTCTGTTGTAAATGGGAATTAGCCTATCATTCCCTTGTCAAATGACTTGTATTCGTTTGCTCTGTTGTTGTGCAAATTCACACAGCATTCTGTTAAATAAACAGTATCAACAGATACTAAGAGCAAACATGTGAATGCTTTTGGTAACCTATAAAAGGCAAAGTTAACACGCTATGCATTTAATAACCATGTCTACATCCAACAAAACAAAATTCAAAACTACAAATTTAAACCAGTGTGTATCTGTTTATCAACGTGAATACACGATAAACTAAAACAAACAAACAAACAAAATAGCCAAATGTATTCTAAACGTCAAGTATGCACCTGAGAGCCGAATGCAAACAAAAAAAAGCGATAATCATGACATCATGTGGTTAGTTTCTAACAAATCTCATTCTATGAGGCGAATATTGATTGATAGGTAAGCTAAGACAAAGTTGGCGAAATGCTTGTTGTCGATACAAAGTGATTGGTTCCTCAGCAGGAAATTTATAAAAAATGAAAACAAAACATTTGAGAGGTTATTGGAAAATAAACATTAAACAGGGGTTTTGTACATATTGTACACCAGAAATCTGGAAAGTGATCCTCGTCAGCTAATTTAACAATCACTTGATTCATGGTTAAACCGTACCATGCTTTATGAATCACTTGCGTGGATACATTATTTTCAAAGCCAAAATTTAGCATACAGGATTTACAAAAGTGATGCCCTGGGTCATGAAACAAATCATCATCATTATCATCACGATTCATGAAGCTGTCATAAAATGTGGTGTCAATGCGTACTTTCGTGTTTCTATATTCTAAAGGATAGGCCACACGTTGAGGATTATGAGACATCATCATGGCATATTCATTGAACGTGGTGTGTTTTGTGACGATAAAACGATCTTCACCGTGGATCATGATTGAATCTGAAAAGTAGACGTTGCCGTTTACTAAGTGAATAAATAAAAAAAATACAATGTACTATATACACTGTCTGTCCCCTAAGGCAAAAATAAAATAGAAAATAAGCAAAACACAAATAAATAAATAACCATCTGTCTGGTGACTTCTTTAGCTGTAGGCAGCAAACATAACATTCAACAGGTTAAAAAACAATTTCTGTTCAGATATTTCAAATATATCACCACTCATAACTCTAGCCATAAAGTGAGAGTTTTGTCCACGATTATTATTATTATTCTTTTGTTCTTGCATGAGACCTACTAAGCCACACCCTAGTGTGGCCTATTAAGCCGCATGCCTACTGAGGGTGAATGGTCACTTTGCCGAAACATGAGGCCTACTAAGCGACAACAATAGTGAGAGTGGCTACTTGTTTGTTTTTTTCCTAACCTAACCTAAAGAAGTCAACATGTTTTTAATCTAGCCTGTGCACAGTGAACCATGGAAACGTTGATGCATGGCTCTCTTTATGCGTTGACAGGCAAATAGCACAAGACATACAGTTTATGTACAACTATTTACAGGCATTCACACATCCATGCATACACCCATGCACACAGGTTAAAAAACAAAAATTATATGATACACTACAATTTTTTATTTTTATTCCGAGGCTCAAGATGGCATCTCGCATTTGATAGCAACCAAACCAAACACTTGCCGTGTTGCACAACAACAATAGCTACAACCACTACTGGTTGTAACCAAATGGGACGCTTGTCATCATATCCTGACACCACTGTCTCTTGTCGTCTAACAAAGCGAGTGTTTGTTTTCGCTGCTTCATTAAAAATAAATCATGATTTTTTGAGAGAATCCTAAACTGACTATGTGCCATGGCTGTGTGGGTCTGAAGGACATGTAAATAATCATCCACACAGAGACGTTTAACCACATGCTGGCTAATCCCTTTGGCTCGCATAGATTCGCATCGATCCACCTGTCGAAAACTATACATTTTCGGAGCGAGACCTACAAACTCAGTCATCATGGTGTCTGAACACTCATCTTTCATTAAACCAATTTCTTTTTTGTTCAGACGGGGGATATCGAACACGTTCTTGTCACTAAACGAGGACGTGTCAAACCATTTTGGGTTTTGTTTCATAACGACATACGGATCACAGTCACGGATATGGTAAATAAAACTATCCGTGTCTGTATATAACAAGGAAATGGTACCAAATCGCTGTATTGCAAAACCATAATGGAATTTATACATGTGCAATTTTGAAAAATCTAAAATGACTTGGCCTAAATAGATAGGCTTATTCATGACCACTTTAGTTTTAGCAAGTTCAATAGTCAGTAGATCATGATCAATAATGTTTAAAGATTTGAAATTTTGTTTTGCAATATATTTTTGAGCCCCCCATTGTCCATGCCATGTGTTGACCAATTTAATGTCCCTATACTGCCGTACATTTTCCAAACTCTTGCCATAGATGCAATTATTCATCAGTTTAAAAAAATTGATTTGAAATGGTTGAGTGGCACTTTGTCTGTGACTGGTATTTAAATCCATGTATGGTTTCAACCACGGTTTCTGACAAAAAGAAATACCTCTATGGATTTTTTTCAGGGTTAAGCCCTGAGCTAAACATTCTACCAGCATGTCAATATGCAACACATAGTGATTTTTATCATACAAGGTACCCATCAATTTCTTATGATTGCCCTTACTCTCGGGCGGCACCATTTTCTCTATGCAAAAGGGGAAATCACCATGACGCTGTCTGAGATGGGGGGGATAAGCTAAGTCGACATCAAGAACATACCCTACGTCCTGTTGCTTGCTAGCGCTATGCACATTAAAATCTTTAATTTCATCCTCAGACAGCCAGACAAAGTTTCTGTACGGCAGTGGTCGACTCATAGCGTGACCGTATAAATTGTTTACGTCGAAATACATTAGATAGGATTCTGGTTCTTCGGGACAATAATCAGGCATGTAATGATTATTTGCCTTGGCATGTCGCTGATTGAGCGATACGAATCCCCCACGAATCCCTTTTTCCATCATGAGTACCATATCGGGATCCGTCAGTAAATCAAGCTCAATGTGGGTAAATTTGAGGGCGGCGTCCCAACTTAACCCTGGACTGGTATAGTAGTGAGCGGGGTCAAGGCCATAAATCGTGTGACATAGCTGACGAAACGTTTCAAAAACGTCGGTCAACAACAACACGTCTAATTTTAAGTAGTGCATAGCATACTGGCCCATGGTTTCTATGCCAAACACTCGCCAAACATGCTGTGCGTGGGCATAGTCTTCTTCACTGATGGTGCTTTGAGTCAATTGAGAAAATAATTTTTCTCTTGGCGGCAAAGTCGTTTCTTCAAGCACCTCGTAACTTTCCACATAATCGTATGGAAAATGGCCTTTACGAACACACAATTTAAATTGATTTGTATCCGTAAAGTGGGAATGGGTATGTTTCAACTCATCTTCGCTTAAGCCTTTCACAAGACTATCCAGCGAACTAGACATAAACTTGAATGAGTCGAGAAAGCGAATGCTCATGCTTCCTTTTCTCCATGAAAGTGAGGTAAAGCTCTCATGGTTCTTAGCCAAAATGCTGAATTTGCTCTTATCTACATGAGCAAATTGTTTTACAATGAAGTGAAGGTCATACCGGGAGAAATTGTGTAAGAAGACAGGGAGGAAGCGAGGTGTAGAGTACTTCAAATTGCATTCGTTATGGGCAGCACCTCTAAAATGCCCTGTCCTGTGGCAGTGGTCTCTTACTTTTTTTTCTCCGCCTAAGATTGGCTTTTCACATATGTGGCAGGTGGTGGCTTGATCATATTCTCTTTGCTGTACGTCATTCATCTGAATTGGTACAGGGTTGTTCAAAATAGTTTCTACTTTGCCTGCTAAAGCCGCCATTTGATCAACAAACCACCGCGCACAATCCTGACCTTTATGACTTACATACTCACATTGTGAATTATCATAGTGACAGACAACATAATAGGCTACAGCAAAAGGCTCATGTTTCTGCACTGGATAGGTTGAGCTTGTATGGGGGCTTGGTTCACATCCCTGAATGGGAACAGTAAGGGCCTCAAAATCAGCGTAAACAGTAAATGGTACCATCTCTTGTTTATTAGTGGCCTTAAATTTTAAGACTGCGTCATTCCCTTCGGGCAAGACTAGCTTTACTGCCGTCTGCCCTTCACAGTCTTCTGTATGTCGTTTCAAAAGTTCATCAGTTCCAAAATATTGAAGGCAGCGCTCACAAATGTGTTTTGCACACCTATGGTTAGACACTTGGCTGCTCACCAATTTACTTAAATTCTTTATCCAACAATAATGGCTTTTATCCCCATCAGACAGGAAAAGCAGGTGAATGTGATGTTGCTTTACCTGTTTGGTGGCATACAAGGGGCCCACAATATTGGATCCTTCGATGCCATACACCATGAAGGAGAAATTTGGATTATCTTTCTCAAATAAATGAATTTTATCTAGAGGCATGGGAAATGAAACACGCTCGAGATTGAGAGTTTGTTTCATGCGGTTAAACACATCTTTGTACTGCCCTGGTCTATCAACATGACTGTCACAGGGTTGCAGACAGCTCACTATACTCCACAAAAAGCAGTAATCGTCTTTGTTGCGTATGTTGATCACTGCCTTTCTGGAAGCGATAAAGCTCGGTGTGGCAATATAGCTACTTCCTGCATTCAATGGATTGTATTTACAAATATTGATTTGCAAATAGGCAATGCTATTGAGGGCCAAGCCACTGGGACCCTCTTGCAACTTATCAAATTTAGTGATAAGCGCTTGAATAGCTTTCTCCTGATACCACGTTTCCAAATTATCGGCTATCAGTACTTTCTCCATTTTTGTACAAAGGTTGAAGGTGTGTTTCTCTTCAACATTATTTTTTATCAATGTAAATTCACATAGTAGTTCAAAGTTTATTTTTAAAGCCTGATGCAATCTTAAGCCTTGTTCACATTCACTCAAAAAAATGGGAAAACATAATTCCACAAAATCTTTAGGCGACAGACAGTGAATCGCATTGTAAATTCGGCCTGAGCATACTCGCGTTTTGAAACATTTGGCCAAAGGCTGCCACACTAACACTTCACTCTCTGATATAGACATGATTATAAAATGGACTAATAAACGTGCAACCCTTACCTTAAAATAGGTTAATCCAAAATCTGCAATTCCAAACGACCACGCTTATCGATTTTTACTGACTGGCACACACAATCTCGTTCACAGGTAGACAATGGTTGTAGTAATTTGGGCCCCCAGCAGGAAATGATCACCAACAAAGTTGATATAGTTTTAATATCAACGACAAGGTTTATCTTGTTTTTTGTTTCCAATGATTTATCTGAAAAACAAACCAATACAATCCGTTATTAGTCATGGTTATATACATTAAACATATGCATTCATTCATTCATTCATTCATCCATTCATTCATTCATTCATTCATTCATTTATTCATTCATTCATTCATTCATTCATAAGACTTACTAAAAACAAAAGGTTTCAAGTGTGCACACATAAATAAGACACTCACTCGAAAATAACAAAGTCATTTACAAAGACTCACCTCTTTTTTTTAATATCGAAAGCGTCAAGGTAGTTAAAACCTATTCACTCCATATATATCTTCATTCTGAAACAATAATAAATACACGCCATAAGTATATAAATTTCCGTGAAATAAATGACATACATTTAACAACAACAACAACAATAAAAGTAATGGAACAACATGTACTCACCATATAATGAATTATAATACTTTCAGCAAATGTGCTCTTTGCCGCCACTGTCACTGTCACTGTCACTGTCTCTCTCTGTCTGCTTTCCCAGACTTAATGATGTTGTTTTTAAAAATCTGCAACAAACGAAATCCCCCAAAAATACCATCAGTCACTAACTTACTTTTCATGCATACACAAAATAACAATAAAACCAATCATGCCATAATTAACAATAATGAATCTACCTTAGCACAAGTATGGCCGCGGTTCACGTAATATTTTACAAAGAGCATAAGGCACTTGCATCCGTCACCTTCAAAGATGAACACGAGAATGATGAGTCTCTCTTACCCTCAGAACATATATGTCTCCTCAACAAGATGCAAAGTTAACACTTTACTTTTTTTTTGTTCCTATGAGTAGGATGTCATGGAGCGCACAAGTCAGACCGATTCTCACAAGCTTTCGCAATCTCTGCATGAGTATGCGTGGGAATGCAATGATCAGCTTTTCGACAGAGCTGTTTGTCCTTCATCGAGATATCGGGTAACACGTCTGGGTCAGATAACAGCCACCTGCATGTGAACAACAGGCTGTTATCTCTCTCTGCTGCGAGGCACGTACGATGATAAGACCTGTGTCTGTCTGGATCGCCGTGGGTCAGCCTCAATGCTTTCAATTCTCATTGCATTAAGCAAGTTCTCTCTCTGCGTGTGAGCCCTGACCAGTCAAGACAAATAATAATAATAATAATAATAATAATGCATAAGTGTTTTATTAACATCAAAGCGCATAACCTAACGTGACTTCAAATCTGGTTTCTTACTTTTTCCCCGTTTTCCTCAACGATCTCGAAAAAAAATATGACGGAAACCATGATTTCAGGTTTTCCATACCTACATTCCCGTAAACTGAACAACGACACAAATACATCGACATGCCCATCATAAAAATCGCCTCATTCGTTTTCCAAATAACGCGAAAATGAACAAAAAAAAACACCTTTTCCATAAGAAAACCATGTTTCCAGCTTTTTACCTTTTTCATGTCTATATCCACGTAAAGAGAATAAAGAGACGAAATAAATACTATCACACACGTCATTCTCACGTTTTCGGTTTTCCAAAAATCGACAAAAATGTGAAAAACGCATGTTTTGACCCAAAACCCTAAGTTCACCTTTTCGACACCGACATTCCCGTAAAGAGCACAACGAGACGAAAAAAACGAATCCAAGCACGCCCTCCTAGCATGGCCCATTTTCCAAAAATCAGCAAAAATGTGAAAAACGCATTTTTTGACCCAAAACCCTAACTTCACCTTTTCGACACCTACATTCCCGTAAAGAGCACAACGAAACGAAATAAACGAATCCAAGCACGCCCTCCTAGCATGGTCCGTTTTCCAAAAATCGGCAAAAATGTGAAAAACGCATTTTTTGACCCAAAACCCTAACTTCACCTTTTCGACACCTACATTCCCGTAAAGAGCACGACGAGACGAAATAAACGAATCCAAGCACGCCCTCCTAGCATGGCCCGTTTTCCAAAAATCGGCAAAAATGTGAAAAACGCATTTTTTGACCCAAAACCCTAACTTCACCTTTTCGACACCTACATTCCCGTAAAGAGCACGACGAGACGAAATAAACGAATCCAAGCACGCCCTCCTAGCATGGCCCGTTTTCCAAAAATCGGCAAAAATGTGAAAAACGCATTTTTTGACCCAAAACCCTAACTTCACCTTTTCGACACCTACATTCCCGTAAAGAGCACAACGAGACGAAAAAAACGAATCCAAGCACGCCCTCCTAGCATGGCCCGTTTTCCAAAAATCGGCAAAAATGTGAAAAACGCATTTTTTGACCCAAAACCCTAACTTCACCTTTTCGACACCTACATTCCCGTAAAGAGCACAACGAGACGAAAAAAACGAATCCAAGCACGCCCTCCTAGCATGGCCCGTTTTCCAAAAATCGGCAAAAATGTGAAAAACGCATGTTTTGACCCAAAACCCTAACTTCACCTTTTCGACACCGACATTCCCGTAAAGAGCATAACGAAATGAAAAAAACGAATCCAAGCACGCCCTCCTAGCATGAATCTTCCATTCCAAGGTCGCGGGGGCTCACAACTTCCTAAGTAGTGCAGCTCCCCACCCCCTTACCACGTTTATATTTTAGTGTGGATATACCCCGTCCATGGAAAAGGAGAGTTCACCACGAGTCCTACGACACCTCATAGGTTTAAATCCGATTATTGGTTAGCGAGATAGTCAAAAGCCGATGACCTATTAGTTTTTATGGTTTATTTCAATACATATTAAAAACACTCATTAATAAATCATCATTTAAAAAGCCCGCCCTCTTACAAAACTCCTCAAGTGCGCATGCGTATAAAAAAACATTCATCGCCAAAATGTCAAAAAACAACATGTTTACCCCAAATGGCGTTTCCCAATTCCATCCATTTTTAAAAAATAACCTCACCATCATCTAGAGCGGAAAAAATACCATCTAAACGACCCCTCACTCGACCCTACTCCTCCCCCACCACCTAACCCTTTCCCAACATAGGCATACATATTCAAGCACGAGCGCGACTTCAGGAAACCAACACTACCCCACTACTCGCGAATGACCTTTTAGTTTTGGTCTTTTAATCAAATAAAGAGCCTATAGGAAAGTAGGGGGCATTACTAGCAGTGCTAGGACACCCTGTATGTTCTAATCCCATGTTTGGTTAGCGAGATATCAAGTTCGGGGCAAATACGAGGGTGGCTCAATAAGAAGTGGTCCAGCTCCCCCCTCATCCCACTACTAACTTCAATCAATTAAATGACATGTGTAGGAGAAGAAATTGTACGTTCTCATTGTGGTCTTCAAACAACATTAAAGTAGCAAGTAGCCGTCAAGTCAAGTGCTATTCATTACTTAGGTAAGGGATATAATTACTATTATTATTATTATTATGATTATTATTATTATTATTATTATTATCAACCGGATTCTGGAGAGGATGAGGTTGCAATGGTTGGGATATGTCATTCCAGCTGAGGATTCCATATTCAATCGTGTTTTCAGCTCGAAACCAACTGGCAGACGCCCGAGAGGCCGCCCTAGAACAAGATGGAAGGTTCGAGCGATAATGTCAGTGGTAAAGGTGGCACCAACAGCAACTATGAAGGATGCAAGGGACAGAGAAAGGTGGAAGACCATCTGCGACCGATACTTATGAAAAGTCTCAGTCCCTCCAGTTGGTAATGCCTGTGTTGTCTATATATATATATAAAAGAAAGTCGTGTTAGTTACACTATTTATAACTCAAGAACGGCTGAACCGATTTGGCTGCAAATTGGTTTGGAGGTAGCTTAGGACCATGAGACGGACATAGGATACTTTTTTTTATCCCGTGACGTGGCTTAAAACGACAACGAGAATACAAGTCACTATAAAACGTAACGCAAATGACAGCTAAGGCAAGTCGTTTCCAAGCAACAGTAGCTCTTGACGAGACACGGCCGAGGGTTGCGAGTAGCACTCTCCACTACCGGTATAGAAAATGAGGCTCTTAACATGAAATCCCGTTAGTTACTGAACGTAATTTGTATAGGGGTAGTAAATCCAATTTACAATAGATGCGCGAGTAGCTTCAACAAAATGGCGTGCGTTTGTTTCAAGAAAGTCCCACATGCGTTCATATACCATTCATCCCATTGTGATGAAACTTGGGTGAGATGTTCTGTACACTTCAGGTAAGGTTTCTTGCTGAATTAATCCACTTAACAATTGGTATCGCACGAGTAGATTCAACAAATGAGCGACGACGGGCGAAGCGTTTCAACAAAGTCCTGTATGCGTTCACATACCATTCGTCCGATAGCGATAAAACTTGGGTGAGAGGTTGTGTATACTACAGGCAAGGTTTCTGGCTTAGTAAATCCATGTTATAATAGGTAGCAAACGAGTAGATTCAACAAATGAGCGACGACGCGCGTAGCGTTTCAACAAAGTCCCCTATGCGTTCATATAGCCTACTATTCGTCTGATAGCGATGAAACTTGGGTGAGATGTTGTGTAAAAGTAGTCCTACCCGAACCACATGTTGAACCCGTCCACCCTGCTAATCAGAAAGTTCCTGAGTTGCGTCGTAGTTCTAGAGTTGGAAAGAAACCTGATAGACTTAATCTCAAATTGGCACTAGCTTAGGCGGGGGAGTTGTTGCATCTGATTATGTTCACTTGTTTTTTTATGTTATATTATTCCTTGGTGTTGCGACGACCATTGTACTGCGAATGCTAGTAATGAATAAATGTGTTGTGTTCGAGTAAAAATGGTTCTATGTATTATTGGTTAATACATGTGTGATGCATTCTTAACAGTTGATCTACATGTTTCCTGTGAGTGATACGTTTAGCGTCTCTCACAACATACATAACGTTTCCTTTCCATTCATTTATTATACCTTTCTCCCAGGAATCAGTTTTATTACCAATTCTCATACGTACCAGGTCTCCTATCTGGAATGAGCGTGTTTTGTCCATCAATAGCTTAGGTCTACTTTTAGGTTGGACATCAAAGAACTTAACCAAACTTAATCTAGTCCTCAGACCTCTACCAAACATAAGCATAGCTGGGCTTTGACATGTGGAAGCATGTTCAGAATTACGATAAGCAAGCAACCAAGTATACAGCTTATCTATGGGGGTTGTTTAATCGAATTTGCTGGGTTTTAATGCTTGCTTGAAACTTTGGACAACTCTCACTGCCTGCCCATTAGAGTTTGGGTGGTAAGGAGCAATTGTCAAATGCCTAATACCATTTTTGGCACTAAAAGATTTAAAATCATCACTGATTAACTGGGGTCCATTATCAGACTCAATAACTCTAGGCAACCCAAATTGAGCAAACAAAGGAATCAAAGCATCAACCAAGGCTGATGTTGTAGTAGATGACATTTTGATAACTTCTGGCCATTTACTATAGGCATCGACTACAATCAAGTGCATGGCTTTGGAATATTCTGCAAAGTTGATATGGAGTCTTTCCCAAGCCTCCCTGGGCCATTCCCATGGGCGGTAGGGAGCTTTAGCTGGTGAGTTACTAACCCTGGAACATCCATTACAATCATCAATAATTAAGCCTATTTCTTTATCTAATCCAGGCCACCATACGAAGCTACGGGCAAGAGCCTTCATTTTAGTAATCCCTAAATGACCTGAGTGGAGTTCTTTCAAAATCGGGGGTCTTAAACTAGCTGGAATGACTGCTCTCCCCTCTTTTACAATGCAATTATGGTCAATAGAGTATTCATTTTTATGCTGGGAATACTCTTTCAGGAAATTTGGTAATACAGCAGGCCATTGATCATTTTTGACACAATTCAGGACAACATATAGTATTTTGTCATTGACCGTTTCATTAGCAATTTCTTTTGCTGTAACAGGGGCACTATCTAGCATGAGAAAATTTATTTGTAAAACAGTTTCATTAGGTTTAGTCTGTGCAGGCAATGGCAATCTAGATAGGCAATCAGCATTACAGTTCTCATCCGTTTTGCGATAGATAATGTCATAGTCATATTGAGACAAGAGTTCAGCCCACCTTTGGCACCTTTTATCACATATTGAGGATAGTGTAGTTTGAGGACTAAAATTATAAATAAGTGGTTTGTGGTCTGTCACCAACGTAAAATACGCCCTCTTAGATACAAGTCACATTTCTTCACGCCCCAAATAGCCCTGGCTTCCTTATCCAAAATACAATAGTTTTTTTCTGCTTTACTCCATGTAGAACTAGCAGACAATAAGGGTCTTTCTGTCCCATCTGAGAATATGTGAGATAGACAAGCTCCCATACCTGTTTCAGATGCATCACAAGCTAAAACTAAAGGCATTGCTGGATTATAATGATACAAAACCTTATCAGACAATAACATAGATTTAGCCTGTTCAAAAGCCTTATCACAATTGGCATTCCATTTAAACTTTGGTTGATTTGCACACTGGTACAGGGGACCTAGAACGCTAGACAGGTTTGGTAAAAATTTACCATAATAATTCATCAACCCACAAAATGACAAAATCTGGGTCTGAGTGACAGGTTTAGGTGCTTTTTGAACAGCCTCTACTTTCTCGTTAGTAGTGTCCAATCCATTCCTATTGATAATGTGCCCACAGTACTCAACCTCATCTTTAAAAAACCTACTCTTCCCTATATTGACAGTCAGTCCTGCTGTTTTATATCTTTCAGTCAATACTATTAAATGGAACCAGTGTTCTGCAGGGGATGACCCAGTGATGATAGTATCATCAAGATAACATAAGTTTTTCGTAAGACCTGAATGAATATTGTCCATCTTGGCCTGCCAAATAGCCAGAGCTGAAGCAATACCAAAAGCAAGCCTCGTAAACTAGAACAGCCCCCAAGGGGTAACAATCGTCTGCAAGTTTTGAGATTGCTCATCCATTTCTAGTTGTAAGTAGGCACAATTTAGATCGAGTTTGGTAAATTTCTCGCCCCCCCCCCTACTTTGCAAAAATTTCATCAATCTTTGGTAAGGGGTAGGGGAAGGTGGGCCACAGTGAGACAGAAAAAATATATTTTAGTATACTGCCTTATTTTTTGATATATGAGAATGTCTTTTATATACTGAAATATAAGTTGATTGTTGCTCATCAATTTCATACCCTTAGAATTTCCAAAACATCCACACGTTTCTGTAAAAATAATAAATTGTGAACATGTTGCAGCCGTCTCACTGTAGCTCACCCGTGGGCCACACTGAGACAGATGATGGTCCACACTGAGACACAATGAAAAGAATTTATTTTGACTGGTTAAATACATAGATAAACACTAAAACAAATAATTAATGCCAGAAAACACTACAGCACATTCAGATTCCCAAAATTTACAGAAAATTTGAGATATGACTTTTGTCTATTTGTTTTGCCAAATGCATAGGAAACCGGCGACAGTGATCTGTTGCCTTTCGCGGGGACTGAAGCAATATCTGCACCCTATGGGTAAAAAAAGAACTGCCTATCATTTTTGCTCTTTTTCTAAAGAATTTTACTTAATAATTTTCATCATCTAAATCTCATTTCACTTCCCCAATGCAAAATCTTGAGTGTTTCCCTGAAAACTCAACAAGAACGAAGTCACCTTCCTTAGGTTTGCGAGCAAGTTGATGAAATGTTAGGAGCTCGATTTCTTCATTATCTGATGAGCTGTCTGAATTAGAAGAATCATCAGCATCATCATCCATGGAAATGTCTGTAACTAGGGCTGCCTTTGGCTGAACAAATTCTTCTTGCAGTTTTTTAGATTTTTTAATTTCTATTTGTGGACTTAAAATCAAGTTTTTATTTCTTTCTGGGGTGTGAGTTGGAATGAAAGATCTCCCCTTTTCTCTCCTAAAAGTTGACTCTGCCCTCTCCTCAGCTTTGGGGTAACTCCGTATATCTTTTTCACTGTCACACTGTAGCCCACCCTACTGTGTCTCACTGTGGCCCACTTGCGACATGTAAACACAATTATGTCTACTATCTCACCTACAATACTGAACAAGCTGACAATTCCAATAATTATTTAGTAATATGTATGTATTTCAACCATATTATATTCATTAATGTACAATGATACACATAACTATAAAAAAGGAAGACAATTTTACTTTTCTTACCTCAAAAACGAAGATGTTGTTTATCTCCTACATAACATGCTTCTTTCAAAGAGTAAACAGGATCAAAATGTCTGCTACCAGGAGAGCCAACCTCTAAGAAATATTAAAAAATGTCCCTCTTACAAAAAAATAAATTAAAAAAAAGGATTTAATGAGCTAGTCTCACTGTGGCCCACCTTCCCATATTGGGTCACTACAAGGTTAGGGTTGACGGTTACCTTAAAATCCCCACATATTCTCACCTTCGGTGCCACCCTCTTAGCTTGATCTATGATAGGGACAATGGGTGTAGCCCACCTTGTTCGAGCCAACTCTTCATCTGTTAACTTGACAAGTGTTCCTTCATCCACCATATCCTCTATTTTCCTTTCTTCCAGAGGTTGGTGAGCTAGTGGGATAGATCTAGCTTGAAGAACTACGGGTTGAGCCCCCTCTTTAAGTACTAGGGTCCCCTTGGCCCCTTTAAGGTCCCTGGTTGTTTAGTGAAAACCTCAGGGTAAGCCTTTACTAATTTCTCCACTGAGTTGATTTCAGGTTGTAAGACTTCCAGTTGTTTCACCTGATGCACTTTTACCACATTTTCCCAGTTTAATGGAAGGAATCGAAGCCAATTCCTACCAAGCACAGTGGAGCTAGCTGAGGATTTCATGACATACAAAGGCAATAAATGCTTTACATTTTCAACCTCAGCTACAACATTCACTAAATACACAGAACCCTTTACAGGTGTGTTGTCATATTGAATAATATTTGTTTTCACTTTACGCAGTTTGTCTTTAGGGAAATGTTTACACCATTCTTCATTTGTCATACAAGTAGCATGTGCACCTGTATCTACCTCGAAAGGAACCCTTTTTCCATCCACTATTACCATAACAAACCAGGCGTCATTGCCAACACTTTGAATAACACCAATTTGTGCACTGGAAACTCCCATATGGCAGTAGAACACTCAGACACATTACCACTTCCTACACATACTTTAGGATCACTTGAAACACTGACACACTCTTTATACGCACTATGTCGAAGACACAATTTTCTGATCATAATGTTTTTTAATGACACCTCATCTTCCTCACTGTTTTCATCAGTCGACTGCTCTGCTTCATCTTCGGACTCATCTAGCACTAGCTTGTAAACCCTCTGCCCTTTTGTCTTGGAGTTGAAGCGCCCTGAATGTATTTTCTTACTTGGCTGGTTGGACTTCTTACTCGAATATGGATCTTTTGAAGAGCTACCTCCTCGATGGCACTTAATGGGAACATGTCCTTGGACTCCACAGGTTCTACAGATGTCATCTCGCAGATGGCGCTGTGGTTTTAAGTGTCCTGCCTTCCCACAGCAATAGCAACGCCTGTCCCCAGGTTGGAGATTTACTTGATGCACTCGACTTGTTGAGGCATCTCTTCGGTCACCTCCCACCATAGCTGCATCCACAGCAGCAGTCTCCATAGTCAGTGCTATATCCAGGCATTTTGAGAAAGTCAACTTCTTCTCAACAAACAACCTATTCCGTATAGCTTCATTGTTCAAACCACATACTAATCTGTCTCTTAGAGCTTCATCGAGGTTGTCTTTAAACTCACAATACTGAGCTAAGGATTTCAGCTTAGAAATATATTGAGGAATTGTCTCATTAGGCGACTGGTTTCTGGTATAAAACTTGTACCGCTCTCGGATCACAGATGGCGTTGGCTCTAAATGTGTTTTTACTAATTGCACTAGGAAATCAAAATTATGAGTTTCAGGTCTTACGGGATACGCCAAACCCGTAATGAGAGCAGCATACTCAAATCCAACGAGACTCATCAGGTAGTTTGTGTGAAGTGATTCGGGAATGTTGTGTACTACAATAGTACATTATGCAACGAGCCTATAATGGCTATAATTAAGACATGAGTATGTTTATAAAACGAGCTTGAGCGAGTTTTATAATTTCCATACGAGTGTCTCAATTACCATTATAGGCGAGTTGCATACGACTGTTTTTGTTCGACGATAATTATAACTTTATTATATGTTTTAACACAAATATTCATAAATATTTGTTCAGTAACTAGAATTTTGTGATCGGGTGGTGCGCTAGGTAGCATATCTCCGTGTTCCAAGCTCTTTGGCCGACTGACGCATGCGCTCTGTGGGCTTCAATGCCATTTGTGCAGATCACGAACCAGTATTCAGTAAAACTGTCACCGTAGTCGTTTGAAATCAACGCGCTGTGTAGAAATTGGATTTGGGTATATTAAGGTACAGTGCTATTTCTTGTCTCATATTCGCCAGTTTATTTACGCGAACATATGGACGGTGCACTTTCGGTAATTTATATAGACATGTTGGATTTTGAGCGCATGCGTGAAGGAATCCTTATCTAATTGGTCGAACAAATGTTTCTTGAGCAGCGATTGGTGGGAGAAACTGTTTCATAATGAAAAACAAGATGTTCAGTAAAGAACATATAGCCTACTTTCTCCTAAATGTATGGGTATTGTTATAACTATTTGTCCTTTTCAAGGAGTATAATTGAATGTTGGTTGTAGTAGCTTGTTGAAATACAACGTGCTATAGGGATATTAAACATGAATATGAGGTGCCCTTTGCTAGTGCTACCTCTGCAAAAACATTCATTCAATTCGGTTTCACCGTGTTTGAATTGATCTGGGGAATGGATTTGCACACATACATGGCCGCTATTTGCAAACTATTGGGCTGATGACCTTGTAGTCAGTCATAAGATGCTTTCCACAAAAAGGCATGTTGTTGCAAAATACGGTAGAGATCAAATTATTAGGATGGTCGAAATTTGATTTAAGCTTATAACATTTGGGTGGCCGTCATTCCGTTTCCGTGAAGATGGCGGCGATATAAAACATGACACTGAGGTGCCTTTTGCTAGTGCTACCTCTGTACCAAATTTCGTTCAATTCGGTTTCACCGTGTTTGAATTGATAGGGGGAATCGATTTGCACACATACTTGGCCACCATCTGCAAACTATTGGGCTGACGATCTAGCAGTTTGGTCAGAATATGCTTCCCACATAAAGATTTGTTGTTGCAAAATTTGGTAGAGACTAGATTATTAGGTTGGTCGTAATTACATTTTAGCCTTTAACATTTGGGTGGCCGCGATTACGTTTCCGTCAAGATGGTGGTGATATAAAACATGACACTGAGGTGGCCTTTTATAGTGCTACCTCTGTACCAAATTTCGTTCCATTCGGTTTCACCGTGTTCGAATTAATAGGGGGAATCGATTTTCACACAAATATGGCCGCCATCCGCAAAATATTAGGCTAATGACCTATTAGTTTGGTCAAAGGATGCTCCCTCCATAATGATATGTTGATGCAAAATTTGGTAGAGATCGGATCATTAGGTTAGTCGTAATTTGATTTAAGCTTTGAACATTTGTGTGGCCGCCATTACGTTTCCGTCAAGATGGCGGCGATATAAAACAAGACACTGGGGTGCCCTTTGCTAGTACTACCTCTGTACCAAATTTCGTTCCATTCGGTTTCACCGTGTTCGAATTAATAGGGGCAATCGATTTTCACACAAAGATGGCCGCCATCCGCAAACTATTAGGCTGATGCCCTATTAGTTTGGTCAAAGGATGCTGCCCCCATAATGGTATGTTGTTGCAAAATTTGGTAGAGATCGGACGATTAGGTTAGTCGTAATTTGATTTAAGCTTTGAGCATTTGTGTGGCCGCCATTACGTTTCCGTCAAGATGGCGGCGATATAAAACATGACACTGAGGTGTCCTTTGCTAGTGCTACCTTTGTACCAAATTTCGTTCCATTTGCGCTCACTGTGTTCGAATTGATAGGTGGGGACACACATTCAGAGTACACACACTCACACACACACGCACACACACACACACACAGACTCACACACACACATACACACACACAGACAGACACACTTTTTTTCGCCCTGTAGTGATCTCATAAGTCTACTTTCATTTTTTGCAAAAATCGAAAGTAGGCTAATAGTGTTATAACGACCATCATTATGATACAGTTTTCAGACACATAATAGTCAGGGTCGAACATAAACTTTTTTTCATTAAGGATATATATACATCCCATTTTACTTGTTGGGTGAATTCTGGCATTGAAATTGCTCATGGGTTATTTACCGACACTCGAATGTTTTTATTTAAGTTGCCCTTTTCTTCATCTCCGCTACTTTCACCGCTAGTGAGAGTTTCTTGGACGGACGCCATGTTGAACATTTGGCGCTGATCTCAACAATTGGAAAATTCTCAACTCACACACACAGGCTGGTAAGAATATCAATACACACTACGAGTTTATCCTCGTCGCCACTGTTAAGAATGCATCACACATGTATTAACCAATAATACATAGAATCATTTTTACTCGAACACAACACATTTATTCATTATTAGCATTCACAGTACAATGGTCGTCGCAACACCAAGGAATAATATAACATAAAAAACAAGTGAACATAATCATATGCAACAGTGTACACTTCAGGGAAGATTTCTGGCTTAGTAAATCCACTTAACAATAGGTAGCGCACGAGTAGATTCAACGAATGAGCGACGACGGGCGAAGCGTTTCAACAATGTCCTGTATGCGTTCACATACCATTCGTCCGATGCCGATGAAACTTGGGTGAGAGGTTGTGTACACTACAGGCAAGGTTTCTCGCTTAGTAAATCCATATTATAATAGGTAGCGGACAAGTAGATTCAACAAATGGGCGACGACGCGCGTAGCGTTTAACAAAGTCCCGTATGCGTTCATATACTATTCGTCTGATAGTGAGATGTTGTGCACACTTCAGGGAATGTTTCTGGCTTAGTAAATCCACTTAACAGTAGGTAGCGCACGAGTAGATTCAACAAATGACCGACGACGGGCGAAGCGTTTCAACAAAGTCCTGTATGGGTTCACATACCATTCGTCCGATGCCGATGAAACTTGGGTGAGAGGTTGTGTACACTACAGGCAAGGTTTCTCGCTTAGTAAATACATGTTATAATAGGTAGCGCACGAGTAGATTCAACAAATGAGCGACGACGCGCGAAGCGTTTCAACAAAGTCCCGTATACGTTCATATATTATTCGTCTGATAGCGATGAAACTTGGGTGAGATGTTGTGTACACTTCAGGGAAGGTTTCCGGCTTACTAAATCCACATTGCAATAGGTATCGTACAAGTAGATTAAACAAATGAGCGACGACGCGCGAAGTGTTTCAACATAGTCCCGTATGCGTTCATATACCATTCGTCCGATAGCGACTAAACTTAGGTGAGTTGTTGTGTACACTTCAGGGAAGGTTTCTGGCTTAGTAAATCCACTTTACAATAGGTATCGCACAGGTAGATTCAACAAATGAGCGACGGCATGCGAATCGTTTATACAAAGTCCCGTATGCGTTCATATACCATTCATTCGATTGCAATGAAACTTTGGTGAATTGTTGTGCACCCTCCAGGAAAGGTTTCTGACTTAGTAAATCCTTTTTACAATAGGTATCGCACGAGTAGATTCAACAAATGAGTAACGGCGCGCGTATCGTTTAAAAAAAGTTCCGTATGCGTTCATATACCATTCATGCGATTGCAATGAAATTTGGAGAAATATTGTTTCCATTCCCGCGAAAATTTCTGATTTTGTACATCCATTTTACAATATGGTAGCACACGAGTAGATTCAACTAATGAACGACAGCGCGTGAATCGTTTCATCCAAGTCCCGTATGTGTTCATATACCATTCATCCGATTGTGATAATACTTTGGTGAGTTGAGTACAGTTTTGCGAAGGTGTATGAATTAGTAAATCCGTTTTTCAATGGGTGGCGCACAAGAACATTCAACAAATTAGTAACGGCACGTGAATCGTTTATACAAAATCCCGTAAGCGTTCATATGCCATTTATTCGATTATGATGAAACTTTGATGAGTTGTTGTGTACACACCAGGGAAGGTTTTCGAATTAGTAAATCCATTTTACAATAGGTAGCGTACGAGTATATTCAACAAATGGGTGACGGCGCTCGAATCGTTTCAACAAAGTCCCATATGCGTTCATATGCCATTCACTTCATTGCGATGAAACTTCGGTGAGTTGTTGAGCACGCTCCCGGGATTTTTTTGAGATAGTAAATCAATTTTACAATAGTTTAGAGGTGGTTAACGGAAAAAGAAAAACATATTGGGAATCCAGAAGCACTTCAACACACAAAGTTACAACGCCAACACTTTCTTTGATTGGCATTGCGACGCATGCCGGGTACAGCTAGTTTTATATATTAGTTTTTGTTTTATGCTCTTATAGTCTGTGCTGGGTCTTATGGCCTGTTAGTACAATAAATGATGATGATGATGATGATGATGATTCATCATCTTCATAGCATTAATCCCGCTTTATTGCAGGGTCTGCTTTTCTGCACTTTTTCTTCCATACTTCTCGATCTTGATCGTCTCTAGTTGTGGCATTCACTAGTTGCATGTCCTCCCGCATAGTATCCAGCCAGCGCTTTCTCGGTCGCCCTCGTTGTCGTCGGCCTTCTGGACTGATGTCAAGTGCAGTTCTCGCGACTGAAGAGTGATTGCTACGCAGTACATGGCCATACCAACGCAGACGGCTCTCCCGCATTTTTTCATGGATTGGAGCCACACCAAATGTTGCTCGAACTTTGTCATTCCTGATGCGGTCCAGTCTAGTAAGTCCCTGTGTCCAGCGAATCATCTTCATCTCCATGACATGTAGTTGTTGTTCATGTCTCTTCGTTACTGGCCAGCATTCAGTACCGTACAGTGCTACTGGTCGAACGATGGTTCTGTAAATTTTCGACTTCAGATATAGTGGCACATTCCGGTCAAAAAGGGCTCCAGAAACTTGGCGCCATTTCAGCCATGCAGCGTTGACTCTGTTTCGGACATCTGGGAGAGTTCGGCCAGCCGAACAGATTAGCGTACCCAAGTATTTGAATACAGATGATTTTCGGTGTTCAGTGCCATCAATGTGAATAGATCCTTCAATTGTTACTCCACACTCCATATACTCTGTCTTCCCAATATTAAGTCGTAGGCCATGGGTGTCTAGTGCAGTTTTCCAACATTGCACATGTTGTTCCAATTCTTGGCGAGACTAGCAGGCTACAATGATATCGTCAGCATAGAGCAAGGTCCAGGGATGTGGTTGCAGTAGTTCGGCTGCGAAGGTGTCAATACAGATGATGAACAGGAGCGGGGACAAAGCTGACCCCTGATGAACACCAACTCTGTTGGGAAAAGTTGCGTAGTTTCCTGAAGCACATCGGACATAGCTGGTGACATTCCGATAAAGAAGCTGAACCCATTGAACATATGATTCTGGTACCCCATGCTGTCGTAGAGCTAGCATATTAGATCACGAGGTACCCTGTCGAAGGCCTTTTCAAGATCCAAGAAGGCTATATGGAGTGGTTTCCGCTTTTCTAGGTGCCTTTCCATCAAAAGACGAGCGGCGTGAATAGCATCGATTGTCCCTTTACCTTTCATAAAACCACACTGGTTTAAGGCAACCTTGATTATGTCACGAAGGCGTGTATTCACGATACGCTCAAATATCTTCATAGTGTGGCAAATCAGGCGAATCGGTCGATAATTTGAGCAGTTGTGCACAACTCCTTTACCTTTCCAAATTGGTATTGTTACACAGCTGAGCCAAGTAAGAGGAGCTTCGTTTTCATTGATGATCTTGTTGAAGAGATCTGCTAGAAACTGAGCTGCTTGTGATCCAAGCATCCTCCACACCTCCGATGGGAGATCATCCGGTCCAGTTGCCTTTCCATTTTTCATTTTCTTCATAGCGGTCTCCACTTCGGCAACCGTGATGGCTTGTACTGGACCAAGTACAGGATCCACAGCTGGTAGTGGAGGATGCGGAAATTCTTCGTTGCTAATATTTTCGAAGGGCTGTTTCCATCGGTTAAGGATCTCATTAGGTTTCCGTAGAGGTTGTTGATTTTCATTCTTAATGATCATAACATGTCCAACATCTTGAGTGGAACGATGGCGATTCTTCGCTAGTCTGTAGATATTATTTGCTCCTTCTGCTGTGTTGAGCTCTTCGTACATGCTCTTGTAATGGTCTGCTTTAGCATTTGCCACTTCCTGTTTTGCCACCGACTTCAATCTTCATTATTTCTGTCGATCAAGATCCAGTCCCGATTGGAGCCAGGTCTTATACGCTAACTTCTTCATCCTGATGGCATCTTGGACATGAGAATTCCACCACCATATCGCTTTATTGATAAAACTGCGTCCTGGTTTTGATTTACCCATGATGTCAGTAGCACAAGTCTTAATATGTGTGGAGGCCTTTGCCCAGATTTCATCAACGTGTTGACCTTGTTCTGGCATATATAAAGAACCTATAGATGTTTTCAGCTGGATGTGATATTGTTTTAATTTCCACCATTTAATTCGTTCCGATGTAGATTTAAGACTTTTCTTGCCGAGATCAAGGTGAATCCTAAAATTGAGGAGAAGCAGATGATGTTCGGGTGCAATAATGTCTGATGGTATGACTTTTACATCAGTGACAAACTTCAGATCACACCTTCGTACCAACCAATAATCAATCTGCGTATTTCTTCCACCACGACTGTAGGTAATGAGGTGATATGGTCGCGTTTTGTAAAAGGTGTTAGTCACAGCTAAGTTTAAGGCCTCAGCGAATTCCAGTATTCTGTTTCCATCCTCATTTCGCTCTCCAAAACCTTGTCCACCACGTACTCTGTCGAAACCATTTCTATTCCCGCCAACGTGGCCATATAAGTCACCACCAATGAACATGAGTTCTTCTTCAACAAACTGTAGGTAAGTTTCGAGGTTGTTCCAAAATTAATCCTTCTCATCATCCGTGCACCCAGTTTGTGGAGCATAACATGAAACCACACGTAAGGTTTTCGTACCAGTGTCGATCTTAATAGACATCAATCGGTCAGAAAGACGGTTTACTGCAGAGACATGATCTCTGAACTTTGTACTCACAGCTATAGCTACGCCATTCCTGCCTGATATCTTTCCGTGGTAGAATAACTTGTATCCTTCACCAATATCCTTGGATTTTGAGCCAGACCATTTGGTTTCCTGGATGCAGGCAATATCTACTTGTCGGTTCTTCAAG
Organism: Meconema thalassinum; assembly: GCA_946902985.2. Lineage (NCBI taxonomy): Eukaryota > Metazoa > Arthropoda > Insecta > Orthoptera > Tettigoniidae > Meconema > Meconema thalassinum. Next base: position 1,827,402,714 of record OX336388.2, read on the forward strand.
GTATCTGCAAGTTCTCGGCTTCGACTCGTTAGAGTACCAATGTTAATGGTTGCCATTCTGATTTGTTGGACTCGCTTCTTTAGCCCACCCCGTCCTTGAGTGGGGAGCCCTTGCACATTTCTCACACCATTCGGGCGATGATGATGCGCGTCGCCTACTGCGGGGAACGCCCTAGCAGTTTCATCCATAATATTTATTCTAGCCAGTGCATTGAGATACAACAGAATTTGTTTTACCGACCAGCTTTTTATTAAGCCTGCCATCGAACCCTCCTCCTTTCTCATCCCGGACTTGGGACCGGGAAATGGCGGAGTTATTATTATTATTATTATTATTATTATTATTATTATTATTATTATTATTATTATTATTATTATTATTATTATTAAGGAAAGATTTCCAGTTGACCAAAACAAATGGTGCCCAATTATATTAGGCGGGAAAAGAAGTATTTTTACATCCTAACTTGAAATAAATAGTAGATAAGATATTTATCACAAAATAACCCGATTTTTTTCACAGGTTAGGATGTTGAAAATTTAAATACGTGCTTTCCCACCTAATGTAATTGCGTACAATTTTTGTTGACCGACTGAAAAGCTTTCTTTAATAGAACTAGGCAACAGTGAAAAATTGGCCTTTCATTCTGCAGTGCATTATCGTCAGAGACAACGGGAAATTACTGAAATGCGTAATTTTTCAGCCAGAGATATTTCCTAAATAATTTTTGTGAACCTTCGGTTATTCACATATAAAGAAGCTCAGTGACGTAGAATTTTATATTGCTGAGTTTTCGTATAATTTACAGGTTCAATTCTCGGCCATGTAAATGTGATTTTTGAAGGTTGGAAAAATTCACGGCAATCAGAATCATACGATGCCGGCTCGTAAAAGACTAGTCGTTTCGACACTAACCCATAAAAATTGAGAAACAGACAAAACTAAAATGAGGTTGTTACTTGGACGCTATGCCCCTCATCCAGGATAAATAAAAGTTTAATTGGCAAACTCAAAATCTTAGGACAGAACGCCTTCTTTATTTATAGAGATATAGGGTGCCGGATGTAATAAAATTAATATGATTTGTACTGCATCAATCCTTCTAAATTTTTTCACTGTCTATTGCGGAGTTTAGCCTTGGTGCACCAAGTCAGGCTTATCAGTGGGTTCCTGGTACACTTTGCCCAGGCCACCACAGGGGAAGCACTTCTTTGAATACGGTCCATATTTATAGAACACCGCTTTGCTATTTCATTGCGGGAACCAAGTGTTTTCACAGGATTCCACCTCCCCATAGATGTTTAACTGATGTTGATCATGCAGAAGAGTCATGAAGCTCACAATGTCGGAAGTTCTTCAACGTAAGCACTCGGTCCAATTTATCACCTAGACATTTGGTATAATAAAGTATTCTTCCATGTCACTAGGATGTTTCTTTGGTCTTCTCATTTCGTATCTGCAAGCACAATCTTGTATCTTTTTAAAAATCAGTGTAAGCTAATTATTGACATTGTATCTTAACGTACTGTTCAAATCAGCCGTTAAAGTTCAACACAAACAATTATAATAGCTTGGACAGTTAATGACACATAAAAAAGCTTTTAGTGTTAGGCACAACAGGCTGGTCATAGGTTTATACGTTCCACAAGGTGAGAACTAGGACAATAACTTAGCGAAGGCCAATTTTCTTGCGTTTAGCGATTTCGCCTTTACCTGGAATTCAACAAGTAATACATGCTTAACAATGCAAAAATATGTTCAATGTGACAACTTATAGGCATGGGAAAAAATTCTGATAAGTATATTAAATACACTGTACCATTGGAAACTGAAAGGTCAATAAACAATATACTCATCAATAAACGTCTTACCAATTATTTAGCATGTTTCAAATCTATCTAATTTATCTGTGTGAGGTTGATTACTTGTCCACAACTACACCCCGAGTGAACTCCAGTTTTCTGAGAGTTGATAAGAGGGTCTATAAAGGGAGTCATTCTATGAAGGAGCATTCGTTCAAACACCTTATATATTAATTGGTATCGACACATTTCATTCCGACAAGACAATATATTCCCAATTGCAGGGACATGCGAAAGAAAACCTGAAAAAATTAGAAATTATTATGTATTGAGGCTGCAACTTTTCACCCATACTTTTCAATCTATAACTTACAATGAACATGCAATGAAGGAAATTGGAGAAAAAATTAAAGTGGGAGTGAAGATGCAAGGAGAAATAATTTTCAACTAGGAGATTTTCGGATGAAATCGTCGTCTTGGCCGGCACGCCTGAGGATTTGAATGAGTTTTTGAATGGTATGGACTCCGTGTTGAGGAAAGAATTCATGATGAAAATTAATAAATGTAAAACAAAAATATTGGAATGCAACCGAAATAAATCAGAAACCTCTATGGACATCAAATTGGCTGTTGAAAAGCTGAAGGTCGTAGGAGACTTCTGTTACTTATGCCCGTTGCTCACGGTAAAATTTTCCTTCAAATTTATTGTACAATAATTTAATTTTATAAAATTTCTGTTGCTCACGGTCAAATTCAAGTTTTATAAAACCTTTCATAAAACTTTCCATAAAATAGGACATGTTCTATTCCGTAAAATTAATTTTACGAAACGAACCAATCAGGGAAGCTGACATGAAGATGATGCTGGCGCCTCGTGGTGAGAAGATTGTGAAGCTCGCTTGTAATCAAACACTTCGAAAATGGCAGCCTCCGGCTAGACTAAGGAAGCTGTTAGTATTTTACTGGACGAGTACCAGAAATATCAGTGTTTGTATGAGGTTAAAACGCCCATATACCACAATAGAAATACAAGAAGGGAGGCAGAAATCTCAATCGTCGAATATGTTTCACAAATTCGAACTAACACAAACCAGGCTGATGTGAAGGCGAAGATAAACGGGCTTCGAACTCACTTGCAGTCTCATTTCAGGAGAAATGGCTTGCCTCATGTTAGAGTCCTGTCGCATAATTTTGGGACCAACAAGATCTAGGAGTTTTTTAAAACTGCTTTCCTCCGTTCTTAGAAAATTCCTATATGAATTCTGATCTTCTAACCTCAACTCATTTTCGACCAAGGACAGCATTCCTCTACTCTTCTCTTCATTTTATCCATTCCCGAGTCCAGGACTTCCTAGCATTTCTTTTCTTCCTTTTTACCGCTGTGCGACATATAATTGTAGCTAAAGCAGCAATTTTTGCTATTTTTGCTTTGTTTGTTGGAGCCATACTCTCAAACCAGTGTGTGTTGAACAGCCGATTCTTGGTTCAGATGTTTATCGGTAGATGGCGATCCTGATACATCCACGGATTTTATAAAATAATTTTACCGTGAACAACACAGCTTGCTTTCGACAAATTTTTATAAAATTAGTTGTAAAATACATTTGAAGAAACATTTTACCGTGAGCAACGGGCATTAGGTAGCAAAATAACCAGTGATGGACGAAACAAAGAGGATATAAAAAGTAGGTTGGCTCATGCAAGGAAAGCATTTCTACAATAAAGGAATCTGTTGACATCGAATATAGATTTAGGCGTTAGGAAGTCATTTCTGAAAGCCTTTGTCTGGAGCGTGGCACTATGGAAGTGAAACTTGAACTATTGGTGCAGCAGAAAAGAGGAGAATTGAAGCGTTTGAAAAGTGGTGTTAACAGGAGAATGATGACGATCAGATGGGTAGATAGGGTTAAAAAGGAAGAGGTATTGAGACGAAAGGGAGAGGAGAGATGTTTCTGGCGACTGCTAATGAAGAGAAGAGACACCCAGGAATATCAAGCTTAGTTATGGAAGGAAGGGTGGAGGACAAGAACTGTAGGGGTAGACCAAGGTCAGAATATATTAAACAGATTGCCTCGGATGTAGGGTGTGGTAGCTATGTAGAGATGACACGATTAGCTCAGGACAGGGAGTCATGGAGAGCTGCGTCAAACCAGTCAAAAGACTGAAGTCTCAAACAAAAGTTAATGCTTTTGAGTTGGACATTAAATTCTCCAGTTTTAAAAATTGAAATATTCGTACTATTGCCATTGAGATCACACTCAGTGAGCATACAGGCGCAGAGCTGACGAGTTTAAGGAAGTCGTACGTGACTTAAACAGGAAGATTCAACAGGAAGGACCGCCTAATAAACCGTGCTGATAAACGTGTGTGGGGGGAACGTCACGGCCCTTGAGATTTCCAGCCGGGATCAGTTGAACAGGGGATCCACCAACTAGGCTTTGTTCATGGCTAAGAAAGGAAGACAGAGCTACGTGAGGGAAGGATATAGAGTGGAAGACACACCCATTTGTGACCAAATTAATAACTAGGCATACTGGAATAATAAGTAAGGCATCTTTGGAATCAGAAAATTCAGCTCTGTTCAGAATGACCACGAGCAGTTATAAGAAAGTGTCATTATAGATTTATAAATTCAATATTTTGGTGGGATGTCGATGGTAAACCAGCCAATGTGATACAGGACGGTTCATCATGTGATTAGAGAAAGTTTTGTCGAGGGACACCAAACAACGATCATGGAGCTCTATAAAATAAAATGCACGATCGGATTTAATGGAGATTTACATATCTGAGATGTGTGAAACAGTACGAGTCTTCTGAGATAGCCCACACAGTTCAACGAGGATTATTGTGGATTTTAGAAAACAATTTACCCCCTCCTCGACGAAAAAGCCGCAAATCTTTATAACAGATGAGACAGTTTCCTTTGAGCTCACGTAGTGAAAGCCCGTGTCGGCTTGAGCTCTGTTATTTTGAAAATTTCACAAGTACAACTGTGGTTGAGTGCAAGATACGGGTGTCTTTGGTGGTGCGCGCCCCATACAGTTGAATTTTAATACGAGTAACGTTCGTTGTAGAAAGGAAACTAGTGATTGAGCTATAGTCTAGTAAACCAGTTGCGATTTAGAGCTGCAGCGAACAGTCGAGGAACATAGTACCTGATAGTGGCTTAGATAGGATAGGCCAGATTGTGTGCCGTGCAAAATGTTCATATAAATTGGTTAGTACATGCAGTGGTCCTGTTACGCATGGTATTGTTTAACATTATATCCATCAGTTCTCTGACACCACGGATGGAACTGGAAGCCTGGAGACCTGGTGCCAAATGAGCTGAAAACAGGAAAAATGATGCAGTCTGCCATGATGTACGAGGGAGTTGCCATGGAATAAACGAATATCAGAGGGCATCGCCATTGAGACGAGACGAACTACAGGAATCGGCTGAGTACCACAAATCATGCATTTTGATATAAGTCGGGATTGGTCTATGGTAGCGAAAAACAGATAATTACGTACGTGGGGGTCTTGCTCACGTGTTGTATGTGTGTTACGTTGAGGTTATGCCCACTATTTGAATTCATGCCAGGAGGTATTGTGAAGAGCCCCTGAGATTGATATGAGCAAGGTAAGTTGCAGTTATGTGATATGTGTGCCAGGAGGTATCGTGATGAGCCCTGAGGTAAATCGTCGGTCTTGAAGGCTATCTATGGTAGCTCCCTTATGGGGCATTTGTGTTAAGTGCACCCCAAGTGAACCAGCTCAGTTGTTGTGAAGTCATGTGGCTCATATGTCAGTTTCATCTGCAAGAGATCACTAGTCCTAGTTGCTGGTTTGTCATGGTGATGATTTATATTTACAGCAGCTTAAGTTGGCGAAGTTATTTCGGAGCCTGGTTTAGTAAAGGTTTATTTTATCGTTTCCAAGTCATATTAAGGAGACATTTAATTGAGAGGCAGTGTTGCCCGTCTGTTATTCCATCCGTGCGTGATGTGACATGTTTTTATTAAAACGTGTTTGTAAATATTTATTTTGATTTTGTTTGTCTTCGGTGGGATTTTGTATTATTTTGGGTTAGTAAAGTGTCGAGCTGTGGCCGACTGTTTTGTTTTATAATAATAAGATGATTCGCGTGCACATGTGTAGATTTGAAGTAGGACCCCTGTGGTGGGTTTAGTCACATTGCCAACGTGTCACGTTCAGTTTGGTGTGTTTTTGAGGACACAATCATTTCATATGTTTGTGAATAGCTTAACGGTAGGGCACGTCATGCGTTTGTATTTTGATGTGTTTGTTTGTGTATTTTTATGTTTACTCGACACCAGCCAATACCCGACAACAAATCGTAACCGGACATTTGTTTTCGAAGGGAACGGTTTGTCCAGTAGTATTTCACCGAGCCCAGTGAAACCATAAAATGAGTAACACATCGAATCAGACTTTATAGGACATTTGAGTAAATCAATACGAACATTTGCGTTTGAGTGATTTTAATTTTGTGTTGTTTTTATTTTCAAGCTGGGATTTTTCAATTTATTTTGTATTTTTTGTGGATCTGATTTTCTTAGAGTATTGCATTTAAGCCATAGACCCAGGTGGGGGTTCTTATCAGGATCCGGGTCGGTTAGTTATATTTAATTTATTTTCAGAGGATTTCCATTTACACTTAGTTTATTTTTCTTTCATTTTAAAGAGGGTTGGGGTTAAATAATTCTTTGTAGTAGTTATTTTTTGTGAATAAATTATCCGTTTTGTTAAAATTGTTCCTGACATGTGATTGATAGTATAAGTTCCTGTGATCCTTGTCTGAAAAACCTAGGATGGCAACATTTTGTTAAGCTATTTAGACTGACGCGACCCCAAGAAGTGAGTTCCATTCTAGAAGAAGACCTTGTTTGAAGGGTACACTATATAACACAGGTTATCAGACAAATTCTACATACAGTCAAGTACACGAGGCAACGTGACCACGATGCCACAAGTCCCTAATGAATCAACAACAAAACATTTCGTAAGAACATCACTGCATTACGGGCCTCTGTTAGTATGGATGCATAAATTATACAGAAACATTCTACGTGCAGGCAGCAATTGGTTTCACATGGAAAATTATACAGTATAATATAACTATGTCAGCAATGCCCTATGCCATCAATTATATTACTATTTGACCTACAAACATCAATTTTTCTACATATTTTTCTTTATTTATGGAATTTTTGAAATGGGACATTGGTCTCACGTCAGAAGCTTGAGAAGACACAAGTTTAGGAGTGAAGATCAATGGAATACACATAAATGTAATTAAGTTCGCAGATGATCAGGCCATTCTAGCTGGTAGCCCATCTACCGTACTGTGCAGGCAATGTTGTCAAGAATTGCATCAACGGTGCAGAAATACGGCATGAAAATAAACACCTCAAAGACAAAATGCATGACAGTCTCGAAACTCCCAAAACCTGTTCGATTAATGATTAATAACTCGGATATACAACAAGTCAAATCCTTCACTTACCTAGGTCAAAAGATTACAGAGGACGGAAGGTGCAGCACTGAAGTTAAATGCCGCATTGCTCAGGCAAAACCAGCTTTTATGCAAAAGAGGAGATTACTGTGTACCAGTCGGCTTAAGCTTTCCCTCCGAATGAGAATGCTACATGCTTCTGTATGGGCAGTTGCGTTGTATGCCTGTGATACGTAGACACTAAATAAAAATGAAAAGAACCGTCTCGAAGCCTTTGAGATGTGGTGCTATTGTAAGATGATGAATGTGACGTGGAGAGACAGGATATAGAACACAAAGGTTCTCGACACCATGAACCAACGGAGATCAATCCTACGCACAATCCGTAAACGTCGACTCGCATGGTGGGGTCACACCATGCGCCACTCCAATTTAATGAGAACTGTGGCAGAAGGGTTCATTGAGGGAAGAAATCCACGAGGAAGACCTAGAAATACCTTCCTTAAACAAATTCTAAACGACACCCAAGCACAGAATTATAATTCAATGAAGGAAGCGGCAAATGTAATAATAATAATGTTATTGGTGTTACGTCCCTTTTAACTACACTGGCTTTTAGAGACGCCGGGGTGCCGGAATTTTGCCCCGAAGGGGATCTTTAACGTGCCAGTAAATCTACTGACACGGCTCCCTCGCATTTGCGCACCCTCAAATGCCAGCTGACTGTGCCAGGTTTCGAACCTGCAACCTTGGGCTGAGCGGCAAATGACAGGACGATCAGGACATGTTTTTATGTCAACTGACCAGTCATAGTACTGCAAAACAATGATGATGATGATGAAGTATTCAGGGTCTCACCAACAACCAGCAGAAAACATATATGCACTTATCTCTGAAGCACCCTGTATAGATAATTTCAATGCCTAGCGCTAATTCGTAACATGATAAAACTCTCTTTTAAAATAGGATTAACGTCCCATTTAAAGTTCTGGAAAAGTTCGTTATCTTTTCTGGAATAAAATCCAATCTATTATTTAATAGTGTAAAGCTTGTACCGATCTTACATTGATTAAGTGTCCCCGTGTCCGCAAAGCTTGGGGCTGACACTTGGAACACCGCTGTCTCTTGCACCTGCCGCCTCTAGCCACAATGTTGCGGTCTGCTGTAATGCACTGACCTGCCTAGCTGCTGCCTGCGTACGATTGATGCTTCGCACTAATTCAATTGTCAGACAAAGGAAAACGCAGTAAATATTCGATTTGTTCTTGCTTGTCAATAGCTATCGATACCAATAGGCTGTCAGCGATTTATGTGTGGATCTGATTGAGTTTGCCATCAACGAGGAGAATAATTTTGTTAGAACGTCTGAAGAAAATTGTAGCAGTTCCTTTTAGTTAGTCCTTTTTCTACATCCATTTTGGTTTACTCTGGGGTTGTGACATTTATCTCAAACGTTTGTAGACGATTGTAATTGAATATATCACTACAATCATATTTAATTCGTTTTCATATATGTCTAGGCCGATAATCTCGATATTATGTCCCTTGAAACACCAATTATAATTATAATCATCATCTTCTTCGTATAAATAGGTCTTCAGTAACGTTCCTGTATTTTTAGAAAGTCTTCATAAAAATGATTCGGGGTATAGATGAGTAAGTTACTTTCATTCAACTAGCAGTAGAAGTCTAATGCGATAGTCGTTTAATTTTAAACTAAGCTATTATATCGTAATGTTTTACAAGAACACAAACAAAGTCTACTTCTATAATCAAATTTAATTGTCCAAATTTGACAACCAGTTCAGAACACTCGCAGCCACTTGGTGTAGAGTCCTCAGATCACCGTCAAATTGTCGAAGTTGGCGCTCCTGACCAATGTGGACTAATGTCTGCTCTTCCGCTCCGCAATCTCAGTCAGCAGATGAACGGAAACCCCACCTATTCAAGGTGTAACCATACCGCCTTCGAACCATCCTAATGTGGTTCAGCGTTGACATATTTGGTGGGGGAGTTGAAATTCCTCAACCCTCTTTGTTAGAACCTGAACCAGGTGGGCGGATGCTCAATCCAGCATTATCACCACTTGGAGGTCACATCAACAGTATGGATATTTTCTAAATCAACCCAGCCTAGTTTGCGTGATATCAAACGAGTTTTTCGTGGATCCTGTAGTGCAACATGCAACGGAGAGTTTGTATGAGAAGTAATCTTCTTAAGCAGTTTTACCAAAGCAGCTTTTCCCCGTAGATCATGTGGGACAATATTATCTAGGTCAGGTAACCACGGAATGGGAGTGCATGTAACAGTACCAGTGAGGAATTATCATTCATGTTTAGTTCATGTTTCGTTTAGTACTAGGTCAGCTTAGGGGGACTAAGTTGCACACGCTCCCTGTGATAATAATGACAACAATAATCATAATAGTAATAATTACGGTACGTACTGTAATTATTATGAATTAGTCATGTCAACTCAATATCCATATTATTCCCGTTCACTAGTACGTAAATGGCATGGATACTACATAGAAAGCTAAGTCATGACAAGTGACAATTTTAATTCGTACTCACAGATCACAAACAAGGATGATTCATTGAAGTAAAGAATGGAAGAAAATTTATTAGAGGCCATGGAAAAGGATCAAGAGTGCTGTAGATGTGACTCGCAATGAGAGCTCTGAATAATTATAGAGTTAATGAAACACCTCAATAATTTCCTTAAATATCTTAGGAATTTTCTATGGAATATTTGGAATTAATTATTAAAGAATTTAAGACAAAGAAGATGCTTTGAGAAGGTTTTGGTGAAGGATGGATCTGGTTGGTTGAACATGGAAGAGCCGGAAATCTTTACGAGGATAAATGCAATCCAAGTCAAGCGCTTGATGGCGTCAGTTCGCGTTTCGGAGTGTCATGCCACGTAGTGGGAAATTCTAAGAGAATCGAGTGAAAACTGAAGAAATTATTATTAAGATTGTTTTGAACAGTACAAAGTTAGTATATGAAAGTGCAACTTGATAGAAGTGATAATTACCGTGAAGTTGAATATTTCATTAAATAGCTGGCAGCATTGTCTGGTAGCGCGCATCCTAATTGGTGCATAAAACGTATTGAGTCCTCATAGATAATTTAATACCCGTAAAAATATTAGCCAAACTCGTGGGTAAAGCGAAACATCCTTTTTAGCCCAGTATAGATAGCTCAAAAAAAGGGGTTGGCTTGCAAAGGCGGGGTAATTTAGAGTTTCTGTTATGTTGCATGTATTACCCCTCCCGTGAAAGATCCAAGTTTTCGACCTCCACCTCCTTGTGCGTTGTCCGCCATCTTGAAAATACCGCCAATGAGGTTTTTCTCCATAACTTATTTTAAGCAAATTATTATCATTATCAATTATTGTAAAGAACGCTACATTTCCTACAAGTGTTTTATGTAACACTTTTGAAAATTCGGAACAGGTACTGAGATATGGGGACTTGAACATTTGCAAACATGTAAAAAACTGCAAAAAGTTAGATATGTCAGTGGTTTCGTCTTAATAACTTTTTAGTGCAGTTTAATGCAAAATGCATAATAACCAATCATGTACAGGTACGTGGACTGTAAAACGAAAACATAAACTGATTATATCTACTGAAAATACACTAAGACCTCTGTTCAAGACAGTATTCCAGAAAGTAATGTCAACTTTAATCCATTATGTATGTACTATATACTTGTTCATGAAATTCATGCAAATTATGGGAAGTAACTAATTTTTGGAAATGAAAAGCACAAATTTTCAGAACATTTATAAATACTTATACGTCAACTTCCACCTGTCCTGGGAGGTCGGTTCTAGGGTAATGAATGGAACTGTGAACAGTAATTTTTAGAAGGTACATTTCCGACGGAAAGAGGCAGTGATTTCTCTGGCAACAATTTTTGACTACATCCGAACGAACATACGAATGGTAGCTCTGGATCCTCTCATGCTTTTCCACAGGATGATAATCTCTAAGCAGTCTGATGAGCATCTGAAAAATACACTCGTGTACGGAATTCCTCCCTTTCCATTGTCACATTTCAGAGAGGAAGGCATTTGTAATGGGGCAAAGTCCTCATTTTACTCTACTATCACGTCCCTGCCAAGTGGCACAAATGGGAAAGAGCAAAAATTCATATAATTGATGGAGACTACCTCATACACAGAGTTCACTGGAATCGGAGCGATTTTTTTAGGGAAATATGTGACCTGCGCACAATAACATCAAAGTCAAAATGCTGTTGTAGTCTTCATTGGTTACCCCACTGAAAATAAAAACGAAAAACGAAAAAACGAAAAGCACTGAAAGACTAGAATCTTGAGCAGACGTTCTTTCTGATGGTACAATGTTTCCACAGATGTCAAAGGATAAATTGTTATCGAATGAAAAAGACAAATCATACTTCATATCATTCCTTCGGAAGGGATTTCTGCAAGCAAAAATGGTCACCAAGCAGGCAACAAAAGACGGAGATGTGTGAATTGTGAAAACTGCCATTTCGTTGTCTTCCGAACGCGACTCTGCTGTTTTTGGAAAAGATATTGATCCGGTCACCAAGCAAGCAACAAAAGATGGAGATGTGTTAATTGTGAAAACTGCCATATCATTGTCTTCCGAACACGATTCTGTTGTTATAGGAGAAGACATTGATTATTTATCTTTTGTGTCGGTTTTAGCACCGGATAATGTGCTCTTTTGCGAATCTGGAGGGGGTAACATGGAAGATGAGTTGTACACCATAACTTCTTTCATATATAAAGATAATATGGTAAACATTCTATTTATCCATGCGATAAGTGGTTGCGATACCACCTCCGCTCTGTTTGGGTAGGGGAAAGTTAAGTTTTGTACCACACTTGAGAGTGATGCTTCTCACAATAAAAGAGTTGTCATTTTCAAAGATTGAGCTGCAGAAAGAGAAAAGATCGCGGAAGCCACTACAACATTCTTTGTGGTCCTTTTTGGAGGTGACTCGAACACCTTTGTATCTTCGCTTTGCTAAAGCTGCTACAAACACCGAATTCTATTAGGCTCACCTACCTCCAAAAAGGAATGCAGATAAATATAATGCATTTAGAAATTATTTGTATGTTCAAACGAGGATGGGGTATGGAAAAGACGCCCTCAACTGGGACTGGAAGAAGGATATTGGAGGCCTAACTCCAGTGCACATGAATAATGATCCAGCTCAACTGGCATTGCTGAACATGATTTCGTGCCCATGCAAAAAACATTTTGTGGCAACAAATGCATCTGCAAAAAAACAGGACTTCGATGCTGTATTGTACGTCTTCACTGAATATTCGAATCCTGCGGCAATGCAACAGAGGCTGAACTCAACACGAAAGCAGAAGAAAGAGACGATCTACTGCCAATTGGTCGAAGTAATGAATTATAAGCATCAACCAAATCTAAGTCTAAACAACAAAAACATGTATTTTGCTGCTTTTCAGTTGGACAACACAGTTGTGCCCAATGAATTGGGCGGGGTACAAATTATAAATATTTAAACACACCTAGGAAAAATTACATATATTAGTTAGTTAACACATTTAATGGGCAATTTATATAATTGAAATAATATTTAAGATCTAGTTCTAATTGTATTTCGTCGAAATATAGGTATTTGTAAATTTGTTGAAAATGTGTGATTATCTTTTAAAAAGGAAAAGATAGTTATTCCTTAAAAGATGCATGAAACTCATGAACTACACGTTAATAATAGTTATACAAAGAAAATTGAATGTATGTGTAGTTCATGATGATTAAAGATGATATTACTCTCAGGAATACTGATTTGAACAGAGGTAGTAGTGTATTTTCAGTGGATATAAACAGGATTATTTTTTCAGTTTCCAGACTACTTACCTCTACAAGATTTGTTATTTTGCATTTTGCACTAAACCGCACCAAAATAAAGTTATTAAGGCGAAACCACTGACATATCAAACTTTATGCGTCTTTCTTTTACACGTTTGCAAATGTTCACTTCCCCATTTAAACTGCTTTATCTTGGCGGTATTTTCAAGATGGCGATAAACGCACAAGGAGAGGGAGGTTGAAAACTTGGATTTTTCATGAGAGGAGCAATACTGTGCCCGTTGGACGAGGTTATCTGGTTACCACCAAACGTAACGTGGCCTCCCAGATGACCCCGGCACAAGACTCTGCTTCCCTAAGGATCAGGTTCCCAGCACAGCGACTGTCATAAACAGCCAAAGAAATGCACCCCCAAAAAGGTCAAACTACTAAATAATTACATCCAGACTTAAGACATACTCATGGTTTGTTTATTTTAAGTGCCAAACCCCTGTCCTACGGTTGGAGGGTTTGGAAAAACGGCTGTTCCGTAGCTAATAAACAAAAAGAAAACAAACAACTCCTAAATTTAACGTAGAACCCCCTCGACAGGTCCTAAAACAACAAACTAAAAATCAGAGCTGGGGAAATGGTACCGCAATAAAATGGTTACACAAAAATAAATGAGGCTTCTGAGATGAGGACATCATGTCAGCAAAACATGTCAAAAAGGACAGAAAAGTTAAATGACTGGTACCATCCCATATTTACATTTACGATTTAATGAATTCGAACTAAACCTGCTTTAAACTGATCAACGGCGTTAGACGTCCGTGATAAACAAACTAATGACAATCTAATGATTGTCAGTCATCATTACAGTAAATTGTTACAATTATATACAACAACAAAGATATTACATTACAAGAAACAGTAGGGTAAACAATGGGATAACATGTCAATGAATAAATAAATTGAACACACAAATAATCATCTTGTTATTCCTGCCTACAGTCAGATGAACAACTGTTTGTTATCCACCGTCATCTATCAGTGTATTTAAACATGAGAATCCAAACTGCCCAAAATCAGCATTCTCCTGATCGAGTCGCTGCCCAAAGGTTCTGAACTTTAGAAAATTTGGTTCGCGTGCGATATCTGTCAAAAAGTCTATCAGTGTCAGTTACTAGGCTTACTAGTAAAAACAAACTAAAGCTCAATGCATTGGTCCGCTCGACTAAAAGAAACAAGATCAAGATTTAACAACGATTAAGAATTAACTGTAGTATTAGCATCGTAGGTTTAGGAAATAAATTGATGTTCATGATTTAGTCCTAAGTTTAATGTCGTAGATTTATAAGCCCATTTATTATTAAGATAGTTGACCAAATGCAAGGCTTGGCATGAGTGTGCTACCATCTCGTGGTACACCTCACCAAAGAACACGTGTCTCGCACGTTAACAATAACACAATCGGTGCTCATAAGAGACCGTTACCATTCCTCCTCGGACATACGTGTTCTGTAACATAGATTAGCCGGCCTACACTATAATAAACATGGTAACCAACCCAACTTCGTGTATCAAAAACACGGAAAAGAATCATTCACTTTCAAGTGAGAATAAACAATGGCCTTAACTGTCAAACCTATCAAATGGTTACTCAAAACAATATGAATCTTGACAATAATACACTGGGCTCGCTAACAAATACCTGCGAGTATATTTAAAAATATAAAGAATTACGTATTAGTACCCCTGTACTAAAACAATCTTTACAAAAATCGACACTTGATCAAGGTCAATAGCATGAGCAAAAACAAACATGGCTCGTAATGAACATTCCTAGCAAGGTCTAGAGAAAATAAAATAAGGTCGTGAGTCAATTGTCTCACAATTGAGATCGTAAGTAACCATGGGCAATGTCACAGGCGCGAACTGGGCTAGCATCTATCATCATGCTTCCGAGCGCTCCGTAATACTTGTAACAGCGTGTCAGTGGTATCTCAAAGAAATGTCTTTCACTGATTTAAAACACATTAGATTTACAATCATGGTTTCATGAGTGATCCTAGCATTCACTCTGTATTAAAATACACATGTAGTAAACGGTAGAATGTCGTTAAAGACGAATAAATTTCAATAAGAATGATATGTTTGGCTCCTGAAAACCAAGGAAACGTAACGGAAAGATATCTCTCACGTGTTGAAAGTCTTTGAAAGTGTGTATCACCACTGCAGCTCCCAGTAAAATATGCACTGCGTACAAGGCACGTTTAAATGAGTATTTATACAAGTTTCACACCTTAACCTCTGTTGGAAATAATAATTGAAATTATACGATTATCGTGTAATAGGAATTATGAGTAAGTTAAATACATTGCTTGACGCATTTACAACGATGTGAATTCATCTTAATTCTGGTGGCAAACTGCTCACTCTTGGAAGATTGTAATTTACAATAACAATGTAGGCTGAAGACTTCCCATGACTAAACCATACGTGCTCAAATGTTAAATAATAAACGTTCAGTGGCGTACAAAATAATTACCAAAGGGGGACTTCAGAAAACATGAAATTAATCAGCTTGATCTGAATTAAAATAATGCCTCCTGTCACAAATGACGAAATTCTTCTTCCGTTATGCGGAATTACCTTTGAAAAACAATATTGCACCGTGTGAAAAACACACAAGTCGGTGTCCAACTCTCTGTCCAGGAACGAAATGCAAAGAAGCATTTTGAAGCGTGAAATCACCAGAGAAGGTGGTCAAGAAGAATGAAAATCCCTACCTTGATGACTGACAATAACTTTACGGCTGTTACAAACTAATCCACCCATGACCATCCACCGTACATAAATAGATTATAAGATCATGACTCACAGCTATTTGCAGTTTACTTCATCCAGACACAAGGATTGAGGGTTTTTTCCTTTTATCCTGGTAATCCACATATATATTCGCTGCTTGGCTATAATCATGGTTATCCACAGGTCATTTTCCATGGTCTTAGTGGGGCTTGGATGTTAGGCGTTCCTCCCATTAGGTATTTAAGTTATTATCATCTTCTTCATTAGAAAAGTACAATTATGCCTCAGCACGTGGTTGAATGAAGGCATCTTGGTTTAATCGTAGAATTGTGGACACTGCTTCTAGCGTATTAAATTCACTGCTTTTACACTTTACAGATAGCAGACTATATTCAAAGAATGGCCTTGTCTGCTTTATCACAGAAGCTAGATTTGGACACAAAGCACGTGTCCCTTCACTGAAGTTAACACTTCGCACATTGTAGATATTTTATCTGATTGCATCAGCTTAATCGTAGTCGTTTTAATTTCGGCCTTTACAGGGCTCAATAATATTGCACATGAACTGATGAATATTTCGACTTGATTTTCACTCGGTTATCACTGGTACGCAAATCACTTATCGTCACACTGGTCAGCCATTTAGCATGCTGCAACCATGTGGTCGTTCACTTGACACTTTGTCAAATATCACAAATTAAAGATTTTCGGCGGACTATTTCACGTCACAAGCACACTTCGTGCTGAAATAAATACTGTGGTCGTGTTAAACAATCAGATTCCTGATAACGACGTCGCTAATACCAGCTCAACTTGGACCTTCAAAAATGACATGTGCTCGCCATGCGAGTACAAATTAGAGTCATTCCTTCACGGAAGTGGGTGTGCTCAGTTCTCTCACTTCCGAGTCATTTAGCATCTAAGTTCTTTCCTCTCGTATGCCTGCGGCGATATACCTTTGGTTGTAAACCATAAATAAAAATATCAGCCCATGAAAATGTGGCTAATTATACTGTATGACTTCCGATTATAAATTCAAGATTGCACATTAAAGAAAAACTTCTTTAATCATGATGAGTAATTATCCATAGCTTCTTAACATAGTCCAAAGAATATCTGATGTGGTGGCATCCATCTGGGATGCGTTCGTAACTATCGGACATAATAAATTTCATGGTTCTCGTACAAGCTATCACCAGCATGAGCTATTCGGGCTCATATATCCCTTCGTCGTTTCAAATAAAAATGATGACAGCATGTTTATTTGATTCTGCAATACTTCTTAATTCTGGTGATACCTTTCCTGAATATCCAATCTCGGTGGTCCGAAAATATAAAATAGAAGTTAGTTCTTCTCCACTGTTTAGTTATTAATGGAGTTCATATCATTGTCCCATGCTTCCCATTCCTTCATCGATGGAATGTAACAATCATCCTCAGAATCGGATTGTTCTGTATCTCCCGTAAATTCAGTATGATGGACATGTGCTCTTCCTTCCTTCCCATGAATCTGGTGCATAGCGCCCATATAGTCTTGCCATTTTTCCCGTTTCTTCTCAGCTGAAACATCAGAGTCGGAGTCTTCATCATCGGTTGCAACTTCAAAATTATTAATATTAACGACTCTCTTCATACCATATCTTCGGCTTATCTTCTCCAGGTTGTACAGTGCTTCAGACAGTATCATCTTCGGAATATAATCATCATCATCACATTCTAGCTCTTCTTCACTCGACATAGGTTCAAAGTAGTGAATGTCAGCTTCATCAGGGTCGGAGTTTCCCGAATCCACTTCTTCTCGTTCTCTCAGGCGTTGATCTCTGGCATCATCCATCCTCTTCGTAATTTCTTCAAACTGCTCGTCGGACATCGAAGGTCTCGTCTCAACCTTGTGTACTTCTGCGACAACTGTCATCCAATGACTCTGGCAATGTTCATCCCTCGAAGTTTGGGATCATTCATCAGATTCCTTTCTTCTATTTAACTCCATGATGTAATCTCGAATTTCTAAGGCTCTTGCATGCCAGTCATTCTATGGTCCTATTGCTTCATCATTGGGTTGCACTGAGTTTTCCTGAGTGGTATTCTCGCATTTTCCTTGATGCTTTCTTCACTCTCTTCATCAGTGTTTTCTTCATTAGCTGCTTCAGAGCTCTCTTCATTAATCTCAGTGATCACTATGCCCTCCGCGTTCCGCGTATCTTGAGCATAGACATTAGCATTCATAGCTTCATCTTCTTCAGGCACATCCATAGAAATAGGATCAAATGGCTTGAAACAAATCGTATTCTGGCCCATATCGATGATTCCATCATGTGTCCTCATAAAATCTGCGCCTAGAATAGCTTGATATCGTAGATCTCTCAAAACAAGGAATATATGTAAGTACACGTGGTTGGCAATCTGCACGGTACAATATACTCGCACAGTGCATTTGACACTCTTGTCAGGGATAATCCCTCGCACTTTCACCGTTGACACTGGCAGTTCAGTCTTCTTGGTGTTAATCTTAAGAATGGCATGAAAATCTGCTGACAGAACACTGATCATGGCTCCTGTGTCTATCAGTAATGTTACGGGGTAACCGTTAATTTTGGCGGATATAACTGGTAATCTCGTCAGTCGTACGTCGTTCGTCGTTTGCCTCTCATAAAGTAGATCTTCCTGGAGGGGTTACCAAAGAAGTATGACAGCCCTCACTTTGGAACTCGCGTTTTTGTTTTGTTTACCCTTCCCACCATTTGAAGTACCAGGTTGGTTAGGTTCTAAACGTATCTCATCGAGATCTTCTGGAGGTTCCCTCGGGGTTCGAGTTTTCTCTCTCTCTTCTCTTGTTTCGCGAAGATATTCTCGACTTTCTTGAGCTCTTCCTCTCCAATCTCGATCGATTTCCATCTCCCGTTGACGTGGATCTCTGTCTCGACGATATCCTCCCGAGTATCTGTAATCTCGGCGAATATTACTTCTGGATTGATTCTGGTTATCCCCTCGTTCATTAACATTATAATTTCCTTGATCTTCGTTGGTCGTTCGAAACTACGCTCCCAATACGGTTGGTTACTGAGCTTGTCATTTCTCCCATAGTTGCGATTATACGGTTGCCGGTTCCAATTTCTCCGGTCATGTCCTGAGTTGTCTTGCTGATACCGTGTTCCCATATTGGGCATTGGTTCAGGCTGTTTTTGTCGACTGAGGTTATGTAGACTTGTCGATTTGCCGGTCTGTTGTCATCACGTGGTTCACCACGAGGTCGATGACTAATAAACTGTTCGTTGGTTGAATCGAGTCTTCTTAAGATCTGATCGCATTGTACAAAGGACGTTGCGTCAGCGGAGATCAAGACTCGTTGAACATCTGCGGGATATTGTCTGATTGTGGTTTGTATCAGATCAGTTTCCGCTAGTGGGGGTTGAAGGCATCACAGCTTAGCTAATTGCCTTGAGAAATAATTCGCATGGCGACTTGGCTGAGTAGAGCTGTACCTCTTCGTGTACATTTCGCCTCTTATCCCTTGCTGGGTATCTGAAGACCAACATGTGCGCAATAAAGCTTCTCTGAAATCACGGAAACCAGTGAATGAGTACCTAAAAGCGTGAAACCAGGCACTTGCTTGGCCTTCCATCAAGCGCTCTATTACCCGGAGTTCACGTTCCGGTGTGACAATTGTATCACGCAGATACGCTTCAACATTGTTCAGGAATTCAACAGGTGTGACGCCTCCTCCACTTCCTGAGAATCGGGCAGGTTGTTCCTCCCTTCAACGTATGATCATCACGTTCTGATTCCCCGAACTAAGTGTCGGTGTAAATATCGGTGCTTGACTATTTAATTGACTAGGTTGCTCCATGGCAGTTGGATAGCATTTCCCTGCCATAGTAGTTACATTAGAAGTAGTAGTCATTGAAGATAATCCTGTTGAAGTAATTGGCATCGGATAATTGTATTGCACTGGATTTCCCACTGTGGAAGTAGAATTCAGTGGTTATTTATTTAATCGTATGGTGAATTACATAAAAACAAATCACAAATCCAAGTTCAAGTTTTGGAGCCATTCCACAGTACATTCTCGAAGATGAAACAGATCACTAGGGCTCCCGGAGAAGGCGTGTAGAGGGCAGCGCTGGATGATATGGTCCATGGTCTGTTCCTCCTCATTGCATTGACACAATGGGGAATCTATACAACCCCACTTATGGCATAGGTAATTGCAACGGCCGTGCCTGGTTCTCAGTCTATTGAGGCGACACCATAATTTTCTAGGAAGGTCAAATCCTTGTATTTTCACCGTTGGATTGATCTCCTGGGCACTAGTTCTAGACGTTGAGTTTGACCATTCGTCCTGCCAGCATTGGTTTAGGTTGAATCGATTTGCCAGAAGTTGGTCGGCCAATAAACTGGTTGGTCTCCTCGAATGAAGTCGCTTCGGTGGTGGGTGGCAGAATTCCTGGTGTATTGGTAATGAGGGAGAAGCATAGATCTTCTTTGCTTCTCTGATCAGAGCTTCCTTCCTCCTCAGGTGAGGTGGTGGAATGTGGCTGAGTACTGGTAGCCAGTGGCGAGGGGTTGATTTTATGGTGCCGGTTATGCAATGCATAGTGTCATTCAGCTTGGTATCCACTTTATGCACATGTGCACTTTCCAACCATACTGGAGCACAGTATTCCGCTGCAGAATAGACTAGACTGATACCCGTTAATCTTAAGCAGTCCACCGTGGCTCCCCATGAACTACCGCAAAGCTTGTGCAGGATGTTATTTCTGGTGGAAATTTTGTGAGAGAGCTTGTTGAGGTGTTCTTTGTAGCTCAGAGTTCGGTCCAGCGTGACACCTAGGTATTTCGGGAATGGGTTGTATTTCAGTTTTTCACCACGAAATACAACATTTGGCTTGTAGTTTGCTAGTCGGTTGGCATGATGGAAGCATGAAACCTCTGTCTTAGACATACTTGGGATCAGTTGCCAGGACTTGAAGAACGTTGACATTTTCTCCAGATCGGTTGTAAGAGTGCCTTCTGCATCTTCAAAAGTTCTGCTTTGAGCTACCAGTGCAATGTCATCTGCGTAAATAAACTTAGTAGCTGTTGTTGGTGGCAAGTCATGAATGTACAGATTGAATAGAATTGGGGCCAAAACTGATCCTTGGGGTAGACCATTATTTAGTTTCCTTTTGCGACTTTTAGCATCATCTAGAAATACTACGAACTCTCTTTCACAAAGCATGTTAGAGATAAGATTTGCAATTTCCAAACAGGGGATAGCTTCCAGCACTTTGAGGATCAGTCCATGTCGCCAGACAGTATCATATGCGCTAGTCAGGTCGATAAAGACAGCTGTTGATTTTAGCTTCTTTTGAAACCCTGCTTCAATGTGAGTGGTGAGGGCCAAGACTTGATCAGTACAGCTTCGGTTTTTCCTGAATCCAGCTTGTTCTGGTGGGGTTACAGCTTCAATGAGTGGTGCTATCCTGGCAAGAAGGACTCGTTCTAAAAGTTTATAAATGCAGCTAAGAAGTGCTATTGGACGGCAGTTTTCAGGTCTCTGCTCCGACTTGCCAGGTTTAAGAAGGGCGATCACCTTTGACCGTTTAAACTGCTTTGGTAGGATGTTAGTCAGTGGTGACTGCCAATAATGTGACGTACTGGGTTGCCCTGAGGCTGTTATAAGGTATCCCTCAGCAGTCATCATCATTTGTGGTCTGACTGTCGATGATGTTGGAATAAACGGAGGTGTTGTGAATGTTGTGGATTTCATCTGAACTTCAATCCGTTCTAATAAACGCTGCTCAAGATCTTGGATGTCAGGCGAATTAGAAAGATTGCCTGGCGAACCTATTGCGTTTATTTGCAGCTCGATCCGCTCTATCTTCCCACGGAGACACTCGTCAACATCGTGGACGGTCTTCTTAATTTCTCCAACGTTAGTCGTGTGTTTGGCCTGGTCCTTCTTAACTGAATTTATTTCCCTCATCAATTACTTCAAATTCTCATGAGTTTCCAATCTCAACCCTTCCGTGTTAGCAGTAAGTTCCGCGATAGTACCATTACTGTCGGCTAGGTCTCCACGAAAACGTCTCATGTCTTTAACCATAGTTTTCATGTTATTGTGAACAGCAGTCGCTACGCCCCTTATAAAATTCATACTAGCGCTGACATGTTCAACTACGCGTCTGATCCCTTTGGTGGCGGTTTGAGTTTCATCCATTCGTTCCTCAATAGCAGAAACTCGAAATTTAGTTGCTCCTTCACGGTCACAATCGCAAGTTGGAGTTCACTCCTACCTTCGTCCATACGATCGCTTACCTCTTCGATTCCGACATCTATCGCATCTAACCGTGGCTGCATCACTAATCTAACTGTATCGATGGTATTGGTCAGGGTTTCAAAGCGTGTATCAACCCTACTTAACCATGCGACAAGATTATCATTTGCTTCTGCGCGATTCGTTTCCAGATCGTTTCTGACTTGAGTTAAAATACAATATAAAGCAACAGTGTTTTCAACATTAGCATTAATGGATTAATTCAGTGCTTCTACATGGTCATCACTAGTTTGACTAATGGAAGCAACATTAGTGTTTAACTCTGTCCTAACATTGGTTAAATTTGTGTTTACATTGGTTATATCAGCCCTAACAGTGGCTAGTGTTCCATTAATTGTGGCAACTTTAGTGTTCAAATCACCTCTGAAATCAGTCAGTGTGTTGTTAAGTGTGGTGACATTAGCGGTTATGTTTCCATTAAGGTTGGCAGTATTAGTCGCCATAGCCTCATTTATGTTAGCTACATTATCAGTTATGTTGCGCCTTACTCTACCTAAAGTTCCATTTACATTCGTCACATCTCCTCGGACTAAATCTAAATCACCTCTCAATGTAGCTGTATTTTCACTAAAATCAGCTCGTAATATGGTAATATTTGCTTCCATATTTGTGTTAAGTTGAGCCAACATCTGGTCCATCAAAGCTTGGAACCGCTCCTCCAACATTACACAAATTCAATTAATGAGATGAGGAACAAACAGCTTAAACCCAGCGAACACTGCATTATGGACGAATGGCCATGGTGGAAAGCTTGGCCATCTCCAATAAACTCCCATGAACTCTGCTGGATTCGACGACAAAGGAATGATTCGACATTTACATTTAACAACAAGCAAAGCAACACAAAACACAAGTTACATTTACTAAGGATGAAGTACTGGCAATATAAAATACCTCGACTTAATTTTAACTTTAGTTAAAATATCAGACCCCATGGTCTGATATCTAAACCGAATGCCATGAGACCTTTTGTACGGATGTACGACCTCTACAGTTCGTCAAAGTCCAGAAAATTTGTCAATAATCAAAAATACATGATCCTCTCAAAGATGACATGTAGCTGATGGCCTCCATGTCCACATCGGTCTATAACGTTGGGCGCCAAAGATAGTAGGTGGGTTATGTGCCCGTTGGACGAGGTTATCTGGTTACTACCAACCGTAACGTGGCCTCCCAGTTGACCCCTACCTTGAGACACATTGCCGGAGAGGATCGGAATGCACTCCTTGTGGGACTAGCCGGCACAAGACTCTGCTTCCCTAAGGATCAGGTTCCCATCACAGTGATTGTCATAGACACCCAAAGAAATGCACCCCCAAAAAGGTCAAACTACTAAATAATTACATCCAGACTTAAGACATACTCATGGTTTGTTTATTTTAAATGCCAAACCCCTGTCCTACGGTTGGAGGGTTTGGAAAAACGGCTGTTCCGTAGCTAATAAACAAAAAGAAAACAAACAACTCCTAAATTTAACGTAGAATGCCCTCGACAGGTCCTAAATAAAACAAACTAAAAATCAAAGCTGGGGAAATGGTACCGCAATAAAATGGTTATACATCATGTCAGCAAAACATGTCAAACATGACAGAAAAGTTAAATGACTGGTACCATCCCATATTTACATTTACGATGTAATGAATTCGAACTAAACCTGCTTTAAACTGATCAACGGCGTTAGACGTCCGTGATAAACAAACTAATGACAATCTAATGATTGTCAGGCATCATTACAGTAAATTGTTACAATTATATACAACAACAAAGATATTACATTACAAGAAACAGTAGGGTAAACAGTGGGATAACATGTCAATGAATAAATAAATTGAACACTCAAGTAATCATCTTGTTATTCCTGCCTACAGTCATATGAACAACTGTTTGTTATCCACGGTCATCTATCAGTGTATTTAAACATGAGAATTCAAACTGCTCAAAATCAGCATTCTCCTGATCGAGTCGCGGCCCACAAGTTGTGAACTTTTGGTTCGCGTGCGATCTCTGTCAAAAAGTCTATCAGTGTCAGCTACTAGGCTTACTAGTAAAAACAAACTAAAGCTCAATGCATTGGTCCGCTCGACTAAAAGAAACAAGATCAAGATTTAACAACGATTAAGAATTAACTGTAGTATTAGCATCGTAGGTTTAGGAAATAAATTGATGTTCATGATTTAGTCCTAAGTTTAATATCGTAGATTTGTACGTCCATTTATTATTAAGATAGTTGACCAAATGCAAGGCTTGGCATGAGTGTGCTACCATCTCGTTGTACACCTCACCCACGAACACGTGGCTCGCACGTTAACAATAACACAATCGGTGCTCATAAGAGACCGTTACCATTCCTCCTCGGACAAACTTGTTCTGTAACACAGATTTGCCGGCCTACACTATAATAAACATGTTAACCAACCCAACTTCGTGTATCAAAAACACGGAAAAGAATCATTCACTTTCAAGTGAGAATAAACAATGGCCTTAACTGTCAAACCTATCAAATGGTTACTCAAAACAATATGAATCATGACATTAATACATTGGGCTCGCTCAAAAATACCTGCGAGTATATTTCAAAATATAAAGAATTACGTATTAGTACCCCTGTACTAAAACAATCTTTACAAAAATCGATACTTGATCAAGGTCAATAGCATGAGCAGAAACTAACATGGCTCGTAATGAACATTCCTAGCAAGGTCTAGAGAAAATAAAATAAAGTCATTAGTCAATTGTCTCACAATTGAGATCGTAAGTAACCTTGAGCAATGTCCCAGGCGCGAACAGGGCTAATATCTGTCATCATGCTTCCGAGCGCTCTGTAATACACGTTACTGATTCAAAACACATTACATTTACAATCAAGGTTTCATGAGTGATCCTAGAATTCACTCACATTATTTCAATAAGAATGATACGTTTGGCTTCTGAAAACCAAGGAAACGTAAGGGAAAGATATCTCTCTCCTGTTGAAAGTCTTTGAAAGTGTGTATCAACACTGCAGCTTACAGTAAAATATGCACTGCGTACTAGGCACGTTTAAATGAGTATTTATACAAGTTTCACACCTTAACCTCTGGTGGAAATAATTGAAATGATACGATTATCGTGTAATAGGAATTATGAGTAGATTAAATACATTGCTTGACGCATTTACAACGATATGAATTCATCTTAATTCTGGTGGCAAACTGCTCACTCTTGGAAAAATGTAATTTACAATTACAATTTAGGCTGGAGACTTCCCATGCCTAAACGATGCGTTCTCAAATGTTAAATAATAAACATTCAGTGGCGTACAAAATAATTACCAAAAGGGGACTTCAGAAAACATGAAAAATAATCAGCTGTAGCTGAATTAAAATAATGCCCCCTGTCACAAATGACGAAATGCATCTTCCGTTATGCGGAATTACCTTTGAAAAACAATATTGCACCGTGTCAAAAACACACAAGTCGGTGTCTAACTCTCTATCCAGGAACGAAATGCAAAGAAGCATTTTGAAGCGTGAAATCACCAGAGAAGGTGGTCAAAAAGAATGAAAATCCCTACTTTGATGACTGACAATAATGTTACGGCTGTTGCAAACTAATCCACCCATGACCATCCACCGTACATAAATAGATTATAAGATCATGACTCACAGCTATTTGCAGTTTACTTCATCCAGACACAAGTATTGAGGGGTTTTTCCTTTTAACCTGGTAATCCACAGATATATTCGCTGCTTGGCTATAAGCATGGCTATCCACAGGTCTTTTTCCATGGTCGTAGTGTGGCTTAGATGTTAGGCGTTCCTCCCATTAGGTATTTAAGTCATTATCAACTTCTTCATTAGAACAGTACAATTATGCCTCAGCACGTGGTTGAATGAAGGCATCTTGGTTTAATCGTAGAATTGTGGACACTGCTTCTAGCGTATTAAATTCACTGCTTTTACACTTTACAGATAGCAGACTATATTCAAAGAATGGCCTTGTCTGCTTAATCACAGAAGCTAGATTTGGACACAAAGCACGTGTCCCTTCACTGAAGTTAACACTTCGCACATTGTAGATATTTTATCTGATTGCATCAGCTTAATCGTAGTCGTTTTAATTTCGGCCTTTACACGGCTCAATAATATTGCACATGAACTGATGAATATTTCGACTTGATTTTCACTCGGTTATCACTGGTACGCAAATCACTTATCGTCACACTGGTCAGCCATTTAGCATGCTGCAACCATGTGGTCGTTCACTTGACACTTTGTCAAATATCACAAATTAAAGATTTTCGGCGGACTATTTCACGTCACAAGCACACTTCGTGCTGAAATAAATACTGTGGTCGTGTTAAACAATCAGATTCCTGATAACGACGTCGCTAATACCAGCTCAACTTGGACCTTCAAAAATGACGTGTGCTCGCCATGCGAGTACAAATTAGAGTCATTCCTTCACGGAAGTGGGTGTGCTCAGTTCACTCACATCCGAGTCATTTAGCAACTAAGTTTTTTCCTCTCGCATGTCTGCGGCGATATACCTTTGGTTGTAAACCATAAATAACAAGAAGTTCCGTGAAGAACTATACAGCCTACTTTTCATGCCAATGATTTTTCTACAGAATATGAACCTATCTAGAATAATGACGAAATTAATCTGCTAATATCGAAATTTCCAATTAGTTCGAAATACTGTATACCTGGCATAATGTATCCTAATAGAGCACTACAGTTGGCAGCCCTGATGACTGAATATATTCTTAGTTCCGTCTCTTACGGTACTAAATACAAAATTTGGTTGAAGTCCACTGGATAGCATGGACGTTACATGCAGTTAAACATTGGATCTAACAGCGCACGTAAAATCATGTTGGCAACAATGTCATGCATGTATTGGTCAGAAATAATCTGAAATAATATGATCTATTGTTGTGCCAATTTTGAATGAAATCCATTAGTTAGTATAGAAGTTACATGCATTTTAAAATTGGACCTATCAGCAGGCTTAGAATCATGTTGGCAGCACTGACGTATATTAGTTACTCCAAATTCGTCTAGAATGCCAGGTACTATACGTGTGCAAAGTTTAGAGCTATTGGCTTGCATACTTTCTGATATATTGATATTAAGGTAACAAAAATAGGGACAGCACATATTAACAGTTGGCAGCCCTGGTTGCTCCTTAGAATACGCATAGTCATATCTGTTATGGTACACATAGCACATACGAAATTTGGTTGAAATCCAAATGATAGTATGGAAGTTACATGTATTTAAAGTTGGACTTGTCAGCAGGCTTAGAATTATGTTGGTAGCACTGACGTATATAAGTTACTCCAAATTAATATAGAATGTCAGGTACTATACGTGTGCATAGTTTAAAGCTGTCGGCTTGCATACTTACTGATATATTGGTATTTGGATAAAATAAATTAGGAGCATTTATTAACAGTTGGCAGCCCTGGTAGGTGTTAAGAATACGCTCAGTCATATCTGGTTATGTACACATACAACATACGAAATTTTGTTGAATTCCACTTGATAGTGTAGAAGTTATATGCATTTAAAAATTGGACCTATCAGGAGGCTTATAATCATTTTGGCAACACTGCCATGTTTGGCCTCCTGGAAATTAAACTGAAATATTATGATCTGTACGTGTGCCAATTTTGAAATAGCTCCCATTCATACTTTCCAAGATATCCAACATGGAGCTCAAATTTCAATTGCGATTTTTTAGCAGTTGGTAACACTGACATCATTTTCAAATATGGCCGTGAGATATTCATGTATAGATCTTTACTCCTACCAAATTTTGTTTCGATTGCTGCAGCCGTTAAGGAGTTGATAGGGGGGACACACACACACAGCCAGACAGACAGACAGAAGGACAGACAGACAGACAGACAGACAGACAGACACACATTTGCCCGATCTCATAAGTCTACTTTTTCCTCATTTTTTGCAAAAAGTGAAAAGTAGGCTAAAAATATCAGCCCATGAAAATGTGGCTAATTATACTGTATGACTTCTGATTATGAATTGGAGATTGCACATTAAAGAAAAACTTCTTTAATCATGATGAGTAATTATCCATAGCTTCTTAACAAAGTCCAAAGAACATCTGATGTGGTGGCATGCATCTGGGATGCGTTCATAACTCTCGAACATAATAAATTCCATGGTTCTCGTACAAGCTATCACCAGCATGAGCTATTCGGACTCAATACGTACAACATGCCTGAAAATCAAAATTACCCCACCATTTGCAAACCAAAATGCTATCTCTACTGGGCTATTTTTAGCCTACTTTTCACATTTTGCAAAAATGAGGAAAAAGTAGTCCTCTGAGATCGGGCAAATGTGTGTCTGTCTGTCTGTCTGCTGTCTGTCTGTCTGTCTGTCTGTCTGTCCTTCTGTCTGTCTGTCTGGCTGTGTGTGTGTCCCCCCCTATCAACTCCTAAACGGCTGCAGCAATCAAAACCAAATTTAGTATGAGTAAAGATGTGCACCGGAATAGCTCACGTCCTTATTTGAAAATGATGTCAGTGCTACCAACTGCTGAAAAAACGCACTAGAAATTTGAGCTCCATGTTGGATATCCTGCAAGGTATGCATAGGAGCTATTCCAAAATTGGCACACATGTAGATAATACTATTTCAGTTTAATTTCCAGGAGGCCAACCATGACAGTGTTGCCAAAATAATGATAAGCCTTCTGATAGGTCCAATGTTTAAATGCATATAACGTCTACACTATCAACTGGATTTCAACCAAATTTTGTATGTAATATCTGTACATAAACAGATATGACTGAGCGTATTCTTAGGAGCCACCAGGGCTGCCAACTGTTAATAATTGCTCTCTCTATTTTTTTTATCCAAATACCAATATATCAGAATATGTGCAAGCCGACAGCTTTAAACTATGCACACGTATAGTACCTGACATGTTTGATTAATTTTGGAGTAACTTATATACGTCAGTTCTACCAACATGATTCTAAGTCTGCTGATAGGGCCAATTTTTAAATACATGTAACTTCTATACTATCAGTAGGATTTCATCCAAATTTCGCATGTGCTATGTGTAACATATCAGATATGACTATAAGTATTCTTCAGTGCAATCAGGGCTGCCAACTGTTAATAAATTCTGTCTATATTTTTTACCCTAATATCAATATATCAGAAAGTATGCAAGCCAACAGCTCTATACTTTGCACACGTATAGCACCTGACATTCTAGATTAATTTGGAGTAATTAATACAAGGCAGTGCTGACAACATGATTCTATGCCTGCTGATATGTCCAATTTTAAAATACATGTAACTTCTATACTAACAAATGGATTTCATCCAAAATTGGCACAACAAGATATCATAATATTTCAGATTATTTCCGACCAGCACACGCATGGTATTGTTGGCAACATGCTTTTACGCCTGCTGATAGATCCAGTGTCTAACTGCATGTAACGTCCATTGGACTTCAACCAAATTTTGTATTCTGTACCTTAAGAGATGGAACTAAGAATATATTCAGTCACCAGGGCTGCCAACTGTAGTGCTCTATTAGGCTACATTATACCAGGTATATTTTGAACTAATTAGATATTTCGATATTACCAACTTAATTTCGTCATTATTCTAGATAGGTTCATATTCTGTAGAATAATCATTGGCATGAAAAGTAGGCTGTATAGTTCTTAACGGAACTTCTTGTTTATGTGTAACATCTGTCCACTCGGTTGCTTGATATTTTTGTGGGAGTAATTTTGAAAAATGAGACGGAAGTGGATCGGAACGATCTAGCTGGCAGTGGGGGATCGAACGTCAGTGTGCCCAGTGGCAGTGGTAAGAGTAAACAATGAAGAATGTATATGACATACTGAACGGTAAATGCTCATGCGAACTCTGGTGTCTATGAAATTGAGTAAATATCGCTGACCCAATTGTAGATTTCCGACGAGAGACTCAGCATTTGCACTTTGCTATTCTTGTATTTATATTAGTGTCATTCGGTACTTTGACCGTCTTAGTAGAGCAAACGTGTATGTCAGCGCCGGAATATCCCAGGTATTAAAAGCTTTCATAATATTCCTTCAGAACTGTTTTGATATCAGTATTTTTTGGTAAGTTCCCATTACATTCTCCTTTATACGTTTGCTGTGGAATGCTTCGAGCATACAATAGGATAGAGAGTGCGCCAGCTATGTTTCTACCGGCCGACCATGGAGTAATGTTTTAGAAATTAAATACGTATATATATCTCTAAGAAGATATAATCCGGGAGGGCGCCATTTCATAGATTATACACTATGAAAAATATTTTAATATGCTGCACGAGAATACTCTTATCCCAAGACGTGACGTGTCTCCGACACCAACCAGGACACTACAGTAAACATGGTAGATCAATGTACGCAGTAACATAACTGCAATTCATTGTAATGCCATAACTATTTTGTAGTATCAAGGGATGTAAATATAAATTGCATCAATAGTGCCGTCACAACAAGACACAATTTCCAGTTTTATACCATCATTCAAATACTCAATTTATTCTGGTTTCCCTTCTTAGAACAATTTATTTTAGAAACTTTCGTCATATAACCATTACGATGCAATAAAGAAGACAGAATGATTCAATCTATAACTTCCTTCACGTTTATCTTTCATATAATGTCTTTCATACAATATATTTCTTTTATCAACGCCAATAACCTCTAACCTCCCCTCTTTTTTGTTTAACTCTCATTGTGCCACTCTATCTCTGGAAGTTTTTAGAGTAAGCACTCCATTTTGCTTCAAAAAACTAACAATCTAGTTCAACCTTTCACCACAATCGCAAAGAATATGAAGCTAACCATATACAGATATATCACTGCCTGCACGATTCCAGTAAATATAAAATTTCAGTGGGGCCAAAATAAAATCAGCTGATGTTGGGCAAAACTAAGTTGTCTCCCATAAGAATAGCATTATGAAGTGACTTTAAATCCCACTTCAAGCGTATTCCTTGTGATTAACCGACCCTTTCTGTTGAAGGTGGCGTTAAATACAATTCCTTCTGAATATTGTTGTTTTTTTATGAACAGATGAAGTATAATCACTATATGCGATATTTTGTTGAGTTTACATATCAGTGTTGGAATGCATAAAATGGCGACGTGTGTACATGGTTAGGAAATTATAAGACGGTGAATACAATATTTTACGTGTAATTTGGACCGTAATAAACTCGACAAAGCTAGGCCTACTAGTAATATGTATGACTCTATTTTGCTTGTTATGCTTTATAAATCAAGAATGTTGGCCGATAATCACCCGATCAGATCCATTAACCTAATTATAACTATCATAAATCAAAATTTCAAAACACGATCATTTTTTGCAGCCGATAACCTTTGTGGCCTGCCCTAAGAACCACCAGTACACTTACGTTATAAATTTCACAGGCCTGCACAGTTATTTTATACAGTATTACAGTTTATGAATGATCATGGTGATTGTTTTAAGGGGCCTAACATCTACATTATCAGTCACTATCAGACACTTGTCACAAATTGTTTAACATGTCTAAATGTTCAGACTATATCAAACTATAATGAATGTGTTAATGAAGCCTAATGAGTAGTACCAGACAGCAAAATATCCAGAATTACATATATTCCCATGCCCAGAATATATTCGACCAATAATATGACGAATAAATTGACTTCACATATATTTCATCTCAATTACATAGTAGGGTAACATGTCAGATGTTACACAACATATGCGACTACTGTAAGGCTCGTATCTGTTTTTGTTATTTTGGAAGTTTACAATGTATGATTATTAACATAGGAGAGAATAAAGACAGCCAGAAGTTCAGTGAGAAAATAGCCACAAAGTTGTGTGGTGCGATATAAATGTTATCAGTGCAATAGGGGAAGTAATTCAGAAAAATATAACAGAAAAGAGAATACTTTTGTTATATTCTGCAAAGTGTAGAATCAGCGCAACAAATATTAGAATACATTCAACTATGGCGGATCATAACATTGAGGAGGAGAAAGGGCCTAGATGAGCCCCATGATAGCTGTTTACTACTCTGGAGGAAGTTGGAGAGAGTTGAGACGAAGGGATGACTTCCAGGCGAGGAAGCGGCCAGCATTATCGGCTGTTACCCCGGAGATCCGGATTCGATCCCTGGCTCTGCCAAGAAATTTAATTCTGGACTGGGGCCTGGAACGGGGTGTAGTTATCCTCGTGAAGTACAACTGAAAATAGGTGGGTTCGATTCCAACTTCAGTCATCCTGAATGGGGTTCGCCATAGTTTCCCTCTTCTACTCTAGGCAAATACTGGATGGTTCCTAACTTAAGGCCACGGTGACGTATTAATACAGCCATCAAAATAACATAGGCTCTCAGACATTCACCCAAGAACAGGGTCATTATTATTTAGTTTTATGAAACCCAACTAACATCTCAATTCTGCCGATGGTCGGTATTGCTCTGTGCTCTGACTGTGTGACAGCAATGTAATTGGGTCATGGGTCTAGCAAAGAAAAACCGACCTTAAACTTTTCCCCGCCAAATACTATGGCCCATTCTACTAACATATGACTTAGTGCTCCTTGAAATAACGCACATACACGTAATATGATCGAGTTAATAGCTTACGCCACGTGATCTTTAATAGTAAAAGGTCAAATCAACACCATAAACCGTGATTGAAGACTTTGAGATGGACTTAAATGTTTGAGGTGGGACGGCTACAGTAACTACAGCACGTTTTGCGTGCGGTTTCTACCATGTGTTGGTGGCTGAGAGGTTATGAGTTGGTCACTGGTCGTGGCCGAGTGCGGTACGTGTGTGCGCGCTGTGTGACCGCATTGGAAGAGGTTACGGTTCCTAATACCGGTGCTTCCTTAGTTCCACGTGTGTACTGACCTTCCGTGTGTCATTCGGACAATACTTTTTTAAGTAGTGTTCCAGATAGGACAACAAAACCAGAAACCCAGAAAACCCCGCTGAAAATCATGTCCGGATACCAGAGAAAAAACACCGTACGCTGCCAATGGTACAGGCAGAGTTCTCGCCCCTCACCAGGAGAAATTCACCGCTGGATTGGCGATACCCTCCGGTTGACTGTCGACCAAGTAGAAGCCATCCAGTTAAATGCGCACGAAAAAACCATGTACATCAAGGTAATCACCATATCTATTTATCAGAAATTGTTAAATACTTTTGCAGATCCTATTAAATTTCAGTATGATTCAGGCGAAATGACCAATGTTAAGCTCTCAACAGCGGATTCCAATTTTACCACAGTGCGTATATTTAATGTCCCACTCGAAGTACCCCCTGAAATTTTCAAATCCGTCCTGTCGAAATATGGCACTGTGAGTGACGTCAGGAAAGAACAATGGTCTTCTGCTTATCAGTTCCCGGTGTATAATGGAATACGTGCCGTAACTATGGAAATCAAGCAAGATATCCCCTCCACTGAGGCTTTCGGTGGCCATTCTGGCTATATAACGTATAATGGACAGAAACAGGCCTGTTTAATTTGCAATGCTACCACACATCTTCGTATTAACTGCCCAAAGAAAATGATTCCCCTCGGTATAACTCCTACACAACAACGACGTGTACAATACTCGGAAGTTGTGACGCAGCAAACGTCATATGAAAACATGCTCATTGCTCAGTCAGCTGAGACAACACCAGGAGTGACCTCGGATACATCTGACGCAGAACTGGTACCTTGCCCTGAACAGAGCTGCGAGACACAGAGTGCCCCTGTGCTCTCGGCAACCTGTATCGCAGCCTTAGAACCAACTCTGCCGTTACTACAGGCTGCCACAGAAATTTTGCCTTCACTGCCCCCGACTTCGCTGGTCCCTACCGACTCACTTATGAATGTTGATCGGGGATCCGAGAACGTCTCTAAGAAGATTAAAACAAATGCCTCGATTGCCGTACCAGCCCCGAAGAATAAAACTGGCTCCACAAACGTTTCCGCAGCTGTGAAAAAGAAACAAAATCTTCTTTCTACGTCATCTAGGGACCCACGAACGCTCTCAACCGCTGACAGCCGGCCTATGAATGGCAGTCAAAAGGAACTATCTCAACCTAATTTGACATAGTGCACCAGGATAATTCTCACCTGTGTCTTCTTTCGAGTCCACCTTCCAGTATGTCTAGCACAGCTTTTATACTTCTCTTAATGGCGCAATTTCTCACTGTGGCCACTGTGAATATCAATGTAATAGAATGCCCTCTGAAATTTCAACTGTTGGAGAGATTCCTTCGAGATGCTGACATTGACATTGCTTTCCTTCAAGAAGTTGCTATACCGTGTTTACCCATATCTGCCTTCTACAAACAATACATCAATACCGGTAATACGAATAGAGGGACCGGATTCCTCATAAGACATGATATCCCACTCGCAGGTGTGCTATGTCATCCATCAGGCCGCATAATATCTGGACACATAAACAATACCACCCTGATAAATGTATATGCCCCATCCGGGTCTAATAAACGTGTGGAACGGAAAATGTTCTTTCAACAGAGTATACTGCCTCATCTGCACGACGTTAAGGAAAAACTTATTCTTGCAGGGGATTTCAATTGTATTCAACGCCCAGAGGATTCCACTAGTCCATACAGAGGTGTCAACCCGGCTCTCAGGACCCTTCTTACCTCCCTACACCTCATTGATGCTGTGGATAGTTTAAGGGTGCCCCTGCCCCATTACACCTGTATAAGTCACAACTCCTCATCACGACTTGACCGCATCTACTTTTCACAGGAACTTATCCAGCCTAGACGATATGAAGTGATTCCTGCCAGTTTCACTAACCATCATGCTGTCGTATGTACAATCCCTTACCCCCATCCCATATTTCACATAGGAAGAGGTTATTGGAAGCTGAATTGCTCGCTGTTACTGGAGGAGGAATGCCAAGATATTTTCAGACAACACTGGATTCGATGGGTCCAACAAAAATGCAAATTTCACGACTGCACAGACTGGTGGGATATTTTAGTTAAAGAAGGGATCCGCCGCGTCTTTAAGAACATATCTTACCAACGAGGTCGGGAAAGACGGGATACAGTTGAATTTTACTATCGAGTTCTTCGCCAGCTCCAGCAAAGATCTGATGCTGGGGAGCGTATATATGACCAGATCCGGGAAGTTAAAACCAAGCTCCTGTCTCTACAGCAACGAACGCTCGCTCATATCAACGTGGCTTTAAAAGATCGTACAGTGCTCCCGGACGAAAGTGCAAGTGTATACCATATCGCCAAAGGACAACGTGAGCGGCAACGTAAGTATATCCACCGCCTCCGCACCAGTACTGGAAGTGTCGTCACCTCCCCTGACGCTATACGTAGTGAAATATCATTATTTTATCAACGGTTCTACGCTAAGGCTCCCATTGATCCACAGCAGGTGACCCTATTGCTGTCATCTTGCAGTACCAAACTATCTCCGGACAACAAAACTCTGCTCAGCGCGGATATTACGGATGAAGAGATTCACTCTGTGGTTAAACGACTCCCAAACAACCGCTCACCTAGCATTGATGGACTGCCATATGAAATGTATAAACACTTCTGGCCTCTCATTGGCAAAGAATTTTGTCATGTCCTGCGTACCATTCTCCAACGTCGTGCTCTTTGTCAATCACATCACGAGGGTACCATAGTCCTCATACCAAAAACATCCTCTCCCATGGCAGTTGGTGACTTCCGACCAGTTACTCTGCTCTGCAGTGACTATAAAGTCCTTACCAAAGTACTTGCATGCCGATTGAAGACTGTTCTACCTGATATCATTGGTGATGAACAATGTTGCAGTATTCCTGGAAGAACTCTGTTAACAAACTTAGCGATACTACGGGACCTTCACCTAAAAGCCGAAATGCTCCCCACTGAGCCAATGAGTTTTCTCACCTTAGATCTTGATAAAGCTTTCGACCGCATCAGTCATGAATACTTGTACATGGTCTTGCAACACTTCGAATTTCCTGAAATCCTTATTGACTACATTCGTATGATAAATTGTAATGCTACGTCTAGAGTGCTCGTCAACGGTTTTCTTTCCCCTCTGATTAAAATACAACGATCAGTTAGGCAAGGATGTCCCCTTTCTATGCTACTTTTTGTCATTGGCCTTGAACCGTTCATTCGGACTACCCAGATGAAGCTACAGGGTTACAAACTGTCCACACATGTTTTTGGAATGTGCGCCTATGCTGATGACGTATCAATATTGATCCGCAATGAAGAAGACATCTCCCACATCGATAGCGTCCTTCAGCTCTACCATATCGCCTCTGGAGCACAATCGAACCCCCAGAAAACTGCTTTGCTTCCGCTCAATACTAACTCAGTGATTACCCCACAGCCCTGGTTCCGGATAGTAAATGAGGTGAAAATTCTTGGCATTACCTGGAAGCAATCGCTTCTGGACACAGTGCAAGTTAACTGGACTAAGGTCATTGCCAAAGTTAGGGGAGTCCTGATCCAATTTGGTCAAAGAAACCTCAATATAGTGCAACGGGTCATGGTCCTCAACGTGTTTGCGCTCTCTAAAATATGGTATGTCGCACAACTTTTCCCACTTCCCAAAATGTTTGAGAGCCAATTGGCAAAATATACAGGTTGGTTTATATGGCAAGGATTTTTGTTCCGAGTACAACGGGAACAGTTGTATCTCCCATCCCGGCAAGGCGGGCTAGGGCTAACAGCTCATGGCATGAAATGCCGTGCACTCCTCTGCAAGAACGATATCACCATTCTTTCCCAACATGACACTTTTACGAAAGCGCTATACAAAGATATTCGAAACACAGCCCGTGGTTGTGATAGAGCTTTGCCGAAGATATTTAGGGACCATCAGCAGCACCTTCTGGAAACTGTTCGCCAAATGCCATCAGGGATTGTTCCAACGACGAAAAGCATCTATAACATGTTGCGGCAAGTGGTACACACCAAACCGCGAATAGAGGCCACCACCCTCTATGTCCATTGGCCCACTGTTTGGAAAAATTTTGGGGCTATGTCCATTTCTTCTGCTGTACACTCCCAAGTTTTTATCTTCCTCAACGATCTCATCCCAACCGCTCTACGGCGATATACCATCCATCTTGAAGCTTACCCATGGTGTACTATATGTGGTCAAACTGATACGGCGATACACCGCTTCACATCATGCACGCGAGTTGCCTCCACGTGGCTGTGGTGTAAGGGAAAAGTATGTCAACTATTAAATGTGCCCTCGGATGACCTTGATGACAGGAAGTTGGTTCGTTTGTCGGTAACCGCCTTCCCCCAAACTAAACAGACTGCCATTGTGTGGATAATGGGCCAATATGTACACTTCGTGATGGACAATGATCAACATTTCTCTTTCCTGGATCTCAGGTATCACCTGCAAAAAGAGCGTTGGAAGCTTAGTGAAAGTGGACAATTGTACGATAAATATGGACACTATCTGGATTTCTTGTGATGTATTAGTATGGTATTTATCATATCTGAAAATTCTGTAATTCTGTAAAGAGCTAATAAAAAAAAAAAAAAAAAAAAAAAAAAGAGGTTCAAAGCACGGCCGTGAGCGGTGGGCGCGAGCAGGTTGAATCCTGCTTCGAATCCAGTAGTAAGCATACTTTTTTGAACAAAAGCCCACATTCCATTTTAGTCAGGATGTAACTACATTGCCACATTTATTGCCTTACGACTCATTTTTGTGAAGAGTACGTTGAATTTTGATGATTTATAAAGAAAATACGATCGAATTGGTACGATATGCCACGTGACCTGTAATGGCAGAAAATTAAAAAACTGGCATGAATATTAACATACCATATCGAAGTGTTGCTCCGGAGGTCCGCGTTCGATTCCCAGCTCTTTCAAGAAATGTAATACTTGTCTGAGGGCTGAAATTGCGTACACGTAACCTCGTGAAGCAAATAAGAGAAGAAGTGGGTTTGATTCCCACCTCAGCCACCCTGGAAGTGGTTTTCCGTGGTTTCCCACTTCTACTCTGGCCAAATTCCGGGACGGATTCTATCTTAAGGCCACGGCCGCCTCCTTCCCAATCCTTAATTGCAAATACACACATCATTACAAGCCCGCAATAACTCAGGTTATCAGACAAATTCTACACACACACCCAAGTAAATGGGGCTATGTGACCGCGATGTTCTAGCCCCTCAAATGAAACAAAACAACAACATATCGAAGGATATTCTGATCGCCAGTGCTTGTTTCGAAGTATACGTATTCCTTAGAAATTCCCATGGTATTATTAGCATACTTCCGATTTTTGCAAAAAATGAAAGTAGACTTATGAGATCTACACAGGGCCAAAAATTGGGTGTCTGTCTGTGTGTGTGTGACTGTGTCTCTCTATGTGTGAGTGTGTGCACTCTTAATGTCTGCCCCCTCTATCAATTCGAACACGGTGAAACCGAATTGAACGAAATTTGGTACAGAGTTAGCACTAGAGTAGAACACCTTAGTGTGATGTTTGTATATCTTCACCATCTTGACGGAAACGTAATGGTGGCCACCCAAATGTTCAAAGCTTAAATCAAATTACGACTAACTTAATCATCCGATCTCTACCACAATTTGCAACAACATATACTTGTATGGCGAACGTCGTTAGACTGAACTACAAGATCATCAGCCCATTAGTTTGCAGATGACGGTCATGTATGTGTGCAAATCGATTCCCCCTATCAATTCAAGCACGGTGAAACTGAATTGAACGAAATTTGGTACAGAGGTAGCACTAGCAAAGGGCACTCGAGTGTCATGCTTTATATCGCCGCCATTTTGACGAAAACGTAATGGTGGCCATCCTAATGTTAAATGCTTGAATCAAATTACGACCAACCTAATAATCTGATCTCTACCGAATTTTGCAACAACATACCTTTATGTATAGAGAATCTTTTGACCACACTACAAGATCATCAAGCCAATAATGTGCGGATAGCGGCCATGTATGTGTGCAAATCGATTTCCTACATCAATTCAAACACGGTGAAACCGAATTGAATGATTTTTTTTACAGAGGTAGCACTAACAAAGGGCACTTCATATTCATGTATAATATCCGCATAGCACGTTGTATTTCAAGAAGCTACTACTACCAGCATTCAATTATACTCCTTGAAGGGGCGTGGTGGCTCAGCGGTCTAGCTGTATGCCTCTCACCAAGGCGGTCCGGGTTCGATTCCCGGTCATTGCATGTGAGATTTTCGAAGTGAAATGCCATGTCCTGTGGTTCGGATTCCACGTGAAAAGGAGGTCCCGTGGCTCATGATCTCGAGATTAACGGTCACGTTAAACTACAAGCTTCCTTTATACTCCTTGAAAAGGACAAAGAGTTATAACAATAGCCATGCATTTAGGAGAAAGTAGGCAATACGTTCTTTACCGAACATCTTGTTTTGTTATTAAATTTTAACAAAAAGTCATAGCATATCTTTAGGCCCGTGTCACACCACATTCGCTGGCAAAGAAGCTGCTGTGTTCGCTGGTACAAAATCCTGTATGATTCTGTTCTCTTCGTCAGTACACCTGCTTGTATGTCCGAAGTGTATCACACGCTAGCATTTTGGACGCTAAGTTGTATGAAGTAAAACCGAAGGGCTGTCGTTTGAGGGCATTATTTGCAGTTCTGTCGCCTTATTAACGTAAAGCGGTCGCGAAACTTGCTTTAAGTAAATTAGAAAACATGCCAGGTACTGAATGAAAGCATTCCAATCAATATTTAAGATCTAACTGTAATAATTGAATATTTTACCATACGCGTTAATATGAAGCGCAATAAAAACCTCCAGAATGTGTTGGAAATGTTTGCTAGTGTTATTGCTCGCTCTTTCGAAGATCCCGGGTTCAAGACTATCCAACGGCAGATTTTTTAAATTCTTTTTAACTATTTTATTATACCCTCCATACCTCGTACAGCAAGATTGTTCACATTAACTACGAAGACGATAGGGAAAGTTATTTTCTTGTCTCATTTAAATGGCTATTTTCCCTAAATACTGCTCAAAACTATGGATGGATACTATTCGTTATAATTATTATATTTTTAGTCGATTTTACCCTCCAGGTTAGGTTTTCCCACGGACTCAGCGAGGGATCCCATCATTACCGCCACTACGGGCAGTGTCCTGGAGCTGGAAACATCTCGTCTGGGGGATACAACTGGGGAGGTGTGATCAGCACCTCGCCCAGGCGGCCTGCAAAGCGAACAGGGTCCTCTTGAGGGATGGGAAGGGAGGGGCAGATCGGGAGGGATAGGCAAGGAAGAAGGAAGGAGGCGGCCGTGGCCATACGGTAGGTAACATCCAGGCATTTGCCCGAAGGCGAAGTGGGAAACCACGGAAAACCACTTTGAGGATGGCTGAGGTGTGAATCGAACCCCCTCTACTCATTTGGACCACCCGAGGCTGAGCAGACCCCGTCCCAGTCCTCATACCACTTTTCAAATTTCGTGGCAGAGCCGGGAATCGAACCCAGGATGTCCGGGGTGGCAGCTATCACGCTGACCACTAAGCAACGGAGGCGACTCTATTCGTGATAATCTGAATTTTAATAGTTCAATATTATTATAATATGACACGTTCTGTAATTACTGCCTTGCTGCGAGGCTCAGCGTTAATGTTCTCGCTTGCTGTGCCAAGGTTGCAGGTTCGTATCCTGGCGCAAATGCGAGGGAGTCGAGTCAGTAGATTTACTGGCACGTTGAAGATCCCCTTCGGAGCAAACTTCCGGCACCCCGGCGTATCTAAAAGCCAGAGCAGTTAAAAGGGACGTAAAACCAATAATGTTATAATTATCTGTATTTACTGCATGTTTGGGGCAGATGACCTCGTAGTTCCACCCCTTAAAACCTCACTTACTAACTATTATTGTAAGTGTATAGCAAGCGCTTTTCGCACAGACGCCATTGAAAGAAATTATAGTTTCGGTCTGTTGTATTTATTCGTGAGCCTACCCACATAACAAATCTATTTGTTATATTGGTCGTCTGAGTGAGTCGGAGTTTTCCTTTAAACAAAGGTGGTCAAAATTACGAACACTTGCTACGTTGAATACACAGGATACCTTGCTTTCGTTCTACAGATCGTTATGTCTTCGTCCAATGTGGCTGCGTACCATCGGATAAGTACGGTGCTTTTGAGGACCAAATAAAAAATCACTCGTTGGAACAGATAGATATGCGTCCATAATACTTCCACAATAAACGACATTAAGCAACAAAGTACTAGTTCAAGGTTCGAACCTACTACAATGCGACTTCGTTGACGCTACTCTAGCAATTCTTGAATTAGCCACCATAGCTACCGAGAACCGTGGCGTATTGCTGGCACTTATTGAATCTGTTAGTCGACACTTCCTGTCCAAACGTAACAAGGTGTAATTCGGAGCTCTGAACGTTTCAATCATGCATTATATTTGAGGTCATTGAATGAACACTGCCACTATTGATTTCTACTATATTCGCGAGGATGTACTCAACGGTAAAGTTGTACAATGGACGTAAAGGAGCAGGTACTAATGTTTTAAGGATGACTGTGTTATACGCGTTAGATGGGTTGCCTTCCTCCAAAAAAAATAAGGGGCTGGTGGACCACACTGTATATGAGCGCGCGAGTAAACATGGCATGCAAAGCCGGCTGTGACAGGCGCAGATCGCGGCCGAGCGAACCCTGTTCAGCCGGTGGTGGCGCACACTTTCATATATTTACCAATCATGTTCACTAATGTATACTTACAGTGCTCATAGGCGATGCCGAAAATGTCCTCTCTCTCTCTTGTAACACAGGCCTGATATTTTCTGATGAAAGAATGTCTGTCAACTCTTTTATTATTTACGGAGCCTCTTTCTTGAATCGTTCAGCGAGCCTCGTAATTGTACTGGCATTAGGCACAGATCTTCCTGGAAACTTGATTCGAAATTTTCGTCTCGTTTCAGAACAAGATATTCTGCTTTTCATATACGAATTATGGATATACACACGTTCGCGCAATGTGAATTGGTGTCTAGGCATGACCAACAATCACAGTAATCTCAATACTCACTAAAAATGCAACACTAACGTCTAAGCTTTGCAGATACACGTCCATATGAATGACAAAACACGTGTGAAATAACGATATGAGTCATCGGAGCGCGCCTACCACCAGCTGAACCGGGTACGCACGGTCGCGATCTGCGCCAGCCACAGCTGGTTTAGCTTGCCATGTTTACTTGCGCGCACATATATAATGACCCTGTACTTGGGGCTAGATGTCCATGAATTCCAAGCCCCTAAAATGAAACAACAACAACCACGATATTGTTACACTATATTTTGTCAAATTGTAGGTCTTAAATCAAAAGTCTATCAAATGGAATATCTGTGTAATTGACACATGAGTTTTGTTGTACGAAGGACCATTGGAAAGTATGCATTGATGAGTCTAGGTGTTCGAAAGTGACTCTAACTACGTTTCTCATGAATGGCAGTACAATTTAAGGGGATGTGTTTGAGTGTCTGACGAGGCCATTTGCAGTCCTTAATCTCCTTTAGCTTCCGCCTCGATATGCAAATGAAGGCCGGCCTGACTAATCAGTCATTCTATTTAATTTAGCGGAATAACCACGCCTTACATGCAGACGCTGCAGATAGCTCGACTTTCTCTACATGCCTCGCTTCTCTTCGTAAACAAACGAGCGAGCTTCTCCTTCTAACATAAACCCTCAAGTAAACACACATAACCTTATCCTCCAAGTTAAACGCCGGCTGAAGAGAATGTGAACTGATTCCGGACCGAACTCCGTAATGGAACTCTCAAACTGTCTGCATCCTCGCGCACGCTATACAGCAGTCATGGGGAAAGTAGGGCCCGTGGGCCAAGTGCGGACCTTATGCTAGTCTAATCTGGCCCGGGACATGGTTTCAAATTATACTATCTACAATTACACATAGGTCATATTTCCTGTTCTGTGTACCTAGAAGTGAAAAACTATTTTAATCTCATTATGTTTATGCGATTTGTGTGATATCTTTTTGTGCGAAAAATCTCCATGAACGAAATTCTTTGAATTTCAAAGTTATTGAACAGGACTTGAACGTGTTCAGCATGCCGTTTAATGTTGACTGTGGAACAGTTAAATCTGAGTTGCAGCTAGAACTGAATGATTAACAATGTAACAATGAATTGAAGTAACTATTCCGCAACGTTTCCAAACTTGAGTTTTACAAGGCCCTACCAAAATCAAGGTTCCCATACTTGAAATCTCATGCACAGAAAATAACTAAAATGTTCGCAACTTCCTATATCTGTGAACAGGTGTTTTCTAAAATGAAACTTCGCAAAGAAAACAAAAGCGTCAGGAAT
This sequence comes from Meconema thalassinum, assembly GCA_946902985.2. Taxonomy (NCBI): domain Eukaryota; kingdom Metazoa; phylum Arthropoda; class Insecta; order Orthoptera; family Tettigoniidae; genus Meconema; species Meconema thalassinum. The sequence goes on from OX336388.2 coordinate 1,827,446,330, forward strand.
AGATTGACGGACCTCCAATTAGCTGCGCTACTAAGAATCAGCTCATCCCAGTTTCAAACAGATTATGAAAACCTATTAGAAGAGCAGTCACAGTTTCACTTGTTACATACTCCTTTCTCTTCTACCAAATAATGAAGGTGTGTTCTTTTTTCCTAAGTCTTCTACCATTTTTGTTTAAAATTCAGAAGTAAAAAGTTTATAATCTATCTACAAACATATGTGTTTCTTTTTTTCCGGCCCGCCTAGATTATTTTGTATTGCATCTGGCCCTGCCCCTAAAAGGTTTGCCCATGTCTGCCATACAGAGTAATAATACAGTGCAGGTATTTCGAGTTGACTCATGTCATGAAGACGATGAAGTGAATGACAGAGTCATCACTCAGTCCCCGAGCCAACTGAAATAACTATGTGACGTTCAAATCTCAACACCTGGATGGAAATCGAACCCATCGTCCCTTGCTAAAGTCTATCATATTATACAATTAGTCACGAAGACGGACACTGACGACCTCATGGCGCAGTGACTGGCATTCTTAGCTGTCACATCTGCGGTGTCACCTCTGAGGTCCAGGTTAAATTCCTGGCTCTGCCAAGAAAATTTATTCTGGTCTGAGGGTTACAACGAGGCCCACTCAGCCTTGTGAAACAGAACTGATGAGGTATGGGTTCGACTCCCACCTCAGCCGTCCTAGAAATGGTTTTTGTTGGCACTAAATGGAACAACATAAGCGAGTACCTGGACAAGAACGTTTGAATACCAATGGTAATAGCCTCCTGGGGCTCACAACTAGTAGGGCGTGGATTGGCGTCCACGGGACCCCAGTTGAGCCTGGCATTGTTTCCACTTACTTGTTACACTCTCCTGTCTGTCATATTTCCTATCGACTTTCCTCGGTCAACTCTTGTTCTCTTCTGACACTGTCGGTATTAGGGCATCCAAAGACTAGGGAGTCTTTCACAATGCCACCTTCATTGACTCTTGTTTCATCTATTCTGATGCCCTCATTCTTCGCGTGGTCAGGTCTCGTCTTTTCTTTTCATGGTATCTCCTGTCTTCTGGCCCAGGCCCTATAGGAGTCAGGGTCCACTTATGGTGCACCATGGATATTGCTACATCCTCGAGAGCTCACGACTGGAAAGGGATTCCTGGACTGTGTCAGGTTTCTCCTCTATTCCCATTGTCTTTGAAGCAGGCCCTCTCCTCTTTCCCTTTCCTATCTGCCTTTCTTTAGAAGTCCCTTAATAGTCATTCTTTGAGGGCTGAGGGCATTTCTTATCCCTGTCATTCATTTCCCTTATTCCTTCATTTTAGCCCTTTTCTTCTTATATTCCGTAAGTCAATAGTAAGTTGTACTTAGTTTTAGTTCTAGTTTTCATTTTGTCATCCTTCATTTTCATGTAAACCCTTAAGGGCCCATAACTTAGATGAGAGGCCATTTTAAAGAACAATTATCATCATCATCAATCCATGGTAATATGTCCTAACGATAGGCAAACTCATAGTGCTTGACCAAACTAGACTTACGATAAATACAAGCTTATACTATTCATCACAGACCTGTCAACTTCTATCCAGATAGTGCTCAGTTTGAAGCCCGCTACTGGCTCAGCTCACCCAGTTCGTTTACCAGACCTTGTTTTTTATTGGTAGAGAAACTCGTCTAAATGATGGCTTTGTTCAGTAGCAGACAGTATTCTCGTAAGACGACATGTGAACAATGCACAATGAATTAGCTGCCAGTCTCAATAAACAGTGCTGGTAATTAAGCACCTTTTCACGTAATTAGGCCGGTGGAAATGGATCACAATGGCCGAACAGTTTCAAAGAAATTACGGACAACAAACAAAGGAGCTATTATTATGTTACGTGAGCTCTCTTGTGCTCTAGCTGTAATAAATAGGTTGGATATGAGCTCCCGCTCTAGAATATAATTCGAACCTTTTCACGATCATTAATGACTATTGAAGCGTTTTGTTAGGAGGGGAGGAAGTCCGTGCTGAATATGCTCGATATCAACACTCTCAAGCTGCCCACTGCCCCTCTCTCTGCTGGCAAACATGCAACCCTTGCAGCCAACCCTAACCGTAACGTTCCTCTTTCTCTGTGGCATCCAAGACCACAAATATTGTCAGTCAAGACCACGGGTTCCTCACCGAGATTCTGCCTGGAAGTCACTGCTAATGAGAATGCATTTTTGTCAATCTATAATACGAATAACAGCTAATCTCTCACATTAGATTTCCATAGTGAAATATACACTACCTGACCACAAAATTGGTGTTTGCGATCTCTTTAATACATGAATAAATCAAGACATAGTCCATCAGACGAAAGCAGCCGAAGGGAACTCGTTTCAAAACATTGAAATTTGGCGTGAACCGTAAAATGTTCGTTATAGAATTGTACTTTCATGTTTTGATAAATAATTCTTGCATTTTGGTTGATTTTTCTTTTATTTAATATAGAGTGACCGTACGGCCAAAGCCGAAAACTTTTATAGGCCCTAGTTTACGTTGACATAACTATTTTTATTAAGCACAATGTTCATACATGAGTGAACGATTGAACTTCACAAACATCACTTACATAGATATCTACAGATGCATAATCGATCATAGACACCGTTCAAAAATATTTTAACCAATCTTCAGCAATTGGAGATAAAGAATGCGTTCTATTGACACAATCCATCAAGTGGTGCCGAGGGCAGAACAATGCGAGGGTCAAGTCATTGCTGACTGACAGTTACCGGCAACTAGCTCTGCACTTGCTCATTCCCCTTCTCCTGCATACTACGGGCAGCGTAATGTATTTGCTACGCTAAGCGAGACTGCTCGAGACTAGTTTTGTCCGAGGGAATATCCTTCTGTCGGGCGTTAACTACGAGTATATTGGTCAAGTTTGTCCCGTTCCTCAACTGTGATTCACGTCTTGCAGATTGTGAAATTGATCTGGACAACCACAAATAGCTTATTTCAGTCGATTCCTGACTTGCTCAATTGATATTTCATGGGAACAGGAAGACCACTCCAGTCGGGTGATACCAGTTCGCTGCGAGTAAGTGTTTACAAGAGCTGCACGGTGTACAGTACACGAGAGTTATCGATCATTAAGATGACATCCTCACCGAACTGCTAGCGATATTAATCCACTATTGGTTGCAGAATGTCTTCCCTGCATTGCTTAGAGAGCCGTGAGCAACCACGGGATGTGTACGGTGACCCAAAATGAAGCCCCTTCAGAATATCAATATGCCACCACTAGCTGTACTGCTGTGTTGCAGACATACTGTGTTTCCGGGGTCTCTGCAAGCACATTGCCTAGATCGCCAGAGATCGAACATACGCTACATTCGCCGGTAAACCACATCTTACGCCAACGCTGGGGTAGTTCATACAGAAATATTTTTTCCCATCTATAGTAGGTTGCATGATGTTGAGGTGTTAGAGTTGTATCTCGTCATAGCTACGGGAAAACAGACGGGCACACAAAAACCTTTGGGTAGGTCTTCGTATAGAACTTGTGCAAGTGCGCCAGTAGGAGATATTTGCGTGGTGATGAGTATCAAATGGATGATAGAGAAGTCAAAAATATCCCAGTCCTAAACAACTGAAATTAACCGTTTGAAGTTTAAAAATACGCGATCTAGCCTGGCTGAGATGGAAATGTGAAGAATGAAATAGCAGAATCTGCAGAAGAAACCAATGGTAGCGTGGTCTTGCAAGGAGGTAGAAAACCGTGGATCACTCCTGATACACTAGAATTAATGTATGAAAGGCGAAATCACAGGAGTACACGAGATGAAAGTTGGAAAGTATAATACAGACTTCTGAAAAATGGGGTAAACAAGAAAGGCAAAGAAGTGAAAGAAGAATGGTTGAAGGAGAAATGTACCAGTATAGAACATTGTCTGAAAGTAGGAAAAGTAGATATAGCTTATCGAAGGATTAAGATAACGTTTGTAGAAAGGAAGACTAAATGTTGTAATATTTAAGGCCCTGGATGGAAAACCTCTAGCAGATAGAGAAGAAAAGACTCCTTGAATTCTGCTCCTAGCACGAGTAGGTCATACCAAACACCTTCCTCAATTACCACAATAGAAGAATATACACACGAATGAGACGTGGAGATACAGGATTTTTCCATAGAGCTAATAGTATTTGGCTGAAATAATTTATCCTCTTGTCTTTGATACGGTTTCTTGAAAAAATAAGTGCTGCCAAAAGACAAGCAGGACATGTAATGCAGCTGTCGCAACGTACCACTTGATGTCCTTTGATATCGAGAGCACTTAGAAGTAGTAGCACACTCGAGTGATCGCCATTATACCAGCTGTCTTCTCGGAATATGTCTCCTCGCCCGAGGACCACTCATGACAGTGTCGCGCGATACACAATGTCAGTGTGAAGAGCTATTACGATACTGAAGTGTATTCAGGAGAGAGATATATCAAACATATTTCTTTTTGAATTGATTCTCATTCTCCAATGTCCAATATGATTTTATGCAATGAATCTCAAAAGCTAAAAAGAAGAACTCACAAAATTGGAATAATGAGATGTATATATGATTCTTTTAAACACCTTTATTTAAATTTACTACAGAATTTCATAAAATATGCAATTACCAAACGTAAGATATTTCACCAAGTTTCATATGTCGCCCAATTATCCTCCCTATATTATTCTGCTAAGGTCCCATTCCGGTTTTGTACCGAAAATAAGGTCCTGTTAACACCAACCTACACATATGGGGGACGTACAGGTTCCGCATAACACCATGTGTGCCCGAAACGCACTCGCTTCCTCTTTAAATGCCACACAATTAAATAAATACCTTAAAAATGTACATTTACAATGGGAGCACCGTAACTTGGTGGGCCTGCCACTAGAGCGCAGGGCAGCACGGTGGCGGCAGCCATCTGGCGGGAGCGTGGCGTACTGCTAGCTGAGGAGTCTCTCAGCAGATGGCTCCGGTGTGGCCTCGCCAAGACTTTCTCTAGGGTTCAATCCTTTGCAAATGTAAAAATTGCTGTAGAAGAAACTCCTGAGCAAACAATAACCGATGAATTCGTTGTAAAATCGAATATTGTATACAAATAGGTGATGTGACAAGTACTAAGCACTGTTCTACATTATTCTTCGTGTTCTTCTCATGTACGTATGCCGTTTAACAACAATAAATACATTTCTTCAATATTTAAAACTTCGTTCTCCCACATTTTTCCCTATTACCCCATAAACCTACATTCACGTTGCGAAAGCTCGCACGGCCCACTAGTACCATTTTATCAGCCATGTTTGCACTCACCTGGTTGGATCTAAGAAGAGATATCCATCAATTTAAATGAACGATGAACATTCTTTCCCTTGCACTATTTCACTACAACTCATGCAGTGTAGTTTCGGAATCTCTAATACAGTATATGGCTAGCGACCCAATTATGAAATGTCTCGGAGTGATACACAAATGCAACTGGGAATGTACCTCTTCACACTCACTGGAAGAAATAGGTATCATATTCTGAGCGCGGTGAATCAAAAATATTCTGTTTAAAGGGATACGTTTCACTGACTTTCGACCATTATGCTGTTTAGATGTACATTGAAATAATTCGTACATTTGCGAGAATATTCATGAACGAGGGACACAATTTTAATTCTCCCAATTATATGGTGATATGCGATATCTTTCAGCGTTTGTAAAAGGCTTACTACTCCAAGGCTTTAAATTCGTAGTCCCTGGATTATACAAGGGCCGTTCCAAATCTACGTTTCGCCATTTAATTTCACAGGCAAACTGTAGCCTATAACATTCTGATTGAGAATATTATAGAAAGCTTTACAGCCGGTGAACACAAACTAATTAAACCAAGCAAGGTTTTAAGTAGCAACAATAGATTGCACGGACAGCACTTAGAAGTACCGTTTGGTAATACAGTCCACAGCATAGCAAGTAGATAGCGCCACAATTTTCAAACGACGAAGCTAATCAAGCTCTCGGCCACCAGTCAGAGATGAGAAGTGTGTGACTGAGGATTCAAATAATGTACCAGCTAAGTTTCTATAACCATATTCAACTCCAGTGTATTGTATTATTTGTGTACTCGCTACTTTGACAAGCTAACCACATTACAATAGATCGCCAGCTTAAATAGAAAGAGTTGAATTAGATCCATACATAAGAAAATAGTGTAAATAGCACCACACCAGACGTTCATGTCAATAATAGGTCAATAGACAACAGGTTAACGTACCTAAACTACATTAATAATAACGCAACAATTATAGAAATGTTTCAAATCGACTGAGCAATAATATCTGTAAATACGATTGTTACATTAGAGCCTCCGTGGCCTAGGCAACAGCACGCCGGCCTCTCACCGCTGGGGCCGTGGTTCAAATCCCGGTCACTAAATGTGAGGTTTGTACTGGACAAAGCGGAGGCAGACAGGTTTCTCTCCGGGTACTCCGGTGTTCCCTGTCACAATTTCATTGCAGCAACACTCTTCACATAAACAATGTGTCTTAACTAAGCCTAAGTGAGAAGGATCTGATGTTGATCGCTTTCTATAATATAAATATGTGTTGACCGACTGGAAAGATTTCTATAATAGAACTAGGCAATACTGAAAAGAGGCTTCTAATACTTCAAAGTGCAAACGAACATTGTTTTAATAACATAAGTGAAAAGATTGGTTATTCTTCCACGGACATAAATCGTCCCGAGAAATCAATGATAAAAAACCTTCCTAGTAGATAAGCCACCCAGCCAATTTGTAATTCTTTTTCGAAAGGGTTATCTGGGATTTTTTAAAGTCATTGAGGCGGTCTGTGTATCCGGAGTAGAGTGATGCAGCTATGTCTGAAAACGAGGCAGGATACTTGTGGTTTTACGTCACCGGTAATCCTGCGATCATGACCTTATTTTTACGTAGAATCCGTACCACAGAACATGGCATTTCGCTTCGAAAATCTCACATGCATTGACTGAGAATCGAACTAGGCCTACCTTGATGAGAGGAAAGCAGCTTGACCGCTGCGCCACAACGACCCGCACCTTTGTCTCATCAACTGTGTAGAGCCTGAACAGCATGTCATTACCTTCGCGCTTGCTCAGGCACAAGTGTTCGAGGTTTATTGTTGTCCGTCGAGTCTTGTTGTTTCACTTGAGGGGCTTGGACATCGTGAACATTTAGCTCCAGAACATAGGATATGTGCGGAAATTGTCTGATAACCTGTGATGTTGTGGTGATTGTAGTAGAGTGTGTTTATTTGTAATTCAGATGAAGATGGGGGAAAGAAACAGACGTGACCTTAAGTTAGGAACCTTCCCGGCATTTGCCTGGAGTAGATGTGGGAAACCTCGAGAAACCCCTTCCAGAATGGCTGAGGTGGGAATCGAACGCTCCTCTTCTCAGTTTTGCCTCAGGAGGCTGAGTGTACTCCGTTCCGGCCTTCAGACCGGGAAATAATTCCTTGGCAGAGCCGTTAATCGAACCCGGAGCCCCGTGGCGACAAACAAGAGAGCTAGCCACTCCATAGAAATACTGCGATGATTCCTAGCTTACGGCCACGGACACCTCCTTCTCAATCCTGTACCCAAGTAAAAGATGCACACACTAGTACAACCATCACAATAACACAGGTTAACTCACAAATTCCGCACACACCCAAATACATGGGGCTATATAACCACGATTTCGTAGCCCCTAAAATAAGCAACAACAACAAATAAGTACATGTACTTGAAAAAATCTGACTCGTTACAAGTTGAACTAAAATATTTCTGTTACTAATAAATGTAAATACTGTTACGCACAAGTGTTATATACGTATACACTGAACCTAAAATACTCCTAAGTGAGAAAGATCTGATGATGTTTGCCTGGTGAACGAAACTAGTCATACAATTAAAGCTCACTTTTTATGAGAAGTGTTTTATTAATAAATGAATGCAAAATTCATATTTTTCAGGTACTAGGAAATTAACTGTTGATCTCCGGCCATTCTAATATGGTGCGCTGGTGTTGATCGAATAAAATATACTTTTACCGATAAATAAAAGTGGGTGATTTGTACTCGTATTTAACAGAATATTTTGTTCTTAAATGAGCTGAAGTACAGTCACGTCTTGTCTTTAGCCTGAAATTTGATGTGTTTCTCTGTCTCCTCCCCGGAGTTCAAGAATATTATTCTATTTCTTTGTAAATAACGGCTTATTAGCATGTTTGTGTGTTTTACGACTACATAATTCAAGAGATTCTTTCAAAGTCATTTTGTAATTATGTATCCTTAGTGAGTACTTGAGAAACCTTCTTGGCTTGTTTGTCTGATATAATTTATTTACTGTAACCCAATATGAGAAGAAACTCAATAGAATATGCCCACTTTGTTGAAAGAATGAAGATGATTGAGGGATTGTTATAAGTTATTTTTTATTTATTTGTTTGATCCCTAGGGAGTTTGCCAAACGTCACAGAATAATGTAACAAGAAGTTCCGTGAAGAACTATGCAGCCTACTTTTCATGCCAATGATTATTCTACAGTATATGAACATATCTAGAATAATGACGAAATTAAGTTGGTAATATCGAAATATCTAATTAGTTCAAAATATACCTGGTATAATGTAGCCTCATAGAGCACTACAGTTGGCAGCCCTGGTGACTGAATATATTCTTAGTTCCACCTCTTAAGGTACAGAATACAAAATTTGGTTGAAGTCCAATGGACGTTACATGCAGTTAGACACTGGATCTATCAGCAGGCGTAAAAGCATGTTGCCAACAATACAATGCGTGTGCTGGTCAGAAATAATCTGAAATATTATGATATCTTGTTGTGCCAATTTTGGATGAAATCCATTTGTTAGCATAGAAGTTACATGTATTTTAAAATTGGATATATCAGCAGGCATAGAATCATGTTGGCAGCACTGCCTTGTATTAATTACTCCAAATTAATCTAGAATGTCAGGTGCTATACGTGTGCAAAGTATAGAGCTGTTGGCTTACATACTTTCTGATATATTGATATTAGGGTAAAAAAATATAGACAGCATTTATTAACAGTTGGCAGCCTTGATTGCTCTTAACAATACTTATAGTCATATCTGTTAAGGTACACATAGCACATACGAAATTTGGTTGAAATCCAACTGATAGAATAGAAGTTAGATGTATTAAAAAATTGGTATTATAAGCATGCTTATAATCATGTTGGTAGAACTGACGTATATAAGTTACTCCAAATTAATCTAAAATGTCAGAATATACGTGTGCATAGTGTAAAGCTGTTGGCTTGCATACTTTCTGATATATTGGTATTTGGATAAAAAAATAGAGAGAGCAATTATTAACAGTTGGTAGCCCTGTTGGCTCTTAAGAATATGCTCAGCCATATCTGTTTATGTACAGATGTTACATACGAAATTTGGTTGAAATCCAATTGATAGTGTAGAAGTTATATGCATTTAAACATTGGACCTATCAGAAGGCTTAAAATTATTTTGGCGACACTGTCATTGTTGGCCTCCTGGAAATTAAACTGAAATAGTATTATCTGCATGTGTGCCAATTTTGGAATAGCTCCCATGCATACCTTGCAAGATATCCAACATTGAGCTCAAATTTCTAGTGGGTTTTTTCAGCAGTTGGTAGCACTGACATCATTTCCAAATATGGACGTGAGATATTCCGGTGCACATCTTTACTCATACTAAATTTGGTTTTGATTGCTGCAGCCGTTTAGGAGTTGATAGGGGGACACACACACACAGCCAGACAGACAGATAGACAGACAGACACACATTTTCCAGGATCGATCTCATAAGTCTACTTTTTCCTCATTTTTGCAAAATGTGAAAAGTAGGCTAAAAACTTTTATAATTATAAATACAGTGATTGTAAAAAAGAGTTATTACAAAGATAGTTATTTTCTTTGGAAGGCTACTGATGATTTGAGGATTGTTATAACAACTTTTTCGTGAACATTTTTTTAGCCTACTTTTCACATTTTGCAAAAATGAGGAAAAAGTAGACTTATGAGATCGGGCAAATGTGTGTCTGTCTGTCTGTCTGTCTGTCCTTCGGTCTGTCTGGCTGTGTGTGTGTCCCCCCCCCCCCTATCAACTCCTAAACGGCTGCAGCAATCAAAACCAAATTTAGTATGAGTAAAGATGTGCACAGGAATATCTCACGTCCATATTTGAAAATGATGTCAGTGCTACCAGCTACTGAAAAAACGCACAAGAAATTTGAGCTCCATGTTGGATATCTTGCAAGGTATGCATGGGAGCTATTCCAAAATTGGCACACATGCAGATAATACTATTTAAGTTTAATTTCCAGGAGGCCAACAATGACAGTGTTGCCAAAATAATTTTAAGCCTTCTGATAAGTCCAATGTTTAAATGCATATAACTTCTACACTATCAATTGGATTTCTACCAAATTTTGTATGTAACATCTGTACATAAACAGATATGGCTGAGCATATTCTTAAGAGCCAACAGGGCTACCAACTGTTAATAATTGCTCTCTCTATTTATTTTTTTATCCAAATAGCAATATATCAGAAAGTATGCAAGCCAACAGCTTTACACTATGCACACGTATATTCTGACATTTTAGATTAATTTGGAGTAACTTATATACGTCAGTTCTACCAACATGATTATAAGCCTGCTGATAGTACCAATTTTTAAATACATGTAACTTCTATACTATCAGTTGGATTTCAACCAAATTTCGTATGTGCTATGTGTACCATAACAGATATGACTATAAGTATTGTTAGGAGCAATCAGGGCTGCCAACTGTTAATAAATGCTGTCTATATTGTTTTACCCTAATATCAATATATCAGAAAGTATGCTAGCCAACAGCTCTATACTTTGCACACGTATAGCACCTGACATTCTAGATTAATTTGGAGTAATTAATACAAGGCAGTGCTGCCAACATGATTCTATGCCTGCTGATACGTCCAATTTTAAAATAAATGTAACTTCTATACTAACAAATAGATTTCATTCAAAATTGGCACAACAAGATATCATAATATTTCAGATTATTTCTGACCAGCACACGAATGGTATTGTTGGCAACATGCTTTTACGTGTGCTGATAGATCCAGTGATTAAACTGCATGTAACGTCCATTGGACTTCAACCAAATTTTGTATTCTGTACCTTAAGAGATGGAACTAAGAATATATTCAGTCACCAGGGCTGCCAACTGTAGTGCTCTATGAGGCTACATCATACCAGGTATATTTTGAACTAATTAGATATTTCGATATTCCCAACTTAATTGTGTCATTATTCTCGATAGGTTCATATACTGTAGAATAATCATTGGCATGAAAAGTAGGCTGTATAGTTCTTCACGGAACTTCTTGTTCTGTTTTGTGAATCCGTTTCCAGTTAACAAATTACTTTGAAAAATACCCCTAGAGCTGATAAATAAGCCAGTGACTGCTGTTGTATTCATCTTATATTTTTCTAAAAAATAGGGAATCGTGGATTCATATATTCAATTTTTCTCTTTATCTACTTCTTCTAGCTGATTCATGGGGTTTTTAAGTCGAATAGTTGGGTCAATGATCTCCGCTTTCTTCTCCCGATGTTTGTTGTCAATAATATTTATACGACGAGAGCTGACATCCTGCTTACTTAGGCTTATCTTAGCTTCAGTTTATAGGTAGACTAGCAGAAGTACCCGTTCTTCGAACGGTGTTATATATTAACACCAGACATTATCAATTGAGCTACTGTTGCAATGGTTAGTGATTTGTCATTCCTTCATAAGTTTTTCAGAACGAAGTTAGTTTTCTGGGAATATCACACACACTGTTAATTTAAGGGCCTTAAAATGTGGTTTTTGGAGACCCCTTATTGACTCGCGAATTTTGTGTCTCACAATGAGAAGCGCAACATATGCTTTGATCGTCCTTCTAGGATAATTTTCATATTTCGCCTATTTTAGCATGTATTTGGGAAGTTTTTCCCTTTATCCACCCTTCTACTGTATGAAAAGGACGGTGAGGAGTTTTATAAATGATTGGTGTATTGACTCATGTTTGAAATGAAAATCCACAGCCTGCTTCCAGTCTCCGACCGGGTCAGGAATGGAATGAATGAAGCCCCCATCTAGCGGCGAGGATATGAACAGTGCCTGCTCTCGAAACCTGTCGCACTTCCCTGGGGCAATGATTAAATGAATGACAGACGAAATGAAATGATAGTGGAGGGTGTTTCTGGAATGATATATTGACAGGTAAAACCGGAGTACCCGGAGAAAAACCTGTCTGCCTCCGCTTTGTCCAGCACAAATCTCACATGGAGTGACCGGGATTTGAACCACGGACCCAGCGGTGAGAGGCCGGCGTGCTGCCGCTTAAGCCACGGAGGCTTTATTGACTCATGTTTACCATACGTAATTTTACGATGCACCAAGCATCCGAACACGATTTATAGGAGTACATAAAGATACACAGAAAGACAGACAGACAATTCTATTGTCTACAACATATCACCCAGATATCCAAATATGGGTATATCTACCATACGTATCAAACAAAATCATTCCTACGATGAACCCGTATGTCGACAAAAAAAAAAAGATTAGTTAAAATGTGCTCTCAAACTAAATTCACCTAACGTGTACTTCCTGACGTGAAATAGATTTGAACGGCTTGTAGACGAAACGCAATACACCTCACATAAAAATGACCCTCTACGTTGTGTTAGGTCCCCATACACAGGAAGACCTCTTTCATAAATTATAAAGGCTTGTGGTGCATGAAAATTCAGGTTATTTAGCCTCAAATGGCCCAAATTCCTAAAAGCCGCAAAAAATGCTGATTCAATTCAGGAATTTTTGAAAATAATGTTGCTGTTTTTAGATATAATAGACTTTCTGTACTATATGACGCACGTGAAATTGCATGAAAAAATTCTAGGTTACCCCTTGACCCCCTTAATTGCATTGACGAATTATACAGTCTACTGTACGTTGGTTCCGTGATAACCTTATAGCCATTTGCAAACTTTCACAGAAATGTAATAAATAGAGTAGCCTAATGATAATATCGTATGGCCTCGGGTGCCGGGTGCAAGCTTCGTAATTTGACACCCAGTGGGAAGCTTGCATGTCAAAATTTCGTTGTTCCTTGAATCACTAAGAAAGTCAAGGAGGGTAGATATGTAAGCTCCTTGAACACTATAGCGCTTTCTAGTAGAGAAATGAGGAACTTTGTGTTGGCGGAAACTCCTGAGGTTAATTTTGCCATTATGAACACGGCCTACTGAATTCAAATGGGTTCTTTGACATGCCAAAATCGTATGACATGCGAGTTGTACTTTTGCCGCCTTTCAAAAATCACGTACTGGCCGGACGTTTGTTTTAGACGATTGCCCTTGACCTTGAAGCCTGCGGGAGAGCCTGTACACAGTCACTCTCTCACCCTATCACTTCACATTTGTCACCACCGATCTGATGTAATGGAATTCCAGACTTGAACAGACAGTACAGTCCACGTCGAAGTATTGTGTGACACGGAAGTACACGTTACGTAGTTACGAACAGAACGTCATTATATTTGGCAGTGACTATACTTCAGCAATAGTGTGAAACAGCTTTATCAATCATCGGAGCGCTTGGGGCAGCTGATAACAACACAGGTACTGTAGTAACTCGTCTCCAGGCTTCCATTAAGATTTTCACTCGTCTAAAACAAACGTCCGGCCTGTACCACGGCCAGGAGTGAACCTGCAATCTTGGGGTTAGTAGACCGACACGCTATCCACTCACCCACTGTGGCAAGGTATAAATGGAGTGACATTGCTTCTTACAGAAATAGATGGAAAGTTGGATGCCACCCCTTGAGATAAAGTTGTCATGGTTACCGATTTCCATTCCTTCATTAGTTTGTTAAATTAAATTAAATTAGTTTTCTGGGAATATTTCAGATACCGTTGGTTTTAGAGCCTTATAATGTAGTTTTCGAGGCCCCCAAGTTTTGTTTCTGGCACCGAGGGGCTTTGTCTCCTCGATGTACGCCATAATATAATACTAATAATAATAATACAATATGGGGATAGGAATATAATAGACCTGCCGTACCACACCCGCAGGTGTAAATCGCGTGAAAAAATTCTAGTGTACCCCTTGACCCCCTTAAGCGCATTATATGTATTGATGAATTTTACAGCTTAATTTGGTTCCGTGATAACCTTCTAGCCGTTTGCAAACTTTCACACCAATGCAATTAATGGAATTGCATTGCGTCTTACAGCAATAGATGGAACTCTGAGAATCTGTTGCCATGGTTACCGGCTTGTATTCGTTCATTAGTTTCTTCTTCTTCTTGTTTCGAATGGGCCTACTTTGGACCACGCTTGTTCAACTGTTGAGCTTTGATCTTTGCCCAGTGTTGTCGCATTTTCTGCCGGTGTAACTCCTTCCTTTCATCTGTCCAAGGGGTACCTTTCTTCCGGGGTTTTTCCTGAAATCCATGGACTTCCTTCAGGGCATGTCTCACAGATTGCCTGTCTTGAAGATCTGTTATTCCCAGTTCATTAATGTCTTTCTCAGTTTCTGTCAGCCAAGTGGTACGAACCTTCTTGTTCTGCCAGAAAGTGAACAGCCTATTGGTCAGTCTTTTGGGAGGCAATCTTGCCACATGACCATAGAATGCTACTCTCCTTTTCCTAGCACAGTCAGAGAGCCTTTCTATATGTCCGTAGAGCTCGGAATTGTGCCGCCTACGGTATTCCTCATCTTCCTTTACCGGACCTAGGATCTTCCTGAGAATTCTCCTCTCTCTGACTTCCATTTTCTCCATCAGACCACTTCGGTTCAATGAGAGACACTCCATGGCATACAGGGCTTCTGGTCGTATGACTGAGGTGTAGTGCTTCAGTTTCAGGTTGCGTGACAGGCATTTCTTGTTGTAGATGTTCTTTGTCAGTCGATAAGCCAGTTCCAGCTTGTTGACTCTCATGGATAATGATGCTCTTTCTGATAAGTTGGGTTCAATCCATTCGCCGAGATACTTAAATTTCTCAATCCTCTTGATTTTTCCCTGTTCTAGTAGCATCTCTCTGTTAGCTTCTTTGATGTTGGTGAAGAATTCTGTTTTTTCCAGCGACACTTGAAGACCCACTTTGGCTGCCTGTCTTCTGAGGCAATTGACCTGCATTGTTGCTGTATCCAGAGAATCGGCAATAAGTGCCATGTCGTCAGCAAAGGCCAGGCAATCTACAACCAGTCCTTCCTTCCTACGCCCCAGGTATATCCCACTCTGGACACCCATATTGGTCAGTTCCTTGCGCCATTCTCTCACAACCTTTTCAAGGACACAGTTGAAAAGAAGTGGAGAAAGTCCATCCCCTTGTCTCACCCCTGTTTTTATCTCGAAGCTTGCTGAGACCTCGCCTCTAAATTTAACCTTGGAATGGGTATTGGTCAAGGTTTCTAGAATGAGTTTGCGGGTTTTGTTGTCTAACCCTAGTTCTTGGAGAATTCTATTAAGTGTTTCCCTATCAACAGAGTCGTAGGCCTTCCTAAAATCAACAAAGGTGACAACCACCTTGCGGTTTCTCAATTTGGAGTATGCAAGTACAGTTTTCAGGTTGAAATTAGTTTTCTGGAAATATCTCAAAAATGGTTGGTTTTAGGGCCTTAAAATGTGGATTTCGAGTTTTGTCTCTCACATTGAGGGTCTGAAAATGATCTTTGTCTCGTCCTTCTAATCCTATTTCAGCATGTATTTTAAGGGGGTAGGCCCTCTTTTATGTGAGGTACGGATAAGGGTTACATCAATGATTAGTGTCGTGCCTCTGATGGATATCTGTACCAAATTTTACGTTGATACACCCAACCGTTCTCGAGTTATAAGGGAACAAATTTGTCCACAGACAAACAAACAAAGAAACAAACAGACAGACCAAAAAATTATTTTCGTGGTCATCCATAATAAAACTGTCTGAAACGCGTAAATAACTCAAATTTCCGTAGAAATTGCGAAAGAAACATACAAACTTTAATTTTTATGTATGTAGAGATATACTGCACCGCTCGGTGTTGACCGTGTTTTATTGCACAAATTTAGGTTTTACTCGCTAACCGTTGGAGATACACGAAAAGTGATAAGGACCTTTTCGATAGAAAATTAAATGTTAAATCGCGTGTATGCATCAAACGTTTGCTATTTCTTAGCGTTCTCTTTTTATTTGAAATGGAAATATGAAATTTTGAAACCAAAGGGTGTAGTGACGTCACATATGTGGGTTTTACTCGCTAACCGTTGGAGATACACGAAAAGTGATAAGGACCTTTTCGATAGAAAATTAAATGTTAAATCGCGTGTATGCATCAAAAGTTTGCTATTGCTTAGCGTTCTCTTTTTATTTGATATGGAAATATGAAATTTTGAAACCAAAGGGTGTAGTGACGTCACTAAAATGGTCGCCATGTTTTAATGGTCCAAAATATCGAAATTAAAAGTATCCTATATGTAAACATGGTAAATCAGCTACATCCATGCAAAATTTCATTTAAATCGGACCAGTGGTTCTTGCGTTATTGAGTAACAGACAGACAGACAGACAGACAGAAAGACAGACACACACCATCTCATTTTTAGCCTATTTTCAATTTTGAAAAAATAGGCTTATGAGATCACCTTTTGTCCATGTGTGTGTGTGCGTGTGTGTGTGTGTGTGTGAGGTGTGTGTGTGTGCCCCCCCCCCCTAACAACTTTTGAACGGCTGGAGCGCTTTCTATGAAACTCGGTAAGTTCATAGTAATATTCCGGGTGACCTCGACCGTGCCCTTAAAATTTTGTTACGTCTCACCAATCCAACATGGCGGCTGTGCGAAATATTTCACCATCATTCAATATCTCCGAAACTATTACCGTTATCACCCTGGAATTTAGTACGGTGATAAAGGGAACTACTAGAGGTTCACCTATGTGACTTTTGAAAAACTGGTCACTACAAAACCAACATGGCGTCCACGCGAATTTGCGAATTTTAAATAGACGTTTCTCGCGATTTAACCAACCAAACGCAATAAAACTTGGTACAGTATATGTTTATACACATTGTAATGCACCGAGATCTAACTTGGTTCAATTGTTTATATAATCACAAGATGGCGGATGAGCGAAATATTTCACCGGCATTCTATATTTCTGAAACTATTAGCGGTATCACCCTGAAATTTTATACGGAGATAAAGGGCACTACTAGACGTTACCTATAAGACTTTCAAAAAGCGATTAACTACAAAACGAACATGGCGGCCAAGCGAATTTGAAAATTTTAAATAGACCTTTCTCTTGATTTAATGTTCCAAACGCAATGAAATCTGGTACAGGAAATGTTTATACACATTGCAATGCACTGGTATCTAATTTAGTTCAATTGTTTACATAACCTCAAGATGGCGGCTGTGCGAATTTTAAAATTAAGTTTTTATATCTTGTGTCGTAATCAAGCGATCGAAGTGAAAGTTTGAATAATGAACCTACGCAATAATTTTCCTTCAATGGTACACGACTCTATGGCCTATACATTTAACAAGCCAAAATGGTGACCATCCAAAATATTCAGACGTGTCTGAATATCTACGAATTTATTATAGCAATCAAACTGATTTTTTATGTTCATAGGGACTATGAACTTAAGTTCACCTATAGGACTTTAAATACCCTGGTGATCACAAATCCAACATGGCGGCGACGCGAAGTATAAATATTCACATGGACGTTTCTCGCAATTTAACCATCCGAGTGCAGTGAAACTTGGTACAGTAAATCCTTTTACGAATGTTAATCCACTGGCATCTAATTTATTTCAATTGTTTCCATAACCACAAGATGGCAGCTTTGCTAAATTTTAAAATCTCCTTATTACTTCTTGTGTCCTAATCATGCGATTGAAGTTTGAATGCTACACGTACACAATAATCTTCATGTAACAGTACATAACTCCAGGACCTACATATATAAAATCCAACATGCCGACCATCCGAAATATTTAGACGGTACTCAATATCTACGAATCTATTACAGCAATCAAACTGAAATGTTGTATGTTGATAGTGGCAGTTAATATAAGTAGCATATATGAAAATAGGCTGTATAGTTCTTCACGGAACTACTTGTTATATATTAGTATGATAACACTTAATTGCAACAGTATTTCCTATTATTATGGTTACAAAAATATAGTAATATTAATTATCACGTGCATCACCAGTATTCCACTGTAACGACATGCTTTCCAGGATATGCACCATTATTCCTTTAGATTCATGTTCAAAATCTATGAATTTCTTTATATTAGGTTTATTTGTGTGTACACAGTTATCAAGCCATTCTTCAATTTTACCTAATTAATAAATGATAGATAACATTCAGTTGGTCAACACGAATGTATTTACAATTATATCAGACGGAAAATGTGAGATTCTATGAGGAGAATAGTACATGTTATTAATTATTTACACAGATTGCAATGATTCGTCAGGTGATCATCATCAGATCAAGGTCAAATAAGTCAATCATATACATACTGTAGTCGTACACGACAGAAAAATTGCTGTACCAAACATTATTGAAACCCACTATGCTAAGTCGCGACACTCCAGCACTAATCTGCAATGGTGCGTCAACATTTTAATTAATTTCTGCTAGTACTCCTCTAATATACTTGACCGATAAGCCCCCGAAATATTAGTATTTATTATAATAAATGCAAGATAGCAAGATTTAAAGAATATAGAAAGAACAAAATACCACCTTCAAATAACGCCTACCAACTTATTGAAAGGAAATGTCCAGGCATTTGCTTGGTTGTGAAAATGGGAAACCACGAAAATCATTTGCCGAACGTCCGAGATGGGATTCAAACTCACACTCTCCCGATGACAGCGAGACACCATGGTCGGTTCTATTATAATTACTAATACAAATACAAATGCTAATACTATTGTTCTTGTTCTTGTTCTTGTTCTTGTTCTTGTTCTTGTTCTTTTCCTTGTTCTTGGTCTTGTTCTTGTTCGTGCTCTTGTTCTTGTTCTAGTTATTGTTCTTGTTCTTGTTCTTGTTCTTGTTCGTGCTCTTGTTCTTGTTCTTGTTCTTGTTGTTGTTCTTGTTCTTGGTCTTGTTCTTGTTCTTGTTCTTGATCTTGTTCTTGTTCTTGTTCTTGTTCTTGTTCTTGTTATTGTTCTTGTTCGTGCTCTTGTTCTTGTTCGTGCTCTTGTTCTTGTTCTTGTTCTTGTTCTTGTTCTTGTTCTTGTTCTTGTTCTTGTTCGTGCTCTTGTTCTTGTTCGTGCTCTTGTTCTTGTTCTTGTTCTTGTTGTTGTTCTTGTTCTTGGTCTTGTTCTTGTTCGTGTTGTTGTTCTTGTTCTTGGTCTTGTTCTTGTTCGTGTTGTTGTTCTTGTTCTTGGTCTTGTTCTTGTTCGTGTTGTTGTTCTTGTTGTTGTTGTTCTTGTTCGTGCTCTTGTTTTTGTTCTTGTTGTTATTGTTGTTCTTGTTGTTCTTGTTCTTGTTCTTGTCCTTGTTCTTGGTCTTGGTCTTGTTCTTGTTCTTGTTTGTGCTCTTGTTCTTGTTGTTGTTATTCTTGTTCTTCTTGTTGTTCTTGTTCGTGTTCTTGTTCTTGTTCCTGTTCCTGTTCCTGTCCCTGTTCTTGTTCTTGTTCTTGTTGTTGTTCTTGTTCTTGGTATTGGTCTTGTTGTTGTTGTTCTTGTTCTTGTTTGTGCTCTTGTTCTTGTTGTTCTTCTTCTTTTTCTTCTTTTTCTTGTTCTTGTTCTAGTTCTTGTTCGGGTTCTTGTTCTTGTTTTCTTTCTTGATCTTGTTCTTGTTCTTGTTGTTGTTCTTGTTCTAGTTCTTGTTTGTGTTCTTGTTCTTGTTTTTGTTGTTGTTCTTGTTCGTGTTCTTGTTCTTTTTCTTGTTCTTCTTCTTGTTCTCGTTCTTGTTCTTGTTATAATGTGGTATGTGTTGGTTAAATCAATAGTTGCGGAATACAGGAAGTTCGAAATTTTTACTGTAGACATACAGTACACTCCGAACGTCACAAGGATTAACTGTCAAAATCTTTGCAAGAATAGAGGCAGATATCCTAGATGTTATCCTTAAAACAAACACTGCGGGATACATTAGTGTTAGTACTATAATGTAGCCTACTTGTTTCCTTTAATACTTTGGAGAAGGAAGCTGCAACTTGTGACGGAAGTTACATATTTTAGCATGTCCATCATGTATTTGATCAACAACATATTGCATTCTCTAAGCGTGGCTGGCTTGACCTCCGGCACTCACTGGCATGTCACGGCAGGGGCGGGAGAGAGACGTTTATTTTGGGTGTGTGCCAACTTGGTAGGATCTGTAGCCTGAAGGCAAGCAGGCAAAGAAGAGGAAAAGGAGAATGTTATGTAAGGGAAGGAGGGAGAGTTGTGAAAATGTATGGAGAGAAGACACAGAATGAGGCGTGCAGGGAGGGGTAGGGGATGTTTTTTGTTCACCAGATCCGGAGTCTACCACTGCCACCATGAGCTGTGCAGCACCACCCCAGAAATGTTTTTATCGTTTGGCGACAAGCGATGGGGAAGAGGGAAGGCGGATCTTGGTGTCTTACACCGCACTCGGCGGTACTAACACACGCCATGCCTTTGCCTTGCCGTTCTTCGCAAACGTCTGCATCCAAATGCTGGGTAATCTGATAGCCATTATCTCTCTCAGAGGTGACAGAAGTAGTCCTTCCACCTCCTAAATATTCCTCTAGTTTTATTAAATCATTTTATTTCTCATGACACTACAGCTCGGGTGTTATGGGATTAAATTCTTGACAAGGCATACTCATATACTGGTAAAAATAAAAGGACACAGAAGAATGGGTCTGTGTCTAAAAACAGGGTACAATTAATTGGGAGAAGAGAATTTTAAATTAGGGGCAAATGACATCGTAGTTCCGCCCCTTAAAACAACAATAATTAACTAACAACTAGAATTTTAAATTGAAGTGGGATGTATACGAACCGATAGCGGGGAACAGCTGTTAAGTCCACGTCATTGTGTAGTGGCTAGCATTCCTTGCTGTCACTGCCGAGGTCCGGGTTGTATTTCCGGCTCTGCCAGGAAATTTAATTCTAGTCTGAAGGCTAGAACGGGTTGAACTCAGCCTCGTGAGGCAAAACTGAGAAGAGGAGTGTTTAATTCCCGTCTCAACCACGTTGGAATGGGTTTTCCGTGGTTCCACACTTCTACTTCTACTTTTGGAAGGTAAGGTGGAGAGATTTTTCTTCACCTCGCCAAATCCACTTAGATGATCTTTCCCAGCATATCTCAGGAACGAATCTACCAAGAGCTAAGTGGTGCCAACTAAATCGTGGTCATGGATGGTGCAAAGCAATGTTTACAAATGGGGATGGCTAGAATCACCAGATTGAGACTGCGGAGCTCAAGAACAGACGATGAAACACATAATTCGGGAGTACCGGATGCTATCACTTCCCTTCATTCCACTAAAAATTGCTACAAAACATTTTATCGATTGCAATACTTAAACATATAGCTAAACTTCAAATACGTCGCCATGATAGCGTGTTCTTTGTTCATTTGTTATTAAGATACTGCCATCATTGACAATCAACACTTCCTAATACAAACTCCTCAAATCCTGTCCATCTTGCTTCCCTTGATCTGTCAAGATCAACTGTTCTTCCGTAGGAAGAGGCACCAATTTGCTTAGAGGACGCTTAAATATCCCACGATATGTTTTTAAGTCCACTGTCCTCACCGGCCCATCCTTCCCATCCACACAGCCATATTCCACTGGAGAGGTGGATTTTTTTAATCTGTCATGAGCACAACAGTGCCGAAAGGTACAATAAGTTGCATGTTTTTCACTTCAGCCGCTGCTGGAGACCACTCAAGTACTGATATCGCGCCAGGAGTTGGCAGTTGGGTTTGAACTGCAGATATCATCCCGCTCACTGCGTAACGCACATTCCAAAAACATTAAGTTAGTCACTACTTGTTTAACTCACTCAGCACATTCCTTCTTTCACTGGCTGCGTGTCGTGTGCTGCAATAACAGCGATTGGCATGCGCGAAGCCGATATATTTAAGTTTGGAATATGAGGTCCGCGCATGCGTACTGCAATACCCCCCGCACCCCGTCACAGCGTGTTGGACTGCCATCTCCTGACGCGATATCATTAGCTAGTGGACCATCTCTTCCACAGATACTGCAAGAAATGCTGCAATCTCTTCCATCTTCGTAACTGAATGCGTCAGCTCCAGCGCTTCCCTGGTTGAAGAGCCTTGATGTCCATTTCTAATTATTATGTACAGATTTGTTTGTTAATTATGTTGATCATTTGTACCATACGAAAAATAATGAACTCTAGGCAAAAGCCAGCATGATTCCCAACGTAAGGCCACGTCCGTCTCCTTCCCAACCTAACCTGAATTACGAATACACACACTAATGCAGACATCACAGTAACACAGGTTAGTAGACAATTTATAAACACATCCCAGGGCACAGGGCTACATAACCATGATATTGTCACAAAGAACCTAAGCCCTTAAGTAAATCTACAACAACAATAGCAACAACAGCAACAACAAAACGGAACAGATGCAGGCAAAATCTATTCCTACGATCCTAAATAAACAATGAATTTTCAAGCTAATCCGTTAGTAGCCAGTAAGTTTTAGAATAATAAACTCTAGTAAATACCAAAACTTTCATACAAATAACCATATTTGATCACATTTTGAAAACAGAGGCTACTTTATATGGGTTATAAATATGTAATTTTGATTGTCCTACGAGCAACAGGTATCTCATTAAATGAAATATTCAAAGCATAAACTATGCTTTAATAGCAAATATTGCAGAGTGTAAATGAACGTTTTCATAATGTAAAACATAACTTTGTACTTTAATGACCTGTAATTTTAATTAGATTTTAAATGTATTGTATACGAAATACTAAGCAGAACTTGCAATGAAATTAAGTAATTTAAAATTCAATTCCAATTATTTTATGAAATTAGTGTTTTTAGAGTAAAATTTGGTGTTACGAAATCGCAAAACACAAACGCTCTGTAATATATCTTCAATTCCAAAAACATAAAATGCAGCTTGTATGAACAGCGATTATAAGGCAAATCATTTACCTTTCGTTTATAACTCACTATTCTATGGTTAAGGCGTTCTAACTTTCATTGGCTACATGTTGTTGAATATGTCGCATGTTTAGTTGTTTACGAAAGTAGTTCCGCAGTAACTTACTGTATCCTTAAAGTGCTGTAATACCTTCGTTTTTACACCCCATGCATTAATTGGAAGATTGTAATATTACTAACAAATAATAGTAGGTTCATTCCCGATGATGACAGTGGCCATGTGGCCATCCTCAGTGGTTTATACCATGCTCACTCCAAGAAAACACCAGGATTGAACTTTATTTGCTTGAAACAGAATGGGAAGGCACTTAAAACTACTCCTAAGATTACTAAGAAAACTACTATTGTCATTTAGACTTTCACGGCCCGTGTTATTATTCATGATGTTGAATTTTGGGCTTATGCCGTGTTTTATTATATTGCAATTCGACGCGTTTCGAAAGAAACCATGTCTTTCATCGTCAGGAATAATCTGGAATACGACAATGTTGCTAAGAGAAAGCAACGAAGAACATATAGAAGGTGCCCAAAGATGGACGCCATTATAGCCCCATGTTAGGGACAACGGAAAGCAGCAGTGAATTACTTTCTCAGGGTTCTGATAATAGGTAGCCAGGATTCACTGAGATTGTAGCCGGTGTCGCGGTTGAAATTATCTGGGTGTTTACGTATTTCAACCGCCTCCCTGATGATTCTGGGACGATATTGCTTTATACGGGCAAGAACATCCACCCCTTGGAACATGACATCACTGATAAATCAGCTGTTGCCGATCATGCTTTAACACCTGGCCATGATGTCATGTTCCAAGGGGTGGATGTTCTTGCCCGTATAAAGCAATATCGTCCCAGAATCATCAGGGAGATGAAATACGTAAACACCCAGATAATTTCAACCGCGACACCGGCTACAATCTCAGTGAATCCTGGCTACCTATTATCAGAACCCTGAGAAAGTAATTCACTGCTGCTTTCCGTTGTCCCTAACATGGGGCTATAATGGCGTCCATCTTTGGGCACCTTCTATATGTTCTTCGTTGCTTTCTCTTAGCAACATTGTCGTATTCCAGATTATTCCTGACGATGAAAGACATGGTTTCTTTCGAAACGCGTCGAATTGCAATATAATAAAACACGGCATAAGCCCAAAATTCAACATTATGAATAAGTAAACTACTCTCCTCTGTTTTGCCACATGCACCTGAGTGTTCCCCATTCCAGATCATTGACTGGTAACAGAATTGAAATGGTTATTGAAACGAGAATGGCAGTCAGGACCTGACGTATGAGAATCTAAGTGGCTTATATAAATTGACTGTGTACAGTAAATGCTGATTCAAGGTTTAACAAGGTTAATTAAGTTAATTCTCAATTTCAATTTACCTTGTTTAGCAAGTACTATCCCTATAGTATATAGTTCATTATTTTGGCTACTCCGACGATGACAGAGCAAGTTGGGTAGATGTAGTGCTTTTGTCAAAATCTGGACGAAACATACAATACGAACGTTAGTTGTGATGAACAGAAAGGAGCAATGCCAGAAAAGTATTCATAATAAAGGAATTGGGGCCCAGTGTGGAGTCAACACGCGTAATTGGTCTGTCGAAATATCAACATAATATTATTATTATTTATATTATTATTATTATTATTATTATTATTATTATTATTATTATTATTATTATTATTATTTTAGTTCCTGCAGTAAAGAGGTGCGCTTCATAAACAGGGAGGTAACGCAAAGTTTGCTACTCCTGTGGGGGTCTAGGCGGTGACACCAAGATTCCGCTGATGAGCCAGCTTGGTGTCCTAGGCGAAACCCCACACAAGTCACGGCACAAACCTAGAAAAATTGCTGAATTTTAATTCACTGGCCATGGAGGCCAATATACCATCTTTTTGGAAGTCTTCATAGGGAGGTTATGGCTGCTAGAGCTTTTAGTTCTCGCTGTAAAGAGGCGCAGGTGCGCTTTGTAAAAAGGGAGGTAGCGCGCAGTTCTCTACTCCTGTAGGGGACTGGGCGGGGATAACAAGAGCCCACTGATGAACCAGCTTGATGTCCTAGGCGAAACCGCAAACAAGACACGGCACAAACCTAGAAAAATTGCTGAGTTTTAATATTATTATTAATTATCATAATAATAAAAAACAATTATAATAATAATAATAATACTTAAATACCATCAGCGCACTCTCGTTGAAATATATCTTATCTTAAAACCAAGCAAGCAATAAATAAATGAATAAATAAATAAATACCATATGACTATATCTGAAATTTTAAATATTCCTTTTACTTTGGTTGTATCCGAAGATATTTCTGGCTTGGTGATGTATTGTGTGAACTCTACTTTGCAGTTGGTGCGCCGTTGAGAGCTCACCATGTTTGTTGTGTGTTTTGCTCCTTGTTCTGTGTTATTCTTGCTGTGGGTTTTTGTGCCAGTGACTTGCTGTTCACAAAGTTAAAATCGGATTCAAAGAAATAAAGAGCATCTAGCGTTGCTCTAGATTAAATACAGAAATGTAACATTTAGCTACCAAACCGTTTTAGAGAATAATAGCTTATTTCGGAAATATAAAATTCACTTTTTCCTCAATGTTAGAATACCAATATGTGATAGCAAATGTGACAGATTGATCAAGCAAAATTCTGTAACACGTTGAGCTGTGAATTGTGTGATTGTGGTCTTTAGATGTCAGGAAGAAATTAGTATGAAACAGCTCTGTTTAAAATTGGAACATATTCCAAACTTCAACGGTTATGCCGTGGAGAAACGAAGTGAAAAACAGGATGTTCAGGAAAGAACATATAGCCTACTTTCTCCTAAATGTATGGGTATCTTTATGACTCTTTGTCCTCATCCCTAAAACAATCACCCCAACCACAATGTATTGTTTGTTTTCTTTTATATTGATAATAAGCCAGTAAGTGTCAAGATCAATATTATATACTTTATGATGATTGAATAACAAAACTACTAACTTATTGTAATGCATTCACGTCCGTTAATCTCTATATTAAGCCAGCCTGCAAAATTAAGAATCTTCCGCCCCAATCATCTTCCGCCCCAATCACAGTAGGTGGTGCTGCGACCTACCAGTGAATTAATCTTTATCTTGTACGCCTATGCACTGCCATCGTAATGTACTACGATGGCAGTGTTCTATGGGTGTTGAATGAGTAGGCAGTTTAAAGTAGCCAAGAGGGAGGCGATCCAGCTGGCAGTGTTTAAAGGTATTCGGAGCGCGATCGTGGCTAATAGTTGAACTACCAGTATTACAAAATTGCCATACTTCAGGAGGCCAGCTCAGGCATTTACACAGCGTTATGTTTGGAACAATATTACCCACATAACCCACAAGAGGACAGCACCGTACAGAGGCATTAAGAAGGCTGTGGTTAATGACAACGTGTATCTAGTTCTTCTATTCTCCTTTTTCTAATGTCTTCTGTTTATGTGCGATGCTGGGACTGTGATTTTATTAATATACGAGTGTATACTTTATCCTCTCCTTTGAGCTAAATGACATTTTATTCAGTATCTGTGGGAAAAGCTCGTGCACATCATTTGTAAAAGAATTCAAGAAAAAAAAAAACCTAACTGTAGCAGTATTCGATCCCCAGTCAACTGCGTGTCAGACTAACATGCTAGCCCAGAGCTAACCGTATCCATGACGTCAGGTGTTCTTAACTGACAAAATAGATACAAACTGTTGGCAAATAATGACTTTAAATAAACGATTTCTTCTCTGCAGTACATCTTCATTAAAGATCATTTCATACAAAGTTTATATTATTGTATCAGTACGGTATATCACATACAACATACTAAAACTACTGAAATATAAGACAGGCACATGAGGACAGCTGCCATCTTGTCGTGTGACACAAACGGCTCAGCTCTTTTAAGCCACTCATACTGTATAATATTATAATATTAAATTATAATAAATAAAGGATCACGACCTTCAGGATAGCTTAAACCCCCCTAGGCTCGATAATCGGAATTGGTGGGTCTTAAGCTATTTATTAAAATGGTTGCATAATTCACACGGCCGCCATCCTGAAATGGCATGGCCGATGACCTTGAATTTTGGGTGAAAGACGCGTCCTATATAAAGGTATGTTGTCTCCAAATTTGGTAGAGATCGGATGATTAGTTTAGCCGTAATTTGATTTTACGTTTTGAACATTTGAGTGGCCGCCATTCTGTTTTGGTAAAGATGGCGACGATATAAAGTATGACACTGAGGTGTCCTTTACTATTGCTACCTCTGTACCAAATTTCGTTCAATTCGGTTTCACCGTGTTCGAATTGATAGGGGGGGACAGACATTCAGAGTACACACACTCACACACACACAGACACACACACACACACACACTCACACACACACACACATATACACACACACACAGACTCACACACACACATACACACACACAGACAGACACACTTTTTTCGCCCTGTGTTGATCTCATAAGTCTACTTTCATTTTTTGCAAAAATCGAAAGTAGGCTAATAAGTGGTATATGCGACGTAAATTAAACCTCATTTTAAAAAGTATTATCCTCTAAAATATGGTCAAAGTTGAGTAATATTGGACGAAAACTATTCTTTGTTTCTCAGAGTATTCTCGACGAGAATAGTAGGCCTACCTAAAGATTATTTTGAGAATTGTATTACTTTTGTGTCGAAATAAATAAATATATGGATATTTTAACAGATCTTCCTTTAATGGGGCAATGGTTAAACTGCCTGCCTATCACCATTGGGAACTGAGTTCCAACCCAGAGTAATTCATGAATATACTGTGTCCAAATCCAGTTGTCCAAATTTGAGAGCCCAGGCCCAGATGCTAAGTCCAGAGCAAAGGTTTTGAATAGTGCGCTCCCAATGTTCTAAGAAGCATTTCGAAGCTTTATGCAGCCTACAGAACGTTAAGTGACGTAGCAAGTTTGTCATAGTCGAGGCTATATTTTGATAAAATACTTCCTGATTGATTAGAAACATGGGACTAGCACCAGATTACTGGCACGGAAAAGGGAAGAAGAACGTGCTATATTTCCAGAAAATCGAACCAGCGAAAGCCGAGATATGAGATGTTTTAGTTTTGAGCTGATATCTCACAGCGACGTCAGGAGTCCGCCTGGAGAGTATAACACGGCCGCGGACCATGACATGTTATGTTACTTCTTCGAAAGCGCTCTGCCGCTCAGTACATCGCTGTTTCGTCGTGCAGATAATCTACGAGCACATGGTTGCCATATTCTACGTTACGCTTATAACTAACACACGGTCGTTAGCACTTAGTGCGATTTAACAACAGGACATGGTTACTGGACTTCGAAAAGTGTTTGAAATTATTTCATGTGAACATAGGATTCTTCATAAGTTATCACTCAGGTGATAGACATTTGTGGCAGAACATTGGTAATTATAACTGCTACACGGACATATGATAGAATTTGTCTATATTTTTTTCCACAGTCCACAAATATTTAAACTGTTTTTTTTTTTATATCCAATGGCCAGAAGCAAGCTTTTGTCTTGGTAACTATTTGACCAACCAGGATATTACGTCAGTACTTTTCAAATACCATTCTTGCACGGTTCAAATCATTTAGCCGACATAGGGAAACCAGCTGTGCCTACCATGTTCTGGAGAGTGAGAAACTCTGCCCAGGGACTTGAACATCAGATTTTTACCGGTACTGAATAAGATTGTCAGAGTATTGATGGTACTGAATGCATCACAGTTGGGTCATGTTACATCTGGTACTTTGCATCATGGATCAATTCGATCTTGCCCCTGTCAAGAATATTACTTCAGCTGTTGAAGCAGCTAATATGAACAATTTTCATCAAGAATATCAGGCAACGAATATGATTACCGCTATGTCTGGTTAGACATCTTGCGGGTATACAATGGAGGTCGATACAAGAATTTAAGTACGCTGTCCAAATGGAGACAAAAGACTGGAATGATCTGGTTTTGTCCAGATTATCTTCAAAATCAAGATCTACGAGAATGTAGGCTAAAATTTGCATATTTTTTTGCGTAGTTAGCTGGAATTTCTCATTTTTCTACAGTCTTGCCAATACATATTTTTCTTCGATATTTTGCTGGTGCAAATATTTATGCGAGGCATGGGAAGCCTTGTTCTGAGCAGTTTTAACAGTCAGACATGAGGATTCAATGATTTGAATCAATGGACGAGCATAATGAGCATTTATTTCATTTTGATATTTTTTCTGATCGCGGTCATCAGCCATCGTAACTGTAAATTTAATGATAAATTTAATTTGAGGAATGGATATTTATCCATATATAAGAAGTCGAGTATGATATTTCTCGAATAATTTAGCAACATTAAAAAAGCTTGTAGTTTAACGTGACCGTTAATCTCGCGATCATAAGCTACGGGACCTCCGTTTTACGTTGAATCCGAACCACAGGACATGGCATTTCACATCGAAAATCCCACATGCATTGACCGGGAATCGAACCCGGTCCGCCTTGGTGAGAGGCATACAGCTTGACCGCTGCGCCACCACGCCCCCAGCAACATTAAATTCAGTTGTGGAATTAATAATAATAATAATGCTGATTTATTAATAATAATTATTTCAATTTTTTGAGATAATAATAATTATGATTTATATTTTCTAATGATCATATCATGTAGTATGATTTATAAATTGGATATTTAAACAGTTTACTGGATCGGATACTTGTTTTTCCGAAGGCTAGTGGTTAACGCACATTCAACTAACAGAGTAATTCAATAGAAACATTTTACACTTCCATTATGCAGTTAAATCTTTTGGAAGACACGGAAGGTAATGATACGGGTAGCAAATGGAATGTATAAAACAGGGTTTTACTAGAGTTTGTATAAATATAAATAATTATTGAGCAACGTCTTTTGATAGAACGTTTGACACGTTGTGAAATTATTAATGTTTAAACTGATGGTAAAATTACTGTAAACTCATTGAGGAACTTCCTAGCTTATAAATCTTCCAGTTTGAGTAACAAGCAAAGGCTTGATTATTTGGGAAGAAATTATTGTCTGTGGAAATAGTTAAATGTGCCATTCTGATTGTGCAATTAAGTCGCAGGAATGAGGTTGGTAAAATGGAGCATCAACCATATTGTGGGTTGGATGACTTTAAAATATGTTGGGAGTTGAAATATTGTTACAAGCCACACTTTCGTCGAATTTATAACCAAGGGTTATTTTATGGAGCCATCATGGTTAATTCACAGTTTATCCACGTCTTCTATAAATATTTCCTAGTACTTGTTGACCCGGATTTTGTTATTAACATTTACCTTTCATTATGAGAAGACTTTACCGTCGTCTAATGCTAATATTGATTATGTGAATTTGGACACATTTAAATAGAATGGCCAGATTCTATGAAAATGAAAATCCACAGCCTGCTTCCAGTCTCCGACCGGGTCAGGCATGGAATGAATGAAGCCCCCATCTAGCGGCGAGGATGTGAATTGTGCCGGCTGCCGAGGCCTGACGCACTCCCCTGGGGCAATGATTAAATGAATGACAGATGAAATGAAATGATAGTGGAGAGTGTTGCTGGAATGAAATGTTGACAGGGAAAACCGGAGTACCCGGAGAAAAACCTGTCTGCCTCCGTTTTGTCCAGCACAGATCTCACATGGAGTGACCGGGATTTGAACCACGGACCCAGCGGTGAGAGGCCGGCATGCTGCCGCCTAAGCCACGGAGGCTTAAATGGGCAGATGCTATAAATAAATTAATACTGTTATTTCAGCCATTTCAATGAAACTCGGTAAGTTCATAGTACTATTCCGGACGACACCGACCGTGGCCTTCAAATTTTGTTACGTCTCACCAATCCAACACGGTGGCTGTGCGAAATATTTCACCAGCATTCAATATCTCCGAAACTATTCCCGATATCACCCTGGGTTTGTTTACGGTGATAAAGGGAACTACTAGAAGTTCACCTATGTGACTTTAGAAAACCTGGTAACTACAAAACCAACATGGCGGCCACGCGAATTTGTGACTTTTAAATAGACGTTTCTCGTGATTTTACCAACCAAACGCAATAAAACTTGGTACAGTATACGTTTATACACATTGTAATGCACCGACATCTAACTTGGTTCAATTGTTTACATAACCACAAGATGGCGGATGTGCGAAATATTTCACCGGCATTCTATATCTCTGAAACTAATAGCGGTATCAGGCCGAAATTTTGTACGGAGATAAAGGGCACTACTAGAAGTTCATCTATAAGACTTTCAAAAACCGGTTAACTACAAAACGAACATGGTGGCCAAGCGAATTTGAAAATTTCAAATAGACCTTTCTCGCGATGTAATGTTCCAACCGCAATGAAACCTTGTACAGAAAATGTTTATAAACATTGTAATACACTGGTACCTAATTTAGTTCAATTGTTTACATAACCTCAAGATGGCGGCTTTGCGAATTTTCAAATTAAGTTTTTATTTCTTGTGTCGTAATCATGCGATCGATGTGAATGTTTGAATAATGAACCTACGCAATAATTTTCCTTGAATGGTACATGACTCAATGGCCTATACATTTAACAATCCGACATGGCGACCATTAGATATATTTCGACGGCTCTGAATATCCACGAGTCTATTATAGTAATCAAACTGAATTTTTTAATGTTCATAGGGGCTATGAACTTAAGTCCACCTATAGGACTTTAAATAACCTAGTGATCACAAATCCAACGTGGCGGCGACGCGAAATATAAATATTCGCATGGACGTTTCTCGCAATTTAACCATCCGAGTGGAGTGAAACTTGGTACAGTAAATCCTTATACGAATGTTAATTCACTGACATCTAATTTATTTCAATTGTTTCCATAACCACTAGATGGCAGTTGTGCGGAATTTTAAAATCTCCTTGTTACTTCTTGTGTCCTAATCATGCTATTGAAGTTTGAATGCTACACTTACACAATAATCTTCATGTAACAGTACATAACTCTAGGACCTACATATATAAAATCCAACATGTCGACCATCCGAAATATTTAGTTGGTTCTCAATATCTACGAATCTATTCCAGCAATCAAACTGAAATTTTGTATGTAGAAGAGGCAATTAACATAAGTAGGATTTTATGAAAATAGGCTGTACAGTTCTTCACGGAACTACTTGTTGTAAACAATTTTCTAAATGAAAATGAAAATCCACATTTTCTTCATGGAACTACTTGTAAACAATTTTCTAAATAATATTTTCAAATAATATTTGAATGGTTAAATTAATATTTAAAGATGTGATGTTTTGTTAATAATAATTTTTGACCATAGTTGATAATCGAGTCAAAAACTCAGAATAATTATTTTGGAACGAGAACAGATGGTACAATAAATTTTTCTGTTTATCGAAGTTCTTCCAATCCATGCTCAGATGTCCATATAAATTGATGTTGTATTATACCCATTGTTATGACTTTATAATTGAAACAATTTAGAGATATTGATTCTTGGAAAAGTATTAGTTATTTTCTGCAACTATTTAAAAACAAAAACAAAGTGATTTTTTTTCTACATCGAGTGAAACCATTTAATTTCAACAAGTGAATATATAAAAGTTGGGAATCAGGCTGGACAATTTAATTTGCACTGAAAATCCAACGACTGAAAATAGTACATTAGAACGAAGTCAACAGGACTAACTTTCGTTTCAAATAATTGGTGTTCATGTGTTGGTAAATCTGTAAATTTGTGTACATAAATGTATGATCCGTCATGCATCAATAACGCTATTCTGGAATTAGTTCAGTCAATTTTTAAACATTTTAATAAAATGAGATAATTTTACGAATTGTGTTATTTTCAGAAAATCTCCTTCTATCCTTATTGTTGCATCGAGCCGAAAATCGTAAAGCATTTTTTTTATTGTGTTATTGTAGTCACTTTAACCCTTATGGCGCCCTGGGATGTTTAGATTCTCGTGCTGACTGATTTTTGGTGAAATGCATATGTGGTCGTCCGGACTTCGGTCTAAACGGGCACAATACTTGTTTAGTAAAGGTGAATATAAGACATATACAATTTAAATTTTATCAACATCAAAAGACATATTAGTTGTAAAGTTTTTATATTTTAAATAATAATTATATTAAATAATAATAAATTAAGCCATATGTCAGCACTACCTCATCCATGGTGGCGTTGTTGAAGAAAATATTGGTTGGCCGTGAGACTAGCGTTGATAAATGGAGACACACTGAAACCATTCACAAGGAAAAGTTGATGGGATGCAACCACACATAGATTTATTAGATACACAATTACCTAGGTATTCACACCTCCATCCTCCTCACTACCGTCAGCGTTTTCCTCGACTAATTCAGTCCACCTCGTTGCGTAGTAGTGTGCCCAATTAGACACGGCTGACTGGCATCGAACCGGGGTCTTTATCACAAAGAAGACCAGGCCCTTGATTCTGCGCAGAATTGAATCATTGAGCTCTGAGGGGGAACAGCCACAGTGAACCCGAGGAACAATGAGTTATAACTGCATATAATTATAACAGCATGATTTCACGGCCAGAAAGGGATTATCATAGCTTTAAAGGTGGATTATTGCAGAAAATACAAGCCTATGTACGTTTAAGATGCTAAGAGCTCGAGAAAGCGAGCCAGCTTGACATTTGACAAAGCGAAGTTGAAAGTGGGTGGAGTAGACGTGGCGCCTATGCACTACTTTCGGAGTGGCTGGAGGCTGAAGGCCGTGATTAACGACTAAGAAAATCCCCCTTCAACAAGGCGAAACAGTGGAGTGTGGGTGGTCGCCCACAGAAATTAATTAATTACGG
This sequence comes from Meconema thalassinum, assembly GCA_946902985.2. Lineage (NCBI taxonomy): Eukaryota > Metazoa > Arthropoda > Insecta > Orthoptera > Tettigoniidae > Meconema > Meconema thalassinum. The sequence continues at coordinate 1,827,480,416 of OX336388.2, forward strand.
CCAAATGGAGCAATGAATTGAGATGAAACTTACACCCAGATGCATGTATTCTAGGAAAGATAATTTAGGAGTGTTCTCACGCCTAAATTAAAGCCTGCATCTATAAAGGAACCTATGCACAGACATAATCCGCGTCAGAGTCAGGATTTGTAAAGGAGCCATAGGGGAAGAACCGGGGTAGCATCATGACGCCGTGGAAGAAAGCAATTAATTATAATTAATTGGCCGAAGCGATTGCCTGCATTGACGAATAAGGATCATACTTCACTTTGTCTAAAAATGTATTATTTTAAGAAGAGAGTCGCTCCTGGAAATCCAGTGAACTACTTTTCATCAGGCAGCTTTATATGGGAGAAGCTGGAGCAGGGAAATTAGTTCGTCTTGACTCAACTCGTGTGGTGACACGCTGTCGGATCATGCAAGAAAGTGCGCGGAATTTATAAAGTATTGACGCTCAAATGTTCTAGTGGTGAACAATGAAAGGCGCATCATACAGCTTAATAACAGTAATTCTGCATCATGTAATAATTAGTCTACAGCAGACGTATAAGCAACAGTATACGCGACTATAGAATCAGTACAGCGTAGAGATACTTTGGGATGATGTTTACCGACAATGGACATAACCACAGGAAGTGTTATCATGGGTAAAATAAAACATACTATTGTAATGAACACTACAGTTACGGGAGCCTGGGAGGCATCACAAGTAGGTGTGACCTAGGATTGAACAACTTTGCAGTAGAGGAGACATAAACTCTAGGTGACGGGAGACGAACACACACAAACATAGACTTTCAAGGAGACCAGCGGTTGTCAGGAGTTAGCTGCATCGCATCTCTGAGGTCAGGTGATAGTGGGAATCCGATCAAGGATCCGTGTGCGAAAATTATGTATAAAAGTTACATTACAGTGATCTTTAAAAGTGTTTATGTTTATATGGTAAAAGAATGTGTATTGTGTTCAAGTGAAAATGCCAGTAGTGAAAAATATAATTACCATGTGTAAAGTATATGCAATATGTCGTGTGAAAAATATCATGATGGCTTAAAACGAGCATTATGGCAGGCGAGTGGCTGGCATGCTGGACTAACCCAGCTAAAATGAAAGTGAGTTCAAATTTAATATGTTGATATGATTTAATAGCCCACTATACAACGGAGCATTCCCTCAACGATTAAGAATTAACAGTCATTTGTGTACGAGATCACATCCCTCGTATTTTGGTAAAAATATGGCTTTGAGGATGACATGCTTACGGCCATTTAGGCGTAAGACATTGATGAAAGTAACGGCAACTTTAAATAATAATAATAATCTGGTGTCGGTAACAATAATAAATATATAAATCGGCATGTCAGGCCTATAGTACGTGCAAAGTGTGTCATATTTAGCGTAAGAACAATATGTTATTGTAAAAAAGTAAGAAAGAAAGTTAAATATCAAGATAAAGAGAGCTTTTCAGTGTCATTGAAATGTTAAATAAATGTTTTATTATGGTATATTCTACAGGGTTGTATATGAGAGCCATTTAGATAGTCAAATGTATGCCAGTAAATTTATACTTGTTTTGGAGCTACGTAGAACTTTGGCTTATGAGTAAATGTATAGAGGACGTGAGTGCTTTAAGAATTGAGTCATCTGTAAGAAATATTGTTTGAGCCGCGATCAGCGAGCATGTAACGTAGAATCAAGAGATTTACGTCAATAAGTTGCGAGGATCGTCCGAAAATAGTTCGCGCGTTGTCGAATCTAGTAGGCAAAATCTTCGAAGCTACGATATAGTATTGCCTTAGAGCATACATGTGTATTCGCAATAGAGTTGGGACAGAGTCTGTCTGTATCCACTGTTCGCAGAGTTTTCGCCACCAGGGATAACTGCTAGAGACCCTAGGTAGGCCAATATATTAATTGATCTGCCCTTAGAGTTAAGACAAATGGTTCTTCGTGTAGGAAACGTCGATTTCCTCTTGTTATATGCATGCCGTCCAGTGAGAGAACTGTGAAACTCACTTGAGATGCGCACAAAAGCCACTGATGTCGACCACAGAACGGCAACGCTATTTCGGGATCCATCCCTTGCCTTGAATAGTAATTAGGAGCAGAGATGAGCCCATTAAATACTCGAAATGTACGTATTAAATAATTAGATTGACTCAATTCGTAAGGACACGACCCATTCAGGGTACCTCTAGCACAGCTGCACCATTGAGTGAACACATGACCGTGCGGGGAGTCAGGTGGGGTAGCAGGTATAATACACTAACCCGGCAGCCATCTTGCCAAGGACGGACTCATGACTAATCCATTGTTCGCACGAAAGGAAGTCAATAGACCAAATCCTTTTATTTTAAGATTGTAGTGGGACACTGAAGAAACTCGATATTTCGAAAAGTCATTAAGATGTGCTTGATATGATGGTGCCAATTGAATTAGATGCACTGTTTCCTTACACATGCAGTGTTGGAATGATGTAATCGGATAACATTTGGCCCAGTGATTCTCTGAGGAGAAATTAACTGCACCAAATAAATAGAAGCATTTTTGTAAAGAGTATTTACCCAGTTTACACTAATTTATTCATACGGGTAGCGTAATTTGAATGATATGACACGTTAGTAACGATAATGTTATGACCAGACCCAGAAAATCGTTGTATGGTGAAGCTATAAAATATCTATATCTATGTGTATTTTGGATGGGAAAGTGTACCACTTCAGCGTTTGAAACTTTGGGAAAAGAATACGATTCGCACGAGACAACACTTATTAAACAAGGCATAAGCTAATGAATTAATGTTATTTAAAGTAAATGTCCCGTGTAAAACGGATAAATGTTTAATAATTACAGATATAATGTCATTTAAATATAATTTGTGTTTATTGTATTGAGATATTCCAATTTGTGTTAAATTGTGCCACGTGAAGAACAATATGGACACTCGCAAATGTCAAAGAGTATCAACAATAGGATGTTTAGGATAGACTTGAGTGCGGTGGAGCACCAATCTTGAGGAGGAGAGACTCACAGATAATTTTGATTTTTGTTGTGGGAAATAAATGTAAAGTATTTTTTTTGTGTTTTGTGTTGTTTTGCCATGAATTACTACCATTAAATGTGATACTTAGGAATATGTTGTTTCTTTCAAGTAGAGTAGTCACCTGACAGATCAAATCCTGAATATGTGCTCGTATATTGGGTTGAACGCCCCATGCCTCGAAAGACCGTGAGTTAGCTGGGATACGAACACATGTACCATATGATGACGAATGGGTACAGTAGCTAACATTCTTGGCTGTCGCCGCGAAGGCCCGGGTTCGATTCCCGGCTCTGCTATGAAATTTAATTCTGTTCTGAGGGCTGGAATGGCGTACACTCAGCCTCGTGAGACAAATCTGGGGAGGCGGGTTCTGTTCCTACCTCATTCATTCTTGAAGTGGTTTACCGTGGTTTACCACTTTTACTCCAAGAAAATGCTAGGATGGTTCCTAATTTAAGATCACGGCCGCCATATTGCCAATCCTCACATAAATTACAAATGCACACACTACTACAGACAGCAAAATAGCGCAGGTTATCAGACACATTTTATATACTGTATATACAGTACACCCAAGTACACGGAGCTAATTGGCCATTATGTCCAAGCTTCTCAAATGAAAAAAAAAAACTACAATTATCTCGTATATTGTTCAGAAAGTACAAACCATTTACTTTAAATATACAGTAAATATTTAGAACTCCCAAGAACTAACACTTTTTTATGTTCCAACTGAATGGCTTGTACTTTCTGTACAAAATATGACCTAATAGCTGATGTCATCAATACCGTCCTGAAAAACCAATTATCCTATGGAATGAGCTACACTACATTGTCGATAAGGGTCGTGGATTGCAATTGATCTGAATTTCATGCGACCCTATTTCTCGGTCTATTAAAATAACAAGACTGTGGTTTATTACACAACGAATGCTGCTAATAGACCTAGTTGAATGTCGTAAAAGACGCTTGAGATAGGATTTATGAAACTATCGTCTGGAAACTTGTAATGGGTAAAGACCTCTATAGATTAAGTTTAAAGTGGGTCCCGACCTTCATTCACAAAATAGGGTACAGTGCTTTTCCAGAACACGTGTAATGTGAATAATGTGAAAGGCTGCATCAAATATTCCAGTTTATACCTCCCTATATTATTCTACTAATGTCCCATTCCAGTGTTGTACCGAAAATAAGGTCCCATTAACACCAACCTACACATATGGGGTACCTGCAGGTTCAGCATAACCCAATGCCTAAGCGAAACACACTCACTATTTAAAAGACTCACAATTAAATAAATACCTTACAACATGTATATTTACAATGAAATAATGAAAGAATGCAACACGGTAACCATGGTAACTGAATCTCACAGGTCCATCCATCTATTTCTGTAAGACGCAATGCAATTCCAATTATTATATTACTGTGAAAGTTTCCAGACGGTTATAAGGTTATCACTGAACCAAATTAAGCTGTAAAATTCATCAATACATACAGTTTAATGCGCTTAAGGGGGTCAAGGGGCACTCTAGAATCTTTTTACGCAATTTTCACGTGTGAGTGTGGTACGAAAGTTCTTTTTCACCCGACTATAAAGGGTCTCCGAAAACCACATTTGAAGGCCCTTAAATTAACAGTGTCTGTGATATTCCCAGAAAACTAACTTCGCTCTGATATACCTATGAAGGAATGACAAACACCTAACCACTGCACCAGTAGCTGAATTGATAAAATCTGATTATTCATACCAAGGACCAATCAGTCATAGCATTCATGATTGAGATTTTGATAAGTGTAGGAACTCCTTACAACTATAACATTCGCGGGCGATGCCGCGACGGGTAATGCTAGTATCAAATAATTGCATTGTGAAGCACGGGTTATCAGCCAGTTAAGAATATACCCTGCATATCCTTTGATTTTAACCGTTTATAGGTTTGTGAAATTTGGCAGTGGGTGTGACGACATTGTTGATCATACACTTTATTTTACTGCATCTCTGGAAATAATTTTCTTTGTTTTGAAAAAGGAAGCTAAGCAGAATTTCACGTTGTTGATCATGTGAGAGACATTGACACCGTGGTCACTTCATCCCCGTAAGTTATACTTGGGTGTGTGGGCAAATTTGTCTGATAACCTGAGTAATTCTTAGGGATGTATTAGTGTACGTATGTGTGATTCATTTAAGGATTGGGAAGGAGTCAGTCGTGACCGTAAGTTAAGAACCCGTTGCCTAGAGTTAAAGTGCAAAACTACAGAAAATCATGTGAAGGATGGCTGAGGTGGAACTCGAACCCATCTTATTTCAGTCTTGCCTCACGAGGCTGAGTTGACTCCGTTCCAGCCCTCAGACTAGAATTACATTTCTTTGGAGATTCGGGAATCGAATCCTGACCTCCGGCTGTCACAGACGCGATAGTCACTACACCTCGAAGTGGTCTAGGATTTAATTCATTTTAAACAAAGTCACTCCCTCATTTCTTTTACCCAGCAGCGTTTTGAGTGCATTAAATCACTCTCCCTGCTTATCATACGTTATTTACTTATTTATTCGTGTCAGAAGTACGAAGTATATGTTCAGCAGACGACTTCAAACAGTTTCTGCCCAGAACTTAGAATACTGCAATGATCCTAGGTTTGAATCCCACCACCGACAGTGGCCATGATGAGAAAATGCCTGGATAATACCCTATTACAAGTCCAAAGTTATGTAAGCCAACCATAGGCCCTATCGATTATCATAACACTCCCTCATACAACCACTATAGGAACACACCCCTTCGCCAACACATTATACTGTATAGTGGAGTACTTACATAATATAAAAACTATGTATCCAGGGGATCTGTATGTGCACCATCATACCTTACACAGAGTTCTGTCCGTCTCCACGTCCTCAATGACATCTTGCAGAGCATCTCAGGAGTTATGGTACGGAAGGCTTCCTCAACACTTTGGCGCAATTCTTCATTACTATGGTAGTCATGTTGCTACGTTAGGCCACATGCGACTTCATTATTTCCCATAATGAGTTGTCTGGCATAGTAAGGTGCAGGCTTCGTGGTGGCCATTTAAAAGGGGCTGGAGATATTGGTGGGCCATGGCCAATCCAGCGGCCTTGAAATTGTTCATCAAGGAACTCGCGCACCTGAATAGCAAAATGTGCTGGAGCCCCATACTGATGTAACCACACATGATCCATGATTCCCTTGTCTTGAAGCTGAGGTATTATCCAAGATTGTAACATATGCAAATAAGATTTTCCAATCACGTACCCATAAATAAAATACGGTCCGCACAATTGACGTGATGTCATCCCGGACCGTACCATAACATGAGGCGGGTTCCTTTCCAACTCTTGCACATAATGAGGATTTTCCTTAGATCAGAAAACCACATTCCTCCTCTGTAAACTGCGATATATCGCACGTTCATCTGAAAATAACACTCTTCAGCTAGTCATGGCAATTGGAAATCGTGCCAACAAAGCACAGCAGGCTGCAACTCGTTGCTCCATGTCATTGTCAGATAATTCATTCTCATGCATCGGTCTAAATCTTTTAATTTTCAAACCTATTTTATTGTAGTCATGCACTGTTGACCGCGGTACTTGAAGTCCAGCTGCTCTTTTGCGAATGGATTTAATTGGAGACTGCTCAATTGATTGAGCGACGGCGGCACACGTTTCTTCTTGCGTTTTCTTACGTCCAGTACTGTCTGTCTTTGACACTACCTGAAGCAAAAGCACGTTTCTCCCAATCAAGCAGAATAGCTTTACGAGGTGGGGGGTTGCCAAAGCGATCTCTAAACGCACTCATTATCACTGTCATTGTTCGTGCACCCACACACACGCTACTATTCGCTCCTCAACAGTGTAGCTGTGTCCGTTCACGTCAGCCATGGCTTCACAACTGGAATGAGACTGACAACAACGCATTTGAGAGCATCAAAGCAGGGATACCAATAAAATAACTATTTAATTCCCCAATTTTATTTATTTATCGTATGGCTTTTAGTGCCGGGAGTGTCCGAGGACATGTTCGGCTCGCCTGAGTCTGTAGCCGCTTCCAGTGGACACCCTTATTAGGGTGAGCTACAAGTTCCGTTCAATTTCAAGTAGTTCCAACTTTCGCTACCAGATATCAATGATACCTAGTGGTGAACGTTGGAAATTTGATAGAGCGTTCCGACGAAATATAACCAAACAATTTAGCTTTATACACCGGGTGAGTTAGCCGTGGTGGTTACGGCATGACATGTCGCTCACATCCGGGAGGCGAGGAGGTTCGAATCCCCCCCGCCGGCAACCTTGAAGATGGTCTTCTGTGGTTTCCCATCTTCCTTCCAGGCAAATGCCGGGGTTGGTCCCTAACTATAGGCCACAGCCGCTACCTTCCAACTCCTCGTCCTTACATTCCAACTTCCCTCCTTCCCTCCCCAACAGTACTTGTAGCTCAACCATTGGGTGTCAGTCTCGAAGCAGCTACAAAACTGACGAGCCGAACATGTCCTCGGACACTCCCGGCACTAAAAGTCATACGCTAAAAAAAAATTAGCTTTATACAAGTTTAGTCTGTGAAAGGATCTTTTACATGCCATAAATCTATGACATGGGACCACCGGCTTTATTTCCCCTCCGAAGGAAGGCATAGCCTACTCAAGGATTTTTAACGCTCTTAAAAAATCCGACGACTTCGGCCGGGTTTGAACCCGCTATCTTGGGCACAGCAGTTCAGCATGTTATCAACTAAGCCTCCGAAGCCGCAATTCCCCAATCATACAAACTCAATTGTGTATGCCATAATGTAACAAAATAATAACATGAAACTAGGGGTACGGGGACTTCTTGGACATCCTGTACAAATCTCACACACGGACGCACACATGAGGTTTAATAATAATAATGATCTTATATATTAAAATAGTTTTCAAAAAATTTCACCTTTTACTAAAACTGAAATATCTCGGGAAGTATTTGCGCTACGACGACGTTTGTTGTCTTAAAAAGTAATGCCTGTCACGCACCCTTGATTGATACCCACCTTAGTTGATTATATCATCCGTGTATTAAAATAATTGTGAATATTACTTCCTCCAAGGTCACATGAAAATAGAATCGAATGACTTGACAGGATTCTGTGCACTGTATCATGATATTCAACACCACCCCAATAATAAATCTAACTTTATATTAACAGAGATCAAATCTCCTTGGGAACTTAACGCATTCACTTAAAAATCTTCTAAGCGGGTTGAATCTAACTTCTACCTGCTCCACTCAGACGCTAATGTCGCATGTATCCATACATGATATCGTTAACTTCTACCTGTTCCACTCGGGCGCTAATGTCGCATGTATACATACTATAAGCAGAACAGGATTCTGTGCACATAATTTAATTAAAACTTCTCAAAAATGGATTACTTTGAGACTGAAATGCTCATGCACAATCAGCAGCCATTTTGCTAATGATACTGTCATGTCAACATCTCTTTGAATGACAACAAATACTGTATACGAAAGACAACTAATTTCACGAAGATGCCGCTACAGTCGAATGTTGGAACCGCCATTTTGTATTGTGTATCCGGTCTTTCAATTATATAGTCTTTGGTCTCACCAGCTACAAACGGTCTTCTTTTCGTTTCATCATTCGTCCTTATAGGTTGTGTGCTCAATCAAAACAATGAATCATAATATGCTGAATAAGAAGCGACACTCAATTACAAATGTTATAAAGATTAAAGGTGACGGTAATTGTCTGTTTAGGTCATTGGCATATTGTGAGTACAACAATCAGAGTTTATTTACACAGGTTAGAAAGCGATTTGTAAAACATGTTACAGACAATTGGAATAATTATTCTTCCTTTATTGTTGGCAACAGCGATATGTACGAAACTGTTATCAATACGACCGATGATTACAAAATGTATATGTCTATGAATGGTATTCATGGAGGTCATGTTGAGTTAGTTGCCGCTGCTCAAGTTTACAAAATGGATATTGACATAATCACTAATAATAAAACTCTGCTATACTCTGGGGATGGGTGGAACAGTCATTATGACGTATTAAATACCGGTATCAGTGCTAACTCAGTTGAGAACGTGGATGCCATGCCACTCGATTCAGTGGCTGATTTACAGATTCAAACTAAGAGTGGGTTTGCGCGCAGTAAACCCCAGGATCGTGTCGGAAGTGAACCTCAGAACCAGTTAGCCAGAGACAAAATGTGATAAGAATTAAAGGTGACGGAAATTGTCTGTTCAGGACATTGGCATATTGTGTGTACAAAAATCAGAGTTTCTTTACAAAGTCTAGAAAACGAATTCTTCAACATGTTACAGACAATTGGAATAATTATTCTTCATTTATTGTTGGCAACAGCGATATGTACGGAACTGCTATCAATACGAGCGATGATTACAAAATGCATATGCCTATGAATGGTATTCATGGAGGTCATGTTGAGTTAGTTGCCGCTGCTCAAGTTTACAAAATGAATATTAACATAGTTACTAATAATAAAACGCGTACTGTAAACGCCGAAAATACGCCACCAAATAGAATAATGTCCTTACTGTATTCTGGAGATGGCCGGAACCGTCACTATGACGTCCTAGATATCAGTGCTAACTCAGAGTCAAGTATGGTCGAAAACGTCAATACCAAGAAACAGAAACGAGCACTACGCGACTTAAATCGATATCAGAAACTGATTGTCACAAAACCGTTCTCAGCCACTCTTCGATGTGCTATTTTTAGCCTACTTTCGATTTTTGCAAAAAATGAAAGTAGACTTATGAGATCAACACAGGGCGAAAAAAGTGTGTCTGTCTGTGTGTGTGTATGTGTGTGTGTGAGTCTGTGTGTGTGTGTGTCTGTGTGTGTGTGTGTGTGTGTGAGTGTGTGTACTCTGAATGTCTGTCCCCCCCCCTATCAATTCGAACACGGTGAATGCGAATTGAACGAAATTTGGTACAAAGGTAGCACTAGCAAAGGACACCTCAGTGTCATGTTTTATATCGCCGCCATCTTGACGGAAACGTAATGGCGGCCACACAAATGTTCAAAGCTTAAATCAAATTACGACTAACCTAATCATCCGATCTCTACCAAATTTTGCAACGACATACCTATATGGGGGGAGCATCCTTTGACCAAACCAATAGGTCATCAGCGTAATAGTTTGCGGATGGCGGCCATCTTTGTGTGAAAATCGATTCCCCCTATTAATTCGAACACAGTGCAACCGAATGGAACGAAATTTGGTACAGAGGTAGTACTAACAAAAGGCACCTCAGTGTCATGTTTTATATCGCCGCCATCTTGACGGAAACGTAATGGCGGCCACACAAATGTTCAAAGCTTAAATCAAATTACGATTAACCTAATCATCCGATCTCTACCAAATTTTGCAACAACATACCTTTATGGGGGGAGCATCCTTTGACCAAACCAATAGGTCATCAGCGTAATAGTTTGCGGATGGCGGCCATCTTTGTGTGAAAATCGATTCCCCCTATTAATTCGAACACGGTGCAACCGAATGGAACGAAATTTGGTACAGAGGTAGCACTAACAAAAGGCACCTCAGTGTCATGTTTTATATCGCCACCATCTTGTCGGAAACGTAATGGCGGCCACACAAATGTTCAAAGCTTAAATCAAATTACGATTAACCTAATCATCCGATCTCTACCAAATTTTGCAACTACATACCTTTATGGAGGGAGCATCCTTAGACCAATCTAATAGGTCATTCACCTGATAGTTTGCGGATGGCGGCCATCTTTATGTCAAAATTGATTCTCCCTATTAATTCAAACACGGTGGAACCGAATGGAACGAAATTTGGTACAGAGGTAGCACTAGCAAAGGGCACCTCAGTGTCATGTTTTATATCGCCGCCATCTTGACTGAAACGTAATGGCGGCCACACGAATGTTCAAAGCTTAAATCAAATTACGATTAACCTAATCATCCGATCTCTACCAAATTTTGCAACTACATACCTTTATGGAGGGAGCATCCTTTGACCAATCTAATAGGTCATTCACCTAATAGTTTGCGGATGGAGGCCATCTTTATGTCAAAATTGATTCCCCCTATTAATTCGAACACGGTGGAACCGAATGGAACGAAATTTGGTACAGAGGTAGTACTAGCAAAGGGCACCTCAGTGTCATGTTTTATATCGCCGCCATCTTGACTGAAACGTAATGGCGGCCACACGAATGTTCAAAGCTTAAATCAAATTACTATTAACCTAATCATCCGATCTCTACCAAATTTTGCAACTGCATACCTTTATGGAGGGAGCATCCTTTGACCAATCTAATAGGTCATTCGCCTAATAGTTTGCGGATGGCGGCCATCTTTGTGTCAGAATCGATTCCCCCTATTAATTCAAACACGCTGAAACCAAATGGAACGAAATTTGGTATAGAGGTAGCACTAGCAAAGGGCACCTCAGTGTCATGTTTTATATCACCGCTATCTTGATGGAAACGTAATCGCGGCCACCCAAATTTTAAAAGCTGAAATGTAACTACGACCAACCTAATAATCTAGTCTCTACCTAATTTTGCAACACCATATCTTTATGTGGGAAACATATTCTGACCAAACTGCAAGAACATCAGCCCAATAATTTGCAGATGGTGGCCAAGTATGTGTGCAGATCGATTCCCCCTATCAATTCAAACACGGTGAAACCGAATTGAATGAAATTTGGTACAGAGGTAGCACTAGCAAAGGGCACCTCATATTCATGTTTAATATCCCTATATCACGTTGTATTTCAACAAGCTCCTACAACCAACATTCAATCATACTCCTTGAAAAGGACAAAGAATTATAACAATACCCATGCATTTAGGAGAAAGTAGGCTATATGTTCTTTACTGAACATCTTGTTGATACTATTCCCTACATAGAACCATTCTCAATTGGAAGTCTGTGTAACATTTGTCACTACTGCTCAGCTGAATACTTTTCAAAAGAGAAAAATACAATTGGTCACTTTTCTTTTTGTTGTAGCGATGGCAAAGTGAAACTTCCACCTTACACAATACTTCCGGAAATTAAGCAGTTGTTTACGATTTATGACGAAATCAGTAAAAATTTTAGGAAAAATGTTCGGCAGTATAATAATGCTATGGCGTTTGTATCCTTCTGTGCTACTGCTGAGCTACTACCGAGCCATGGGCCTTACTGTTTCAAAATCAAAGGTGTCATTCATCATAGAATTTCCCTTTTATATGCCAGAAAACAGGAAAACAGTTCATATGGCCAATTATATATCTTAGAATTTTCAGAGGCAAATGATTTAAGGCTACTGAATGATGCTAATCACGAACTGAGAGAAGATACCCTCAGTCTTTTAAATCGTTTACTAGATCAGCACAATCCTTACGTGCGCTCTTATAAAACAAGGCACCAGAAAGTAAGTGAAGAGAAAAAAATCAGCTCTAAAAGAAAATCATCGTCAAAAGGAATTGGTAATGCGTTTCTATCACGAACCTTCCTCAGATCCAAGACGTTATAATGACCCCACATGTCCAGAAATTGCTGCTGTATTTGGAACTGTTGATGGAGCTCCACCATCTCATCGACTCATTGCAGTATATGAGAGAGAAGGTGGCTTGAGGAATGATGATTATGATAGTATGCACTGTGATCCTATTTGTTATACCTTGAATTGGCCTTGCGGAGAGTCTGGTTGGCACATTTCAATGCCAACTGCTGGAGTGAGACAAACTAAAATACGTCTTACTGTAACAATGCGTGAGTATATTCTGTACAGAATTGCCATTCGAGGTCTAGGAGCTGAGTTCGATTTCAATCCCCTTATTAACGCTGGTAAATTGACTCAACAGCTAATCGTGGATTACTACTGTCGTATGGAAGGTGACCGGTTAAAATATATACGTCATCAACAAACGAAGTTGTGAGTTGATACATATGCCGGTTTAGCAGACGCCATGCATGTACGAGCAGATTATGAAAATCTCAGAGTCGGTCGTATTGTAGTTTTGCCATCTTCTTTTACAGGTAGCCCAAGGAATATGATGCAAAATTACCAGGATGCGGTGGCGATAGTGAGGAAATTTGGAAAGCCAGATTTATTCATTACGTTCACCTGTAATGCGGGCTGGCCAGAAATACTTAACAGCATTCATCCTTGGGAAACGGCTAATAATATGCCTGATATTGTAGTGAGAGTTTTCCATTGCAAAGTAAAGGAATTGCTACGATTGATTAATGTTAAGGAAATTTTCGGTAAAGTAAAAGCATATCTATATACAGTGGAATTTCAAAAAAAAAGGTCTCCCGCACATCCATTCACTATTAACATTAACGGAAGATAGTAAGTTTCGAGAAATTTCTGACATTGACAGTGTGGTGTCAGCCGAAATTCCAGATCTCAAGGATGAAGCGCTATACGAGTTGGTAAGGCGTCATATGGTACATGGTCCTTGCGGATCTTTAAATCCTTCTTCAGTCTGTATGAAAGAAGACGTATCTAAGAAACATTTCCCTAAACAGTTTCAGGAAGAGACCATAGATAACGCCAATGGTTATCCTTCGTATAGGAGAAGAAATAATGGACAGATTATTGTAAAAACAATTCGAGGCATTGACATTGAAATCGATAGTCGATTCATTGTTCCCTACAATCCATTTCTTTTACTTTACCTTAAAGCTCATATTAATGTTGAAATATGTTCAAGTGTTCGGAGTGTTAAATACGTCCACAAGTATGTGTATTAAGGTCATGACTGCTGCCATGTTAAAATATGTCCTGAAGGTGAAACGGTGAACTACGATGAAATTACTTCTTCCCTAAATGATAGATATGTTGGTCCAACAGAAGCCGCATACGGGATATCTTCATTTCACATGCATGAACAGTCACATTCTATCGTGCGATTACCAGTTCACTTGCCAAACTTGCAAAATATCTGTTTTAAATATGATAACGCTCCTGATATTTTACTTCAAGCACAGTTGCGCAACACGTAATTAAAAGCGTGGTTCAAGTTAAATCAAGATTCGCAAGCCAGAAGTCCATATATATATTGAACCCGAGGGTCTTATGCTGACTGATATCGAACGTGGATCTCAGAGATTGTGATCTCAGTATAAAGGTTCCACCAGGGAACGAACCCGAGATCTGCGGAGGGAGTTTCATGGTAAAAACCCCTAGAGAAAAGTGTATATTTAATCACTGGTGTGATTCCAGTTGATCATGACATTATTTATTAAAATAATGCAGGAAATTGAACGAAATACAGCATTATTAGACTACTTGAAGTAGGCTATACTGGACTTAGAGCACGGAAAGTGCAGAGTTTGACGTTTAACTAATTGGCCCAGAATTGTGGGAGGTGCAGCATGGAGCCACGTCCATCTTGCTGACCTCGTTACGTCGTCTGGAGGAGGTTGGGGGCCTGAATAATGACCCAGTATTTCCCCGACTGACAATGGATGTAAGAAGTGGGTGGGAAGATCCCAAGGAAAATCATTGATTACTCATGATTGGAGTAACACAATGACATGAGAGTGGCACACAGATGTATCTTTAGCCAGGAGGCTAATTTTAGAGCCTTTAATCTGCGAAATTGACGCATATTTAAGGAAGTGCGGAAGAACAGGGACTATGGTTGTTCGCGGCTTGGTTTTAACAAGGTTGCCAGGGATTCCCAGGGAGATAGCGTCCCCACGCTATGGAGAAAGGAAGCTTGTAGTTTTAACGTGACCGTTAATCTTGAGATCATGAGCCACGGGACCTGCTTTTTACGTGGAATCCGAACCACAGGACATGGCATTTCACTTCGAAAATCTCACATTCATTTACCGGGAATCGAACCCGGACCGCCTTGGTGAGAGGCATACAGCTAGACCACTGAGCCACCACGCCCCCCATGGAGAAAGGAATTAATATTAATTAATTGGCCGAGCGATTCTTCAGCACGCAGACAGTTCTGGGATCAGTGAAGGAAAAGGAACCCGATGAGCATGGTTTCGAGACCAGAATCGTGCTGAGAGAGGAGTCAAGATTGCGCGGGAAAATTTAGCTCTACTTTTCGTGTGAATCCAATATAAGGGAGTCGACCCTTGGCAGAGTCTCAGTCTAACCTCAGTCTTTAGCCCAGTCATCACGGCAGTCGCACGCCAGTGTTGCAGCCAGTCTTAACGCAGTTTACACAGTTGGACATAGTTTGTCACCGAGAGTCGCAAACAGTCGTCGCTACACAGTTTGTGTTAACAGTACGAACAATGTGTGTTCACTTAGGAAGCAACGTGTGAGATAAGTTGCAGAACTATTGTAAATAATAATCTATGTAAAGTTATGCACAGTGTTAAGCGCAATATATAAAATATTGACGGATCATACATGTCTAAATACGATGGAATGCGCTAAAAGAAACCTTACGAAGCACTTGGTAATGTCTTTGAATACCAAATAATAACGCTCAGGACGGAAGTTAGCATATTTATGCGAATCAGGAAGCATACCGTAGGAGTATGGATAAACTGTTGGTGAATTCCGTGGGCAAGCGAACCAGACTTTCAATCAGGAGTTGGTAGGAGTACGGGAGATGCCGTCGACACCTGCAATTTTGGATATCTTTGCTAGGGAATTTCAACTAAGGAAAAGTGTACGGAGTGACGTGTGTTATGTAAATTATATGTGAAATGTCTTTTAAATTAATAGTTTAATAAGTGTTTTAAAGTGTCATGTGTGTTGGAAGCAATAGCTTCTTTATAGAAATGCAAAGTGTCGTGTGGTTAACGAAAAATATGTGTCAGAAAATGTGTGTATTCGAGATGAAAATGTCGCACTAATCTGCATATGGCAGGTGATCAGGAAGGATGTGAGTGGTTGGAACCACCGTGACGAGCCTTAAGATATGTAAGTACCCCACAAATTATGTAAGTAGAGGTATAGGCCACTGCATGTAGTGTGATTTCAGAATTATAAAGATGCCAGTAAGAATCAGAGGAGGAGATAGACTCTCCAAGTTTACTCATTATTGTGTTGATTTTAATAGATTTGAGATGTTATTTTGCATCAGTGAGTGGATGAATCGTTACCACTATGAATTAAAAATGGCAAATCAGTTATGTAAATGTCACGAACATGGTTGTTCGATTTGTAAGATGGAGTTGTGTCGGATTTTGGTAAATTTATGTCAGTGAGAATAATAATAATAATAATAATTGAATATAAAAGGTATGAATGAACACATCAGGCAAAATGTTGTAAACAAGAAATATTTACGCTAAAGGGCAAGACTTATCGATCTAAGCAGTAAGATTATACAGTAAGATTACGTTACGGGATTAAGAAAAGAGGTTGATATCAGAATATTGTATTAATGGGAATATAATTATGCCAGGAAATGGAAGATCTTTTAGTGAATTGAATTTGCAGCTTATGTGAAAAGCTTATAGAGTAATTGATAGATTTCTCTTGGTAATTATAGGACGCAGATCATAGCATTAGGAGGGACCAGGGTATCTATTCTTCGTATGAAATCTCGTATGCCGTGGGCGTAATGAGAGATGTACTTTATGCCAGAGCGTATATAGTGATATTGACCCTAGCTCTGATGATGGATATTTGGAAGTTCCGGGTTCGAATCCCGTGATAGGTGGGAGGAAAACAATGGACACCTCTTGCACACTATCTGATTCCCCGAGAACTATTTGTTGAGTGATTCGTCTCGTTGAAGCGAATCCCAGACGGCAGCATGGGCTGGCCGCAATATTTATTAAAGATACCGGTTACCTAATGGACTAATGTGTTATGAATCTCGTGCCTTTATGTTGAAATGGGCCTATTTTGAAGCCAATTATTATTACCCTCAGTGTAGGAATAAATGTGAAAGCTCATAATATTCAGTTTAAATCCATTGAGATATGTGTGTCACTGGGACCACAGTGTTTGTCTTGTAAGATCTTTTACTGCTTAGAGAAAGAAAGCCTTCAGACAGGGAAGCGAGGGGGAGGTAATGTAGGACCTCACTCCACTTCTATTGTGCACCGGCCGCTCGGGAAGAGGGTGCGGACGGTCAAGTGAACCGTGAAAACGAGTTTTAAAGGAACAGACTTTAGACCCTGTTAATGACATGAAATGTAATATTGTTATGTTGAGTAATGAAGTCATGTGGTTTAAGAACACATTGATAATTATAGATCGCCCTGATGGTTCATAAATTTAGCTATCTAACGAATGGTTAGACGTTGCATTTGTACTGTCACTGACATCTGTTTCTGAAGTGGGTTACCAGATGCCACAGGCTACGCGCGCAAAGGTAGTTTAATAGTACCGTCCGACACAGCGTTAATTAATGTTTTTAATATGAAATCACACACGGCATGCAGTGGAACTATATAAATAGAGGAAGTGTAGGGGTAGCTTGCATAATTATGGAGTTGTACGTAGACTGCTGTGCAACACCAGAATAGGCTAATGCATGTAAAGCATTTGGTGGGAAGAGAAAGATCAAAACACACACACGATACACATTATTGTCAAATTAAGACAAGGTTCAAAGAATAATTAATCTTGTAGAATTAATGAAGTCACATTGGACGACAGAAGAATTAAAGTACAGTTTGTTTCTGAAGTTGTATGTGCATCAGCGCACTAGAGTACTTTGTAAAGTTCACATAAGGGTAAAGGTTTGTGTTATAATATGATTTTATTATGATAATATTATGTTCATATTTGTGGATTGTGGAACTAATTTTTTGTTTGCTTTTATTTTTGTGGTTGTGGGATTTGTTTTGTTCGTGTGAAGCCATGAAATTTATTACACAATTAAAGTTTTAGAATAGAGTTGTGCCTTATCATTGTAGAGTTGATACCTTTTAGCCTCAAATCCAAAATATGCAACTGCTACAGTGGGAGAACGGTACACGCTCGAGCCCTGATGCTAGCTGGAGGCAGAAGCATATTTTCCATCGAGATTACTCACATGGGTACATGGAAATTGATGTCTTGTACAGTGATTTGAGCTATAAGTACAACTGAAGTCGGTCTAGATCTAATGCACACAACTCTATTAAAGTAACAATTAACATGAAGTAGGGAATGACCGCACCTAATCTTAAGTTAAGCTCCGATACGAACAATATAAATTTTGATAGATTCTCTTTAATTTGTCATGGCCCAAGCAACATGGAGCGGTATTAACTCATTATGGAACCGCCTACGTTAGTGCAATATGAGCGATCTTGGCATTGCACGAACCGGTCATTGCATTTATTTATCATGTCGCCCGTGTGTGGGCAAAGCATGAGCATCTCATATCTCTCTAATTTATCATGGCGCCCAGAGTTCGTGGAGCGTATGGGATTTAGGGAAAACACATAGATTTTTATGGTATTTCTTGGGGAAAACCATAGTAATTGTTTTTGTTGCCTCAAACTGTGTTTGAGTGGTTTTTGAATTTAGTAGGCTTTTGATGTAACGCAGAATCTCTCTATTGAGAAGAGGATTACCCAAGGGTATGAGCGCTACATACCAGATCCACAATTTATCATAATATTGACAGGTTTTGTACGACTTTACAATATGTGTACAATGTTTGATCTTTCTCTTCAAAACGTATCCACACATGTTTCCAGGAAGCCTGCCTGCATCTCACAGTATATTATTGTAGAAATGTCAGGTACAGAGGAGATCCTGCAAGTGATTGCAGGGTTGAAACAGCATTTTGACGCTGCTAATATACAGAATAGGCTGGAAGCTAAGGCTTTCCAGAATGAAATAAACACTCGTTTAGATGACAATCAGGAGGCAATTAATGCAAATAATTTTGCAATGAATCATAACCAGGTTGAATTAAATGATAAGTTAGGTCAAATGCAAGAGGTAATTAAGACCGAAGTAACAGAAACTGTTGTAAGCATTGTATCAGAAATGCAGGTTAAAACAGATAAACGTTTCGAGGCTATAGAAGCCAAGCTCGAAAGTAACTTACAAGCGTGTAAGCATGCTCAGGATGAAACCAACAGTAGGTTAGATGCGCTGTCTAACGACATTAAGGATATTCAAATCCAAAATGAGGCGAATCTCGAACGCCAAGCGAAACAATTTTCAGAATTTACGAGAACGGTAGATCAGAGGTTAAAGGAGAACGACTCTAAATGGGACCAGAAATTGAAAAGCTATGCTAGAGCAATTAACGGTGACCTCAATAAACAGGATCAGAACATATTAGATCAATGTCAGGAAATAAGCGAGATTAAGGCTATCGCTAATGAAAGTAAAGAGCTAGTAAGCAATGTGAAAGGTCAGATGGGCAAAGTTCATCAAGAACTGGACCAAGTTCAAAGCGATATTGTTATAGTTAACAAAAGGCAAGAGGAGAATAGAGGTGAGATCATCAAGGTCCGGAATGAATTGTCAAAAGTCAATGGACACATTCAAGAGGAAATTAAAGGGCTGAGAGAAGAACTCGAAATAAGAGAAGGCCAGAAGACGGAGGCAAGCGACAAGACCCTTGCTCAAATTAAGGAAGATGTAGAGGATGAAATCTCCCATATCAAACAAAGTCTGAAAGAAGACAAGAAGAAAATATTTCAAGTAGCGGAGGAAAATCGAGATAGACTTACCCGAATCGAGAAGGAGGTAATTACTCGACTTGAAAGAGCGGAGATGCGCCACAATCAAATGGAGACTAGGATAATCGCACAGGAAGAAACCCTTATGAAAAGTCCTAAGTCAAGTGAAGGCAGCATGGAAGATATGAGGAAAACAAGGTGGGCAGACTTAGAAAACCAACCTATAATCAGGAATGCTACAGGCCCAGGCGAAAGTCCTTATATGACGCCAGGTGCACCAATTGCAGCATCAACGCCACATGAAAATGCTACGCACACCCAAGTGATAAACATAATCAGGGCAAGCGAAGAAAAACCAAGGACGTTCTCAGGTAGCAACTGTAATATGACACCAAAATATTGGTTGAAGGAAGTGTCTGAATACCTGAATGATGCGCGGATACCGCCAGAGCGCAGGCTACGAGCCATTGAGAAACTAACAGAGGGAGAATGCGCATTATGGTTTCGCAGTTTCCGGTATACTTTCGATACTGTTGAGGAGTTTCGAGAGGCATTTTTGAAACGGTTCTGGGATCCAGCCACACAGCAAAATTTGAGACTGGACTTGTATTCCAAAATATACAGTACCAGCAACCCAACGAAGTACGCGGAGTTTTTCATATCTCAGATGTGTCGTTTCAAAGAACTGGATCAAAAACCGAGCGAGCTGGAATTATGTATTGCTATCGCCAAACAGCTTCCATACGAGATCCAAAGACTGCTAATCTCGGCTAATGCGAAAACGGCTATAGAAATGGAGGCAGTTCTTAGACAACTGGACCTCACAACAGCAAATACGATGCGTCAGAGTCGAACCGTGGAACAGGTACACGTGACCAACACGCAGACTGACCAACATCAGGCTCCAAGGAACAATAAAGCTACGAGCACTGAAACACTAGATTCCAATGGACGTCAATGGGAACAGGAACCCAGAAGATGGCAGCCAAAGTACAAAGGGAATGCTAGTAGAGGAGGAAGAGGCCGAAATTCGTGGAATAAGCAGAATACCAGGGGTAGACCGTGCCAAAACAATGGAGGTAACAATGGCCAAGAAGGCAACAATAGAAATTGGAGACCCCAAGAAAGAAGAAGGAACTTCGATGACGAGGTAGAGGAACGATATCACGCTTCATTGCGATACCTCGAGGAAAGGGGAGATGAGCCCCAGAAACAACAAGTCCGCTGGCAAGAAGCTATGCAGAACAGGACATCACCAGACAGATATGGAGATGGAGCTAAGAGTTTGGAGCTACAACGCAGCGAACAGGAGAGAAGAAACTCCAAGGGGACGGGCGCTGAAGAAAAAAAACGCCAAAATTAGAAGAGTTCAAGACTGATGGATGGAAGTCTGTTAACATCATCAATTGGATAGCCAAACCAGAAGAGCTAATCGAGGATACGGGAGGATCACAGGTCATGGTCAAGAGAGAATTGCCTATTATCATAGTAAGAGTGGCAGGATTGAAAATTAGAAGTCTGTTAGACACCGGTTCTACAGTGAGCCTTATGACACAAGCTTTATTTAATGAAATAGCCCAGAGAGAGAATGTTTTGAAAATACCGATCTCTAGTGTCAAAATAAAAGGGGTAATTCCAGACAGAACGATGATATGTAAATATCAGGTATTCTTAGATTTACAGATAGGAGGCTCTATTTTCTCACAGAGTTTTCTATTAGTAAACAAACTGCCTTATAACCTACTTATTGGGGCAGAATTTATAAGGGAATACAGAGTGATAATAGACCTAGCACAGGACAGGGTTATTTTCCTTGTGAATGAGGAAGCCGAAGGCTTGGAGGTCGCACTCAATGAGATTGAACCAGGGTCAGATGAACAAGTATGGCATACATACAGAGACGTGGCCGAGGAAGAAGTGTTAGTTATTGAACAGTTAGAAGAAGAACTGAAAACACTAGCCACAGACCTGGAGAACGATTCAGAACCCGAACTGGAAGAATATATTTCGGAAAAGCTAAAAGAAGCGAAAATTGGGCTAAAAGAGAAGGAAAATTTAAAGCAATTATTAATGGAACAGAAGGAAGTCTTTGATTCGAGACCTGGTCGTATAAAGAACTTCACATGCTTTCCGAGTCAGTGATTGGACACCATTTAGGCAGAAACCCCACCCTATTGCTGAAAAGCATTATGCCAAAGTGAAAGAGGCAATTCAGGAGATGTTGGAGGCCGGTGTTATTGATAAGACACCTACGCCTTATGTAAGTCCATTGGTAATCGTACCGAAGACAGACGGGACTGTTAGGGTATGTCTGGACCTGAGATATTTAAATTTTAAGGTTATTCCGGAGATAGACCAAGTGCCACCTATTAAAGAGATCCTCAGGAAGTTCAAAGGGAAAACTGTATTCACAAACTTGGACATCACATCCAGTTTCCACCATCTTGAATTAGAGAAGAAAACTAGTCTGTTGATAGGATTTATGTTTGATCAACACACATATACGTTTTTAAGGCTACCTTTTGGGTTGAAAACAGCTGGTTCAGCCCTGATAAGAGCATTAGATCGCAATATATCAGATGATGTGAAAGAGAGTACCATCAGATATGTAGACGACATTCTACTCACGTCAGAATCTCTGGAGGAGCACATGAGAGACCTGAAGAAGTTGCTAGATGACCTTCGAGAAGCTAACTTTAAGGTTAATATCAAGAAATCGCACTTCTGTCAGAGGGAAGTTAAATTCCTAGGGCATGTTATTGATGCAAATGGAGTCAAGCCTAATCCAGATAAATTGGAGGTAATTCGAAATTTCCCTCGACCCACGAAAGTTAAGCACGTCCGACAATATTTGGGAGTAATTGGATTCTTTTCGAACCACTGCCCAAATTATACTACGACAGTAGCACCACTGCAGGACCTATTGAAAAAAGTCGGCAGATGGAATTGGACGGAGCAATGTCAGGAAGCATTCGTGAGGTCAAAACAAATGCTTTTGGAATATGTGAAACTGGGATACCCGGATTATACCCAGAAGTTCATCATACAGACGGATGCATCACTCATTGGGATTGGAGCGATGCTATTCCAGGAAAATGTTGACCAGCCTAAAAAGAAAGTTTTTATTGCCTTTATAAGTAGGAGGCTGAAAGCCCATGAGAAAAACTACACGATTACAGAGATAGAGTTGCTCGCAATTTTGTACGCGTTGCAATCATGGCATACACTCGTGTACGGCTTTCAAATAGTCCTCAGAACAGACCATAAAGCTTTAACATTTCTGTTAAAGACAGACTTGTCTAGCCAGAGATTGACAAGATGGTCCCTGTATATTCAGCAATTCAATGTAGAAATAGAATACTGTCCAGGGAAAGAAAATGTAATACCGGACATGTTAAGCCGTTACCCTAGAGAAGAGGAAGCGCTAGCTGTCCAGATTGAGAATCGAGATCAGAAGACGTTGGATGATTTGAGGAATCTTACCAACCTACAACGCGAAGACCCATGGCTAAAGATGATGATCGATTACTTCGAGGGACGTTTAGCAAGGGGAACTGCAATATACAGAGAGGCAGAGGCATTGGCAACAGATTATGTATGGTATAATCAGATACTACACAAGTGGGATGATGTAGATCATACACGTCAAAGGAATGTGATTCCTGCATCTTTGCAGAAGATATTGGTGTGGCTAGCACACAGAGCATTTGGACATCCCGGAATAGACAAAATGTGTGCTCTGTTGAAAGGAGCATTTACTTGGCCAAAGTTGAGAGAAACGGTGAGAAATGCTATTAGGACATGTGATCTATGCCAAAGGGTAAAGCCAAATCCCTTTTTAATGAAACAACGACCTATACCGTTGTTACCGGAGAAGCCAAGGCAGCTATTAAGCAAAGATAATTATGGACCATTGCCTAGAGCACGTAGAGGCAATAGACACATTTTTGTAGCCATGGATGTATTTTCGAAAATGGTGGTATTATGCCCCATACAGAAGACAAGTTCAAAGCAGGTATTGAAACGCCTGAAAGAGGGAGTTATTCCGATTCTTGTGAAACCGGATAACATCCTCTCGGACCACGGAAGTTGCTTCACAAGTGCAGAATTTCGTCGAGAACTGGAAACTCTAGGAATTAGGCAGATTTTATCTACCATTCGCCATCCTGAGGCAAATCCAGTTGAGAGAGTAATGAGAGAGATCCAGAAATACAGGAATATCTACTGCTCTGAAGAGAATTGGCGTTGGATTGAATTCCTAGAAGTAATAGAATACTGTATAAATAATACTGTTCACGAGGCGACAGGTCAGGTTCCCGTGACTCTAAATTTGGTTCAGAGACCGGAGAGACCGTGGACGGGTGTCATTCCATTACCAGTAGACGCACAGCCAGGACGAGAATTGAGGATTCAACGAACCTTCGAATATCTCAAAGCACAGGCGGAGAGACGTCAGAGGAGAAATCGTGCGAAGAGGTATCACAGACCGCTTCTCGTCGGACAGAAAGTGTTAGTGCGAAAACCCGCCAGTTCAGATCCAGAGGCACGGAAGTATAAGAAGTTCAATTTTGCATATCACGGCCCGTTCGAGGTGATTAGAGACCTTCAAAACAATGCATACAGGATAAAGCATTTAGAAACTGGAAACGAGGTCATTATGAATGCAGCCAATCTAAAAGTTTATTATTCGCCAGAAGAATTCGACGAACAAGAAGAAGTATTAACAGCACACACCCAAATGAACGCGGCTAGCGAAGTCAGACCTGAACGTTCACGCAGCGAGACGGAACGAGAAGCAGACAGCTTGCCCAGTGTAAGGGACGAACAACAAGAATGCCAGTGTCTGCGAAAATTCTACAAAGAAATGGTTGAAGCGGCGAGGGAGGCCGAGGCCATAAATGCAGCCCTCCGTCGAGAGAATAAACAGCTTAGAGAGAGCGCAGTGTGGAAGGGGGAACTGAACTAACCATACTCGCAGCCAGACGAGGTGAAGGACCCCAGACGTAAACACAGACGGTGGTAGACAGTCAGCTGGTGACTTACAGAAAATCACTTGCAATTGATTTCTATAAGTTTTGCAAGGGGAATCTGAACCCGAGGGTCTTATGCTGACTGATATCGAACGTGGATCTCAGAGATTGTGATCTCAGTATAAAGGTTCCACCAGGGAACGAACCCGAGATCTGCGGAGGGAGTTTCATGGTGAAAACCCGTAGAGAAAAGTGTATATTTAATCACTGGTGTGATTCCAGTTGATCATGACATTATTTATTAAAATAATGCAGGAAATTGAACGAAATACAGCATTATTAGACTACTTGAAGTAGGCTATACTGGACTTGGAGCACGGAAAGTGCAGAGTTTGACGTTTAACTAATTGGCCCAGAATTGTGGGAGGTGCAGCATGGAGCCACGTCCATCTTGCTGACCTCGTTACGTCGTCTGGAGGAGGTTGGGGGCCTGAATAATGACCCATTTTTTCCCCGACTGAGAATGGATGTAAGAAGGGGGTGGGAAGATCCCAAGGAAAATCATTGATTACTCATGATTGGAGTAACACAATGACATGAGAGTGGCACACAGATGAATCTTTAGCCAGAAGGCTAATTTTAGAGCCTTTAATCTGCGAAATTGACGCATATTTAAGGAAGTGCGGAAGAACAGGGACTATGGTTGTTCGCGGCTTGGTTTTAACAAGGTTGCCAGGGATTCCCAGGGAGATAGCGTCCCCACGCTATGGAGAAAGGAATTAATATTAATTAATTGGCCGAGCGATTCTTCAGCACGCAGACAGTTCTGGGATCAGTGAAGGAAAAGGAACCCGATGAGCATGGTTTCGAGACCAGAATCGTGCTGAGAGAGGAGTCAAGATTGCGCGGGAAAATTTAGCTCTACTTTTCGTGTGAATCCAATATAAGGGAGTCGACCCTTGGCAGAGTCTCAGTCTAACCTCAGTCTTTAACTCAGTCATCACGGCAGTCGCACGCCAGTGTTGCAGCCAGTCTTACCGCAGTTTACACAGTTGGACATAGTTTGTCACCGAGAGTCGCAAACAGTCGTCGCTACACAGTTTGTGTTAACAGTACGAACAATGTGTGTTCACTTAGGAAGCAACGTGTGAGATAAGTTGCAGAACTATTGTAAATAATAATCTATGTAAAGTTATGCACAGTGTTAAGCGCAATATATAAAATATTGACGGATCATACATGTCTAAATACGATGGAATGCGCTAAAAGAAACCTTACGAAGCACTTGGTAATGTCTTTGAATACCAAATAATAACGCTCAGGACGGAAGTTAGCATATTTATGCGAATCAGGAAGCTTACCGTAGGAGTATGGATAAACTGTTGGTGAATTCCGAGGGCAAGCGAACCAGACTTTCAATCAGGAGTTGGTAGGAGTACGGAAGATGCCGTCGACACCTGCAATTTTGGATATCTTTGCTAGGGAATTTCAACCAAGGAAAAGTGTACGGAGTGACGTGTGTTATGTAAATTATATGTGAAATGTCTTTTAAATTAATAGTTTAATAAGTGTTTTAAAATGTCATGTGTGTTGGAAGCAATAGCTTCTTTATAGAAATGCAAAGTGTCGTGTGGTTAACGAAAAATATGTGTCAGAAAATGTGTGTATTCGAGATGAAAATGTCGCACTAATCTGCATATGGCAGGCGAACAGGAAGGATGTTAGTGGTTGGAACCACCGTGATGAGCCTTAAGATATGTAAGTACCCCACAAATTATGTAAGTAGAGGTATAGGTCACTGCATGTAGTGTGATTTCAGAATTATAAAGATGCCAGTAAGAATCAGAGGAGGAGATAGACTCTCCAAGTTTACTCATTATTGTGTTGATTTTAATAGATTTGAGATGTTATTTTGCATCAGTGAGTGGATGAATCGTTACCACTATGAATTAAAAATGGCAAATCAGTTATGTAAATGTCACGAACATGGTTGTTCGATTTGTAAGATGGAGTTGTGTCGGATTTTGGTAAATTTATGTCAGTGAGAATAATAATAATAATAATAATTGAATATAAAAGGTATGAATGAACGCATCAGGCAAAATGTTGTAAACAAGAAATATTTACGCTAAAGGGCAAGACGTATCGATCTAAGCAGTAAGATTATACAGTAAGATTACGTTACGGGATTAAGAAAAGAGGTTGATATCAGAATATTGTATTAATGGGAATATAATTATGCCAGGAAATGGAAGAGCTTTTAGTGAATTGAATTTGCAGCTTATGTGAAAAGCTTATAGAGTAATGGATAGATTTCTCTTGGTAATTATAGGACGCAGATCATAGCATTAGGAGGGACCAGGGTATCTATTCTTCGTATGAAATCTCGTATGCCGTGGGCGTAATGAGAGATGTACTTTATGCCAGAGCGTATATAGTGTTATTGACCCTAGCTCTGATGATGGATATTTGGAAGTTCCGGGTTCGAATCCCGTGATAGGTGGGAGGAAAACAATGGACACCTCTTGCACACTATCTGATTCCCCGAGAACTATTTGTTGAGTGATTCGGCTCGTTGAAGCGAATCCCAGACGGCAGCATGGGCTGGCCGCAATATTTATTAAAGATACCGGTTACCTAATGGACTAATGTGTTATGAATCTCGTGCCTTTATGTTGAAATGGGCCTATTTTGAAGCCAATTATTATTACCCTCAGTGTAGGAATAAATGTGAAAGCTCATAATATTCAGTTTAAATCCATTGAGATATGTGTGTCACTGGGACCACAGTGTTTGTCCTGTAAGATCTTTTACTGCTTAGAGAAAGAAAGCCTTCAGACAGGGAAGCGAGGGGGAGGTAATGTAGGACCTCACTCCACTTCTATTGTGCACCGGCCGCTCGGGAAGAGGGTGCGGACGGTCAAGTGAACCGTGGAAACGAGTTTTAAAGGAACAGACTTTAGACCCTGTTAATGACATGAAATGTAATATTGTTATGTTGAGTAATGAAGTCATGTGGTTTAAGAACACATTGATAATTATAGATCGCCCTGATGGTTCATAAATTTAGCTATCTAACGAATGGTTAGACGTTGCATTTGTACTGTCACTGACATCTGTTTCTGAAGTGGGTTACCAGATGCCACAGGCTACGCGCGCAAAGGTAGTTTAATAGTACCGTCCGACACAGCGTTAATTAATGTTTTAATATGAAATCACACACGGCATGCAGTGGAACTATATAAATAGAGGAAGTGTAGGGGTAGCTTGCATAATTATGGAGTTGTACGTAGACTGCTGTGCAACACCAGAATAGGCTAATGCATGTAAAGCATTTGGTGGGAAGAGAAAGATCAAAACACACACACGATACACATTATTGTCAAATTAAGACAAGGTTCAAAGAATAATTAATCTTGTAGAATTAATGAAGTCACATTGGACGACAGAAGAATTAAAGTACAGTTTGTTTCTGAAGTTGTATGTGCATCAGCGCACTAGAGTACTTTGTAAAGTTCACATAAGGGTAAAGGTTTGTGTTATAATATGATTTTATTATGATAATATTATGTTCATATTTGTGGATTGTGGAAATAATTTTTTGTTTGCTTTTATTTTTGTGGTTGTGGGATTTGTTTTGTTTGTGTGAAGCCATGAAGTTTATTACAGAATTAAAGTTTTAGAATAGAGTTGTGCCTTATCATTGTAGAGTTGATACCTTTTAGCCACAAATCCAAAATATGCAACTGCGACAGTGGGAGAACGGTACACGCTCGAGCCCTGATGCTAGTTGGAGGCAGAAGCATATTTTCCATCGAGATTACTCACATGGGTACAATATATATCCTGAAACACCAATACATTACGTCTGGAATAAGAGCAACTGCCAGTGGCAAAAAAGAAAGAATGTTTCAAAAACTATAGGCAGAATGTACAATGTTTCGCCTACAGAAACAGAAAGGAATTATTTACGCCTGTTATCGCTTCACGTCATAGGTGCTACCAGCTTCCAGGATCTACGAACATACAAAGCCGTTGGCTATTCTACTTTTAAAGAAACAGCTAAGGAGCGAGGTTTGTTGATTGATGATTCTGAATGGCAGCGTTGTTTGGCAGAAACGTCACAATTTCAGATGCCTTCTCAGTTACGACAACTGTTTTCTTACATATGTATCTTTCAGACCCCTTCAAATGTAAGATAGTTATGGGACATTTTCAAGAATTCATTATCAGAAGATTATCTGCAGTTTAACGAACCTAACATTGCATATCAGTTCACTCTTATACACATATTTCTAATACATTAAAGCTCCATGGTCTTCCCATTACTTCTCTCGAATTGCCAGCTATTATTGATAATTTCCCTCAGACAAATTTACCAATGAATTATCCAAAACTTAATGAGGATCAATTAAGTCGGATGATAAACCAAGCAAATGAAAACCAAACGGCTATAATTACAGAAATTTTGGGGTTAGTACAAAACGGCAATGAAAGGATGAGTACCGGTTATGCATATTTCATTGACGGTCCAGGGGGCACCGGGAAAATATTTCTTTACCAATGCTTGATTCACAGTTGCACAAATTTGGGGTTAAATGTAGTTTCTGTTGCATGGACTGGTATTGCAGCAATGTTACTACCTCAGGGGCGCACTGTACACAGCCAGTTCAAGTTACCTCTACATTTACATGAAAGTTCTTTATCAGGAATAAAAGTTAACAGCAAGGAAGCTTTTTATATTCGTTCAGCAATTATCATCTGGGATGAAGCCCCTAAGGCTAATAAACACGCGTTGATGTGTGTAAATCGGCTGCTCAAGGACATCATGAATAACGACGTGCCTTTCGGAGGAAATATTATCATCTTAGGTGGAGATTTTAGGCAGATATTGCCTGTTGTACCTCACGCATCTAGAGCAGCTTCAGTCCAAATGTCAGTAAGGTTCACTCCTTTGTGGCCTTTAGCCTATTCAACATTTTTAAACTCAACAAAAATATGCGAGCGAATACAGATCAACGTGACTTTGCAAACTTCTTGATACAAATTGGTAACGGTAAATATCCTCACGTCGATGGAGAAAATTCAGAATTAGTCGAATTACCACCCTCCATCATTGCAAAAACTGATATCATCACTGAAATATATGGAAACGAGGTTTCCACACTGAAAGATATTTCACGCTTTTCAAAAATTGCGATTTTTGCACCTAAAAATGTATACTATAGAAATCAGCTAGAGCTAATCCCAGAATCATCGAGAACTTACATCAGTGTGAATAATTTGATTACTGAAGATGAGAGTGAACTTCTACAGTTCCCAACAAAATTTTAGACAGCATAGACACAAGTGGATTGCCACCTCATATCCTTCGACTAAAAGAAGGCTCAATTGTGATTTTGTTGAGAAATATTAATGTTACCCAAGGTCTGTTGAACGGTACTAGACTGTTGGTTCGGAAGATGCATGACAATTGCTTACACCTGGAAATTATTACTGGCGTAAATGTTGGAAACAAAGCCCTACTTCCTCGCCTTGACCTTACGCCATCAGATACTTCTATGCCGTTTTCCTTAAAAAGGAGGCAGTTTCCAATACGTTTGGCTTTTTGTATAACTATCAATAAAGCTCAAGGTCAAACACTAGATTAAGTAGGCATTTATTTACCTCAACCGGTGTTTAGCCACGGACAACTTTACTGTATGCCGCACTATCGCGAGCCAAATCCTTTCATGACGTCAAAGTTCAAATAGAACCAAAAGGCAAGCGAACAGAAAATATCGAATGGAAGGAAGTACTATTAGAAAGTTGAAACGAATGTTGCGGAGGAGCACAGACCTCAGCAAACGGGGCACAGATTAAATAACAATTATACAAGGACGTCCGAATCCCTAATACGATAGGCCTAACTGTCCTGTGGTAATTGTAAAAAAGTGATATTGTTCTACATCGGTGATTACTATCCTACATCCTGTTCTTTCATTCAGTTCTATAACTAAGATATACTCAATCAAATTTACAGCTTAATAAATATTAATTCCTTCTGTGTGAGTTATCTTTTCATTTCTCATCAATCGCCTTTACTTACAATTCTATCCGTAGTGGTGGAGTTGATATCTGTCTTTACAGGGGTGTGCAAATTATTAGATTCGATGTCAGTTTTCCAAAATTGCATTTTTACTTTTCACGGTTTAATGAACTAAGTATGTTTACAAGGCGATGAAATTACTTCAAATGTTTAACCAAGACTCCTAATTATATTTTAATTTAAGAAATTCAATTAAAATTATATTTTTTAGAATTTCCCCCATCATAGGAGCCTTGCAAATGCAAAATGCCACACGTTTATTTTTTATTACTTCACTCTACTTTACGTGTGAATTTAGAGCAGAGGGATTTGGGGTCTTTTAACTGATGAACGCTATTGAACTATTCAAAGATTCATGAACTATTCACTGAAATCACCTGACTTGAATTCTAAAGTCAATGAAAAATTGAAAACGGACCCAGCTCACATATCCCTCGGAATCCAATAATCTGAAAGTTTCCAGACGCAATTCTTTATGGGAAAAGGTGTAAGAAAACACTACTAAGTAGTACAACAAAAGAAGTTGGTCAATAAAATGATTTTGAATAAAAGAAATTATGACTAATTAATATTATTTTATTTAATTCTATTAATTTGCACACCTTTATAATTTGTAACCCAAGAGTTACGGTACATCTCTAAATTCAAATATAAGAGACCCATCTTATATTTTAAATGTATACCATTGGTATCATAAGCAGACAGATCACCAAATTGTACCGCTGTAGCCTTAAATTGTGTGGATATCTCTATCTACTTAGTATAAAACGAAGTTCCCAATTCTTGGATGTAACGGGTAATCTCGAGAGCAACTTGATGGATTTTGATGCGGTTTTCTCCATTCTGTGAAGGATTTCTCGATTAAGATGAAGGATTAGGTAGAAAAAAAATTATGACCAAAAGAAGCCGAGCAGTTACGATTTCAGTGAATCGAGTTGAAGAAAAACCTAACGTCTATGTGTCTTTTAAGCTTACGCTGGGTAAACCGTTAAAAATATCGATTTACTCTGAGAATTGTTCAGCACGAAACGTTCTGAAGGAAAGATGGCGACAGCTCCCACATCGACCACTGTAAGTGTTTTTACGTTTTCATTTCTTCAAGCAATCTCCATTCAGTGGAAATTTAAATTACTACCTTCAGAGTGAGTTTACGAGCTTGCCAGCGACCTATCACCCTACCTTCAGCCAGCGTCAAACTGTCGAGTCGTGTCGAGTTAATACTTCAGAGATGATGATGATAATTGTTGATTTAAGGGGCCTAATATTTAGGTTATCGGCCCCTAATGGTCTGGGTGATAGCGAAAATGACAATGAAGTGGAAACCAGAACGAAAATTAAGTGAGAAGGAAAATACTTACAAAAAGGAACTCAGATTGAAACTACTCACAAAATGGAGTGCGGTAATACTTACAAAAGGGAATTTAGAACGAAAACACTCACAAAAGGAATAGATTGAAAAATACGCACAAAATGTAAGTTAGGTTCAAAATACGTACAAAATGCAATGTGGAGTCGAAATACTTTACTTACAAAATGCAAGTGAAATTCAAAATACTTACAAAATGCAAATGAGATTGAAAATACGTACAAAATGCAATTTAGGTTCTAAATACTTACAAAATGCAATTGAAATTGAAAATACACAATGCAATTTAGATTGAAAAAAGCGCATTTCTGATTCCAAAAAATCACGAAGCGCAATTGAAATGCAAAATACTTACAAAATGCAATTGAAATTGAAAATGCTTACAAAATGCATGGTAGATTCAAACTACTCAATTGGATGGACAATACTTACAGAATGCAATTTAGATTGAAAATACTTACAAAATGTAATTTAGATTCAAAATACCCACAAAATGCAATTGAGAATTAAAATCCCTGCTAAATGACTACCATACAAAATGCAATTTAGACTCAAAATACGTGCAAAAAGCGGTTTAGGTTGAAAATACAAAATGCAATTGAAATTCAAAATACTCACAAAAGTCCCATCCCCTATATTCAAAGACTTACTAAAAGGCAATTTAGATTGTCGATCACTACAAAATGCAATCGAGGTTGAAAACACTAGCGAAATGCAATTTACTGTAGATCGAAAAGACTAACAAAATTCAACGTAGACTGAAAACACCTACAAAATGGAGTGTGTATGAAAAGAAATCGCTAAATGGAATTTAGATCGACGGGAGCCAATTAACAAAAACAGTGCGGGATCTTAAAGAGAAAAGGAAATATAATTAAAATAAAACAAGAGGTCTGACCCCTCGAAGATGGAGGGATCAGGAAAGATGAGACAGGGGCCAATTAAGGCAGGAAAGTGAATGGATCCCTTGGCCTCGGATACCCTAATACCGTCGGGGTCGGAAAAGAACAAGAGTTGACCAAGGGATGTCGACAGGAAAGAAGACGGAGAGGAGCCCGGCACAAGTAAGTGGAAGCAATGCCGGACTCAGCTGGGGTCCCGTGGTCGCCAACTCACGTACTTCAGAGAAGAGTATGGATTATGTGTTTGGAGTTAGCTGTTCACCTCGGCTTTTCAGAATTGCGTCTGGAACCTGACGTCCGTGCGCCTTTTAAGCTTACGCTGGGTAAATAGTGGCACACACACACACACACACAGAGGACATTTGATCTCATACGTCTACTTCATCATTTACACAAAAGCGACGGTACCGTAAATGTCTGTTCAGGTCACTAGCATGAACACATGCAAATATCATATGGACAGAAGTGCTGTAGGATTGTTGAAGTGAATGCTGCGGAGCAGCATGGGTCTTCTAGTATTAATAATAATTATAATCATAATAACAGTAGGCCTAATATGAAAATTGATATTAATAGAAGAGGGCGTGGTGACGCAGTGGCTTGACCACTTACCAAGGAATACCAGATTTGATTCCCAGTCAATCAGTGTGAGATATTTTAAGTGGAATGTCACATACTGTGGTTTGGGGTCCACGTAAAGAAAAGGAGGTCTTGTGCCTCATGATCCCGAGATTAATGGTCACGTGAAAGTACAATATTCTTTCCTTCATAATAATAACAATAATGATTATAATTATTATAATAATAATGGTAATAATAATAAAAATACTAATAATCATCATCATCGTTTGGCCTCAGATACCGTGGTGTAGATCTTTTGAGTTTGTGCCATTTTGGCAATCTACTCTCCCATTTTGACGTTCTGTCTTGCTCTGCTATCTGCCGGGGAAATTGGAACTCTATTAAGCTAATTGTATACTGTAATCATCAAATGCGATGCCAGAGATATTACGAGCCGACATTGTACGTCTCCAATTGTCGTGATATTTTCCGTCTATCGAGAATCCGACTTCCAAGAGAAGGAATCAAACTCAGCGTACAACGGTTTTCACTCGAGCACTTGTTAAACAAATCTACCTTAAACTTTTAATAAAATGCGAAGACAACTAACACCAATGAATAAGAGCTTCATGATCTTTTACTCTAGATAGTGTACAAAATATGTTGAATCCTGCTTTTATAATTCATTTATTTAAGAAATATATTTAATCAGCATCATTTTTAAGGAGGGATCTCTTTGCTTGAAGCAAATCGAAAGTATCTACTAATTAAAATTTTGCAATCAAAGGAAAATCTTGGTGTTATTTTGCTCCTGCCCCTTTCCCCCATACCTACGACGCGAAATTTAAATTGGACAAGATGCTCACTTGATTGTGATACAGACTGGACTGTACCAGGGGATGATCACTACCCATGCGGAACCCCACTGGAGTGGACAAAGCACTTGGTCGGCCATACAACTCCTTGAATAAACCAGTTCAGGCTGTATAGGAGTGTGATGCTTGAAAACATGCAGGTAAATCTACCCTCTTAGTTCCACATGCTTTATTACTAATGGCTTTGCTGCACTCAAGTGGCAAAGCTCGCTTCATGTACATTTCTCTCCCACATGCGAATATTTACGTGAAGAGGAAAACTTTCCCTTTTCTATACAGAACTTCCGTGGATCTATATACCATTTAATTTAGAGCACGCATGAGAAAGGTTTAACTAATTTACGTACGTATGTGAGGTCAACAAGCCTCCGTGGCTTAGGCGGCAGCACGCCGGCCTCTCACCGCTGGGTCCGTGGTTCAAATCCCGGTCACTCCATGTGAGATCTGTGCTGGACAGAACGGAGGCAGACAGGTTTTTCTCCGGGTACTCCGGTTTTCCCTGTCAAAATTTCATTCCAGCAACACTCTCCACTATCATTTCATTTAATCTGTCATTCATTTAATCATTGCCCCAGAGGAGTGCGTCAGGCCTCGGCAGCCGGCATAGTTCATATCCTCGCCGCTAGATGGGGGCTTCATTCATTCCATTCCTGACCCGGTCGGAGACTGGAAGCAGGCTGTGGATTTTCATTTTTTCATGTGAGGTCACATACTAGCAGGATGCATCGGTCGTCGAAGCTATAGCTTACTTAGACGTTGGGAAAATGTAATTTGTGAACCAGTGACGTCACCACTGCCTGCTAGGAATATCGGTACACGGGACCAGACCACACACCGCTCATTCAGTTAGGTTCACAATTCACTCAAGCCTGACCATTTAAAACCAATCACGGATATAACATTGGGCAGGCGAACTTGAAGATCAATCACCACTATCAATGGGTATCAATATCTTATCAAAAGATTCACATATAACCAACAATTAATCTCGATTATGTGCACTGGTTTAATAACTATTGCAACTAAATAAGCGTATTTATTGTCGATATCATCACCCATACTTGTCGACGTAAATTTAGCCCAATGGCCTGGGTATAATGGACCTGATGTTGATCGCTTGACGATCAAAGCTGTTCATCCAAGGGAATTTATTAATCTCATCTAATACTCGTATTTTTAGCCTATTTTCAATTTATGAAAAAATAGCTTTATGAGATCACCTTTTGTCCGTGTGTCTGTGTGCGCGATGGTGTGTGTGTGTGTGTGTGTGTGTGTGTCCCTAATAAATTCTAAACGGCTGGAGCGATTTCAATGAAACTCGGTAAGGTCATAGCACCATTTGGGCCGACCCTGACTGTGACCTTCAAATTTTATTGTGTCTCACCAATCCAACATGGCGGCTGTGCGAAATATTTCACCAGCATTCAGTATCTACGAAACTATTACCGATATCACCCTGAAATTTTATACGGTGATAAAGAGAACTACTAGAAGTTCATTTATGAGACTTTCAGAAACCTGGTAACTACAAAACCAACATGGCGGCCAAACGAAGTTGAGACTATTAAATAGACTTTTCTCGCGATTTAACCATCCAAATGTAATGAAACATGGTAGGGCAAATGTTTATGCACATTGCAATGCACTGGCTTCTAATTTCGTTCAATTGTTTACATAACCTCAAAATGGCGGCTGTGCGATATATTTCACTGGCATTCAATATCTCCAAAACTATTTATGATATCGCCCTGAAATATTGTACGGTGTTAAAGGGCACTGCTACAAGCTTATCTATGTACCTTCAAAATCCTGTCAAGTACAAAACGAACATGGCGGCCAAGCGAAGATGAAACATTTTAATAGACTTTTCTCGTGAAAAACCATCTGAGCGCAGTGAAATGTGGTACAGTAAATGATTATACATATTTTATTGCACTGGCATCTAATTAAGTTCAATTGTTTACATAACCTCAAGATGGTGAATGTGCGAAATTTAAAAATTAAGTTCTTATTTCTTGTGTTGTAATCATGTGATCGAAGTGAAAGTTTGAATAATGAAGCTACGCAATAATCTCGTTTTTTACTTCTTGTGTCCTAATCATGCGATTGAAGTATGAATACCACAAGCAATGATCTTCATGTAATAGCACATAAATAAAATTCCAACCTGGCGACCATATGAAATATTTAGACAGTTCTTAATATCTACGAATCTATCACAACAATCAAACTGAAGTTTTGTATTTTGATAGAGGCAATTAACTTAAGTAGGATATATGAAACTAGGCTGTATAGTTCTTCACGGAACTACTTGTTTAGGATTAGAGAGACACTCATTACAGTTAGGTAGGCCTACCATTCATGTTGATGGACTGAAAAACATTAAGTACCGAATGCAGGGGAGTCCATGAGCTTTAGCGTCATTGAGAGGAGAGTGGAGCAACGTTCACTTCACTCATTGCTACGGATATGTTCACATCGCCTCGTACTGTAACTGCAACTGTATTGGCAACTCCAGCTATCTGATATGACATCTAGCGGTAAAAATGAGAAACTTACCAAGTAGGGTACATTTTTCACGTGGTGACTGTTTGTATATTGTTTCTTGTAATCATAAGCAGATCGTGGTAAATTCTTCGTGTCTATATACCTAAATAATACGTTATACTCGTTGATAGAGTGCAAAATGAGTAAAAGCAAAGTATATTGCTCAGTTTACGGCTGTAAATCGATGTATAAGAGGGCTGCGGATATAAGTTTTCATCACTTTCTAAAAGATGCAAATAGCAATAGCCGAAAGTTGACGATACCAAATAAATACGGTCAACAGGAGCGGGTTGGACCACTCACCACTACACACACTGACGACAGGACGGGTTGTTCACTGTTACGCCGAGCCAAGCCGCACCTAGA
Organism: Meconema thalassinum; assembly: GCA_946902985.2. Lineage (NCBI taxonomy): Eukaryota > Metazoa > Arthropoda > Insecta > Orthoptera > Tettigoniidae > Meconema > Meconema thalassinum. The sequence goes on from OX336388.2 coordinate 1,827,517,721, forward strand.
CAGCCAAGCACAGTCTCGCCGAGCCCGCTCCCTAGTTCATTTCCAATAACCCTACCAACCGCCATCACCTCGTTCTGCGATATCCGAGCCATTCCACTACGAGTCATATAGGCCTAATTTGACTTCGCAGGGTAAATATCTACTCTGCGAGAACCTGTTACCAGTCCGATATTCAACACCAAACCCACCTGCTAACCATCCAAATCAAGAAATTCCTGCCCCCCCCCCCCCCCCCGAGTTTTAATACAAGTTAAACTCATCCCTTCGCCCTACCAAGCAGAAAATAATTTCAAGAGCCTATTGTATAGTGAGCAAACTCAAATATAGTTTTTAAACGTAACAGCGCTATGACTAGAAGAACTACACAAAAACAAATACCAGCAGGCAACCGATGCTTGATAATATGCAATTGACACATAAAATCCAGTGGAACACACAAATTAGATCACGTGTATCGCACAGTTATACATATATACAATTAAAAATAACACTGTCATTGTTTTAGGGACCACAATTACTGATTATAACCGAAAAATAAAAAGAGTGCCATATCAAGCGCGTGTTATTGAGTATTTTTACCCTACTTATCCAGACCGACCGCAGCGCCCCAAGTGTTAGTTTGAGTTGCCAATTGCACGTTATAGTGTGTCTCCCAGAAGCAGTAATCCCCCCTACTACCTTCCTTCTCCTCCTCTCTCCTCAACCGCTCAAGGTTCGCGCAGATTTCCTTATCAGGTATTAATTGCAGACTAAATGCCTTTGGGGAGAGTACCAATCCCCGCTATAACTATGTGTCTCATTCGTCTCTCTCTTTCTTCACTTATCCGGCGTGTGTTGGGGGTTCTAATCTATGTCACGTGACATGAGTGATGGAAATTTGTCCTCTTCCGACGACTGTCATAGTTGAATAAATCAACTAAAATAATGATTTCAGTCTATTGCTAGAAACGTAACATTGCTCGCAACCTGCCATCAGTAATTCTAGATGTGCTCCCAGATTCTTTTTTACAAGTAGGCGACAATCGAAGGATGTGTCTATGTTGCCGAGGGTTTATATTCACTGCTCCCCCTCATTCGATAGGAAGAAAAGGAAGAGAGGAAGGAAGGTAGGAAAGAGGAAAGAATGGAAGGAAAGAAGTAAGGCAGGAAGGAAGGAGAGAAAGAAGGAAATAAAGAAAGAAGGCATCAAAGAAGGAAAGAAAGAAGGAAGGAAAGTAGGGAGCGAAAGAAGGAAAAACGGAAAGAAGGAAGTAAGGAAGGAAGGAAAGAAGGAAGGAAAGAAGGAAAGAAGGAAGGAAAGAAGGAAGTAAGGAAGGAAAGAAGGAAGGAAAGAAGGAAGTAAGGAAGGAAGGAAAGAAGGATGGAAAGAAGGAAGTAAGGAAGGAAGGAATGAAGGAAGGAAAGAAGGAAGTAAGGAAGGAAGGAAAGAAGAAAGTAAGGAAGGAAAGAAGGAAGGAAAGAAGGAAGTAAGGAAGGAAGAAAGGAAGGAAAGAAGGAAGTAAGGAAGGAAAGAAGGAAGGAAAGAAGGAAGTAAGGAAGGAAGGAAAGAAGGAAGGAAAGTAGGAAGTAGGGAGCGAAAGAAGGAAAAAAGGAAAGAAGGAAGGAAAGAAGGAAGTAAGGAAGGAAGGAAAGAAGGAAGGAAAGAAGGAAAGAAGGAAGGAAAGAAGGAAGGAAAGAAGGAAGTAAGGAAGGAAAGAAGGAAGGAAAGAAGGAAGTAAGTAAGGAAGGAAAGAAGGATGGAAAGAAGGAAGTAAGGAAGGAAGGAATGAAGGAAGGAAAGAAGGAAGTAAGGAAGGAAAGAAGGAAAGAAGGAAGTAAGGAAGGAAGGAAAGAAGGAAGGAAAGAAGGAAGGAAAGAAGGAAAGAAAGAAGGAAGTAAGGAAGGAAGAAAGGAAGGAAAGAAGGAAGTAAGGAAGGAAGGAAAGAAGGAAGTAAGGAAGGAAGGAAAGAAGGAAGGAAAGTAGGAAGTAGGGAGCGAAAGAAGGAAAAAAGGAAAGAAGGAAGGAAAGAAGGAAGCAAGAAGGAAGGAAGAAAAGAAGGAAGTAAGGAAGGAAGGAAAGAAGGAAGTAAGGAGGGAAGGGAGGAAGGATAGAAGGAAGTAAGGAAGGAAAGAAGGAAGTAAGGAAGGAAGGAAGGAAAGAAGGAAGTAAGGAAGGAAGGAAAGAAGGAAGGAAAGAAGGACGTAAGGAAGGAAAGAAGGAAGGAAAGAAGGAAGGAAAGAAGGAAGGAAAGAAGGAAGGAAAGAAGGAAAGAAGGAAGTAAGGAAGGAAGGAAGAGGGAAGGAAAGAAGGAAGTAAGGAAGGAAGGAATGAACGAAGGAAAGAAGGAAGTAAGGAAGGAAGGAAAGAAGGAAGGAAGGAAAGAAGGAAGGAAAGAAGGAAGTAAGGAAGGAAAGAAGGAAGTAAGGAAGGAAAGAAGGAAGGAAAGAAGGAAGCAAGGAAGGAAAGAAGGAAGGAAAGAAGGAAGTAAGGAAGGAAGGAAAAAAGGAAGGAAAGAAGGAAGGAACGAAGGAAAAAAGGAAAGAAGGAAGTAAAGAAGGAAGTAAGGAAGGATGGAAAGAAGGAAGTAAGGAAGGAAGGAATGAACGAAGGAAAGAAGGACGTAAGGAAGGAAGGAAGGAAAGAAGGAAGGAAGGAAGGAAAGAAAGAAGGAAGGAAAGAAGGAAGTAAGGAAGGAAAGAAGGAAGTAAGGAAGGAAGGAAAGAAGGAAGGAAAGAAGGAAGTAAGGAAGGAAAGAAGGAAGTAAGGAAGGAAGGAAAGAAGGAAGGAAAGAAGGAAGTAAGGAAGGAAGGGAGGAAGGATAGAAGGAAGTAAGGAAGGAAGGAAGGAAAGATGGAAGTAAGGAAGGAAGGAAAGAAGGAAAAAAGGAAAAAAGGAAGGAAAGAAGGAAGGAAAGAAGGAAGGAAGGAAGGAAGGAAGGAAGGAAGGAAAGAAAGAAGTAAGGAAGGAAGGAAAGAAGGAACTAAGGAAGGAAGGAAAGAAGGAAGGAAAGAAGCTAGTAAGTAAGAAAGGAAGGAAGGAAAGGTTAGGCAAAACCGTTAACAAACGAACATACTGGATCAAGTATACTGTACATTGGACGCTAACGTTATACGGTAACTCAAACAAAGTGTAAAATTTGATTTGTAATCAAAGCAGAAAAGTATTTACTTATGCAGCCGGTAATTGAAATAACATAGATGAATGATTGAAGAAGACACTATTCTATTTAAACCGCCACACTAAATACTATTTAAATATTTAGCAATGTTGAAAATAACTATCCAAATAATAACAATAATAATAATAATAATAATAATAAAAGTACACGAAGAAAATATAACTGGAGAGGTCAGTTTTTTTACATGTTTTTAAACTATTTGTAGTCCCACTGAGGAGTGTTTCACTGCAGTGTTAGGTTGACTTATGCTTCCCTTCATTAATAAATCACGTTAATGCACAATTGATGATCAGTTACTGAACGTTCCTGCACAGTCTAACAATACATTTTCGTTGGCCTCTCAACCTATCTACTGTACAGTCGGAAATTTTAACATCGCCTCACTCGGAGCCAAGTACTGCACACATACCTGTGTTAGGTCGAAGGATTGAGGATAGGTGACCATCGATGTGTAATAAGGTACAATCCTGAACACTTTCAATCCATTCATGATATCTCTGGAGTCCTTTTCCTGCCCAGGATATGCTACTAACACCTGTGTACTTCCGACGTAATACTAAACTTATCCGTGCTAGGAAACTCAGTATAATTCTTGTGGGTGTGCTGTGTAATATTATTGGAATTACGAGTAGCATCACTCAGGCTTGATTGTAACATTCCCGCGGTTAGACATTATGATAAGGCAATTCACTACTTGGCAGTTGTCATTTCACTGAGTGTGTACGGCTCTCCGAGACGATTTGTTCCTTGCTTGGGACTTGGGAGAAGATGGTCTACAAATGAGCCGTTGTGTCCACTTCCCGGAAACTATAACGCTCTCCGGAGCCGTTTCCGTGAATTATACCGGAAACCCAGCTATCACTAGGGTCTAAGATTTCTCTTTGTCATCGCCTTAGAACGTGTACCTTATCGCACGCGAAGGAAAATGACTTCCGTAAGCAACAGACGGAAGTCTGGTGAGGAGTTTGCTTACCTGAGTTGTGTTCAACCCCAGAGCTCTTCAGTAAGACTTGAATTAGCTGCTATAATCTCCAACTTATGATAAGTTTCTGCCATAACGATACCATGGGAGCCATTCTTAGTGTAGAGGCTAAAATTCATGGCTGTCTCCCCAGATGTCTGGTTTCGACACCCGACTTTGCCAAGTAATGTAATTCCTATCTGCGGGTTCAAACGGGCTACAGACAGGTACACTTAGCGTTGTGCGGCAACACTGAGAAAAGGTGGGTTTCACCACAGCGGTAGTGTTCCATTTGTACTCCAAGACAATGCCGGATTTGTTCCTAAGTTCAGATCATGGCCGCCTCCTTCCCAATCCTTTCCTGAATAACAAATACTCACACTACTACAAATACCACAATAACACAGGGTATTAGATAAATTGTACACAAACACACAAGCTGCTAAAATGACACTTCAACTACAGGACGCCCGAAAATGTTCACCGCAGTGGTTACGTGCAGCTGTGAGTGGTTGCGTCATCGGTTTAGTTGGTAGCACGGTGTCTTTGACAGGGTGAATCCCACACGTGTGGGCTGTAGCCTGTCGCAATCGTCAGTGTGTATTGCAATTAGCGAGCGTATGTGTCATCAGCACTTCCAGCATTTGTCATGAATGGCTGTGGTGAGTACAAAGTACAAAAGTATACTGTTTGCTTGTTATTAGGGAACACAGCGATGACAGAATGCATTCTGCACATAAGTCAAGCAGCATTGCGCGTCATAGGCGCTCATGTTACCACGGACAGTTAAACGATGACAGAGGCTACTTGAGCTGAGTCATATCCTACTCGCGCAACTGTACCTGTCAACGAAGCAGGCTGACATGTGACACAAGTAAACAAAGAATAGTTCCCATCCCGACCGCCGGCAGTCATTTCGTGAAATGCTAATATGATGCAAGCGGCAGCCGTGCTGCCAACGTAACGTCTGTAGTTAGCTCTCGCTGACGCATTTAGGCGCTTCGGAGAACATTCCCGGACTCACTGTACTTAATGTGTGAAACTTTGGTCATGTGTTGTTGTGAAATAATTGTAAGGATTTGGGAAGTATTGTTCAACAGCCCTGTGTAGACTACTTGGGTGTGAATTGAAGTTGTTTGATAGCTTATATTTCCGTGGTGATAGTAATACTGGATGCTATTGTAATTATTAGACTGTCGGATTAGAGCACCCTCAAATGGCAACTGACTGTGCCAGGACTCGATTCTGCAACCTTTGAGACGGCAGGCGAGAATGCTACTGCTGCGTACCGCGGCCAATCACACCAGACGCTACTGTACATCAATGGAAATATCGAAGCTGTAGATCTAATGATGGGCTCAAAAGGCACCATTCCAAAATTATTAGTGAAGATACTTAAATTTTATCAAATCAATCCCAACTTACTGCCCAATAAAATTTTTACGACCCTGAAGAGCTCAACAGACATAATGAGGGACTGGCTGTGTGACTCAGCGGTAACGTTCTCGCCTGCCATTCCCAAGGTTACAGGATTGAATCCTGGCGCAGTCAGCTGGCATTTGAGCGTACGTAAATGCGAGGGAGCCGTGTCAGTAGATTTACTGGAACGATAAAGATCTTCTTCGGGGATAATTACGTTACTCTGGCGTCTCTGAAAGCCACAGTCGTTAAAAGGGACGAAAAACCAATAACATTATTATTATTATTATTATTATTATTATTATTATTATTATTATTATTATTATCATTATTATTATACCGACAGCAGTGGCTCAGCTGGCTAAAGCGCAGCGTTAGGTCATGGGACCAAGCTCTCTGCTGACTCGGTAGACGCGTGGGTTCGAGCCCCACCGTCGGCCGTCCTTGAAATGGTTTTCCGTGGTTTCCCATTTTCAACACCAGGCAAATGCTGGGACGGTACCTTCTGATAGGCCACGGCCGATTTCATCCACATCCTTGCCCAGTTTCATTCATCTTCATCCATTCCATCTCTCATCCCGACGCGCAGGTCGCCCACGGGCGTCGAATAGAAAGATCTGCACTCGGCCTCTGAGGAGGCCACACGACAAAAAAAAAAAATATTATTATTATTATTATTATTATTATTATTATTATTATTATTAGGCATAATGAGGAATCGCCTAAACCATCATTAGTGACCTTCACCGAGCAGGTGGCGCGCCACGGCCCCCTGCTTTAAGCGTGTGTACAATCCAGATATGCTACAGATGCAGCGGCCTTGCTAGCGTGTGTACAATGCTGAAATCTTACTTCAGTTAATTAGTTAGTTATTGTTGTTTTAAGGGGAGGAACTACGTGGTCATCTGCCCCTCTTAACACAGATTGAAGTATACAAATTTGGAATTAAATTTAAAATTTAGAGGGGGAAAGACCGAAAATTAATGAAACAAAAAAACCTAATAATTATAAAAATAACTAAAATTTACGGAAAAACAAAAATTCATCATTAAAAAACGAACAAGTCGTTGAGTCTTACCTTATAAAAGATGTTGGAAGTGTCGTCCTTCCTGGGTTATACAGGCATTGTATCTGGTAACCACATTCTGGCTGACGCGAGCGAGTTCTGCCACTGTAATGTTCCCGATTGCCAGCGTAATGTTTTCTTTCAGTTCCTCCAATGTGTGAGGATTTGTTCGATACACTTGTTCTTTCAGTTTACCCCACAAGTAAAAATCACACACTGTTAGATCTGGAGAACGAGGGGGAAATAGACCAACACTGATCACTCTGTCTGCAAACACTTCCGAGATTGTAAGAAGGGAATCTTCTGCTGTATGAGCAGGGGCTGAATCTTGTTGAAACCACCCTTGCGATTTTTCTTCTTCCGTTAGCTGATTGAAGAACGGCTTCAAAATGTTATCTTGGTACCTCTCTGCATTTACTGTCGTCTCGAAAAAAATTGGCCCTATTATTCTTCCGGCACGAACAGCACACCAAACACCGATCTTCCTATCATAATGAGGGACTTCATAAACACCATTAGGGTTTTCTGCACACCAATAGCGAGAGTTATGACTGTTCACACGCCCATTAAGGTGAAACCAGGCCTCATCCGAAAAGAACACAAGCTGTGGGTCAAATAAACGATCATTCAATGATGCAAGATACCACTCACAATATCTCACTCTTGTGGCTGGATCAGCAGGTTTTAAACATTGGGCCCGTGTAAACTTGTACGGTTTGATATGTAACAGCTTTGTAGCTCTGTATGCAGATGAAGCCGAAACCCCTACTTGTTGTGCTAATTTTGTGAGTGATTTATTCGGAGACCGTTCAAGATTCTCGCCAATGTCATCTAACTTATCCTCTGTTAAAACTGTTCGTGTGCGCGTATGTTTTTTATTGAGCACCGAGCCAGTAGTGTCAAACTTATTTGCAATTACGTGAATCTGTGCTAGTGAAGGTGGCATTTCATCAGGAAATTGCTGAACAAATGCTTCACGTACCCGCCGAGCCGACTCGTACTTAAAATACGTTTTACATAAAAAAAATACGATGTTGCAATGATAACTGTCTCACCATGTTAGCACTTGAGGTTTAGACTGGCGACTGAACACCTGCACGCTTATTGCAAGGTCAAGTTTGGTAATGTCAATCTGTTATTTTTATACAGTCCATCGGAAGTTGGAAAAAAAAAAAGAAAAAAAACAAGATGTTCAGTAAAGAACATATAGCCTACTTTCTCCTAAATGTATGAGTATAGTTATAACTCGTTGTTATTATCAAAGAGTATAATAGAACTATTCTTTGTTGAAGACCTTAGAAACGATTTACCTCTACCAAACGCCACGACCTAGATAAAAACTGCTACCATCATTGAAGAAAGAAAGAAAGATAAGAAGTATATCAAGAATGTTATGGATCTGGAGACATAATCGACGGGACTGGCGGCGTGGCTCAGCGGTAACGTTCTCGCTTGCTGGGCCCTAGGTTGCAGGTTCGTATCCTGGCGCAGTCAGCTGGCATTTGAGGGTGCACAAATGCGAGGGAGCCGTGTCAGTACATTTACTGGCACGTTAAAGATCCCCTTCGGGCCAAAATTCCGGCACCCCGGTGTCTCTAAAAGCAGCAGTAGTTAAAAGGGATGTAAAACCAATAACATTATTATTATTACGACCTGCCGTGGGCAACATCCAACTTTGAGTTGAGGCATGTCTTTACACGTCTGGTTGTGCATGGCTTTCACAACCCTAATTGAATTAACAAATCTTTCCATGACCCTACAGAGACGTGTGTATACAAACTATGTGGATATTTTCGATAATATAATCCTAACAGAGCGAGTGCATTCTAGCGGCCAGAATAAGAAACTTTTCAATAAAATCTGGAAGTTACCTTTTTGGCAGCTAGATGTCTCGAGTAAATCTGCTGGCGAATTATGTTTTAATTAAATATATATTTTACACCATAATGTGGACAATATAACGCTTAATAACATTTTCAAGTAACGCAAAATAGGCTGTTACAAACCCTTTAAAATAAAAAGTTAAAATGTATGGTAGTATCAACTTGTCATTCTTCAAATTCGATGCGCATAGAATGATAATGGTATAGTAATCAATGGATCCCCACGTAGACTAGTCGGGACATCTAGTGGTGAAATATCGAACAATATAATCCTAACAGAGCGAGTGCATTCTAGCGGCCAGAAGAAGAAACTTTTCAATAAAATCTGGAAGTTACCTTTTTGGCAGCTAGATGTCTCGAGTAAATCTGCTGGCGAATTATGTTTTAATTAAATATATATTTTACACCATAATTTGCACAATATAACGCTTAATTTTAAAACATCTGAGTCATTACAAAACAATAAACATATAACATTTCAAGCAAAAAAACTAGCTCTGATCGGGTTTGAACCATAGGAATCTGAGCGACAGGCTATCGCTCTACCACTGAGCTAATTGTGTCAGCGAATATCGTTCTATTTAAAATGACTTACATAGAACTTGTTAGCAAATAATGATTTATACTAAACGATTTCATCACTGGAGTATATTATTTATATATAAAGCATTTCATACAAAGTTTATTTATTTTTTATCAGTACGCTATATTGCATTCAATACTCAAATTAGTGAAATATAAGTCAGGCACAAGATATCCGCTGCCATCTTGTCTTATTAATGAATCAGCTGAGCTTTTTAAAATTACGTCTGCACTATAGTATTACAAAATAAACTTTTAATTTCGTACGTGCCTCTTCCTTTAGAACAGTTAAAACGATTCTCGGCTCGATAATCGGAACTGGTGGGTCCCATGATATGGATTATAAAGTTCGCATAATTCGCACGGCCGCCATCCTGAAATGGTATGGCGGACGACCTTGTAGTTTGGTCACAAGACGCATCCTATACGAAGGTATGTTGTTACCAAATTTGGTAGAGATTGGACGATTTGGTTAGTCGTTATTTGATTTTACGTTTTGAACGTTTGAGTGGCCGCCATTCAGTTTTAGTAAAGATGGCGGCGATATAAAACATGACACTGAGGTGTCCTTTGCTAGTGCTACCTTTGTACCAAATTTCGTTCAATTCGCATTCACCGTGTTCGAATTGATAGGGGGGGACAGACATTCAGAGTACACACACTCACACACACACACACAGACTCACACACACACATACACACACACAGACTCACAAACACACATACACACACACAGACAGACACACTTTTTTCGCCCTGTGTTGATCTCATAAGTCTACTTTCATTTTTTGCAAAAATCGAAAGTAGGCTAAAAACAGCCCTCTTATGTACTATGCGCGCGCTTTCAATACTACAGCAGGGGGCCGTGGCGCGCCACCTGCTCGGCGAAGGTCACCGCAACGGCGGAGAACAAAGCCGCCGCTTGGCGTTCTTATTTTATATGAATGACCCTGTAGTTCATATACCCGTATGATTTGATTACTTGGTGTGATATTATATTTTGTGATTTTGCAACCTCTGATGAGAGGAAGTTGAATAAAAATTCCATCTCCCCCCAAAACTGTTAGTTACTTAATAGTACATTATGCAACGAGCCTATAATGGCAATAATTAAGACACGAGTTTGTTTATAAAACGAGCGTATGCGAATTTTATAATTTCCATACGAATGTCTTAATTACCATTATAGGCGAGTTGCATACGACTGTTTATGTTCGACGATAATTATTATAATTATTTTGTGTTCGAACATAAATATTTATAAATATCTGTCGAGATTTCGCCAGTATTATGTACTGAACAGAGTGCATGAGACGCAGAGAATGCCTTGTATTTGACCATGGCCTCCTCGATTACCCTACTATGACACTAGGACAGGCAGTGAAATTTAAATTAGAAGGCCGTGGAACTCAGCGCATCTAATGATCTAATTGGTTAAACAACTGTTTCTTGAGCTCTGATTGGTGGGAGAAACAGTTTCATAATAAAAATAGTGTTTTGATGAGCCTCATTATACTACAGTTTTCTGACATATAATAGTCAGGGTCGAACATAAAGGTGACTACATGGTTTTCTTTATATTTGCTTTCTATAGTAATTTATCCCTTAATTAACACACAAACCCTCCAATATTATGTCTAATTTCCTGCTGATTTGTTTCAGTTACAGTATTACCTTTGGTGTCATGGTGTGCACCCCACTTTAAGAATTTTCTAGTATACAAAACTTTCATGTTAGCAAGAATTCAAGGATTGTATTACTGATTCAAAACTGTCTTGTTAGCAAGAATTCAGGGATTCTTTATTGATGTATTGATGTATGTTTCCGTATTGACAAATCCTCTACTATCAAGTTAAACAGGATTCAAGGTTATTCATTGATATAATGTATTCATCTGCTATAAAAATAATATTTTTCGCCTACATTTCACGTTACATGTAGCCTCCGCGGCTTAGGCGGCAGCACGCTGGCCTCTCACCGCTGGGTCCGTGGTTCAAATCCCGGTCACTCCATGTGAGATCTGTGCTGGACAAAACGGAGGCAGACAGGTTTTTCTCCGGGTACTCCGGTTTTCCCTGTCAAAATTTCATTCCAGCAACACTCTCCACCATCATTTCATTTCATCTGTCATTCATTTAATCATTGCCCCAGAGGAGTGCGTCAGGCCTCGGCAGCCGGCACAGTTCATATCCTCGCCGCTAGATGGGGGCTTCATTCATTCCATTCCTGACCCGGTCGGAGACTGGAAGCAGGCTATGGATTTTCATTTTTCACCTTCTGTTCATCATAATTGTACTCTTTACAAGGAAAATATGTTACTTCTCCTGTTAATGAAGTGCAAACTGGGTATTAGTTTTGCTGCACTCGGCGTTATGTTTAACTGTCACAGGACTACGGCTTCTGCTTCCTTTAAATTTACACTGGACCATCTTTTTGAGAAAACTAAGGAATGGATTTTCTGGCCATAACGACGCACTATTAAATGTACTATGCAAATTCCTTTAAACGCCATTTTGAAAATTGCACGTGCATTATAGATTGTACTGAAGTATACTGTGAAAGACCGCAAAGTGTTCGTCAAAGAATTTTAATGTTCTCTCATTACAAAAATGCATTCACTGTAAAATTTCTGGTTGCAATTACTCCATCAGGTTATATTTCTTTTCTTTCTAAATGCCATGGTGGAAGAGCGACTGACAGCTACATTACCGTACATTCCGGTATACTAAATCATATTCAAGCAGGAAATCTTTTTGTTTGATAAAGGGTTCCCACAGATAAAAACGTGCATTGAAACTAGGAACGCAGTAATAGAAATGTCACCATTTGCATTTAATCCACGGTTTTCAGCTGAGGAAGTAGAATCAACATTATGATATAGCATCTGTCAGAATTCATGTTGAAAGAGCCATACATGGAATGAAGGTTTATAAAATATTAAGTAACCGAGTTACTATGGATTTGGTACCTAATTTAAACAATATTGTTCATCTCATATGTGTCGTAATGAATTTCAGTCCTCCTATCATTAAATTAGACGACTGATATATTTTAGGCAGGTCCTTAACTTAGACATGATTGTATAATTATTGAATTGTACACGATTACACCAATCTACTTAACTGTTTTTTATATTTCTAACTCGAGTAGAAATTATATGATGTTTCAAATGTCTGAATAGTGGTAAAACTCAGCATGAGAATGGTAACAATGTAACACTATGTATAACGCTTGAAAATTAGCGGGAGGTAATGTTCGAAATAAAATATCTCTACTGTGGGAAAAATATTTGAAAGCAATTCTTCATTTCTGGAGACACTCACTTTCACACTTTTCTTTGGAGAATATACAAACAAGTCACAGAAGTTGAGGTTCAAAATATACAATGATGCGTGTACCTGGGTGTAATATACATGAGTTTTCTTTAACTTGATATCACCATCAATGTTAATATACAAATACGGAACATCACACGTGTTGTCATCAACCACAGGTGTTTCCCGACACGAGTAAGGGCACTTAATCTCCAAAAGAGAAAGGCATTTCTGACCTAGCACTATCCCATCCGGGCTGCAGCAGAGCCAGGGTTGCTCTTCTTTTATAAACAAACCCAGCTGTTACACGCAACATTGGGACGATACACAGAATTCCTGAAGTGCCCTCCGCCCATTATCTCTTCCGTATCTCACTGCAGGACTATTTATGTATTTAGAAATAAGAAGCTGGGATGCCAGTTTATTAAAATCTCCACTCTGCAGTGTCATGATCTTGTGTACGCTCTGGCTGGCCGATTTGCGTAATTTTCTTTGATGGAACCAAGCAGGATTCTTAAATTGAGCCCTAGTCTCAATCGCAATAGCATCCTTCTGCGATTTTGTGACTTTCACGTTGTCAAAATAAAAATTCCGGACGTCACTTGGCAACATGGACTCATAATTTTTTGGCACTAGTGATATCTTGCCACTTGGCAAGTAATTTATTCCATAGGATCTAACCAGTTTATTAACGTTTTGATGGTCTAATTGCTGAAGACACTGAAGTAAAAGTCTTGTTTCGCTCTGTTCTACAGCATCATCCACGATAGCTTCAACAATAGAAATAGAGATAATTATGCATTCACCTTCACACTCGGCCTTCAAAATTCTTGTAAAAGCACAGTCTATATTTTTAATTTTCTCGTATAGTTCAGTTTTGGTGAATATTTATAATTCCACACTTTCCGACACGCAACAAACTGTCCGCTTATTTCTCCTAAATGTTCACCTTTAGAATATTCCGCGATAACATTCTTAGGTTTCTCCCATTGTTGCAGGAAGAAAGTCTTCGAAGAATCTCTCTCGGTATTAACATAAATGCAAAGCGCAGCAATGTGCTTGCAGCATTTGGAAAGGCCTGCTTTGCATTCACACTCGGCTGACTAAATGTTCCTGTTGCAATCGATCTGTTAAATATAAAAAAAAGACTAGCATTAATTAATGAAAAATTAATTTACGGCAAGGGATACGGGAAATATTATAATAAAGTTATGTTTAAAATTAATAGTATAAATATACATATGATTTGTGGACCAAAATGAAAGGTAAATATTACCTTAAGTTTAACAGCATAAGGCGGTTGATTAATGCTCGTTTCTCTGAAACAGAGGCTGGATATTTCTTCTCCCAATCGTTCCTTCACCTGCTTATTACTTACTTTGAGCTGTTTGCCTTTATTTAGCGTAGAAGCTCTAAAATACGACTATCACACTTGATTCTCCCGCACAAGCCAGCACACACTCTCGCCACATGGATGTTCTGAGCGAGTTGCCGCTAGGAGCGCCAGCAGGTAAAATATCGCCATGCGCACGAGGTCTATAGTACCTAACATTCTAGATTAATTTGGAGTAAATATTACACGTCAGTACTACCAACATGATTCTGAACGTGATGATTTTTAAATGCCTGTGACTTCTATACTAACCAACGGATTTCAACCAAATTTCTTAGGTGTTTTGCGTACTGCAACATATTTGACTGTGCTTATTCTTAAGAACAGCATGGCTGCCAACTGTTAATAAATGATCTCTCTCTCCTTCTAAACCCTAATATCAATATATCAGAAAGCATGCAAGCCAACAGCTCCAATCATTGTACAGTACACGTATAGTACCTGACATTCTACATTAATTTGGTGAAAGTAGCCTATTATTATACGTCAGTGCTGCGAACATGATTCTAAGCCTGATGATAGGTTCATGAAACTTCTATACTAACAAATGGATTTCATCCAAAATTGGTACTATAAGAGATTGTAATATTTCGGAATAATGAAATTTCACGCGCACTGGTAGACCCAATATCTAACAGCATGTAACGTCCATACTATCCATTAGACTTCAACCAAATTTTATATGTGCAATCTATTCCTTAAGAGATGGAACTAAGATTATATTCAGAGTCACCAGGGCTGCCAACTGTGGTGCTCTATTAGGCTACACTAGTTCAGGTGTATTTCAAACTAATAAAAAATGTTATTATTACCAACTTGATTTCGTCTTATTCTAGATAAGTCTATATAGATTAATCATTGGCGTGGATCTTAAATTATAAGAAAAGTTTAGTTATTTAGTTCGTCACGGAACTACTTATTTGAAATGTATTTGGATGAAAAGCTCCTTCTTTTATATTTAATTTTCCTTTCATACTTTTTCTGATTTTATAAAAGTATCCTGTTATATTTTTCTATAGGTTATTCAGGTTGTAAAATAGTTATTTTTATAGATTAGAACAATGTTCTGTTAATTTGAATTTTCTGATAATAATCTCTTCCGATAATGTATGTTATGCTGATGAAGTCTCCACCAAAATTTTAATATGTACATTCTCTAACTAAATTATGATACAATAAACTAACTACTGATCGGTGGTTGCCTCAAATAAAGAATTAACTGATAAAATAATCATGTAGTATTTATTTGTGGTTAAGGTTATTTTAATATTTGTACTCTTCGTCTAATATAATTGGACTCAATCATGTTGACCGACTGAAAAGCATTCTATAATAGATTAATGGCAGAAAAATGACTTCAAATCTTGCCCAGTTCTATTAACATGCTCTCTCATTAATCCTCATGATAAGATTAGCGTTAGTAAAGATATCCAACGGTATAAACTATCGGCCACCTATAAAATCATATCATCCCCTTCCCCTTAGAAATAACAATATTAAGGGATAGAGAAAATTCTAGATTTATAGTTCTTTAATTTGAATGCCAACAGGGAATTTACCAACTTACTTTGAATGGAGAGGAGCGCTTTTTAAATTATCCCTGGAGTTCACTCATTATAATGCTAAGTAAATAACGTAAGCTTGCGAGATAAGCCTCGTCTCTGTCCATATTTCAGACAACAGAGTGAAAAATGATGAGTCGTAGTTTTTAGATAACAAGAGTCACCTCTATGCTAATCCAGGTGATGGTTTCCCCATTACAAGCCAGTGTGGGGAGAGGGTGGGACAGCTGGGAGACACCTGTCACCCTATCGCAGCCTGCTTAGTGACGTCAGCACGACGGCGAACACATGCTCAATGTTGTGCTGGGAGGGTGTGCGACAGGGGTAGCTGCTTCCATTAGGGGCGTCTTGTTCTTAACCTTCTTCTTCAACTTATTTTCCTACATGTTTTAATTTTCAGTGGGTAACTACAAAAATGACCTCGCGTGCTTTAACATACACGTCTTTTGATTTAAAAATAGTACATTGTGCAACGAGCCTATAATGGCAATAATTAAGACACGAGTATGTTTATATAATATAATTTCCATACGAGTGTCTTAATTACCATTATAGGCGAGTTGCATATGACTGTTTATGTTCGACGATAATTATTATAACTATTTTATGTTCGAACATAAATATTCACAAATATCTGTCGAGATTTCGCCAGTTTTATGTACTGAACAGAGCGCATGGGACGCACAGAATACCTTGTATTTGACCATGGCCTCCTCAATTGCCGCACTATGACACTAGGCCAGGCAGTGAAATTTAAATTAGAAGGCCTTGGAACTCAGCGCAGATGCGTTGCTATCCTCACCTGATTGGTCAAAAAACTGTTTCTCTGATTGGTGGGAGAAACTGTTTCATAATGAAAAATAGTGCTATAATGACCATTATTACGATACAGTTTTCTGACATATAATAGTCGGGGTCGAATATAAAATACATTTCAATATTTTGTTGTACAGTGAGGTACATTTCTATAGAATGGAACCTCGCCGGGGACGCGTGACGTCAGATCGAGATAAGTTACAGCCAGTAAAACTACTATATACCGATTACAAAACAGCGTGTACGGAAGCTAAATAGCATTGATTACTAGAGACGAGAATTATAGGCACTAAAAACAGTTAAAATAGGCAGGCATATAGGCTCTTAAAATAGCCAAAATAGGCATGTAAATAGGCACTAACGTGTAAAATAGGCAACAAAATAGGCATGAAAAAATTCTTGTAATTTAATAACATATTTAATTACTAAAAAAAGAATTGACAATAAGCAACTTATAATTTAATAACATACTTATCTTATATATAAAAGTGAAAGTCTGTATGTATGTATTATGTATGTATGTGGGTGGGTGGATTTGTTCCGTATACAAACCCACACCGTTCCACCAATCTCAACCAAATTTTGCATACACATAGTTTAGGACCCAGAAGGAACGGCTGGCTACATGAATTTTCGATAGTCTTTCTCATTCTTCTGATTTCGGCCTCTTTCCATTCAAGCAAAGGCTAATAAAAGCAGAAAATAAACTGACGAAGTAATTGCAAGGCCGGCCATCTCCATAGCAACAGTAGCTCGAGACGGGACCACCAAGTTTCCATCTATCTTGGTAAGAGGCCATGCTACACCCACTGCCACCTAGATCGCATCCCTCCAAGCTGCTTTAAACTGCCTGTCCATTCAACACAAGATATGTTACAGCACCAACGCACTGATCGCCGCTGCATTTTCACTCCCAGCTGGATCGCATTCCTCCTGGCTGCTTTAAACTGCCTGTCCTTTCAACACAAGATAGGTTATAGCACCAACGCACTGATCGCCGCTGCATTTTCACTCCCAGCTGGATCGCATCCCTCCTGGCTGCTTTAAACTGCCTGTCCATTCAACACAAGATAGGTTACAGCACCAACCCACTGTGATCGCCGCGGCATTTTAACTGCCAGCTGGATCGCTTCCCTCCTGGCTGCTTTAAACTGTCCTCCCATTCAACACTCAGACGCGCACAAGATATACTGTATATTAATTCACCGTTAGGATGCAGCGCCAACCCAACGCGGCTTTTGAAGGGGACAATACCTGAAACGAAGGGTTTTTAACTTTGGAGGCTTAATATCGAGATTGAAAAAACGCGAAAACAAGGCACTAAGTTAGTTCTTTTATTATTCCATCAGCATAAAGTTTATGATATTAATTCACACAAATACTAACGGGTAAATTTTAAATATAAAGAAAAGCGAAATACAAAACGAAGGGTTGTTAAGTTTGGAGGCTTAATATCGAGATCCCAGGCGCTATTTTTGGTGACCTCCGAGAATTCCCATTCTTGTTCGTGGGGTAAACACATAATGAGAAATGAGAATATAATTCTGTCGAGCACACCAGCTGCAATATAATGCACTTTAATAATACAGTCAAAAGGCATCAAATAGGAAATTATATTCCAAATAGGCACAAACCCTTGAAATAGGCATTTATAGGCCCAATGAAACCAACGAAATCTAGCCTAAAAGAACCTAAAACGGTTTTATATCTCGAAAGCCTACGTTTCTAAACACAGGAATAAAATAGGCAAATAGGCAAATTCCCGTCTCTATTGATTACATACGCAGCTGACAAGATACCTCAGTTAAGGAAATTTAGATTTTCGGTGAAGTCCTGTAGCCTATCTCGTATCCCGTGCACATGCTTAGGCATAGAACAAAACAATGGGTTTTCCTACTGGAAACGTATCTTCTGTAGAAGAAATGTTACAGTAAATGTGTTCGTAAGTTTCGGCATCGTGCGCTTTTTACTTGTGGAGGAACATCAAACAAAAGGTATTCAGAAACAATCCGCGTACTCTGGAAGCTTTCAAGAACGAAATAACTGCACTGTTACGAAATATCAGTGAAGATGAATCACATTGAGTGTTAAAAAACGTCCTACGTCAGTGCAATGTGTGTTGAGAAAAAGAAGGACAACATGTCCAACAACTATTCTGGAATTCATGTAAGTAATGATGGTTATTAAGTACGTTAAGGAGTGTAAATGTGTTAAACCTGTTGGAAGCTATGCTGCTGCTAGTCAGTGCCAATGCGGGTACGCGTAGTGGCCCCAACCACCACACGGCCACTGCCAGGTTCCGTTCTATAGAGAAGAACCTCACTGTAGTAATATAAACAGCGAACTGGTCCACCTCGTCGTGTAGTGGCTAGCATTGTTGACTGTCCCCGCGGAGGTCCAGATTCTATCCTGTTTCTGCCAAGAAATGTAATTCTGGTTTGAAGGATGGAACGGACTACATGGTCTTCCGTGGTTTCCTATTTCTACTGCAGTTAATTAACGGAATAGTTCCTAATTTAATGCCACGGCCACTTTCTTTCCTTTTCAAATCTATAGTAATATAATAAGCTGAAGAGTTTGTGTGCTTGTTTTTGTGTTTAAACCCGCTAATTTCTGGAACTATCAGTCGGATTCGAAAAATTCTTTTTTATATGATTGCCAGATTCAAGAGGAATCGTTTAGGCTATGTTAAATCTTGGACAGACCACTCCATTCCAGGCCCTTTGGCACAAATCTACACCGTTTCAACGATCAGAACCAAAATTTGTGTACATACGCTTTGGAACCCTGCGAGTAACACTGTCTGCATGAAATTTATGACAGACCGGTCCATTCCCTGCATTCAGGCGCTTTGGCACAAATCTACACCTTTTCATCGATCTGAACCAAAATGTGTATACTTGGCATTTGGAACCCTACGAGTAA
This sequence comes from Meconema thalassinum, assembly GCA_946902985.2. Lineage (NCBI taxonomy): Eukaryota > Metazoa > Arthropoda > Insecta > Orthoptera > Tettigoniidae > Meconema > Meconema thalassinum. The sequence goes on from OX336388.2 coordinate 1,827,536,800, forward strand.
CACTGTTTACATGAAATTTCACACAGACCACTCCATTCCCTGTATTTATGCCATTTGGCACAAATCTACACCGTTTCACCGATCTGAACCAAAATTTGTATACTTACCCTTTGGAACCCTGCGAGTAACACAGTCTACATGAAATTTCGGACAGACCACTCCATTCCCTACATTTAGGCCCTTTGACACAAATCTACACCTTTTCACTGATCTGAACCAAAATGTGTATACTTACCCTCTGGAACCCTGCGAGTAACACTGTTTACATGAAATTCCGGACAGACCACTCCATTCCCTGCATTTATGCCCTTTGGCACAAATCCACACCGTTTCACCAATCAGAACCAAAATTTGTATACTTACCCTTTGGAACCCTACGAGGAACAGTGTCCACTTGATATTTTGGACAACGCTCTCCATTCCCTACATTTAGAATAACAAACAACCTGAACTTGAAAACCATGTATTAAGGCCCTAGATCCATTCATGTCCGTAGTAGTGTAACTGTAAGAGTATTTTAATAAGTCTATTGTTGACTGGCAATTCGGGCTGCATCACGTCGCCCCTACCAGTGTTCTGGTGCAGAATTGCGAAAATAGTTAAATCTTGCGCTGCTTATAAAATGCAGTCACGGGGAGTAATTAGTGCAAAAAGATTTCTTTTGCCCCTTAAAACAGTTATCATCATGAACATATTATGCATCTGTATAAGTGCAATGGTGTTGGTGCAATACATTGAGGTTATCAGCTGCAATAAGCGTTGGAGCTTTCAAATTTACCGTAATTTAATCCGAAACTTATCGTTGAGCGCTATGTGGCCATAAATTTTACCATTGCTACCTCAGGAGCTTGGTACAGTCGAAGCTTTCCAAAGTGTTCTGATTATTTTCCTACGGCGCTATGCGACAAATGACGACACTATTGTCTCTACATTTCTAACAGACAATGAGATATTGGCCCTAGGCAGTGTCCTTTATTTCACTTACTCCTCTTTCTAATCATTTTTAGAAATGTGTTTATAAATTACATGTGTCAGTGCTGTAATTAGTAAATAGCCGTTTCCCTATTCATTATTATCATTATTGTCAATAAGGGAAAATGATCTAAATGTTACGTCCATTATACTGTACTGCTTATCACCCTCACTACATCCACCACCACCAACACCACCACCACAAAAAGTTATATTTAATAATTTTTTTCCTGGTAGCTTAAGTATCAAGTGCCAGTTCTGTATTAGTATTCATTATCATCCGTAAAACAAATATATCCACCGGGCGAAGCCGGGCACTACAGCTAGTCTCAGATAAAAATACACACAATTATACTATCACCACAATAACTCAGCTTATCATACAGACCCTACATACATCTAGTACATGGGGCTATTATAGTTAGTTATTGTTGCTTTAAGGGACGAAACAATGAGGTCATCTGGCCCTACATGGATAAATGACCATTATATCTCAATTTTATAATTCAATCAACAACAAAACCATGTGAGAACAAAACTTTCAATACGAAAATGTAGGCTACTATTTTGGCAACTCTTTGGTTACAAATATGTTGAAGAACAACCGGAACATAGCCTATCAACCTACAACAACGTAATAGTACATTATGCAACGAGCCTATATTGGCAATAATTAATACACGAGTATGTTTATAAAACGAGCGTATGCGAGTTTTATAATTTCCATACGAGTGTATTAATTACCATTATAGGTGAGTTGCATACGACTGTTTATGCTCGACGATAATTATTATAAATATTTTATGTTCGAACATAAATATTTATAAATATCTGCCGAGATTTCACCAGTTTTATGTACTGAACAGAGCGCCTGGGACGCACAGAATACCTTGTATTTGACCATGGCCTCCTCGATTGCCCCACTATGACACTAGGCCAGGCAGTGAAATTTAAATTAGAAGGCCTTGGAACTTAGCGCAGATGCGTTGCTATCCTCACCTAATTGGTCAAAGAACCGTTTCTTGAGCTGTGATTAGTGGAAGAAACTGTTTCATAATGAAAAATAGTGTTATAATGACCATCACTATGCTACAGTTTTCTGACATATAATAGTCAGGGTCGAACATAAAATATAATAGCGTATGCTATGAAATACCGGGTGAATCACCTGCTCCTTATATAGTGTTTTATGCAGCCCAACTAACCCTCATTGTTAGGAAGGTCGATATTTCTCTGCTTGCATCCCGTGAGGTGCAAAAGGACTGCAAGTACGAGTATATCCCACAAACGATACTGAACACTATTATTTCTCCCTCAATCATATTATTGGAAAGGTCTGAAGGCAAAATATTAGAGTTCAGTAGGCTATCGTCTGCGTTAGTTACGCTACATTACACAATATTGTTAGTGGCCACTGATTCACCTAGCATATCGGTGCGCTATTCTGAAAACATTATTTAATACAAGTTCTTGTTGTTGCTGTTGTTGCTGTTGATTTATTTAGGGGCTTTATAACATCGTGGTCATGTAGGACAGTGTACTTGAGTGTGTGTGTGGATATTGTCTGGCAACCTGTGTTCTTTTGGAGGCTGTATTATTGTGTGTATATTTTGTAATTCAGGTGAGAATTGGGAAGAAGGCAGCCGTGGCCTGAAGTAAGGAACCATTCCAGCATTTACCTGGATTAGAAGTGGGGGAAACCACAGAAAATTTCCTAGATGGCTGAAATGAGTAGCAAACCCCCTTCTCCTCTCAGTTTTGTCTCTCGAGGCTGAGTGTACATCGTTCCAGCCTTCAAAGCCGGGAATCGAACCCGGACCTCCAGGGCGACAGCCGAGAATGCTAGACATTACACCACATGGTAGTCCATAAAACAAGTACATGTAGGTGCGATAAGATGAAGGTGAAACGATAAAGTTGTATTGAAATGAATTGTTTCTCGAAGGATCCACGGTATGACTCAGTATCAAATTTCAAATATAATTGTTGCAGTTAGCTCAAATCAGTATATCAAGTGTTTCACCCCGGTGTACCTTTGGGCTCGTAATTGGTATGGTACACCTCAACAAGACGCTGTCTAGTGCACTGCAAAGCTACTATGATGATATTGTTATGTCCTAGTGTCGGGTCGGCTCAGGCGATACCCTACCGGACATTCAACCCCAGTTCAACTTGGTATACAACAACCATGCAGCCGTATTATAAAAAGCTCTGAGGGGTCAATCAGGTACTGCAGAGACGGAAGTCTTGCAGATTTTTTTTCTTTTTTAGCGTATGGCTTTCAGTGCCGGGAGTGTCCGAGGACAAGTTCGGCTCGCCAGAGCTTGTAGCTGCTTCTATGTGGACACCCATGGGGTGAGCTACAAGTACCGTCGCATGTGGAGTGTTGTCTGGGGAGGAAAGTTAGAAAGTAAGGACGAGGAATTGGAAGGTAGCGGCTGTGGCCTATAGTTAGGGACCAACCCCGGCATTTGCCTGGAAGGAAGATGGGAAACCACAGTCTTGCAGTGACAGAGGTCGTTTGCCTGCCGATCAAGAGATCGGGCAAGTTGGGTCATCCAAAGCTCATTGACCAAGGGATACTGAGCTCAGCTGGTACTTGGGAGCACCTTAGCTAGTGAGACGGTTGAGAACCAACGTTTCTATTTCGTTCATTTGCATCAATTCAATCCGTGTATCCATTTGGCAGATTCCTTTACTCCCTTAAGGATTAAACTGGGAGTTAAGCTTTCAATCTCGTTCATTCCTGAATCTCCTCCCACCCCCAATTCCTTGTGTACTAGGGGTGTGCTGTAATCGCTATCATAATCTATCGGTAAGGACACGATAACGGTCCCGGTACTTGATCTTGGAGAACCCCTGATTGGCCCATGGCTTAAGTCCGTGCCATCTGGTGGGGACACTACAATATGGATCGGATCTTTCAACACAATATTAGTTGACAAACACTGTTATTGTATGTTGCAGTTCTAGCTTTTCACCATCATCTCGGCAGGGTAATCGTCGGTCATTTCAGCATATGTTTTTATAATTCTAGTCTGGAGCTTAACGCTTAAGCGTAATGCACCAATAGCAGCTACATCTCGATAGTTTATTGAAGTATTAGAAGCCAATTTTCAGTGTTGTCTAGTTCTATTATATAAAGCTTTTAGGTCGGTCAACACAAATTGTGCCCAATGACATTAGGTGGGAAACCAAGTGATTAAACACCATAACATTATAGTGTTTGAAGCCATTTTAGCCTATTTTCGATTTTTGCAAAAAATGAAAGTAGACTTATGAGATCAACACAAGGCGAAAAAAGTGTGTCTGTCTGTGTGTTTGTGTGTGTGAGTGTGTGTACTCTGAATGTCTGTCCACCCCTATAAATTCGAACACGGTGAAAGCGAATTGAACGAAACTTGGTACAAAGGTAGCACTAGCAAAGGACACCTGTGTCATGTTTTATATCGCCGCCATCTTGACGGAAACGTAATGGTGGCCACACAAATGTTCAAAGCTTAAATCAAATTACGAATAACCTAATCATCCGATTTCTACCAAATTTTGCAACAACATACCTTTATGGGGGAGCATCCTTTGACCAAACTAATAGGTCATCAGCCTAATAGTTTGCGGATGGCGGCCATCTTTGTTTGAAAATCGATTCCCCCTATTAATAAGAACACGGTGAAACCGAATGGAACGAAATTTTGTACAGACGTAGTACTAGCAAAAGGCATCTCAGTGCCATGTTTTATATCGCCGCCATCTTGACGGAAACGTAATGGCGGCCACACAAATGTTCAAAGCTTAAATCAAATTATGACTAAACTAATAATCCGATCTCTACCAAATTTTGCATCAACATACCCTTCTGGAGGAAGCATCCTTTGACCAAATTAATAGAACATTAGCCTAATAGATTGCGGATGGCGGCCATCCTTGTATCAAAATCGATTCCCCTATTAATTCGATCACGGTGAAACCGAATGGAACCAAATTTGGTACAGAGGTAGCAATCGCAATGGGCACCTCAGTGTCATGTTTATATCGCCGCCATCTTGACAGAAACGTAATGGCGGCCACACAAATGTTCAAAGCTTAAATCAAAGTACGACTAACCTAATCATCCGATCTCTACCAAATTTTGCAACAACATACCTTTATGGAGAAAGCATCCTTTGACCAAATTAATAGGTCATTAACCAAATAGTTTGCGGATGGCAGCCATCTTTGTGTCAAAATCGATTTCCCCTATTAATTCAAACACGGTGAAACCGAATGGAACGAAATTTGGTACAGAAGTAGCACTAGCGAAGGGCACCTCAGTGTCATGTTTAAATATCGCCGCCATCTTAACGGAAACGTAATGGCGGCCACACAATGTTCAAAGCTTAAATCAAATTACGACTAACATAAATATCCGATCTCTACCAAATTTTGCAACAACATACCTTTATGGACGGACCATCCTTTGACCAATCTAATAGGTCATTAGCCAAACAGTTTGTGGATGGCGGCCATCTTTGTGTCAAAATAGATTCCCCCTATTAATTCGATCACGGTGAAACCGAATGGAACGAAATTTGGTACAGAGGTAGCACTAGCAAAGGGCACCTCATTGTCAAGTTTTATATCGCCAGCATCTTGACGGAAACGTAATGGCGGCCACACAAATGTTCAAAGCTTAAATCCAATTACGATTAACCTAATCATCCGATCTCTACCAAATTTTGCATCAACATACCTTTATGGTGGGAGCATCCTTTGACCAATTTAGTAGGTCATTAGTCTAATATTTTGCGGATGGTGGCCATCTTTGTGTGAAAATCGATTCCCCTATTAATTCGAACACGGTGAAACTGAATGGATCGAAATTTGGTACAGAGGTAGCACTAGGAATGGGCACCTCAGTGTCATGTTTTATATCACCGCCATCTTGACGGAAACGTAAGCGCGGCCACCCAAATGTTAAAAGGTAAAATGTAATTACGACCAACCTAATAATCTAGTCTCTACCAAATTTTGCAACAACAAATCTTTATGTGGGAAGCATATTCTGACCAAACTGCAAGATCATCAGCCCAATAGTTTGCAGATGGTGGCCAAGTATGTGTGCAAATCGATTCCCCCTATCAATTCAAACACGGTGAAACTGAATTGAACGAAATTTGGTACAGAGGTAGCACTAGCAAAGGGCACCTCAGTGTCATGTTTTATATCGCCGCCATCTTGATGGAAACGGAATGACGGCCACCCAAATATTAAAAGCTTAAATCAAATTACGACCATCCTAATAATTTGATCTCTACCAGATTTTGCAACAACATGCCTTTTTGTGGAAAGCATCTTATGACTGACTACAAGGTCATCAGCCCAATAGTTAGCAAATAGCGGCCATGTATGTGTGCAAATCCATTCCACATATCAATTCAAACACGGTGAAACCGAATTGAATGATTTTTTTTACAGAGGTAGCACTAGCAAAGGCACCTCATATTCATATTTAATATCCCTATAGCACGTTGTATTTCAACATGCTACTACAACCAACATTCAATTATACTCCTTGAAAAGGACAATGAGTTATAACAATACCCATGCATTTAGGAGAAAGTAGGCTATGTGTTCTTTACTGAACATCTTGTTCAGTGTTGCCTTAGTAAACAAAAGTTTGGTGCTTTAAAGTCGGTTAACACGATTGTAACCAAATGAGATGGGTTATTCACTACTTATTAATTAGGCTATAAAATCATTAATTATTATTATTATTTATTGATCTCATGGAATTGTGTTCAGGATTGGGGAATAACCCATCTCTTTGTGTACAATCATGTTGACTGACTGAAAAGCATCAAACCTTTTGTTTTGTAATCACCCTAACCTGAAAGATATGTTAAATGAGATATTTAAACAAGATGTTCAGTAGTTGTTGTAGTAGCTTGTTGAAATACAACGTGCTACAGGGATATTAAAGATGAATATGAGGTGCCCTTTGCTAGTGCTACTTCTGTAAAAAAATTCATTCAATTCGGTTTCACCGTGTTTGAATTGATCTGGGGAATGGATTTGCACACATACATGGCCGCTATTTGCAAACTATTGGGCTGATGACCTTGTAGTCAGTCATAAGATGCTTTCCACAAAGAGGCATGTTGTTGCAAAATCCGGTAGAGATCAAATTATTAGGATGGTCGAAATTTGATTTAAGCTTTTAACATTTGGGTGGCCGTCATTCCGTTTCCGTCAAGATGGCGGCGATATAAAACATGACACTGAGGTGCCTTTTGCTAGTGCTACATCTGTACCAAATTTCGTTCAATTCGGTTTCACCGTGTTTGAATTGATAGGGGGATTCGATTTGCACACATACTTGGCCACCATCTGCAAACTATTGCGCTGATGATCTAGCAGTTTGGTCAGAATATGCTTCCCACATAAAGATTTGTTGTTGCAAAATTTGGTAGAGACTAGATTATTAGGTTGGTCGTAATTACATTTTAGCCTTTAACATTTGGGTGGCCGCGATTACGTTTCCGTCAAGATGGCGGTGATATAAAACATGACACTGAGGTGGCCTTTTTTAGTGCTACCTCTGTATCAAATTTTGTTCCATTCGGTTTCACCCTGTTCGAATTAATAGGGGGAATCGATTTTCACACAAAGATGGCCACCATCCGCAAAATATTAGGCTAATGACCTATTAGTTTGGTCAAAGGATGCTCCCTCCATAATGGTATGTTGATGCAAAATTTGGTAGAGATCGGATGATTAGGTTAATCGTAATTTGATTTAAGCTTTGAATATTTGTGTGGCCGCCATTACGTTTCCGTCAAGATGGCGGCGATATAAAACATGACACTGAGGTGCCCTTTCCTAGTGCTACCTCTGTACCAAATTTCATTCCATTCGGTTTCACCGTGTTCGAATTAATAGGGGTAATCGATTTTGACACAAAGATGGCCGCCATCCGCAAACTATTACGCTGATGACCTATTAGTTTGGTCAAAGGATGCTGCCCCCATAAAGGTATGTTGTTGCAAAATTTGGTAGAGATCGGATGATTAGGTTAGTCGTAATTTGATTTAAGCTTTGAACATTTGTGTGGCCGCCATTACGTTTCCGTCAAGATGGCGGCGATATAAAAAATTACACTGAGGTGTCCTTTGCTAGTGCTACCTTTGTACCAAATTTCGTGCAATTTGCGCTCACCGTGTTCGAATTGACAGGGGGGGAGGGGGGACAGACATTCAGAGTACACACACTCACACGCACAGACTCACACACACACATACACACACAGACAGACACACTTTTTTTTTCGCCCTGTAGTGATCTCATAAGTCTACTTTCATTTTTTGCAAAAATCGAAAGTAGGCTAAAAAACATAACACGTATTTTGGTTCTCAAAAATGGGGTCATAATTTCCTTCATGCAACATTGTTGATATTAGAATAATTAGTAGATTTTTGGATCCTTAACGCTTTAGGATTTTTGAGTGATAGTTGCCATACGTTCGTAAGATTTTGCCGTGCTTTTAGTTTTTGGATGGCAGAGTCCGCTTGGTAGTGTTTTGTAGAGTGATTTTGTTTCGTATATTTGAATTTTATGATGCTCGCTTGACGAGTGAAATGTGTCATCCCTTTATTTTCTCCCTCTTCCATAACAAATATAGCTAATTATTTTCTATGGGTCAAACCAGAACTGGGACCAGAAATCCGAAATCGACTTTTAAAGACCCCCTCTTAGTTGCCCTTAACGACAGGCAAGGGATACCGTATATGAATTCTGCCCTCCCCATCTACAGGGGTCTGCATTGGTTTCAGTGCCAACTTTATTCACTCACATTGGGGCTGGGCATCCATCTGCCTCACTCACAGCTGGTCAGCTTCAAGTGGAAGTCAGTGGACAAATGAGCTGGAATTCTTACTGAACAAATCCAAGCTCTTCGAATAGAGCTACTTCACAAAGTCATTTCCATAATTCTGAAATATCTTCAAAATTTAACTGTCGTACAAATATTTCAAAGATTTCTTGGACTGCAAGCACTTTGTCTCCATCTTATATTTAAAGCAACTCAGTCTTTATTGAGTTTTATTCTCCGGATTGCATGAATCTCACGTCTGGCAGTTACCCAATACTATCTTCTTGATAATACGTCAGAAATAGAAACGCTTTTTAGGTCGTTAGAAAGAGGAGTGAACTACGATTGAAAAATTAATGACTCAGCAACTTATATCAGGAGCTGCCAATAACAATGACAGTTTGAGGAAACAATTTCAAAACTTCCATTACGTGAGGAGTTCATTCTTGCACAAAGAAGTCGATAGTTTATCATGTCTCGTCATTCTGCAAATCAGAGGTAACTCTCACAGTCTGTGATTCCTTGCATACACTTGGGTTGGATCTTTTGGCAGAGGCTCACAAATTATAATACTTATCTGTTAGTTAATAGACCCCACATCAGTCAGATATTACCAATTATTAATTTTAATTGCTCCCAAATGAGCAGCTAAAGAGTGATACGATTACCGCATAACTTTTCAGTGACCTTGTCCTCTTTACACAAACTCATAATGGTGTTTCACACTTCTGACCACATAGTTCACAAACACAATAATCTTCGTTGGGGTGATGCCATCTATTCTCTATGCGTAGCTTACTACGGACATACACAATAATATATTTGTCCTTCTATTATCTGCCATTGCGTCAGTGGCGTAAACATCCAGATCTATCTCCATTCGTTTCCTAGCCCTATCCTCCAATACTTGATTTACACTTGCTGTGATTGGCGATAAATATTCCCAACTTAAGTCTTCTATGAAAAATGTCTCCCTAGCTAGCTCACATATCAGTCCATTGAGCGTGTATTCACCATTTACCCCTGCAATTCTCCTCTTACAATACCTTTTATGTTCGTCATGTAGTGGAGTCCTTGATCTTTGGAAGACACCATTACCGTGCAAAACTTTGTAAGTTAGCCTCTCAATTTCTGAGCTTTTAAATGTTCAACTGTCGCATTCGATGAAATTTGGTTGGTAGGTTCCTCAGGTTAGGGGCTCCGACAACGCGGTCATGTAGCCCCGTATACTTTTGTGTGTGTGTAGAATCTGTCTGTTAACCGGTGTTAGTTGTGATGTCTGTATTAGTGTGTGTTATCTGTTTTCAATTCAAGTAAGGACTGCAGACATTGAATGTTTTCAAGTAGTTCCTACTTTTGCCGCCAAACGCCATCGTCAACGACTACTAGATCAGAACTTGGTTACCAGATGCCATCGCAGTCGGCTCCTGGTGACGAACGTTGGAACCTAAGAGCGTTTGTCAAATGTTTAACCTATAATTTAACTTCACACAGGTGTAATTAGTGGAAGATTCTTTAACATGCCATAAATCTATGACATAGGGCCACCGGCTACATTTCCCCTCCGAAGGAAGGCATACTGTGGTATTTTTAACGCTCCTAACAAATCCGACGAATTCGGCTGGGTTTGAACCTACAATCTTGGGCGTAGAAGCTCAGCATGCTACCATCTACGCCACCGAAGTCGCCTCAATCAAATTTACCTGTTAAAATGTGAGCACGATAATACTAGATAAGTTATTAAAAACCTAATCGTCAAGAAGTTTGGACTTCACTATAGCAGGGACCCGTAACTTAACGTAACGGGTAACGTAACGAAACTCGAGGTGTAACAGTATCATTCGGTTACATGATTTCGTTCGGTACTGCAGTAACGTTATAGACTGTTCGTTACATGAGCACGGTACAAATTGGAACTCTATTCCCATACGGTACACGGTGGAGTAACGTTACCCATTTCGTTCCATGCACCATTCGGTAGAGTTATAACGTTATTGCCTCTTCGGTACATGGGCACGGTACCGATTGGAACCCTACTGCCATGCGGTATACGGCGGAGTAACGTTACTCATTTCGTTCCGCGCACCATTCGGTACATTTGTAACATTACGACCTCTGCCTTTCATCGATTCGTTACTGAATGGAACTCTAGTTTTGTACCGGAGTAACGCTCCTTTCTGTTACACGCAAGTGTACGTACATGAACGCTGTTGTTATTTCTAGATATTATTGAAGTTTGGATGGAAGCCTTGTGTATGCAAATTGATGGGAACGTTACAACCAGGGCTAGATAACTTAACCGTAACCGTAACGTAATTAGGCAATGTACCGGAAAACTCCATGATTGCATTTAGGTAAATGTGTTACAGAACGAAATACTTCGTTTCGACAAGATTACCGTATTTATCATATACTATCACAATAACGTTAGCGGCTTCGGTGGCGTAGTTGGTAGCAAGCTGAACTGCTGTTCCCAAGATAGCGGGTTCAAACCCAGCCGAAGTCGTCGGAATTTTAAGAGCGTTAAAAATCCTTCAGTATGCCTTCCTTCGGAGGGGATGTAAATTATGATGATGATGATTGTTGTTTTAAGGGGCCTAACATCTAGGTTATCGGCCCCTAATGGTCTGGGTGATAGCGAATATGTCAATGAAGTGGAAACCAGAACGAAAATTAAGAGAGAAGGAAAAGATTTACAAAAAGGAACTCAGATTGAAACTACTCACAAAATGGAGAGCGATAACACTTACAAAAGGGAATTTAGAACGAAAATACTCACAAAAGGAATAGATTGAAAAATACACACAAAATGCTGGTTAAGTTCAAAATACGCACAAAATGCAATGTACAGTCGAAATAACTACAAAATGCAAGTGAAATTCAAAATACTTAGAAAATGAAAATGAGGTTGAAAATACGTACAAAATGCAATTCAAGTTCAAAATACTAACAAAATGTAATTGAAATTGAAAATAAACAATGCAATTTGGATTGAAAAATGCACATTTCAGATTCCAAATAATCACGTAGTGAAATTGATATTCAATTTTTTCATTTTTTATTTTTTTATTTAATCAATTTACCCCTCTAGGTTGGTGGTTCCCACGGACTCAGCGAGGGAACTCACCACTACCGATTCTATGAGCAGTGCCCTGGAGCTTGGAACATCTGGTCGGAATGGATACAACTGGGGAGGTGTGATCAGCACTTCGCCCAGGCGGCCTCACCTGCAAAGCGAACAGGGGCCTCATGAGGGATGGGAAGGGATGGAAGATTGGGATGGATAGGCTAGGAATAGGGAAGGAGGAAGCCGTGGCCTTACAGTAGGTACTGTGCCCGAAATACCTACCCTTTACCTGTTGAAATCCCTCGATGGTTGCTGGATCGTAGGACCTGAAAACCCCCCGGCTTAGAAAAGTCCCCAAATCCTACCAACAGGGAAAAGGAGTAATAGTGTGCAGTAAAACCTAATAGAGGTGGCATTAAGCACGACCAAAGCTTAACAGCGAACAGCTCTAAGAACACGAGAATCGTGGGCAAACACCCTCTCAGGAGTGTGGGAAACTCTAGAAATATCTAGCTGTGGCCCCCCTTAATGCGACCTCTTTATACTTCTGTAAATCATCACATCACGCGATTAAAAGAACTGACAAAATATTTATTTCAAAAGGAATCTGACAGAAGGTCAGACCAAATTGTCCTTGACTGGACACAAACAAAGAAACTGGGCACTAGAATCATACCAATAAATGCATTAACAGTCCCCATGGACCAAGATTGCATTTAACCCTCAATAGAAATTTTTAATCATGTGAACAATAGAAAAACAAACAAAAAATTGATAAATCACCTTAATGGTTCTTCCACCTATTCCAACATTAGAGAACACGTGAATTATTTCAGATATATATATATATATATATATATATATACATACACATATATATACATATTTACTTATTTACAGCGAAATCATTATTTATGTTATTACACCCTCAGATGTAAATGCCTTTCCAAACAGTTAATTCTGCACTCCTTATCTGCTTTGTCAAAATTGAAATTGCATAACTCATATTGCCTTAGCAATGTATTCAAAATTTATATTTTTATCAATCAAGCACTCAAGCTAAAAAGACGTGAAATTCGTAATTCAGAATCTCTAAAGATTCAATAATATTTCAGTATGAATGTACTTATTTAAATTCATCCAGAATTTAAAATATAACGATCGTGAATCATATCTAGCATTGCCTAAATCTTATAAACTGAGCAGAACCGAAGAATTAATTAAATGGGGATGCCACACAAAAACAAACTCTGAGGCTTGACAAAAGAATTACTGTCATAATAATGGTCACTCATGACCTCGATTTCTGAATACGGTGGGCATTACCACCAACATTACCAAGTTTACCATTACACATGTTGCTTTTACTAGCATTTTAATATGAATGTACTTCAACAAGTACCACCGTAAATATCTAACACGCCCATTGAAGTTTCTTCACACACTATCACCCACATGGTGATTATTTTATTCGATAACTAGTGATCAGACATGATCAGCTGTATTTCTTAATTATTATGAATTCTCAATCCAATGCAACATAAATTTAACATGAGTGGCTACTTAATCAAGTGCACTGGATCACAAAAAGCTTGCCTTACAGAGTTGTATTCACAGTCACATAAGAATTCATTTCCCCTTAAAGTTAATCCCTGGGATCTGTCTCGTAAAAGATTCTTGTTCTTCAAATATTTCTCTAAAGCAATGTTCTAAACAAGAAAAACTTGAAATACTGAATCAAAGTTCAGTTATAGCAATATTAATAAAAATAAAAATCAACGAGGTGTATCCAAGTACACGTGACTACAAAATCGAACGTTAACGTTGATCAGACAAAAATAGAAATGTCCCCTCAAGAGAATTCACGAAAATCAAACAGAATCTACAGCATGTATCCAGATAACGACTCCAGTTAAATTCTGTTGACACATTAGAATTGTAGTATGACCTTGCTTACCCTCAAGAGAAAAGAAAATTCCCATTCTAAAAGAATGATCAAACTCCACATTCTATACTGTAATTTAATAATAATAATACATGAGCGCATAAGAAAAATTCGAAGCTCGCAATTGTCGAACCCAAAAATAAAGGAACGATGACCCCTCAAGCCAAAGCTTGATGAAAAAAAAACCAGTAACAATTCCCTATGAGAATAACGTAGATTTCTTCCCCTACGAAGATCTGTTCTTCACAATCAAGAAGTTCGGAATACATTTAATGAATTTAATTTAATAGATTATTAAGCTGAAAAATGAACAATTAATTCATAATAAAATGTTATGAAATGAGTGCACCAGGTTAATCAGGCCTAAACTCGACTGAAAATGAAGTCACACATGACATGGAATAGCCATGCATAAACTCCACTCCACAATCATACTACTCAAAATAAAAAAGAAAATAGATGGCAAAGTGTTTAAACTGGACTATCTACCTTGCAACGCTACATGAAAAGTAGATTCTCTACCTGGCTGAAGATTCTCGAAGGCAATATGGAGCGTGAAGATGCCCACCATCTGATTCCACAATGGTGTAGCGGGACTACACGGTTCCATTCCAATTTCCAATGAACGCACTGGGGATCCCTTACTCCTATGTCCCAAGTCCACTGGTAGTAAACGAACTGCTTCCTCATCTCGGAAATTGTCCTAGCCCAAATTTCGAATAGTTCCAGGCCGGTTCGGAAATACATCACGCGCGCAAATGCAACATTTCGATAAGCAAGTGAACACATGACGGTAGCCTGAGTTATTTTCGGCTGCATGTTACCAAAAGTTCATGTTGCACAAGCCAATAGCCCGCGTCGCGAATATCCTATGATCCACTTCGCAAACGGCATCGTGGTTACTCGTGACATCCGCTGCATCTGCTTGGAGAGCGATGTCCACAGTAAAATGCCTAGCCGCTCATGGCTAATATGTTTATATGCATTCTAAATATCTCCCCCAACACCTCGGACTTCCAAGCACTGTACATTGTTAAAAAGCTTCACTCGGAATGTACTTGATATTTAGTTGCAATAGTCTTGGCGTGAGAAAAGATAGCACGCCTTCCCTGTATGCATAGACTTCAGAAACAAGCCTCCTTTATGTATCACTCCACTTCGCTCCGTAACTCGTGAAAAGAGTGATTCCACTAACAGAATACTGCCCGCATACAATACCAGGCGCTCTGACGACTGAAGTTCTCATTCGCCACTGAACTTTTATTATAATGACCTTAATCCGTCACCACACGATGTATAAATGTCAAGTAGCACCGCCGTGAACTCAAAATAGCTTGACATTTCTTCCAGCCGAAACAACATTACGATACAAGTTCTGCTTAGCCGTGAATTCGTCTGAGTTGAAACGAGTTCTGTCAGTCGCGCACCTGTGTCTGCCTGCAGGAGGCAACTGGCTCACTGTCTCTACTGCGCATGACGAGACGATCTCTCTGAGACAGGTCGATATATAAATCTATATTCTTGATGTTACAGATGCCATTACTAAAAAGCACGACTGCAATGTCCCTCTCTGCTGTAAAATCGAATTCCAGTATATACTTGACATCATATCTGTATCTCATTTCCAAATACAAAATTCAAATGTAAATGTCAATCTCCCACTACTGCCAGCTCAAGGACACCTGCGCATCCTCGCGGCCTACGAGCGAAACACTCTCTTCCGAAGGTTGTTGATGAGACAACAGCTGAGCAAACGATCACATGGCTATGCGCGCTGTCAAAACTAGGTCAAAACCTGCCGTGTGGTGTAGCGGTTCGTATAGGTACATGTACCGTAAATCAGGCCGAATAAAAGAAAACGGTACAGTACCATCCCGGCATTTGCCCGAAGATGAAGTGGGAAACCACGGAAAACCACTTCGAGGATGGCTGAGGTGGGAATCGAACCCCCTCTACTCATTTGGGCCACCCGAGGCTGAGTAGACCCCGTTCCAGTCCTCATACCACTTTTCAAATTTCGTGGCAGAGCCGGGAATCGAACCCAGGACCTCCGGGGCGGCAGCTAACCATGCTGACCGCTTTGCTACGGAGGCGACATTCCTATTTATATTATTAAAATATTTATTGTTATTAGTATTCTTATCTTATATGTGTGGAGGAATCTCTCTGGTAACCCATGCCATTGTGTTGCCTGTGGTAATGTGTGTATTTGTAATTGAAGCTAGGATTTGGAAGGAAATGACCGTCACCTTCAGTTAGGAACAATTCGGGAATTTGCCTGGCGTAGAAGTAGGAAACCACGCCATACCTTCTACAGGATAGCTAAGGTGGGAATCTAACCTACCTCTTCTCAATTATCCTCACGAGGCCTAGTGTACCCTTCCTAGCAATCAGTCTAGAAATGTATTTCCTGGAAGAGATGGGAATCGAACCCAGGACCATGAAACCAGAAGTCTGATTACACACTCTGTTGACGGACGGCGGCTTAGTGAAATTTTAGTTCTTAAATCTTTGTGATTAATCAAATCGCAAAATAGCACACTTTACTTCATAACTCTGCTCCGCCATATTTGATTCCTTGCACCCGGGCCGCGTGCTGTACCGATTGAAACATGCGGTACAGCTTCGATTAACGTTACTCATGGCCGTACCGGAACTGCTAGGAGATCCAAACGTAACGTTACAGCTTGTACCATATCTACTCTGTCGTCCAGTGCTCGCGGTACAACACATGCGGAATAGCTGTAAAGTTACTAATGCCTGTTCCAGAACTGACGTTATATGAAATGTAACGTTACAGTCTGTACCGTCTCTACTGTACCGATCAATGCCTACGGTACAACTGTTACGTTATTGCTGTAACGTTACACTTGAATATAACGTTAGTTGCGGTACAGGCAATAGTAACGTTACCAAGCCACATCAGTTCCACGTTACGTAACGTGTAACGTAACGTAAAACTCAGCGTTAATAACGTTCATTTCGTTAAGTTACGGGTCCCTGCACTATAGTGAGTGCTACCTTCGACAGTTGGTGGTCAAATGATGACTTGGGGAGTTCTAGCTATCTGAGCACACAAAGGACCTTGGACTCATCACTAAGAATAGGTCCGAGATATCCACATCTGTTCCAAACACTTGCGAGAGTTCTCTCATGAGTCCAATAGTTCTCCTTAATTTGACAATTAAGTTCCATTTTGAGAGTTTGGTTTCATGGTACGTAAATTTGCAATTTGTTAATTATTTCTATGTTGGCGTAAAAACGTTTGTTGATCGTTACCTTTATTTGAATTATTTCATAAATGAACTCACATTAGTTGGGACATTGCTCAAGCTACTAAAATCATTAATTAGTGTTATAAACCTTGATAATATTCTGCAAAGTAGACGGTGACATGACACATATTCAAATAATAAACCCATAATATCCGACAGGGGCGTAGATAGAGTTTTATTTTGAGCAGGGGGGATAGTTCCCAAAGAAAAGGTGGCTTGGGTTCCTCCCTGAGAAACTTTTGAATAATTTGGTGCAAAATGATGAGACCTAAGGCTATCTAGCATCATTTTTCCAACCTTTTTGTTGTGATGTTTTATGTTTGGTTAATGTCAAACACAACTAAGACAATTTTATGTTACTTTTCATTAATACAGTCATTTTGCACACATTATAGTGTTTAGATAGCAAGAATGAACATTACTGCTTTGATTCGATGCACATGACCTCGCTGTTTCTCCCCTTAAAATCTCAATAACCGCCTAGCTGATTTGATTTAAAGCTTACACTATAATAATCAAGTCAAGGTTTCTTGAAGCATTACAAAATTGGTTTATAAATTTTTCAGTGATTAGTATGTCTCTGTGAATGTATAACAATGCTATGTTTTCAGAAGTAGAATTTCTAAAGTAACTTATGTTTTCAACCTACTCAAACTCAGGAAACTCCGTTCGGTGGTGGAGTAAAAGTTCTGCCCTAAAACGTCCCCATACGGGAGAACGGTAACGCATCAGGCGAAAGCCTGGACAAAATAACTACTGTGGTCAAGAGAATTAGACTGAAGCGGTGCGGGGTAGTGGGCATGAAATACGTGACTAGAAAACCAATGTAGGTAGCAATACATTAACAATTTTTATTTCTAATAATAAATTTATAATCAATAAACAAATTGCACTTAAGTGCTTATCACAGAAATGAACAATTATAAATGGAGCAAAAGTGTGAGGGCCTGATGACAGAAACCCAGATTAAGGAAATGTCAATGAAACAAGCTTGTTTAATTGGAGAGAAGTTGAGTTTAACATATAAAAATGCACTTTATAAAAAGAGAGAACCATGAAACTGATTAAGAGTATAAAATAACTAGTATAATTGAAATGCTTCATAAAATTGAACTTATCTTTGAAGAGACAGCTCCTTAAAAATTCCAGCTAGCATAAATGTTGATTTAAAAGTCCTCACGGTTTCTTCAGAAGGAGGCGTACATGGCCTAGAGATATTTACACCATTGATAAAAATGTCGACTTTCTCTTCTTTTCTTGCGAAGGAATGACATTTATAGCTTCCAAGTGATGATCCAGCAGTATTTCGAAAGACGAATCCAAGTATCCCATCTAAGGTGCAGGTGAAAATTACAACAGCTGGCAATTATTCTTGCCATCTTGAGCAATACGTCATGGTGCAGATCTCGTGACGTAGCTGCTAGGTAGCGTAGAGACTAGCGATGGTGTCATGAGATGCAGTAGCGGTGACCAGCAGGTTGAAGTGATCAGAAGTGGTGATTGATCAGAAGTGGTGAAGAACGCCAGCAAGTGGCGTCTTAAATAGGGATCATGGAACCATCTCGAAGCTGGAGATCGCCCGACCAGACAAAAACCTGCCATTGGTCGAACGAAAGTCAGGGTGACGTCAGTCGCCACTACTCAGCGGACAGCGTATCAACCAGTAGATGCCCTGTATGTCGGGAGTGAGGACGCTTGAGGTAGCGAGCGACTGGAACACTCAAGGTGAGAACTATAATATCTATGAATAAGTGATTGATAACAAGATTATGCATAAGGTTTAAGCAATTAATACGTTTACAAGGAAATAATTACCATTCGGGGATCTCGGTAACAAGAAACAAAATTTGACCGACAAATGGGCCAAGCTAAACATTGAAAGTATCACGAAAGTGATCATGCTCCGAGAACACCGAATGAAAACAAACAAAAGAATCAGTCAAAGCAAAACATGGATAACAGACGAGGAGAAACTTAGACTCGAAAGGCAAAACAGAGATAACAGAGATGGGTCTAGTAAAAAGACCTTTACTAGTTAAAACATCAACAACTCTGACGCGTTTATCACGGCCAAAGTGGCAGTGAATAACTCTGCCTTGGTTCCACACGAGAGGCGGAGATGGGTCTCGAAGAAGAACCATGTCCCCCACTCGTACATCAGGTTGAGGAAGCCGCCATTTCTCACGCCTATTTAGCAAGCTGAGATATTCTAACTTCCATCGGCGCCAAAAAGAACAGCGCAAAGATTCTACTTTTCTCCAAAAGATAGGTAAGTTAGGATCACAGCGTCGAACCAGCAAAGGCGGAGTAGCAGCAAGCGAACAGCCAATCAGCAAGTGACTGGGTGTTAAAGGTAAAAGATCCTTAGGATCGTTTGAAAGAGGTGTCAGAGGTCTGGAATTTACAATACCTTCGACTTGAATAATTAAAGAGTTGAATTCTTCATAGGAAAGTATGGTAGGACCAAGAGTTTTCTTAAGCTGTCTTTTAGTAAGTTTGATGCAGGACTCCCAACGGCCCCCATGATGGGGAGCATAAGGTGGGGTGAAATGCCATTTGAAACCTTTAGAATAGGAAAAGTTGGAAATTTTTTCTTTAGCAGAAGGGGAGCTTAACACTTTTTTCCAGAGATCAGAAGCGCTTACAAAAATTTTTGCATTATCTGAAAAAACTTCAGATGGAACACCCCTTCTAGCAGCAAATCTAGAAAAGGCGGCCAAAAAGTAAGATACAGAAGCGTTCGTAACCAACTCAAGGTGGATAGCTCCCGTCACCATACATACAAATAACGAGATGTAAAGTTTACCTAAGATTTTGCGCTTAGATGAAAAGGGATTGGTCTGATATGCGTAAGGACCAGCGTAATCGATCCCAGTAAGAGCGAAGGGCTTACTAGGTTCTTAACGAAATGGAGGTAAATTACCCATAATCTGCTTGGCGGGCCGTGGTTTAACCTTAAAGCAAGGTATACACTTTTTGACAACAGAAGAAACCTCATGAACGCCATTGATGATCCAGTAGAGTTCACGAATTAGACAGAGCAATGTGCGAGTGCCAGCATGAAGGTGTTTATAATGAAACTTTTTTATTATAAGGGTAGTGATAGGATGCTTTGAAGGAAGGATGATGGGATGCTTTTTCCCATCCTCACAACTAGACATAGCTAATCTTCCACCCACACGTATTAGGCCGTCCTGGTCTAGAAAAGGAGTGAGTGGTGAAAGCCTGCTAGACTTGGGTAAATCTTTACCACTTATAAGAGCTTGCTTTTCAGGAGCAAATACTTCCTGCTGAATAAGTAACAAAACCTTGCAAGTAGCAAATTCTAACTCTACTCTGGTGAGAAAGGGTTGAGGCTTCAATGGTTGATCAATTACTAAATATTTCCATCGGAAGATATAAGACACTACACGAATCAATTTATCAAACGAAGAGTATCTATGAAAAAGGCTAGTAGAAGTAGAAGTAAGATGCGACGTGACAGGGTCATTACGGGCATCAGGTATTTCTTCTGCAAATTGATTAGCTAAGCGAGGCCAGCAAGATGATTCCTGACCTAGCCAAGGAGGACCATTCCAGTACAGGTCTGAAGAAATCAATTTTTTAGGCGTGCAACCACGTGATATTATATCCGCGGGGTTTTCACGGCTAGGAACATGTCTCCATTGTTCAGAATGAGAGACTTCATGAATCTTAGAAACGCGATTTGCCACAAAGGTATTCCAATGAGAAGAAGGCTTGGAAATCCAAGCTAATACGATAGAAGAATCGCTCCAAAAAATGTGTGGGAAAATTTTAACTTTAAACTGACATTTAGTTTAGTAGCTAATTCTGTTGCCATTAAAGCAGAGTATAATTCTAATCTCGGCAATTATACTGTTTTAAGTGGAGCAACTTTTGATTTAGCGCACACTAAATTAGAAAATCCAGGGAAAGTGGCTGAGGAACGTCCTACTATGTATGCACAACAGCCATAAGCCCGTTCTGAACTATCAGAAAATACATGCAGGTCATACTGCTGGTATAAGGGATTAGAAATTAAAAGGCGGGGTATAGAAACCTTGGAGAGATCCAGCAAACTGCTGCGATACTCTAACCATTCTTCTACAAGAGGTAGGGGGAGATTTTCATCCCAGTCTGATTTTAATGACCAAAGCTTTTGCAAGAACATTTTTGCAACAATAACTATAGGAGCAATATATTGCAAAGGATCAAAGATCTTTGCGATTTCTGACAGAACTTGTCTCTTAGTTACAGGGGGAGATTCTGACAGATGTAGCTGATAAGAGAAGGTATCAGAAGAAGGACACCAAAAACACCCAATGCTTTTACGGCTGCTTCATCAGTAGGAATGGCAACAAATTCATCAACTGGGACCTCTGATGAAAATTTTGATATAAATTCAGTAGAATTTGAAGTCCATTCATGGAGCGGAAAACCACCTCCTAGGAGCAGGGATTTCAAATCTTCGCACACAAGGAGTGCTTCAGAAATATTAGGGAAAGAGCACAAGAAATCGTCAACATAAAATGCCGTTTTTAATGACTCAGAGGCCAAAGGATGATACAGATGACCATCTTGCTCGGCTAACATGTGGAGAGACCGAATCGCAAGAAAGGCTGAAGGCTTCAGGCCATATGTCACAGTCTTCAATCTAAATATCTTTATGGGTTTGGAACTCTCATCGCGCCACAATATTCTTTGCAGATCTTGCTGCTCAGAATTTACGAGAATCTGCCGGTACATCTGCTTAATATCTGAGATTACAGCAATAGGAAACCTTCGAAAATTAAGCAAAACAGAGGTGAGATCTGTTTGAATCGCGGGACCACATTGCAAGGTATCATTTAAAGAGATTCCATTGGAATCTGGTGATGAGCCATTGAAAACTACTCTTATATTGTCTTGTGTTAAGGAATTTTTCCATACCGGGTGATGATTTAGATAAACTATTTCATTTAAAGGATGGTCAATTTCTTCTGATTTAGAAATTACCTCCATGTGATTAGATGATTCGTATTCCTCCATAAAGGGAGCATACTGAGTTTTGACAGGAGCATTTTGTTTGAACCGATTTTCAATAGCAAATAGTGCCCTAAGTGCTCTGGAATGCGAGCCCGTAATGGCGGGAGGATTAGGAATACGTTGAAGAGTTACTATAAATCTGCCTTCAGCAGTACGGACAGTGGTTTCCTTGTATAACTTTTCACAAATTTCGTTAGAAGAAGAAGAAGTAGCCTGAACATTCTCAAGATCCCAGAACTTGGTTAGCTCTTGACTCAAATCGGTACCAACAAAATAACAATTCGATACAGTTTGAATAGGATTACGGTATATTTGGCCAGTAGCGATCCAACCAAAATCAGTTTCGCGGAAGAAAACATTAGGAGCAATTTTTACTTTATTGGAATGAAGACATTGCCAAAATACGCTTGAGCTGAAAAGAAGCTCTACGGGCGAAGCTCTGTTGAAATGAGGGTCAGCTAGCTGGACAAAATTCGGGATATTCCAACTTTGAATAGGATAAGAAGTGCCAGGAATATTGTTGCCTATAGACTTGATAATCAAACAATCTAATTGCAACTGCGTACCAAGAATATTAGAGTCCTTCAGATCCACTTTAGCAAAGCTTAAGGATTGCGATTTGGAGCAGTTTATGCCTGTAACCTCTATTGAGGTAGGATGATTTGGGAGGCCTAACTTTTGTACCAACGATTCATTAATAAAATTGTTGGTAGCGGCATTGTCCAATAATCCCCTGACAGATACCCATTTCCCGTGAGAATTTTTCAATAGAACCTGCACGGTAGATAATAAAACCTGGACTTTGCCAAGCGAGGTAGAACTTTGAGCATACGACTGCGCACTATTTTGAGAAGTCTCAGAATTAGACTTGGTATTGGAACTGCTTGGTCCTGATAACCGTGATCTTTCATGCCTGTGCAAAAGGGAATGGTGTCTAGCCTTACAATGAAAGCATAAACGTTGTGAACGGCAATTGTTTAACATATGCGTTCCTGACAAACAGTTGAAACAATGTTTTTTGTTCGTAATGAACTTTCGTCTTTCATCTACTGATAAAGATTTAAATTCATCACAATTATATAAATTATGCGATTGCTGACACACGTTTGCATTTGGTTAGGTGACCGAGCATCAACAGGAAGAGCCTGTGATCTTAAAATTCTTTGATTAGAACTGCTAACCTTATCTTTTGAGAAGGCTTTTGAATCTGAACTACTAGTTTTTTGATTAGCTATGGCGGAAAAGACTTGGCTTCTGGCCTTCAAAAAGTTAATAATCGCCTCATAAGTGCATTGCAAATTCTGGGAAAGTTCTGTTTCCCAGGCTTTTAATGTATTTGCATCCAATCTTGCAGAAATGAGGTGAACTAGAAATAAATCCCAGTGATTTACAGGTTGGTTAAATTGGACAATGCTCTGACGTGTAGCTCTGCAGTGTCAATCAACTTACGAAGTGATAAACTGTTATCTGCTTGCACGTTAGGCAACTCGAATAAGCTTTGTATATGGCGTTGAATAGATAAACGAATGTTCCCATATCTATCCTTAAGATGATTCAGAGCAACTTCATAATTATCACTGGTCAAAGAAAGTGCTTGAATCAGGTTAAGTGCGTTGCCTTGAACTGCCAGACGCAAGTAGTGAAATTTTTGTATTACTGGTATAGAAGTATTCTCATGTACTAAAGAATTGAATAATTCAAAAAATGGCTCCCATTCTATGTCCTTACCAGTAAATTTTGGTATTTCTAATTTGGGTAATATAATGCGTGAAGAAGATGTAGAAGATGCTGCAGAAGTTTGATCTTCTTGTTTTTCTTTTAAAGTTAAAGCCCTAATAAGCTGTTTAGCTTCAGCAAATCCATGATAGTATAATTTTTCAACTTCCAACCTATCACTTTGCTGGTCCGGATGCTGAGTTTCTATACTGCATTGTATCTCATCATATTTCTCAAAGGCTTGTTCATAATTCTTAAGCCTCTGCGAAATTATGTCGAGATTACGCTCTTGGGTTTCAAGCTCCGTTAAGAAAGTACGAAACCGTGTGAGCTTGCCCTTACAAGAGGCTCTGGCGTTGCTGAGTTTTTCATCAAGGTTAGGCATATTAAAAGTCGTTTGTTACTCACGTCAATATTGTGACTTCGAGTACTGGAAGCCAGAAGATGACAGCTTGCTAGGTAGTAAGGTTTAGTCTGATGTGGAAGAAACCGGTTTAGCTTACGTTTCTCTCCTCTTCTGCTGAACATGCGCCTCAAGCTGAAACGTACAATGTGAATTAGTGTTGAAACACAATGAACAAAAATGGTTAATGTAAAATCTAAGATATGAAATTTGTATAGGGATCCAGGGTGCAACAGATATGTTTCCCGGGGGTGAGGCACCAAAAATTATGGAGTAATAGTTCTGCCCTAAAACTTCCCCATACGGGAGAACGGTAACGCATCAGGCGAAAGCCTGGACAAAATAACTACTGTGGTCAAGAGAATTAGACTGAAGCGGTGCGGGGTAGTGACTAGAAAACCAATGTAGGTAGCAATACATTAACAATTTTTATTTCTAATAATACATTTATAATCAATAAACAAATTGCACTTAAGTGCTTATCACAGAAATGAACAATTATAATTGGAGCAAAAGTGTGAGGGCCTGATGACAGAAACCCAGATTAAGGAAATGTCAATGAAACAAGCTTGTTTAATTGGAGAGAAGTTGAGCTTAACATATAACAACTAGTTCCGTGAAGAACTATACAGCCTATTTTCATA
This sequence comes from Meconema thalassinum, assembly GCA_946902985.2. Taxonomy (NCBI): domain Eukaryota; kingdom Metazoa; phylum Arthropoda; class Insecta; order Orthoptera; family Tettigoniidae; genus Meconema; species Meconema thalassinum. The sequence goes on from OX336388.2 coordinate 1,827,561,693, forward strand.
TATCCTACTTATGTTAATTGCCACTATCAACATACACAATTTCAGTTTGATTGCTGTGATAGATTCGTAGATATTGAAAACCGACTAAATATTTCGGATGGTTGCCATGTTGGTTTTTATATATGTAGGTCCAAGAGTTATGTACTGTTACATGCAGATTATTGTGAACGTGTAGTATTCAAACTTCAATCGCCTAATTAGGAAACAAGAAAAAACAAGGAGATTTTAAAATTGTTCACATCTGCCATCTTGAGGTTATGGAAACAATTGAAATAAATTAGATGCCAGTGGATTAACATTCGTATAAGGATTTACTGTACCAAGTTTCACTGCACGCGGATGGTTAAATTGCGAGAAACGTCCATGTGAATATTTATAATTCGCGTCACCGCCATGTTGGATTTGTGATCACCAGGTTATTCAAAGTCCTATAGGTTAACTTAAGTTCATAGCCCCTATGAACATTAAAAAATGCAGTTTGATTGCTAAAATAGATTCGTAGATATTCAGAGCCGTCTAAATATTTCGGATGGTCGCCATGTTGGATTGTTAAATGTATAGGCCATAGAGTCATGTACCATTAAAGGAAAATTATTGCGTAGGTTCATTATTCAAACTTTCACTTCGATCGCATGACTACATCACAATAAATAAAATCTTAATTTTAAAATTCGCACTGCCGCCATCTTGAGGTTATGTAAACAATTGAACTAAATTAGATACCAGTGGATTACAATGTGTATAAATATTTCCTGTGCCAGGTTTCAGTGCGCTTGGAACATTAAATCGCGAGAAAGGTCTATTTAAAATTTTCAAATTCGCTTGGCCGCCATGTTCGTTTTGTAGTTAACCGGTTTTTTAAAGTCTTCCAGTAGTGCCCTTTATCTCCGTACAAAATTTCATGGTGATACCGGTAATAGTTTCAGAGATATAGAATGCCGGTGAAATATTTCGCACATCCGCCATCTTATGATTATGTAAACAATTGAACGAAGTTAGATGTCGGTGCATTACAATGTATATAACACTAGCAGGTACCCGCGGCTTCGCTCGCGATCAAGACAATGGGGACGATGCATTATTGCTGATAGTTGGTTTATTCTATTACAGCAATCGCGGCTACAGGTGGGTAGATTCAAATTCTGAGAATTCTGATACATACAGTATATAGATATGAGCAGCAAAGTGGGAATTTTATAGAGTTGTGAACACATTTGAAAATTTTAGTTTTGGTTTTGCCATCTTCTGCTGAGACATAACGATTTTGTTGTCCGGATACTCGCCAGCACGCCACATACAGTTGTCCATGGGAAATAATGGTTTTGTCTAAACGTACACCTGGAATGGCAAATTTATCTGAATATGGGGAATTAAAAGTATTTTTCCTTAAGCTATTCTGGGTATAATTATGCCACACTTATTGATGATTTGAACGTTAACATGTCGCTATTAATAGACCTATAGTAAAATATCTCTCACCTTGGTCGCTGATGTACATTATGCAGTCACTTCCAGTGTTACATCCCAGGGATTGAAATTCTCCAACAACCCTTTAGCCTCACATGCCTCTCTAAGTAATTAAAATTCCCGATTGTTTTTGTTTGAGTCTTAAGTTTTTTGACTGGTTTGATGCAGCCCTCCATGTCTCGCTCTCCTGAGCTAATCGTTTCATCACTACATAGCTACCACACCCTACATCCGAGGCAATCTGTATAACCCTGGTCTACCCCTACAGTTCTTGTCCTTGACCCTCCCATCCATAACTAAGCTTGCTATTCCTGGGTGTCTTACCTATCTGTCGTACCAACCTATCTCTTCTCTTCATTAGCAGTCGCCAGAAACATCTCTCCTCTCCCACTCGTCTTAATAGCTCTATCTAACCATCTGATCTTCATCATTCCCCCGTAACACCACATTTCAAACGCTTCAATTCTCCTCTTTACTGCAGCACCATTAGTCCAAGTTTCACTTCCTTATAGTGACTCAAAAGCTTTCAAAAATGACATCCTAATACCTAAATGTATATTCGATGTCAAGAGATTCCTTTTTGTGTAGAAATGCTTTCCTTGCCTGAGCCAACCTGCTTTTTATATCCTCTTTGCTTCGTCCATTACTGGTTATTTTGCTTCCTAAGTACCGGTAACAGAAGTCTCCTACTTCCCGTAGCGTTTCACCTGCCAATTTGATGTCCATAGAGGTTTCTGATTTATTTCGGCTGCATTCCAATAATTTTGTTTTACATTTATTGATTTTCATCATGAATTCATTCGTCAAGACGGAGTCCATACCATTCAAAAACTCGTTCAAATCTTCTGGCGTATTGGCCAAGATGACGATGTCATCAGCAAATCCAGAGATGAAATTATTTCTCCTTGAATCTTCACTCCGACTTTAAATTGTTCTCCAATTTCCTGATTATTGTGTTTTTAGAGATCTTTGAAATGCGTTGCCCTCGCACATGGTGTAGATGCATTGTCAAAGGAAAACATTCCATGTTACGAACATGGGCCGAATAACCTGTACCGAAAGCCTATTCTGGACAGCAGTTCCTTGAACTCAGATTTGCCAACATTTTATTGTATCTTTCCATGTGGTATGTCTCTGTACCTCAACATACAGAAGAGTGCTTTAAAAATCATGTCTTGTGTAAATTTTGGAAAATGTAGTGAGAGTGGTTTTTGCCGGAGTGGATACTCGCTAGTAGAAATTCTTTTCAGTAAAATAGACTGGTTCACAATTTGGTAAGTGCACATTGAGCTTCTGGCGTATTGGCCAAGATGACTATGTCATCAGCAAATCTCAGAGATGAAATTATTTCTCCTTGAATCTTCACTCCGACTTTAAATTGTTCTCCAATTTCCTGATTATTGTGTTTTTAGAGATCTTTGAAATGCGTTGCCCTCGCACATGGTGTAGATGCACTGTCAAAGGAAAACATTCCATGTTACGAACATGGGCCGAATAACCTGTACCGAAAGCCTATTCTGGACAGCAGTTCCTTGAACTCAGATTTGCCAACATTTTATTGTATCTTTCCATGTGGTATGTCTCTGTACCTCAACATACAGAAGAGTGCTTTAAAAATCATGTCTTGTGTAAATTTTGGAAAATGTAGTGAGAATGGTTTTTGCCGGAGTGGATACTCGCTAGTAGAAATTCTTTTCAGTAAAATAGACTGGTTCACAATTTGGTAAGTGCACATTGAGGTATATGACGGCGGGATGCCTTAAGTGTTAAGGAAACGGCAATAGCCGCCTAAGAGCTTCGTTGCTATTGAAATTATGACCAGACCGATATTTGTTCTTAACTATACGGGATTTGTGAGCCCAGTGTTTATGAAATTGAACGTAGCTATATCGCTACCTTTATTTAATAGCCGCTACTGTAGTGTTTAAAAATTAAAGGTGGTATTAGAAGGCGCTTCCCCTAATATTTTTTACCCCTGGCACTACAGCCCATGAAGGGCCTAGGCCTATCATGCGACCGCTTCCCAGTCATTTGGCCTGCAGATATTGTGGTGACGCGTGGTCAGTGCATAGTTTCCCCTCTGCCGTTAATCTTGTTCTTCGTGACCGGCGCGCTGCCTCACAGCTACACAATTGTCCTCACGAATCTGAGTTCAGCCCGTTGCAGCCCTCACGTCAGTGTCTAAAATCTCTGACGGAGCCGGGAATCGAACCCGGGGCCTCCGTACGGGAGGCAGGCGCGCTACACTGTTCTTATTGTGTTTATATATATCTTAAAAAAGATAATAAATGAATTGGCATTGCCTCCTAGAGGGATATATAGAAAATCGGATGTCATACCTTGAGGTAGTGTTGCCATGGAAACGGACTTGCGATTAGTTCATCAATCAGAGCGAAGATAGTTTTCTGCGAATATCTTTGAAACTGTTGGTTTTAGAGCCTTAAAATGTAGTTTTCGGTGTCCCGTAGGGACATACCGAGTATTGTTTCTTGCATCGAGGGGAGTAAAATGAGCTTTGTCCGGTCTTTATGCGACAACTTCGATATTTTATCCTGGTTGAGTATTTTTGGTGACTTTTCAGTTATGTTGCCCATTCCACGGGAACAATGATTTATTTCCGGACAAAAGGCAGCCTATATGTTATCCCATGGTATAAGCAGTCTCCATTTAAAATTTCACCCAAATCCGTCCAGCCGTTTTAGTGTCAAGAGGTAACAAACTAACACACACTCACACACACACACACACACACACACCCACACACACGCAGACACACAGATTTTCACAATTATAATATATATAGGGATATACTGTACCAAGTTTCATTGCGTTTGGTTGGTCAAATCGCGAGAAACGTCTATTTAAAAGTCGCAAATTCGCTTGGCCGCCATGTTGGATTTGTTGTTACCAGATTTTCAAAAGTCACATAAGTGAACTTATAGTAGTTCCCTCTCTCACCATAGAAAATGCCAGGGTAATATCAGTAATAGTTTCGGAGATATTTAATGCTGGTGAAATATTTCGCACAGCCGCCATGTTGGATTGGTGAGTCGTAACAAAATTCGAAGGGCACGGTCGAGGTCGCCGGGAATAGTGCTATGAACTTTCCGAGTTTCATTGAAATCGCTCCAGCCGTTTAGATTTTATTAGGGGGACACACACACACGAATCACACACACACACACACACGCACACTCACACGGACAAAAGGTGATCTCATAAGCCTATTTTTTCAAAATTGAAAATAGGCTAAAAATGCACTTTATAAAAAGAGAGAACCATGAAACTGATTAAGAGTATAAAATAACTAGTATAATTTAAATGCTTCATAAAATTAAACTTATCTTTGAAGAGCCAGCTCCTTAAAAGTTCCAGCTAGCATAAATGTTGATTTAAAAGTCCTCACGGTTTCTTCAGAAGGAGGCGTACATGGCCTAGAGATATGTACACCATTGATAAAAATGTCGACTTTCTCTTCTTTTCTTGCGAAGGAATGGCATTTAGAGCTTCCAAGTGATGATCCAGCAGTATTTCGAAAGACGAATCCAAGTATCCCATCTAAGGTGAAGGTGAAAAGTACAACAGCTGGCAATTATTCTTGCCATCTTGAGCAATACGTCATGGTGCAGATCTCGTGACGTAGCTGCTAGGTAGCGTAGAGACTAGCGATGGTGTCATGAGCTGCAGTAGCGGTGACCAGCAGGTTGAAGTGATCAGAAGTGGTGATTGATCAGAAGTGGTGAAGAACGCCAGCAAGTGGCGTCTTAAATAGGGATCATGGAACCATCTCGAAGCTGGAGATCGCCCGACCAGACAAAACCTGCCATTGGTCGAACGAAAGTCAGGGTGACGTCAGTCGCCACTACTCAGCGGACAGCGGATCAACCAGTAGATGCCCTGTATGTCGGGAGTGAGGACGCTTGAGGTAGCGAGCGACTGGAACACTCAAGGTGAGAACTATAATATCTATGAATAAGTGATTGATAACAAGATTATGCATAAGGTTTAAGCACTTAATACGTTTACAAGGAAATAATTACCATTCGGGGATCTCGGTAACAAGAAACAAAATTTGACCGACAAATGGGCCAAGCTAAACATTGAAAGTATCACGAAAGTGATCAGGTGGTAGCTACAGAGACAGGCAAAACTGCCAAAATCTTGATAAGGGTATAAAAGTTAGGGAAGATAACTTTTGTCACACGCTTCAAGGGCACTTGTTGCTGTTCTTGGTAGGTTCATAAGAGCGAAGGCACTGGAGAGTAATAAGAGGTTATGTTATTATTACACATACGAGATCAGAGCAAACTGATTGTCACACCGTTTACATCGCACAACCGCCGCCTCACTTTGCAACGTTGCAATAAGTTGCTTACTAACAATAGTGCATGATAAGTATATTCGTTTTTAATGTTTTATGTTCGACGATGTCGAAACGGAAATAATATACGTCAAAAACTGTATCATATAATTGGTCAATATAGTATTGTTTTTCATTATGAGACAGTTACTCCAGCCAATCAGAGCTCATTAATTGACCAATTAGGTAAGGATACCCTCGCGTATGCGCTCAAAATCCAACATGTCTATATAAATTACCGACATGGAAAGTGCAATGTCCATATGTTCGCGTAAATAAATTGGCGAATATGAGACAAGAAATAGCACTGTACCTTAATATCCCCAACCCCAATTTCTACACAGCGCATTGCTTTCAAACGACTTCAGTGACAGTTTGAGTGAATGCTGGTGCACATCGGCAGGCTGTAAACATATGGCATTGCCAAGCACACAGAGCGCTTGCACTCCGATCACAAAAATCAAGTGACTGAATCTCAACAGATATTTATGAATATTTATGTTAAAACAGATAATAAAGTTATAATTATCGTCGAACATAAACAGTCGTATACAACTCGCCTATAATGGTAATTAATAATAATTGTATTAATGCAGCCAATGGCCATGCACTTTTCTTTTCAGCAGGGACCCGGAACAGAACGTAACGCGGAACGGAACTCTTGTCTATGTGGAACGGAGAAATTCCGTTATCTCCAAGGTTATTTCCAAGTTGTAACGTTACCGCTGTCTGTTCCAAGCGTAACGTTACCGTCCTGGAACGGAACTGATTCTGAAACCGTACCCGGTATCTGGAACAGAGGAATGTTAGCCGAGCCTGTACCGGTACAGCGTATTGGAGACGGGTGGAACGTTACGTTGTCCCGTACCGAAATGAACAGAGGAATATCCGATACGTTACAGTTCGGAACATTCTACTTATAATAACGGAACAAACAGACGGAACGGAACGTTACAAATTTAACGGGATTGTATTGTTACAAGGCTGCATCATGACGTCTCAAGGTCGAGCAGAAGGCGTGCCATGTAGCTGTTATTTTTATTGGGACGACGTGCATGCATTTACTCACTCAATCCCATTTTCCCGCTCACCTCACAGCACGCCAGCCTTCTGTTTCAGCTAATGTAGAGGTCCTGTACCCCAAAAGAAGCTGCGCGACTCCGTCCCCTCGTTGTGATCGGTTGATCAAAATTTCTTTGGGATACCGTACACGATTTGTGAGGTAGGGCAATGGGCAAAGCACAGTGCTATCAAGCGGTTCCGTGGAACATTTTCCGTATATAACTAAGTATATCTAAGTTGCGGGAACACCGTAGTGTTTGTTTGTACTTCAACGTTGATTATCACCGAGACATGAGGTTTGAGTCCACATATAAAATTTATACATTTCAAGCTGCCTGGAGTTGAAGAGGGGAGTACAGACGATTCTCTAGTTTAATCAAATTTTGGTTGGCTTACATATCATTGACAATCATTTCATGTCTCTGCTTTCAGAATAAGGCTATATTATGACTACCCACATCGTCACTCCAAGAGGACAGCGAAATACTTATTATTAGACTATTGTTATTATTATTATTATCATCATTAGACAGTTATTATTATTTTCATAATTATTAGTCAATAATGATTATTATTAGTATACTATTATTATTATATTTTTCATTATTCTAGACAATTGAGTTTGTACAAAAATTCGCTATCCAGCAACAGAGAAACTACCTTATACTATCGGGGCGCAGTTAGCCTATTATTAGGAACCGGATTCTTAGGTTCTTATCTATTTTTCCCATACTTCTAAATACTTTTACGAATCACACTGAAATTCCGTACTACCTAATAAACTAAATAATACGCGAGTACCTAAAAATAACTAATTGCAATTTTGTACCATTTATTGTAGTATATTTCAAATTGTGTCCATAATCCTCGAAATTAAATGTGAAGATAGTGTTTATTCCTAGCTCCAGTTGATTGAAAGCAATCCTACCTAATGGAAAAATGAAATATTTTCAGCACTTCCCAGCTTATATATTATTGTTTGGTTATTTACCGAGAGGAAAGAGCGAATAAATCTCTTATTATTCCCAAGAATCCAATATTGTAAAGAATCAACATTATTTGAACGAGATAGAGTGTGAAAATCATCTCCGACATCCTTGGCTTTATTGCAATCCCTAAAAGTGTAAAGTTATCGGTGATAATTTGATTACGCATGAAAATGAAAATCCACAGCCTGCTTCCAGTCTCCGACCGGGTCAGGAATGGAATGAATGAAGCCCCCATCTAGCGGCGAGGATATGGACTGTACCGGCTGCCGAGGCCTGACGCACTCCTCTGGGGCATTGATTAAATGAATGACAGATGAAATGAAATGATAGTGGAGAGTGATGCTGGAATGAAATGTTGACAGGGAAAAACGGAGTACCCGGAGAAAAACCTGTCTGCCTCCGTTTTGTCCAGCACAGATCTCACATGGAGTGACCGGGATTTGAACCACGGGCCCAGCGGTGAGAGGCCAGCGTGCTGCCGCCTAAGCCACGGAGGCGAGTTGATTACGCATCATTATGTAAATTTTTACTCTCTCGTTGCAATCAGATTGTCTACTAACAATGAGGTATTAATTTTAAGCCTTACGCAATGTAAGTCAACTTTCGCTACCCTTTAAACATATGAACCTATTGTAAAAACCCATTCTACCTAATAAAAAACTAAAAAGAACAATTTTATGTTTTTGAAAACCTAAAATGACAATTTTAAAAACCACCAAAATCCGGCCCCTATTTATTATATTCTGATGGTTGGGTGGTAGAGCAGCGGACTCTGTACTGGGATAAACGCCAGGAAAGAAGAAGATGGTTGGGTGGTTTCGTAAGTAAGACAAGAAGTTCCGTGAAGAACTATACAGCCTACTTTTCATGCCAATGATTATTCTACAGTATATGAACCTATCTAGAATAATGACGAAATTAAGTTGGTAATATCGAAATATCTAATTAGTTCAAAACATACCTGGTGTAATGTAGCCTAATAACGCACTACAGTTGGCAGCCCTGGTGACTGAATATATTCTTATTTCCATCTCTTAAGGTACAGAATACAACATTTGGTTGAAGTCCAATGGACGTTACATGCAGTTAGACACTGGATCTATCAGCACGCGTAAAAGCATGTTGCCAACAATACCATGCGTGTGCTGGTCAGAAATAATCTGAAATTTTATGATATCTTGTTGTGCCAATTTTGGATGAAATCCATTTGTTAGTATAGAAGTTACATGTATTTTAAAATTGGACCTATCAGCAGGCATAGAATCATGTTGGCAGCACTGACTTATATTAATTACTCCAAATTAATCTAGAAAGTCAGGTGCTATACGTGTGCAAAGTATAGAGCTGTTGGCTTGCATACTTTCTGATATATTGATATTAGGGTAAAGAAATATAGACAGCATTTATTAACAGTTGGCAGCCCTGATTGCTCTTAACAATACTTATAGTCATATCTGTTATGTTACACATAGCACATACGAAATTTGGTTGAAATCCAACTGATAGTATAGAAGTTACATGTATTTAAAAATTGGTACTATCAGCAGGCTTATAATCATGTTGGTAGAACTGATGTATATAAGTTACTCCAAATTAATCTAAAATGTCAGAATATATGTGTGCATAGTTTAAAGCTGTCGGCTTGCATACTTTCTGATATATTGGTATTTGGATTAAAAAAATAGAGAGAGCAATTATTAACAGTTGGCAGCCCTGGTGGCTCTTAAGAATACGCTCAGTCATATCTGTTTATGTCCACATATTACATACAAAATTTGGTTGAAATCCCATTGATAGTGTAGAAGTTATATGCATTTAAACATTGGACTTATCAGAAGGCTTAAAATTATGTTGGCAACATTTTCATGTATGGCCTCCTGGAAATTAAACTGAAATAGTATTATCTACATGTGTGCCAATTTTGGAATAGCTCCCATGCATACCTTGCAAGATATCCAACATGGAGCTCAAATTTCTAGTGCGTTTTTCAGCAGTTGGTAGCACTGACATCATTTTCAAATATGGACGTGAGATATTCCGGTGCACATCTTTACTCATACTAAATTTGGTTTTGATTGCTGCAGCCGTTTAGGAGTTGATAGGGGGGGACACACACACAGCCAGACAGACCACATTTTCCCGGATCGATCTCATAAGTCTACTTTTTCCTCATTTTTGCAAAATGTGAAAAGTAGGCTAGGGCCCACAGCCACTCCTATTTCAGTACACGAGCTATCGAGTCTAATACCAACAGGCCGAGTGGTTCGAGGCTGGCTGGCGTACCTCTGGTCGTATTGGGTACTGACGCACATTAGTAGTATATGCCAAAAGCATAAGATGGAGTCGATAATTTAGAGGTGGAACACCCGATTCGACGAGTTGGCTGGGTATCGGGCTGGTCCGGAAGGCACCAGTAGCCAGCCTAACGCCACTATGGTGGATACTGTCCAGCATTTTCAAGGTTGCCGGTCTTTCTGAACCGTAAGCCGCAGAACCATAGTCTAGCCGGGACACGACGAGGGCTTGGTAGAACCGTAGCAGCACCGCTCCGTCAGCCCCCCACGTAGTGCTACCAAGAAACTTGAGCATGTTCAGTTTCCTGAGACACGTCGTTCTTAGTTGCCGTATATGGGGCTGCCACGTTAATTTGCTGTCAAAATGGAGCCCCAAGAAGCGATAAGTGTCAACCAACGGCAACGCAGCATAACTGAGATGTAGTTCAGGGTGTAAGTGTAGCCTTCGGAGCCGACAAAAATGGACGACGGAGGATTTCGCTGATGAAAACCGGTCGTGAGCCCACCTGTCGGCTCGGTTAATAGCTATCTGCAATTGCCGTTCCACGATTGACATACTTCCAGAGCTGTAAAGCAGAGCTAAATCGGCTACATACAGCGATGGAACTATCGTGGGCCCGGTGGCGGTAACAATGCCGTTTATGGCAACCTTTTTTACTTTTACGCTCATCGGCGTATCGCAGATTCTTTCTTCTTTTATATTTAAGGAAAATATATCAATTCAAAACAACCATTTATTGACACTTCTGGATGCCATGACAGTTAATTTTACAACAGTGGAAAAAAGATAATAAAGAAAAAAATGACAATCTTAATGTAGCATATTTGGCCAAAATATATGACACTCCCACCTTGAGTTGGTGGATGAACAACTCAACCATACATAAATAACTATAATTACCTCAAAATACAGTAATCATAAATCTAATCTCTATGGTGTATTTACAGCTCTACCACTTTTAGTGGTTACTCTTGACATCCCTTCTCATCCCTAAACACATTTAGGCTAATGAGACTTTTGTCATTTTTTGAAGGGAAAGGCTCTTCCTGTACCAATCTTGCGACTATTTTTTCTGCTGACATTATCTCCTCACATGATAATTCTCCACGAGCTCTTGTAAGGTTTGCTCTTCGCGTATTTTGGATAAACCTCTTTATCCAAGCAACCAACCGAATTATTTTTCCATAGCTTGAAAAATATAAGTAATACCAATTATAATCGTGGTACCTGCACTGATCATTATTTACATGTTTTGGGGTGCTACATGAAGTATCTACAAAGTAACTCATTATTTGAGTTGATTTTCTCTTTTCTTGCAAAATCAGCTCTGCCTCTGCAGGTGGAAATTCACCAGGCCACTCTGGCCGGTCCTTTCGTAAAAACTCCGGCCCCTCCCACCATTGAAGTGCTAACAATTTTTCTGCCAGACAACTCTTGAAGGAAGATCTGCAGGATTCAAATGGCCAGGAACATATCTCCACATTTCTGGTAAAGTCAACCGATGGATTTCTTTAACACGGTTGTTGACAAACACAGTCCATGTTTCTTCCTATAGAATCCATGCTAAAACCGTTGTCGAATCAGTCTAGAAATTCAACTTGACATCTTGGTAGTTTAGTCCTTCTAGCACTGAATTACCTAATCTAGCTCCCACTGTTGCAGCAATTAGTTCCAGTCGAGGAATGATGACTGTGTTTAAGGGGCTACTCTTGCTCTGGCTGCAAGAAGGTGTACCTTACTCTCACCGTCAATTTGTAGTCGTATGAAGACTACTGCAGGGTAGGCCTGTGCACTAGCATCACACAAAATATGTAGACTGACATCCCTGTGGTTCTTGGAATAATGAAACCAGCGTGGAATTCTCATCTCTTTCAGGAGAAAAAGGCTTAAATACCAGGTTACAAATTGGTCCTTAATATCAGTAGTAACCTCTTCATCTCAAGATATACCACTCAGCCATATCTTTTGTAATAACAATTTAGGAACTAGAAGTACTGGACTAACTATGCCAATCGGATCAAATATCTTTTGTGCAACTGACAGAATGGATCTTTTCGTGATCACTCCCAATTCATGGTTCTGTAACCATTCCAAGTTTAACAATATATTGTCAGATTCCAAATCCCATCGTAAACCTAGCACCGCTGTCCGTCCTACAAGAATGAAAGCATCATTGTTGGCCTGCCAACCTCTGAGGTCGAACTTTCCTTCCTGCATTATATCACGTGCTTCATTAATGAAGTCTTTCAGTTCTGATTCAGTATCAACACTGGTTACAACATTGTCCACATAAAGGCTCTGTTTAAGTCTTGATATCTGCCCTTTACTATATTGACAATCTTCCATTGCCTTGTCCAAATGGTAATCAAGAACTGCTCCTAAAAGGAAAGTGCTACATTTTAATCGAAATACCACCCTCCGATGCCGAAATATCTTTATATTCTTCCAGTCATTTGGATCACACCAGAAGAACCTAAGAAAATCTCTGTCTTCTTGACGAACACTTATTTGTAGAAAAGCCATTTCTACATCAGCTGTCACCCCAAATCTCCCTTCCCGAAATTTTAGTAACAGGGAAGGAATCAGTTCAATCAGATTGGGTCCACACTCTAAACAATGATTGAGAGAAGGAGCATTTCTACCTCTTGCTGACACGTCAAATACAGGACGAACTCGGGTGGTGCTATTCTCCTTAATAACAGTTCGATGTGGTAGGTAGTGTCCATAATTCCCTACTTCTCTGACTGGTACTTCTTCAATAATTCCCAGTTCTTCCCACTCAGCTAGAACTGCATCGTATGAAATGAGAAGATTTTGAGACTGAAGCTTTCTAGTGGTAGATTCTAACCTTTTGAGTGCTAGCTCCCTGTTACTAGGAAGAGCCAAGCTATCTTCTTTCCATAGCAATGAAACTTCGTAACGTCTCTCATCATTTACAGTAATACCTCTTAGAAAATCATCTCTAATTTGAAGCTGTCTTTCATTTTTGGACATTTTAACAGCTGAGTCTGAGATTCCAATGGTATCTAGGCTCCAGCGATCGTTGATATCATTAACAAACAGAGCTGTAACTTCTTCTGCCAAGTTAACAGAAGATTGTTGTGGAACTTTCCCCTTCAAAGTCCAGCCTAAATTTGTTTCCACAGCAACCAAACCAGAAGTTAGAACTTTAATATTTCCTGTCAGAAGTTTGTCCGCTACATCCGCTCCAATCAGCAAGTCCACAGGCCTAGACTCATCCCCAATATCTGTTAGGCTGATATTCCCTTCCTCAAGTTAATTCAACCATGGTCCTTTCTTGACCGAAGGGATGCCATTACATATTAAAACCTGATCCAATACTTCAAAATTACATTGATATTTTCCATCCAGGCTTTCAATTTCTACTTTGTAACATGAATGTTCATTAACACTCGTTTTCACTCCCCCAAAAAGGTCATGTTTAATTGTTTCATTTCTGACTGGAGTGTAACCTAATCTTTTAACAATGTCTTTCTTAACATAGGACCTTTGGGATCTTGAGTCAATTAAGGCTCTAACAGAGAAGGAAGAGCTAATACCTTTCATCTTTATAACCAAAATTTGCAAAATAACTTTAGGATATTTAGAAATATTACTCAGCGAATTTGTCTTTTGTTCATTCTTCCCCCCGGATTGCCTGTGTTCGACATTATTATGGGATATAATTTGTTTATTTTGAGGTAAATCAGGGCACATCAGAACTTGGTGGCTCTTACTAAAAATAATGCACCGTACTACGGCTTTACATTTATTGACACAGTGTCCCTTCTTAAAGCACTTAAAACACCCACCCTTGTCCTTTAGGACCTTCTGTTTCTCAGATAGACCTAATTAGTGTGCTTTAAAGCAATTAAGGTCATCATGTTGACCTCCACAAAAAATACAGTACCCTCTCCTCTCCTCAATTGGGTTAGTGTTTAACAAGTCAGCTGTAGTAGCAATGTGCTCTGACAATTTGGGTTGGTCTCTACTCCCGTTATTATCTTTGATTCCAAAACCGGAAATTGCTAAACTGATCCGTTCCTCGGCTTCCACTTCCCTTTTCATGAATAGCATGAGATTGTCTAACCTATCTTTCGAATCACGTGTGTGTGCAAAATTGGAACTTCTTTGCCAGGCCCTAAGAAACTCCTCAGGCAAACATGACTCTACTAAAGGATACAACATGGATGCACACTTATCTGTTGTAACACCTAAGGTTTCAAGTTGTCATAAAGGCTACACATTGAATTGCCATCACCGGGAGTGGAAGATTTCTTAAGAACTAAAGATAACAACTCTCTTACGTAAACATCAACAAACAGATCATCTCTACCGAACCTGCTCTTTAAACATTCTACTGCCTTCGTATAATTTTCCCCAATAGGTGGAAAACTTTCAGTAATTTCTAGAGCACGAGACCCTTTCACTGTAGCTTGCATTAAGTATTGAAACTTATCTTCCGGTGCAATATCCGGATCCTTGTCTATCTTTTCAAACTGGCCCCTGAACTGTATCCACCGTTTTACATCGCCATCAAATTTCCTTAGTTCTAATTTAGGTAGTTTGAATTTTCTCTTACTCACAAGATCTACACTGCTACAATCACTGTTGTCTTGAGCGATACCTCCTGAAGGTAGAATATATTCAACACTCACCTCTATATCAAGAAATTGACGTTGATAGTCATCGGCAAGTCGACATTCGTCGTCCAAGTCCTCTTGGCCGACGTCAAGTTTTAGACTTACGACCTTACCATCCAGCGCGTCTCTAAAAGCCAGTGTAGTTAAAAGGGACGTAAAACCAATAACATTATTATTATTATTATTACCATCCAGCTGCAGGAGCTCATCATTTTTCTTCCGAAGTAAAGAAAGGGAAATCTGAACTTTCCTTCGCTTTTCATGAGCTGTCATCTGGACGTCATCAATTTCACCTTTGAGTTTATTCAACTGCCTCGAAAACGCCGCCCGTGTTACCTTACGTAGCTTTATCGCTCGATCCAGTTCACGTTGGGTTGTCTCCATAATTAAAATATATTGATATATTTATCCTATCACTGGTCGCCACTTATTTTACTTTTACGCTCACCAGCGTATCGCAGATTCTTTCTTCTTTTATATTTAAGGAAAATATATCAATTCAAAACAACCATTTATTGACACTTCTGGATGCCATGACAGTTAATTTTACAATAGTGGAAAAAAGATAATAGAGAAAAAAAATAACAATCTTAATGTAGCATCTTTGGCCAAAAGATATGACAACCTCGAACAAGGTGACAGAACAGAACCCTGAGGAACTTCGTTTTCTTGTGTATACTATTGCGATATGTTCTACCGACCCTTACACGGAAGAGTCGGACTACATGAAATTCGTAATGAAAGTCGGTAGATTACCACGGAGTCCCCACTCATGAAGGGTGGAAAGGATCTCGTAGCGCCATATGGTGTCGTAGGTAATTCGGAGAAATGCCTCCTGTATGGCACTCACAAGTCGCACCAGATGGACGGTGGTGGACATATGGGAGCAAAATCTAGACTGGTACCCTGACAGTAAGCCTCTCTCTTCCAGGAACCACACCAGTCGATGGTTCACCATCTTCTCTCGCAGCTTACATAGGGCATTTGAGAGGCCTGTAGCAGCTGACAAGTTTGGGATCCTTTCCAGCCTTGGGAACCGGTATCATGATCCACTCTCGCCATTGAGATGGAAACTGCCCATCAATCCATATACGATTGAAGAGGACCAAGAATTGCTTTATACTGGATTCGCACAGATGTTTTAACATTTGATTCTGTATGTTATCCGGTCCGGGAGACGTATCCCTACACAGTGAAAGCGCACTGCGCAGCTCCCTTTCAGAGAATGGTACATTGTAGGACTCCAAAGCAGCAGTGGCAAAGGACAAGGGGTGAGCCTCCGCCTCCCGCTTCAGAGTCAGAAACGTAGGATCGTAACTCCCAGAACAGGATACATCATTGAAGTGCGATCCAATACGGTTGGCAATGGCGAGTTGGTCCGTGATGATGTCTCCGATGATGGAGACTCCGTGTGCCATCAATGATATCGGGAGTCCGGAGATCCGACGAAGCTTAGTCCACACTTGAGATGAAGGAGTATGTGTCGTCATAAACAACACATACTTTTCCCACGTCGTTTTATTACTCTCCCGAATCAGATATCGGGCTCTAGCACGCATCCTTTTGAAGGTGATAAGGTTGGCCATAGTGTTTTGCCTCCGATAGCATTTGAAAGCACGTCGACGATCTTTAAAGGCTGCTGCAATCTCGGCTGTCCACCAAGGGGCAAGTTTCCGGTGGGAGTTGCCGGATGAGGAAGGTATTGTTTCCTCAGCAGCAGCCGAAATACCATGCGTTATGTGAATGGTATGATCATAGACACTCTCAAAGGTATCTTCGGCAAAATCAACACGTGCTGTGAAAGTTGTCCAATCAGCCCGACGGAGAAGCCATCGACTTGGTAATTCGATGGCTCTCTGGTTCGGAAGAGTAACGATAATCGGGAAATGGTCACTAATACAAAGGTCGTCGTGTACACCCCACTGTAGCAGGGGAACCAGCGCACGACAGCACACGGTGATATCGACATTTGAATAAGTGCCGTGTGCAATAGAGAAGTGCGTAGGTTCCCCTGTGTTTAACAAATACAGCTCCAGCGCCTGATCAGTCTCTCAAAATCTCTCCCTCCATCACTAGTGGTAGCGGAGCCCTAGATGGTGTTGTGGGCATTAACATATCCCAGAAGGAGAAAAGGAGGGGGGGGGGGGAGCTGAGAGACTAGATCCACCAGCTGGTTTCAATCCAGTTGAGAATCAGGTGGAATGTACACGTTACATACTGTTGCCATTACTGGCGACGAAGTACGAACTGCAACTGCCTCTAGCTGAGTACTGTACCCGATACCTATTTTAGGCTATCGGCTACGCCAGCTGACATTAAGCTGTAGTTGAAGTTTTGGGAAGCATTCAGATAAGATAGCGCATCGATCGCGTCAAGAAGAAAGCCAAGATGACGTAGGAGGTCAAGAATCAAGGAGGCATTGAAATCTGTGAGAAGATAGAATTATTAATAAAGATGTGAAGCTTTATTGAAATGTATATGGGATTATAATAAGTTAAAACAACTTAGAAGAGTATATATGACATGAATTATATGTGGAAATAATTTTATGGAAATAAGTTATTGTATAACAGAACAGCCGAGAGGAGTCGGGTTCGAGACTATCTTCGTGACGTGGGAGCACCGTGGTGGGGAGAATCAGCCACGTGCCGCTCGGAACTCATAAGCTGGGACGCAGCGCTTAGCAGTTCAGTTAGGCTCAACGAGGCGAGCAGTACAGAGCAGTCCTATAGCACAGCGAGACGGGCATTGAAGGTCACGCAACACACGTAAGCCGTCACGGCAAGTGTAGGCGACATATCTCGCATCACCGAGCAACAGAGGCCGAGCGGGTCATCGATCCAGCCGGGCTAGCCGAGAGGACAATTGTGGATAGCCGGGGTATTTCAAAACCGCACTGATCGCATATGAAGACTTTGTTTCAAGCTTCATTTCGACGTTGTTCGAACACAGGCTTTCACATTTAACATTATAACCATGCTGTTATATAATACATTCAAAGCGACTTTTTACTATTTCAAGTAAACTGAATGTTTAGCATAGGCTATGATGAACATTACAGCGTGCATTTATAAGATTTTTATCTTATGCCATTTTCATGGATTACAAATTATAGACAGATACAGGGTGTATCGTAATCTGGAACACTATCTAGTAAAATTTTTATTTTACTCAAGTAGAACTTCGCAGTAAGTTGAGAGAGGACTTACAATTCTCAAACTGAACATTTATCGGAACAGTGGCGTATATTAGAAGAAGAGTAGGGGGTCCGCTGTTACCATGAACTTTTCGAGAAGGAGTTGGACGATATCCGCTATGGGTAATTCGAGGTTCAACATGATCGAGTAAACGTGAATAGAGACAAGATGGCACCACAGAGCGATGGATTCGGTTCCTGACGAGAGGAGTCCAACAGCTGATTCGCTTGGGATTTCGAAGGAAATCATCATTTCATGGATGAAATGATATTCACGCCGATCTTACGAGAAATCTTTAGGTAGGGAAAATCGACGATCTTGGAAATTATATTACAACTGATAATGAAAGGTATTGTAAGAGTTCTATCTACCTGATACGATTATTTTCATGAATACTGGGCACACATGTATATTTTTCTAATAGGAGTGATTTGATTATTAAGACATGGTTTGAATTTATATACTTCGAATTTGCTAGAATATGGAGTGACCATATGATATGGCAGGCATCATTATTCGATATTCTCACCGTTGTTTGACTTTATTAAGAAGATGTTTGGTCTTATAGACATTTTTCCAGCTAGATATTTTTCATGGATAGTTTTTTTTGTGTAACGAGTATTTCGAACTCGTGATCTGCAATTGATTATCAGAAACTACTTCGTCAGTTCATTGCATACTAGCGAGTGTGTATTATTCATCAGTAGGGATTTTTTCCATTGGATTGTTTGGAGATATTAAGAAGTTATTCACTTTAGTGAATGAACATCGCTTTTATATGACAACTAGAAACTTGTTGATTCCTTTCTGGTACATTCACTCATATAGTCCACGAGATGGGGTCTGTCGTATTTATACGATTGTATGGTGGTACTCGCCTTACCCATCGTTTAGGGAACTATCATCCAAGTCGACGGGGCGAGGTCCTTCGTATTTATACGATTGCACGGTGGTTACACATCTTACTCGCCATAGAGGAACTCATTTTATCATCCGAATGTACACGAGATGTAAGTGAATTAAACAAGGAACTACTAGTCACATATCAGTCGAGATTTTGTTAAATAAAGTAACGATAAATGTCAACAGGATTGCATTTAGTAATTCTAGTTTGCAAATCCAATATTTTGTTGCTACACTCTTTTGAGAGTAATTTCAGTTTAACAGCTATTACAGCTGATGCTTTGATGATTTTTATAATTGTGTTTGATACCTTTGAGAAGGATTTAAAGTAATTTAATCTTGTAAGATTAATCATTAATGGTCATAATTATTTTAAGGCAGATCAGTATTGCAGATTTTGATGTGAGAGATTATAGCACATTGGTGTTTTTCTACGATGTGAATTATGAAACTTGTGAAAGAGAATTTATGCTATTTGAAAGCAAATATTAAATTACTGAAGTAATGTTTTTCCAATTGTTTAAGAAGTTGTCTAGATATGATCAGAGTAATTACAGTCATTGGAGATTATGTGCGTTAGTAATTTGAAGCCATTTATATATTTTTGTAGATCATGCAACGTGGTTAAATGAAGTTTGTGATAGGCATTTTGTGGAATTTGCCATTTGATAGTTGCAACGTTGATAATGTATTTTGAAGCGGACATGAGGTTGTCATACCCAGTCTAGCGTATTTGTTGAAATTCATGCTGTATGTGCTGAATATTTATGGAGTTTTTGTAGTAATTCTTATATTCAAATGTGATATTTGGAATATTGAAGAAATATAATGTCGTTGTGGATAGTTAGATCCAACGTGATGTCGTGGAGACAATAATATTTTGGCATGATAATTAAATACGAGATATAACTTGGAAGTAATAAAACTGTAAGACAACGTTCTATAAACCCTATTAAACAATTTGTTAGGAAATTAAACAAGTAAATGAAGTTGATAATACAAGATTTTCTGAAAATAATAATTAATGAAATAATAATCTGAGATTTAAGCATATTAACGATCTGACCTAATGAAATAAAAATCAGAATGACCTAATGAAATAAAAATCAGAATGACTAGATGAAATAATAAAATTAAATAACCAGATGATTGAAATTTAAATAAGTTGATAAATTAAATTTTGAAATAAATCGATGAATTAAAGAAGTGGATGAATTAAAGATTGAATTAATTAAACTGATTGAAATGAATTATTAGACGATTGTAATGATGATGAATAACTGAATTAGAAGGTGATGATTAATTAAAGAAGCTGATGATTAATGAATTTTTATGGAATTAAATAAATTTAATTGAGAGATGATTCGAAGGAATTGCAACTTGAAATGTGAATTTAAATGATGTAATGGTGAGGAATTAACGATTCTGACAGGAATATTTGGAATGTTGAAGTGAGAATTAATGAAAGAAATATTTAATTTGATAATAATGATGAGGATGACCAATGAGAATTTGAATTTTCTGTAATTCACAGATAAGAGATTAATGACGATGTAAATAATGTAAATTAATTATTCAATGTTTAGGAACATTTGATTAACATGTTCTACGTTCAAATTATACCATGCAAACCATAATTTATGTGATATTTAACATGAGTGATTATTATATGTGTATGTTTAGGCAGATTAGTAACTTAATTAAATCCACATTGATGTTAAATTAAAGAGAATTAGGTCTCAGGTTTCACAAATGTCAGTGACGAAAGACATAGTGCGACAGTGATCCTGAGAACCCAAGAGAACTTTATACATTTTTCTTGATAAGTGGATTGAAATAATTTTGCATTAGAAAGGAGATGGTTCGATTTTTGGACAATGACAATTTAACTTTGCATTCGACCATACTCTTAGGTAGGATTTATATTTAAAATGTCTGTCTGACTATCAAAGTAAAATAAACTTGTTTTTATCTTAGTTGTGATCTGATGATGGTGTGATGTTCCTTTTTCTTTCCTTGTCTTGAGTAAGGCTTATCCGGAAAGGAAGTGGTTTTGCTAGGAATTCAGTTGATGGCGCCCATTTATATTTGAATTATTTTTATTAACTTAAGCCCGTAACGACCCTAGAGATACTTTGTCTCGTGAAACCCACTGCTTTTTCAAGAACTCAGCTGAATTTCCGACACATTCCTTATTTGACTAGAGGTTCATTTAACTCCGCTCTGTCCTGGAACTCCAGGGATGTGATGTTATAGCAGATGGGTCATCGCATCCCCAGGACGAACGGGTACAGAGAGAGAGGGAGAATTGGCTTTATCCAACTAGTGGGGCTTTTCGATTTTGTTAATTCTATGGAATCACATCAGATTTAGATTACTGAGAGATTGATCTCAAGTTCATTTAAGTGTGTTACAAAATTTATTATACTTAGTCAGACAATGTACTTGTGTGCCCAATCCAGTGTTCATGTTAATCGTATTAGTAATATCATGTTAGTTATAAGATATTTTTCCCTATACCCAAGTGAATGCAGGAATTGAGACATTGCGATGTGTTGTTGTCTAACGTCTCTATATAATTCTATATTGAAATATAATTATGTTGCCAGAGGATTTAGCGAAGGTGTTAGGAGAGTTACAGACGGGCATGTCTGGAATTGCAGAAACCATTTCTAAGATGGATACTGATGAAGTTGTGGGAACTTTTAATGCAGCTAGCATCAGGAAATACCATCATGCTGAGTAAAGGAAATTGTAGAGCTATCGTGTACATGTATAATATATTGAATGCCTGAGAGTGTATTTTTTTTTCTCAATCCTGATAAAAAAAAAAAAAGGAGATGTACGGGAGAGATGTACCCGATACCTATTTTAGGCTATCGGCTACGCCAGCTGACATTAAGCTGTAGTTGAAGTTTTGGGAAGCATTCAGATAAGATAGCGCATCGATCGCGTCAAGAAGAAAGCCAAGATGACGTAGGAGGTCAAGAATCAAGGAGGCATTGAAATCTGTGAGAAGATAGAATTATGAATAAAGATGTGAAGCTTTATTGAAATGTATATGGGATTATAATAAGTTAAAACAACTTAGAAGAGTATATATGACATGAATTATATGTGGAAATAATTTTATGGAAATAAGTTATTGTATAACAGAACAGCCGAGAGGAGTCGGGTTCGAGACTATCTTCGTGACGTGGGAGCACCGTGGTGGGGAGAATCAGCCACGTGCCGCTCGGAACTCATAAGCTGGGACGCAGCGCTTAGCAGTTCAGTTAGGCTCAACGAGGCGAGCAGTACAGAGCAGTCCTATAGCACAGCGAGACGGGCATTGAAGGTCACGCAACACACGTAAGCCGTCACGGCAAGTGTAGGCGACATATCTCGCATCACCGAGCAACAGAGGCCGAGCGGGTCATCGATCCAGCCGGGCTAGCCGAGAGGACAATTGTGGATAGCCGGGGTATTTCAAAACCGCACTGATCGCATATGAAGACTTTGTTTCAAGCTTCATTTCGACGTTGTTCGAACACAGGCTTTCACATTTAACATTATAACCATGCTGTTATATAATACATTCAAAGCGACTTTTTACTATTTCAAGTAAACTGAATGTTTAGCATAGGCTCTGATGAACATTACAGCGTGCATTTATAAGATTTTTATCTTATGCCATTTTCATGGATTACAAATTATAGACAGATACAGGGTGTATCGTAATCTGGAACACTATCTAGTAAAATTTTTATTTTACTCAAGTAGAACTTCGCAGTAAGTTGAGAGAGGACTTACAATTCTCAAACTGAACATTTATCGGAACAGTGGCGTATATTAGAAGAAGAGTAGGGGGTCCGCTGTTACCATGAACTTTTCGAGAAGGAGTTGGACGATATCCGCTATGGGTAATTCGAGGTTCAACATGATCGAGTAAACGTGAATAGAGACAAGATGGCACCACAGAGCGATGGATTCGGTTCCTGACGAGAGGAGTCCAACAGCTGATTCGCTTGGGATTTCGAAGGAAATCATCATTTCATGGATGAAATGATATTCACGCCGATCTTACGAGAAATCTTTAGGTAGGGAAAATCGACGATCTTGGAAATTATATTACAACTGATAATGAAAGGTATTGTAAGAGTTCTATCTACCTGATACGATTATTTTCATGAATACTGGGCACACATGTATATTTTTCTAATAGGAGTGATTTGATTATTAAGACATGGTTTGAATTTATATACTTCGAATTTGCTAGAATATGGAGTGACCATATGATATGGCAGGCATCATTATTCGATATTCTCACCGTTGTTTGACTTTATTAAGAAGATGTTTGGTCTTATAGACATTTTTCCAGCTAGGATATTTTTCATGGATAGTTTTTTTTGTGTAACGAGTATTTCGAACTCGTGATCTGCAATTGATTATCAGAAACTACTTCGTCAGTTCATTGCATACTAGCGAGTGTGTATTATTCATCAGTAGGGATTTTTTCCATTGGATTGTTTGGAGATATTAAGAAGTTATTCACTTTAGTGAATGAACATCGCTTTTATATGACAACTAGAAACTTGTTGATTCCTTTCTGGTACATTCACTCATATAGTCCACGAGATGGGGTCTGTCGTATTTATACGATTGTATGGTGGTACTCGCCTTACCCATCGTTTAGGGAACTATCATCCAAGTCGACGGGGCGAGGTCCTTCGTATTTATACGATTGCACGGTGGTTACACATCTTACTCGCCATAGAGGAACTCATTTTATCATCCGAATGTACACGAGATGTAAGTGAATTAAACAAGGAACTACTAGTCACATATCAGTCGAGATTTTGTTAAATAAAGTAACGATAAATGTCAACAGGATTGCATTTAGTAATTCTAGTTTGCAAATCCAATATTTTGTTGCTACACTCTTTTGAGAGTAATTTCAGTTTAACAGCTATTACAGCTGATGCTTTGATGATTTTTATAATTGTGTTTGATACCTTTGAGAAGGATTTAAAGTAATTTAATCTTGTAAGATTAATCATTAATGGTCATAATTATTTTAAGGCAGATCAGTATTGCAGATTTTGATGTGAGAGATTATAGCACATTGGTGTTTTTCTACGATGTGAATTATGAAACTTGTGAAAGAGAATTTATGCTATTTGAAAGCAAATATTAAATTACTGAAGTAATGTTTTTCCAATTGTTTAAGAAGTTGTCTAGATATGATCAGAGTAATTACAGTCATTGGAGATTATGTGCGTTAGTAATTTGAAGCCATTTATATATTTTTGTAGATCATGCAACGTGGTTAAATGAAGTTTGTGATAGGCATTTTGTGGAATTTGCCATTTGATAGTTGCAACGTTGATAATGTATTTTGAAGCGGACATGAGGTTGTCATACCCAGTCTAGCGTATTTGTTGAAATTCATGCTGTATGTGCTGAATATTTATGGAGTTTTTGTAGTAATTCTTATATTCAAATGTGATATTTGGAATATTGAAGAAATATAATGTCGTTGTGGATAGTTAGATCCAACGTGATGTCGTGGAGACAATAATATTTTGGCATGATAATTAAATACGAGATATAACTTGGAAGTAATAAAACTGTAAGACAACGTTCTATAAACCCTATTAAACAATTTGTTAGGAAATTAAACAAGTAAATGAAGTTGATAATACAAGATTTTCTGAAAATAATAATTAATGAAATAATAATCTGAGATTTAAGCATATTAACGATCTGACCTAATGAAATAAAAATCAGAATGACCTAATGAAATAAAAATCAGAATGACTAGATGAAATAATAAAATTAAATAACCAGATGATTGAAATTTAAATAAGTTGATAAATTAAATTTTGAAATAAATCGATGAATTAAAGAAGTGGATGAATTAAAGATTGAATTAATTAAACTGATTGAAATGAATTATTAGACGATTGTAATGATGATGAATAACTGAATTAGAAGGTGATGATTAATTAAAGAAGCTGATGATTAATGAATTTTTATGGAATTAAATAAATTTAATTGAGAGATGATTCGAAGGAATTGCAACTTGAAATGTGAATTTAAATGATGTAATGGTGAGGAATTAACGATTCTGACAGGAATATTTGGAATGTTGAAGTGAGAATTAATGAAAGAAATATTTAATTTGATAATAATGATGAGGATGACCAATGAGAATTTGAATTTTCTGTAATTCACAGATAAGAGATTAATGACGATGTAAATAATGTAAATTAATTATTCAATGTTTAGGAACATTTGATTAACATGTTCTACGTTCAAATTATACCATGCAAACCATAATTTATGTGATATTTAACATGAGTGATTATTATATGTGTATGTTTAGGCAGATTAGTAACTTAATTAAATCCACATTGATGTTAAATTAAAGAGAATTAGGTCTCAGGTTTCACAAATGTCAGTGACGAAAGACATAGTGCGACAGTGATCCTGAGAACCCAAGAGAACTTTATACATTTTTCTTGATAAGTGGATTGAAATAATTTTGCATTAGAAAGGAGATGGTTCGATTTTTGGACAATGACAATTTAACTTTGCATTCGACCATACTCTTAGGTAGGATTTATATTTAAAATGTCTGTCTGACTATCAAAGTAAAATAAACTTGTTTTTATCTTAGTTGTGATCTGATGATGGTGTGATGTTCCTTTTTCTTTCCTTGTCTTGAGTAAGGCTTATCCGGAAAGGAAGTGGTTTTGCTAGGAATTCAGTTGATGGCGCCCATTTATATTTGAATTATTTTTATTAACTTAAGCCCGTAACGACCCTAGAGATACTTTGTCTCGTGAAACCCACTGCTTTTTCAAGAACTCAGCTGAATTTCCGACACATTCCTTATTTGACTAGAGGTTCATTTAACTCCGCTCTGTCCTGGAACTCCAGGGATGTGATGTTATAGCAGATGGGTCATCGCATCCCCAGGACGAACGGGTACAGTACGCAACGACACTTCTTCACTAAAGAGGCTAGAGTGGACGAGAATGCATACGCCACCGACGGCCACAGCTCCATCCACCGGGTCTTCAGAGAAGAGGTTGAAGTAACGCATTATTGTCTCACGTCCAGGACGAAACCTGGATTCCTGAAGACAGACAATGGTTGCCGAAAACGAAGATATTAATTGACGTAACTCATTGAGATGACCAGAATAGCTATTACAGTTCCCTTGTAAGTAGAAGTGGGTCTTCTACTTACGCTTGACCGTTTGCCACCATTCCCCATCTCTAGTTGGATATGATGGGGCTGGAGAGCGCACCTCAATCTCCACATCTCGGTCCGAAGACGAAGAAAATGGAGCGGGCAGTCCCCTGGATGGCGCGCGGTCCTCGTCGGACTTCACGAGTCTCGCTCTTGGGGTAGAGCGAGAGCGGTGTCGAGGGACTTTCTCCCAGTCCGAAGACTGGGTGTCTGTCCCCGACATGTCCCGAAGAGATTTCTTTCTTGATCGGCGCTGACGTCTATTTGGGGAAGTAGATGGTCGCTTCCCCACAGACGCCAGTTCCTTACAAAACATGGCCGCTCCTGCTGACACCGCTCCACTGGTGGTGGTGGGAGTGGAATGGCCAGCAGATACCTGAGCAGCCCTGTCTCTAGGAGAGGAAGAGAAACGGCGCTGAACCGTTCCTCTCTCCTCCGCTGATGTATTTTCCTATTTGTAGGGGAGTTCCTCCATACGGACGAGTTTGGATTCAGCCGGCTTCCATCCCTTGATGGTCGTGGGAGCGGGAAGGCCAGCAGAGTCAGTAGCCACTCCGTCAGGAGGAGGGCGAGAGAGATGGCGACGAACCTTCTCTATCATCTCCACTACTACTTTTGTCCTATCGGGTGGACTGGAAGAAGGACCAGCCCTGGTCGGCAAACTCTTCTTTCCCCTGTTAACTGAGGAAGACATGTTAGCCGACCGGTTCGAAGATGAAGAAGAGGACTTCTCCGATTTCGCCGGTTTAGATGGCATAACTGTCGCCTTCTTTTCCTTGCCCGAAGAAGGTTGTGGGACCTCCTTCGGGCAAACTATTTTCGCTGGTACAGCGAGGGGTGATTTCAAATCTGCTGAATTACCGGACGTCAAGGGTACTACACTGGGAACTGTGACAGCAGGGGTGAATGAGGGCGTCGCTGCGGCCACAAACGTCACCCGAAATTCGGGGGCATTAATATCACGGTACCTCTTGCGAGCATCGTGATATGAAAGCCGATGCAATGTTCTGATTTCTTGGATTGTGGCTTCTTTTCAGAACTCAGGGCACTGCTTCGATCGTGGAGAGTGGCTTCCTTGGCAGTTATACCAGGCCCAAAACAACTGTGAACATGAGGGAGGAGCCAGATTCACGCGCTCACCCGCGCCAGCCAATTGCATAACGCGGCGTTGCCTAGTTAACTACGCAATCTGGGCTCGCTGTGCCGTACGAAATCCCTATTTCTCTCCGCGCACGAAAATCATTAATTATCCAATTATTTAGATGAACCTATGTTACAGAGCTAAACATTTTGAAGCTGACTGTGCAAACCCCATGACGATACGACCAGCCGTTCGGGAGATATCATCTGCTCTTGAACTGAAGGGATAATTAGAGCAAAGAATGGTTAGGTGTTGAAATATTTAGTTTCGCTGGGGAAGATAACAGTGACAGCATGGCTGTATCAATTCAGTAGTGGAGCTTATAGAAGTTAGTGCTGTGAGCTGGAGTTTTGAACTCATTACAATGTTCCGTAGCAAGTCGAGTGGCAGTCGAACAGCGAGGCAAGAACAATATTTTTCAGGGTATACGGCCTTTTAAAGAATCTTTCGAATACAGAAGTACGTGAAAACACAAAATCTGATAACCTGTGTTGTTGTGTTGTCGGCAAATATGTTTTCTTTTTTAAAATTGAGTCGAATAAAACTCACCTCTTCACAGTCTTACCTCACGAGGCATAGAGTACCCGGTTCTAACCCTAA
This sequence comes from Meconema thalassinum, assembly GCA_946902985.2. Classification (NCBI taxonomy): domain Eukaryota; kingdom Metazoa; phylum Arthropoda; class Insecta; order Orthoptera; family Tettigoniidae; genus Meconema; species Meconema thalassinum. Next base: position 1,827,589,589 of record OX336388.2, read on the forward strand.
GAACAGAACTAAATGTCTTGATTGAGCCGTGAATCGAATCTGGACATCATGGGTGACAGCAAGAGTTGTTGTTGTTGTTGTTGATTATTATTATTGTAGGGGCTTTGTGACATCGTGGTCATGTAGCCCCGTGTATTTGGGTGTGTGTGGAATTTATCTGATAACCTGTGACACTGTGATGTCTCTACTAGTGTGTATATTTGTAATTGAGGAAGGATTTGCGTAGGAAGCGGCCGTGGCCTTACGTTAGGTAACATCCCGGCATTTGCCTGGAGTAGAAGTGCGAATCCACAGAAGAACCACTTCCAGGATGGCTAAGGTAGGAATCCAACCCACATATTCCTAGGTTTGCATCACGAGGCTGAGTGTACCGTGTTCCAGCCCTCAGACCAGAATTACATTTGTTGGGAATCGTACCCGGGACTCCGCGGTGACAGCCAAGAATGGACAGCAATGTGCTAGCCAGTACACCACAAGGTGGTCTCCAATAAACAAAAACTGATCCCAAAAATTGTATTATCTGTTTCTATTACCTTATAAAGGGCTACCAAGCAATGTTACTCAGAATGGCTTGGGGTGTAGATTACGTCATGTGATATAATAACGTTGTAATTGTTGTTTCATTTGAGGGGCTTGGACATATTGGTACTTTAGCCCCGTGTACTTGTCTGAAAATCTGGGTTAATGTGGTGTCTGTATTAGAGTGTGTGTATTATTATTATTATTCTGGTGAGGATTGGGAAGGAGGCGGCCGTGTCCTTAAGTTAGGAACCATCCCGGCATTTGCCCGGAGTATAAATGAGAAACCACTTTCAGGATGACTGAGGTAGGAATTTTACCTACATCTTCCCAGCTTTGCCTCACGAGATTGAGCGAACCCTGTTCTAGCCCTCAGACTAAAATTAAATAGCTTGGCAGAGCCGGGAATCGAACCTGAACCTCCTGCGCGACAGCCAAGATTGCTGGTCGCTGGTGGTCACTTTCACGAATAACGTTTGTGTGGCATCTTATATCTGCCTCATATCACATTGTGTGCAATCCGTTGTGAGGATAGATATTCGTAGGATCAGGTCCCCCAGCTCGTACATGCGCTTGCATTCGGAGCGCCTTGTGTTCTGGGGGAAGGTCGTGTGTATACTGCGAGCGTAGAGCTGTGTCATCTCTGCCAGTCTCACTGTGGCGACAGCGCTCAGCTGGACGCACGCTAATGGGCGAGCCCATGTTCACAGTTGTTTTGGGTCTGGTATAGGACAAATCGGGGGAGGCATACACCTCTCACTCTCATGTGTCCCCTTGTCACACTCTCTACACACGGCCTTGGCAGTGCACCTGGCAGAAACATGCCCGAATTTCTGGCATTGATAACATCACATAGGTGGAGGGATGTACGGTCAAACATCGCAGTGGTTCGATGTGACCTACATCTGCTTAGGTAAAACATCACCCTCAAAATGGAGAATAAAAGCGCCGGTATCGACGCTGTTCTCTCCAATCTTTCGGGTGATGCGCCCAATCTTGGTGACGCCTATCTTCCCCAGATTCCGCAACAATTCGGCATCGCTATTCAAAATGAATTTACGATGGAAAATAACTCCACGGACCTCACTCATCGTTTCGTGTTTTGAGACCTTAACGGGCATTTCGCTGAAATGCGTGCATTCCAGCAACGTTTCGGTTTGCTGTCGGCTAATTGTATGCAGTAGGAGCTGTCCGTTCCGGAGCTTGGAAATCCCGTTTAGATCTCCAAATTTCCCCTCGAATTCCTCGGAAAAGATCATTGATTTCACCACTTTGAAATAATCCCCGTCTGTCCTGATAGCTACCAGGTAGCGATGTGACTTGTCAACAGGGAAACGTGCATTAAAAGTTTTATCCCTGATCCGACACTCAAGAGACGGCTATTTAAGGGGGACACCCTCTGATGATTTATTGGGCCGCTTTCGCGTCATCCCGAAATCACCCTCCCCGAATACAACCTACTCCGAACGAGGGTCATCACTGTGGGCGCCACCCAGCCAGGGCAATACCTACCTGGCATAGCAGGTATTGCCCGGGGTCCCAGTGCCTTGAATAGGCACTTCCCCCTCGGCATGCACAGTGATATGTTTGGCGAAATTATTCGGCCGTACAGGGACCTCCGTTGTGAGGCGGATACCACTGCAAGGGTACATGGCGCACCCACCTGACGGGATGGGGAATACCGCCCAGGCTTTCTGGCCTGATGGCCAAGTTGGTGGCCCTTCCGCAGGCAGCATGACGTTTATTTCTAAGGGTCAAACCAAAAATGGGACCGGAAGTCGGAAAAGACCTTTTACAGGCAGGGGATACCGTAGATGAATTTTCTCTTCCCATCAACAGGGAGTCTTCAAAATCAAAGTCAGTCATGTCAGTCTGTCTTGTCGGCCCTATTAGTGTCCTCCTACGACAAGCAGAGCATACCGTGTGTGTATTCTAACCCGCAACCCCCACGGGGGTGTACCTAAAAGGATGCCTGTCGCACCCAATGGGGATTATCCACACTCCAGTAATGCATATTATGACGATAAACGGTTCCATTGTTGTGGAATCGTGCTTCGTCCGTAAATAAGATGGTCGCTAGAAAAGCCGGATCAGTTTCCACAGAACGCCACCCGTGCTTCGATATCATGACCATGTATCTCCAGGTGTAAGTGCAGATGGTACGGGTGAGACCAGTGGTTGTGCATTATCCGCATAACAGACACTCGGCTGATGTTCGTCTCCAGTGCAATGGCCCATGTGGTAGTATGAGGGTGACGCCGGATATCGTCAAACACAACCTCTTCATTGTGAGCAGACGTCACGCGATGTTCTCAAACAGGCCGTGTTTTTCCCAGGGATCCAGTATCTCCCAGGCGTCTTTCCACACTCCGAAATACCATGCCTGTGGGTCGTTGTCTATCCGGATAGAGTTCTTGGTACAGGCCATGCGCCTGGTATGCATTCTGTCGAGCTCCTCCATTAATATAACATATTCAGGCGCGGATTCAAGAGGGGGGGGGGGTCACGGGGGTCATGACCCCCCCCCCCCCAAACGGAGAACAAATTTTTTACAAACTCAAAAAACCAAAACACAATAACCAGACAAATGAAACTTAACGAATTTTAACTGAAAAACGGTTTTTCTTTTCATTTTATTCAATACTGAAAATTTCTTTATTGTAATTATTATGTTCTGTTACAACTGTACTTATTTACTACTTCATACCTGTTATATAAAAACGAGTATTTATATAACAAAATCAACTCGTCTATTTTGTTTAGCAAACCTTGTGATTACTGAATCGATGTTTATAGTGATGACACGATGAATGTGCAGCAATGCACGAATAGGAATTTGGGGCTTTTTTCACACCAAAAATTTTTTCCGACATCCAAACTGCAAGCTTGGTTGGCAATTTAAGCTGTGACTTTCTCCCTTTGTCGGTACCAACCCGACTTGCCGAAACTGCAACGTACTTTGGTATTTTTCTCGAAGCTCGATGTAAAAGTCGCAAAACACGCCGTTGCAATTTGTACGAATATTTTAGGTGCGCTAAACGCATCAAATTTCTATCCATGTAGCATGCAAAAAATTGGTCTGGTTTTGTACGTTTGGTTATTTTGTGATTGCGTTTTTAGTGATACCATTTTGCTTAACTATTTCGATTCGCTGACCCCCCCCCCCCCCACCAAAGCCAAACTCTAGATCCGCGCCTGAACATATTCATATGCTCTTCGCTGGAATACATCTCGAGGCAGTGAATACGCTTCGTGTTGTGAATTACGTTGAAGGAGCGAGTTCGCGCAGCTACATACTGACTTGCCATCGCATGTTGTTTTCGTTCCAATTGGGCACACTTTGCCCTAACTGTGGTCTACGAAGCTTGGAACATGTACGACGTAGCTAACTGGTTGCCTGTGCCCTAGCCAGAGACAATCACCTCCTCATCCTTGTCCAATCCAGCACCTAAGCTTATGCAACGATACACACGGTCTTCTTTTCTTTTTCTTTTTATTTGATCGCTTACCCTCCAAGCTCGGCTTTACCCTCGGACTTTGCGAGGGATCAGTCCTCTACCGTCGAATTCCAGGACAGTGCCTCGGAGCTGAACACACCTTGACAGCAGATACAACTGGGGATGGTGACAAGCCAATCGCCTAAGTGACCACGAACTTGGGTCTAATGAAGGAAAGGGCAGCGAAGGGAGTGGGAAGAAAGATGCCGTGGTCCTGTCGAAAGGAACCATCCCAGCAATCGCCTGGAGGAGACGTGGGAAACCACGGAAAACCACTTCTAGGATGGCTGAGGCAGGAAGCGAACCTGCCTCTACTAAGTCTGTGTGCCCCACGAGGTTGGGTAAACCCCGTTCCAGGCCTCAGACCAGGAACAAAATTTCGTGGCAGAGCCAAGATTTGAACCCGGGCCTCCGCAGTGACATGGTCTTTTACAGAGCCAAATAAACAAATCGTGTCGCCTCCGTGGTGTAGTGGTCAGCGTGCATAAATGCCACCCCGGAGGTCAGAGGTTCGATACCCGGCTCTAACAAGAAATTTGACAATGGTATGAGGGCTGAAACGGGGTCTACTCAGCCTCGGGGAGAAGAGTAGAGTGGGTTCGATTCCCACCTCAGCCATCTTCGAGTGGTTTTCCGTGGTTTCCCACTTCGTCTTCGGGCAAATGCTGGAAAGGTACAGTACCTAACCAAAGGCTACGACCGCCTCCTTCCCTCTTCCTTGCCTATCCCTCTCACTCTTCCCATCCCCTCATCAGGCCCCTGTTCACTTCGCAGGTGAGGCCGCCTGGGCGAATTGCTAGTCACACTCCCAGTTGTATCCCCTGTTTCAGAGCCTCAAGCTGCAGGACACCGTCCTTCGCTTAGTCCGTGGGAATAGCCAACCCAGGAGGGTAAAAAGATAACGAAAAAAGAAACTAATCAGTCTGTGAAAACGATTAATATATAACCTTGCCACTTGCCAGGCAACTCCAATCGCGCGCTTGCCATGTGAGCTACTGCGACATTTGACCTGCAGCGCGCACCTCCCGGTCTATACAATACCTGCTCTCGGTGTGTGCGTGCACCTCTTGTTTTCAAGTGTGTGTTCTGCGTATCTCGGCTCGTTTAACGGGTTCATTCGAGGTACCCATACTGAATTAATAGTGGCGCTCACGATTCCTGCTGTCTTCTAGCCCGTAAACACACATCTCGTTATATTACCCCGGTTTAGGGAGAGGGACCTATGTCTTTCAGAATTGTAGTACATGTGACAGAGTGCATAAAACTGGATCGCAAGGGGCCAGTGGACCGTTCGGTACGTAGGCCATAGAGTTTTGTAGACTACTATTACCTGAAGATACCGGTTGAGTTAGCCGTGCTCATTACGGCGTGACTGCAGGCAGTCGCTCACATCCGGTAGGCGAGGAGGCTCGAAACCCTCCACCGGCAACCTTGAAGATGGTTTTCTGTAGTTTCCTATCTTCCTTCCAGGCAAATGCCGGGGTTAGTCCCCAACTATAGGCCACAGCCTCTACCTTCCAATTCCTCATCCTTACATTCACACTTTTCTCGCCAGACAACCACCACACGGGACGGTACTTGTAGCTCACCACATGGGTGTCCGCATAGAAGTAGCTGCAAACTTGAGCGAGCCGAACATGTACTCGGACACTCCCGACACTAAAATCCATACGCTTAAAAAATATAATATAAGAACATGAAGATTATTGCGTAAATGTATTATTCAAACTTCAATCGCATAATTAGGACACAAGAAATAACAAGTATTTCCGTGAAGAAATGTGTAGCCCAGTTTCATTTATCCTGCTTATGTTAATTGCCTCTATCAACATACAAAATTCAGTTTGATTGCTGTAATAGATTCGTAGATATTGAGAACCGTCTAAATATATCGGATAGTCGACATGTTGGATTGTTATATATGTAGGCCTTAGAGTTATGTACTATTACATGAAGATTATTGTGTAAGAGTATTATTCAAATTTCAATTGCACACAATAAATGGTAAAAACGAGATTTTAAAATTTTGCACAGCCTCATTTTTCGGGTTCTGAAAAAAAAAATTGAAATAAATTAGATGCCAGTGGATTAAAATTTGTATAAGCATATACTGAACCCATATGCTATAGGGTCCAAGGTGTGCGAATCCATGCATTTGAGGAAGAAATCAAAGAAACGTACAGTTTCTAATGTAACTTAAAGAAAGATCCAGCTAGGAGGCCAGTATAAGGTTGTGCAACCAACGAGGACCAGGTGTTCGAGAGGATGATATCATCCCTCTTGACATTCTGAAGGGAGCGAGTCACGAGTATTAATAACCGAGTGGAACTTTCCAACGATTAGACAAGGAGGCCTGAATCGGAATTCAAGCTGACGTTGCTGGAAAATGACAACACCGCTTATGCGCCAGAAGAGGAATAATTAAATTTAACCCGTTTACAAGTATAATAATGAGGAAACAAGTACATTACAGTGAATCATTTTGAAGGAGAGATTTTTCAGTAAAGAGAAACCATTTAATAATTGCGCAGGAGAAAACTGCTAACGCAAGACGACGTCATTGGGGAACTACCAATGCCTGTGTGGAGGGGAGAAAGCAAAAGAAATGCAACACCCACACATCTGAGGACGAGAAATTAATTAATATCTCCGAATTGCACGATCGATTCTTAGGTGCAATGAGATTATTTGACATTGAGAAGACGAGCTTTCGGAAGGTATAATTTTTATATGTGTGGCACCATTATTTTAGAAGTTGGCCACAGAAAAGGCTAGAGTCTTATTTTTTTGTAGTGAAATAGTATAAAGCTTCGGGCTTCACCAAGCCAATCATGCAGTTATTGTCAGCCTGCGGGCATGACACTGTGTCACGATCATCATTGAATGCAGTTCCGACAGCCCGTGAGGGGCATAATCACGCATCACGCAGTACAAGTCCGTCCAGGGGGACGTGAAGCTGGATCATCAGCACATGCAGTTTCAAACGGCCTGAGGGCACGTCACTAGGCTACATCCAACACCGAATGCAGTTCGATAGTCCGTGAGGGGCGTAACTCTGCGTTACATCGAGGAAAGTTACCAGTACTCCTTGAGGGGAGAAACACTGTGTTATACCGCAGAAGTAATATCCGATAGCCATAGGCGTCGCAGTATTAACGACTTGCTTGCCTCCATAAGGAGTGGTCAAGAAGAAAATTTAAAGTATCGCCGTATTGAAATATTAGGAAAATCCTAGTTACAGGATTTAGGCCCGACTGTATACAAGTTATAGTGAAAGTTCGTAAGATATAGTCAGAGCAGGCCGCGAACGTCGGACTTAAAGGCGATAGGTCGTTAAATAGACGAACGAATGTATCAGAACGTACGGAAGTACCGTACCAGAAAGATAAACTGTTATTTAAATTAAAGAACCCAAAAGGGGAAGAACAGAATAAGGTTCGGAACGTACATCAGAAACGTAGGAGTGCTAGAACCGATCAAACAGAGAAGATAGGAGACTATAAACATTATCTCCAGAAAGCAGGCGAACTATTCTAAAAGTACTAGACTCGAGAAGTACTAGCTGCTATAAACTAAATCTATAGGTCATTGAGGAGACCTCGATCCGAATAGACTTTCGCTAGGATCGATAAACAAATCTACAAAGAAGCCGTTCAAGCTAGATAAATAGCCGGTCATCCAGGATAGGAGTAGAAGAATTTGGATTCCAGGGAACAGTAGATGTTTCGAGACTTTCGTATTCTGCAGGATAGGAAGCCGACATCGAATAAACTTCACCCTTGGAAACGGGAATTTAAGAAGGTCACGTGTGATAGGCTCAGAAATACGGCCTAGTGATCAAGAATTGTGAAGTGTAAATTTATCAAGATTGTGTGTTAATAATATTTTTAGTGTTTATTATGTGTTCAAAAGGGACACATCAGTGTATAAAAATGTCGTCAATGTTAAGTGTTTTAAATATATGTCAAGTAGTGTTTATACATAAGATAAATTCCTTTAATATGGAGTAAAAAGTTCAAAGTGGGCCCAAAATGAAGCACCGCACAAGAATAAAGATCATGGGACGATCTTAAAAACATGTGAGTACTGAATTTCATTTTATTTTGGTGTCAGGAATTGACTGTGTACAAATCCACCGGAGTTTTTGAGTAAAAGGGATGTGTTTTAAGAAATAAATACTGAATAAGCAAGAACGCGGTCTGAACAATAATAGAAAATTTGAGAAATTATAAATAATTATGTAAAGAATAAATCCCGTAGAGGAAATAAGTGAATAAAATGTTAATGTATTTAACAAATGTCATAAGAGCAAGCGAAATATCAATGATTATCATGAAAGATATTCAAATAAAGTAAAGTTGAAATATGAAAGAAATAGCTTTTGAGCTTGTGTAAAGAATAAAGATAATAATAATAACTAAATATGGAAATATTTAATAAAGATCAAATAAATTGATGTGAACATAAGAGCGTTAAAGCCTTAATATATGTGTAAGATATGATGTTCAATGGAATATTTTAAAAAGGGAGCGATTTATCGGCAACGGAAAAGATTAATATAAGAATTAAAATAATATGAATTGTTACTAATGAGATTTATCAGTTCTTGGGAAGACATTTCGGCTTAAAATTATGCATAGCGCAAAAAGAGCGCAAATAATATTAAAATGTCACGCTAGGAACGCGTAGAGGTTAAAATACTTGGTAGATTACTTATGGAGGGTAGTTGATTGCAGTGAATTGATAATTGTATAAGTCCTCTATTTGTGACGTAGTATCACGAGGCATTGTGTATGTATTTGAAAGGGAGCTAAAATATGGTATTATTGAGCGTATGTCATATGGGCCACGGCCGACTTTAAATCGCATTTTGTATAAGTCCTCTGTAAGGGAATGGTTCCCGAGGCACGTGAAGTGATTCGAACGCAGAATCTTCTTATGATAAAAGCCCCTTAATTCTTCGTCGTCGAATGTGTATTAATCTTCCCAATCAATGAGGACCCTCTCATAATTAATAAATGCCAAGGTTACGAAAGTGGTCTTTGAACCAAAGAATAGTTGTTTGAATGAATACGGTACAGTAAAAGCCCGGTCTCTCCCCAGAACTGAATATAATGTGAAGGTCTGTTTTGAAAGCCTTGGAAATAAGCTACTAACGTGGGTTAGACAGGGAGTCGCCGTCACCCTCCGTGTCATAAATCGCGCCCGAGTAGAAGGGTCTAGCTCTCTGAGAGCGAGAGGGGCCAGAAACCGTCCCGTAAGATGTTGTAAAGAGAAATGAATACACCAGGAGTGTTTAAAGTTGTTAACGACCCGGGCGTTGAACCGAGGTCCTTGTAGATTGATATTTTCGTTTGCCTGTTCAGATCGTAGTTTCTTATATGATAATGGTCTTATAAGACATAAGAAATAAATAACAATCCCTATTGTAGTGTTGGATAGACGTAGGATTCCACGAGTTAATTGAAGACAACTAAGTTTCGGGAGTAACTATAGTTTTTTTGACTGTGTCAAGTATCTTCACGCTCTGGAGTACACAATTGATTTCCTGATTACCTTAATATATTTGTGAAAATAAAGAGAGATGATAACAACTGAATGTGTGGACATGCCCAAAATATTGAGTTAGATAATTAACATAAATTTTAAATGTAATTATAAATTTGTTTTTGAGAATTAAGAAAATATAAAGGATAGTGTTTGAGGTGTACAATGAATGACACCATTATTATGTAAAGCATGGAGCCAAAAGAGCTCGGAGTTATATAAAACTTACAGTTAATGCTTTATGGAAGTAAGACTAAGTAGGAATGGTTGGTTTATGTAGAAACCATATGTTTGAATACAATATTTGTTTTATTATATTTGTGATTCCTTGTTCATTTGGAACAAGTAGATGATTATGGGTCAGTAATTAAATTGTTAAAGTGTTTGTAGCGCCATTAATTTTATTAATTAAATGTGTTTAAATAGGAGTTGATTTTGTTGTTATTTTTGCAAGTGTATCCTCTAATTAATCCAAAATATGTAAGTCACAGAGTGGGGGAACTTACCGCTGCCCCGAAAATTCCGAATTGAGCTACGCTGGTATACTGTGATTGGCATTTTTCTTGCTAAAAGGGCACATGGGGGTCGTATAAGTAATGTGCTGGATTAATAACTAGAGGAACACTTAAGACGGTCATTTCATGTAAATTAAAGTAATGATAGGTGTAGCTACAACATAAAATATTAACTGACCGCATGGGTCCCTAGAAACTCATACCGAGCAGCCCTGTATATTATATTATCAACCCCCTAGCAAATCATGTATGATTTTGGCGCCCAGTACTCAGGGCTGAGTTTTCCTAGGGAAAACCCGAGTTTTTCTCGAAAAATCAAAATTTTCATTTTTTGAAAAAAAATGGTTTTTCGAAATTTTGAATTTTAAATACTTCCATAAAGGTTTATGAAATTGAATAAAAGTATCAAAAGGGTACGTTGTAAGTGAATACCCGTACCAAGTAAAGTTTTAAAGAAATTGGGACACACTAATTCAGAGTATCATCTCTCAAACATATACTAGTGTGGTGGCATTAGTGGCCCACTGTATTTTAATATGATGTTGTTAAGTGAAGAGAGGCGGAGGCTCTCTGAGAATGTAAGGGCCGAGAGCCCAGATAAAGGTAAAACTACAGGTGAGAAAGAGTACCCAAGTAAAGAAATTATAAATGTTTCTGTAGAAAGCATGCGTGCACCTGGAGACATAGTTACACGAAGAGAAGGTAACATGTCTGCAGACAAAAGGGTAAATGTTGAGCTCTCAGAGCTCGAAAAGGAAAAAGAAAATTGTACACCGATTCTAAGGGAAAATGTAATTAATACAGATAATGATAATGAGGAAGGTAATTCAAAGTCTCACGTAGTAATGCCGGTTCAGGTAGGCTCAGAAAACGAAGGGGAAAGGAGCGATAGTACTGACGTTCAGGATCAGGAAAAAGTAGAAATGGCAACTTGGGATGAAATAAATAAATTCTTGGATATAATTAGGGAAACGGACAATGAACACGAAAAAATGAAGAACGAACTTTGGGGATTAAAGGATCTCGAATTAAGAATAAAAGAAGGAATTATGGAACAAACAGACAGTATTTTCGAGGAAATAAAGAAAATAAACGGGCTCCGTGAAAGGGCCTGTAAAAGTAAATGTAAGATACCCAAAAAGGAATTAGAAGAATTATATAGGGAAATCCCTAATGTTAAAAGGTCATTAAAAGAAACAAAGAAGAAATTTTCGAAACGCATGGAGAAAGAGGGGAAAATTGAAATAGTTCCGTGGGAACAGCTAAAAATGTTTATTAAGGAAATAAGTGAGATAATGGAGCAGGTATGGGATATGAGAGGAGAATGGAATAAGATTTGGTGGAAGACCGATTATAAAGAGCACGAAAGGAAGAAATATGTTGAGGAACAAAAGGATTATATGAAAGAAGAATGGGAGAAGATGCGATGCTTCAGAACGAGCATGTATGATGAAAATGGAATAATAACTATTCAGGAGTTAGCTGAATTGAGGAAAGTTAAGATTTCGGAATACGAAGAAATATTAGAGGCTACTCAGAAGAAATATGAGGAATACATATTAGCAGAGGACCTCAAAGCAAAAGAAATGGCTATCCCAGTCATAAATGAAACAGCTGTCCAGATGGAAGTTGAAAAACAAGTTGAGATTGAAGAAGAAAAAGAAGTCACAGTGCCAGAAAAGCCCGAAATTAATATTAAAGAAGAGAAACAAGAAGTAGAAATTATAAGGACTCCAGTGGAAACTGAAGAAAACTTGGAAATCCTTCCTGAAGAACATATGGAAATTCAAGAGGAAATCGTAAGTCCAGACCAGGAGGACAGCCAAAACGAAAATGAGTTCCAATCTGAAGAGACTCATTTTGATGAAAAGGTCGAGCTGGAAGAGCAAGATATAATCTCGGAACAGGAGATAACAAAGGAATTGATAGTTGAAGAAACGGAAATGATAATTCCTGAAGAAACAGAGAAATTAGATGAAACAAAAATAGAAAATGTCAACGAAGCACCGATGGAAACAGAGGTTCAAGACTTGACGAAGGAAATAGAAAAAGAAAACCTAGAAGACATTCAGGAGGATCAAGAAGATAAAACGGCATTAGAAGGACCAAAATTGAAAGCTCCGATCCTTGAATTGCTGATTAAATACCAGGACTGGCAACAAATGAACAGAGAAAGGGAAACAAATGCCAATAAGAGCCAAGAAACCCTAAAAGAAAAAGATGGGATTGTTGGGAACAATGAAAAAATGAGAGGAGACATCTCTGGAAACAATCAAGAAAGAGGAAAACCGCCATTGGTAATTGGTGTACCAGGAAATGGATACCCCATGGAAACAGTGAAAGGAGGAGGAATAACATACGAAGCCTTAGAGAAAGAGGATGCCCAGGCATATTTCAGCTGGAAGCTCCGTAAAAAGAAAGGGAGCGATAAGAAGAAGAGAAAAGAAGGAGATCTGAAAGACCTAAAGAACTGGAAGAGTCGACAAAAGAAATACTCTTTAGAAATGCCATCTCGATACGAGGTGAAGGAAAAGGATTATTCCATCATGAATAAACGGGTAAAGCCATTTGCAACCGTCAAAGAATAAGAGAAATAAGTATAATATTTGTTGAAATACCATCTCAAAGAGAGATAAGGAAGGGGGAAGAGAACCAGAAAGAGTCAGGTGAGGTCAGACTGAGCTCTTAAAAAATCGAATGAAGTGTAACAGACTTGAAGTCTGAGAACTGTAATGAATTAAGTTACGGGTAAAGCTAATTGCACCCGCAAGATAATTAACATAAAGTCATTAAGTTGAAAATATATAATGAATAGAGAACAGACCGACTTGAAGTCTGTCCTGAGAAAAGAAGAAAGAAACCAACTGTTGACTCAAGTTTGGAGAGGCATGCGCCAGACGAGGGGAGAGTTGTAAACACCGAACGTGACAAGAAATTTATGGCCCTGAGTGTAGTCGACCACTAGGGGAATAAATGAATGAATGGGAACTTTTGAAGACCCAACCTAAACACAGACCAGAGAGGAAAGGAACTTTAAAGAAGTAATTGATTTTATTGAAAAAGAAAATTTTAATGTAATAAAGGAGAAAGAAAGGGTAAAGATAGAGCATACCCAACCTACACAATTAGTGGAAGGAACTTTAAGGAAATAAAACAACAGTAAATACGGATGACGTTATGATGGATTCGATGAATAAAGAATATAAAATTAATTAAAATAAATTTCCTCAAAAATTTTTCGAAAATTTATTTATCCTAAGGAAGGGTGAGATGAACCCATATGCTATAGGGTCCAAGGTGTGCGAATCCATGCATTTGAGGAAGAAATCAAAGAAACGTTCAGTTTCTAATATAACTTAAAGAAAGATCCAGCTAGGAGGCCAGTATAAGGTTGTGCAACCAACGAGGACCAGGTGTTCGAGAGGATGATATCATCCCTCTTGACATTCTGAAGGGAGCGAGTCACGAGTATTAATAACCGAGTGGAACTTTCCAACGATTAGACAAGGAGGCCTGAATCGGAATTCAAGCTGACGTTGCTGGAAAATGACAACACCGCTTATGCGCCAGAAGAGGAATAATTAAATTTAACCCGTTTACAAGTATAATAATGAGGAAACAAGTACAGTACAGTGAATCATTTTGAAGGAGAGATTTTTCAGTAAAGAGAAACCATTTAATAATTGCGCAGGAGAAAACTGCTAACGCAAGACGACGTCATTGGGGAACTACCAATGCCTGTGTGGAGGGGAGAAAGCAAAAGAAATGCAACACCCACACATCTGAGGACGAGAAATTAATTAATATCTCCGAATTGCACGATCGATTCTTAGGTGCAATGAGATTATTTGACATTGAGAAGACGAGCTTTCGGAAGGTATAATTTTTATATGTGTGGCACCATTATTTTAGAAGTTGGCCACAGAAAAGGCTAGAGGCTTATTTTTTTGTAGTGAAATAGTATAAAGCTTCGGGCTTCACCAAGCCAATCATGCAGTTATTGTCAGCCTGCGGGCATGACACTGTGTCACGATCATCATTGAATGCAGTTCCGACAGCCCGTGAGGGGCATAATCACGCATCACGCAGTACAAGTCCGTCCAGGGGGACGTGAAGCTGGATCATCAGCACATGCAGTTTCAAACGGCCTGAGGGCACGTCACTAGGCTACATCCAACACCGAATGCAGTTCGATAGTCCGTGAGGGGCGTAACTCTGCGTTACATCGAGGAAAGTTACCAGTACTCCTTGAGGGGAGAAACACTGTGTTATACCGCAGAAGTAATATCCGATAGCCATAGGCGTCGCAGTATTAACGACTTGCTTGCCTCCATAAGGAGTGGTCAAGAAGAAAATTTAAAGTATCGCCGTATTGAAATATTAGGAAAATCCTAGTTACAGGATTTAGGCCCGACTGTATACAAGTTATAGTGAAAGTTCGTAAGATATAGTCAGAGCAGGCCGCGAACGTCGGACTTAAAGGCGATAGGTCGTTAAATAGACGAACGAATGTATCAGAACGTACGGAAGTACCGTACCAGAAAGATAAACTGTTATTTAAATTAAAGAACCCAAAAGGGGAAGAACAGAATAAGGTTCGGAACGTACATCAGAAACGTAGGAGTGCTAGAACCGATCAAATAGAGAAGATAGGAGACTATAAACATTATCTCCAGAAAGCAGGCGAACTATTCTAAAAGTACTAGACTCGAGAAGTACTAGCTGCTATAAACTAAATCTATAGGTCATTGAGGAGACCTCGATCCGAATAGACTTTCGCTAGGATCGATAAACAAATCTACAAAGAAGCCGTTCAAGCTAGATAAATAGCCGGTCATCCAGGATAGGAATAGAAGAATTTGGATTCCAGGGAACAGTAGATGTTTCGAGACTTTCGTATTCTGCAGGATAGGAAGCCGACATCGAATAAATTTCACCCTTGGAAACGGGAATTTAAGAAGGTCACGTGTGATAGGCTCAGAAATACGGCCTAGTGATCAAGAATTGTGAAGTGTAAATTTATCAAGATTGTGTGTTAATAATATTTTTAGTGTTTATTATGTGTTCAAAAGGGACACATCAGTGTATAAAAATGTCGTCAATGTTAAGTGTTTTAAATATATGTCAAGTAGTGTTTATACATAAGATAAATTCCTTTAATATGGAGTAAAAAGTTCAAAGTGGGCCCAAAATGAAGCACCGCACAAGAATAAAGATCATGGGACGATCTTAAAAACATGTGAGTACTGAATTTCATTTTATTTTGGTGTCAGGAATTGACTGTGTACAAATCCACCGGAGTTTTTGAGTAAAAGGGATGTGTTTTAAGAAATAAATACTGAATAAGCAAGAACGCGGTCCCGGGCGTTGAACCGAGGTCCTTGTAGATTGATATTTTCGTTTGCCTGTTCAGATCGTAGTTTCTTATATGATAATGGTCTTATAAGACATAAGAAATAAATAACAATCCCTATTGTAGTGTTGGATAGACGTAGGATTCCACGAGTTAATTGAAGACAACTAAGTTTCGGGAGTAACTATAGTTTTTTTGACTGTGTCAAATATCTTCACGCTCTGGAGTACACAATTGATTTCCTGATTACCTTAATATATTTGTGAAAATAAAGAGAGATGATAACAACTGAATGTGTGGACATGCCCAAAATATTGAGTTAGATAATTAACATAAATTTTAAATGTAATTATAAATTTGTTTTTGAGAATTAAGAAAATATAAAGGATAGTGTTTGAGGTGTACAATGAATGACACCATTATTATGTAAAGCATGGAGCCAAAAGAGCTCGGAGTTATATAAAACTTACAGTTAATGCTTTATGGAAGTAAGACTAAGTAGGAATGGTTGGTTTATGTAGAAACCATATGTTTGAATACAATATTTGTTTTATTATATTTGTGATTCCTTGTTCATTTGGAACAAGTAGATGATTATGGGTCAGTAATTCAATTGATAAAGTGTTTGTAGCGCCATTAATTTTATTAATTAAATGTGTTTAAATAGGAGTTGATTTTGTTGTTATTTTTGCAAGTGTATCCTCTAATTAATCCAAAATATGTAAGTCACAGAGTGGGGGAACTTACCGCTGCCCCGAAAATTCCGAATTGAGCTACGCTGGTATACTGTGATTGGCATATTTCTTGCTAAAAGGGCACAATACCATACCAAGTTTCACTGTGCTCATCCTTTTCAATATTCGCATTTCGCGTCGCCGGCAGATTGGATTTGTGATCACCAGGCTATGAAAGTTCCATAGGTGAACTTATGTTTATAGCCTCTATCAACACACAAAATGTCAGTTTGACTGCTGTCAGATTATCAGATTTTGTGATCCGTCTAAATATTTTGGATGCTTGCCATGTTGGATTGTAACATATGTAGGCCATAGAGTTATGTAATATTAGATGACTATTATTGCGTAGGTTCATTATTCAAACGTTGATTTCGATCGCATGATTGCGACACAAAAAATTAAAACTTAATTTTAAAAATTTGCACAGCTGCCATCTTGAGGTTATGTAAACAATTTGACAAAAATATATGTCAGTGCATTGCAAAGTGTATAAAGAATTGCTGTACCAAGTTTCACTGCGTTCGGATTTTTAACCCGCCAGAAAAGTATATTTAAATGATTCAAATTCGCATGGTCGCCATGTACGTTTTGTAGTTAACAGGTTTCTGAAAGTCCCTTGAACGATTTTGTAGTAGTGCCTTTTATCACCGTACAAAATTTCAGGTTGATATGAGTAATAGATTCGGAGATATAGAATGACAGTGAAATATTTCGCACAGCCGCCACGTTGGATTGTTGAAACGTAATAAAATTTGTAGGGCACGGTCGGGGTCGGCCAGAATAGTACTATGACCTTTCCGAATTTAATTGAAATCTATCCAGCCACTTAGATTTTATTAGTGGGGCGTGGGGGCTCACACACGGACGCACACACACGGACAAAAGGTGAACCATAAGCCTATTTTTTCATATATAGAAATAGGCTGAAAGGCGAGATTTTAAAATTTGACACTGGCGCCATCTCGTGGTTAAAAAAACAATTAAGTTTGATTGCTGTCACAGATTAGTTGACATTGAGAATCGTCTAAATATTTCGGATGGTCACCATATTGGATTTTTATATACTTTGTAGGCCATAGAGCTATGTACTATTAGATGATGATAATTGCGTAGGTTCATTGTTCAAACGTTGGTTTCGATCGCATGATTAGGACACAAGAAATTAAACCTTAATTTTAAAATTTCGCACAGCCGCCATCTTGAAGTTATGTAAACAATTGAGCTGAATAGGATGTCAGTCATTACAAGGTGCATACCGTTTGATGTACCATGTGTGACGGCACTCGGATGGTTTAAATTCGAGAAAAGTCTATTTAAATACAACAACTTCGCTTGACCGCCATGTTCGTTTTGTAAAGAGGTTTTTGAGAGTCCCATGGTTACACTTCTATTGGTGCTTTTTTCCACCATACAAAACGTCAGGGCAAACACACACATACGAACACACACACGGACTATATGTGATGTCATAGGCCTATCTTTCATAAATGTAAATAATAAAGGAAGCTTTCCAGTCGGTCAACACGACTGAATAGCTTTCATTATTAGAATTAAGCATCACTGAAAAATGGCTTCTATCAATACTAAATGACAATAGGCCAACAAGTAAACGAAAAGCAGGAACGGGAGGTTTAATTTAGAAAAGAAATACAATTATTGGTCACAAAGGAGCTAAAGTTCCGCTAACACGTACCTTGATGCTCGGTACAGTTGGGAGTCGAGTTCCGACTGTAATGTTCCAGGGCTGTAACGTTCCACACGCTCGTTCTGAGTTCCAAGTTACAGTTCCGGAACGATACCGCAAGCCAGCTCGGGGCCGCGGTATGGCGTACGTTACGTAACGTGGAACACAAGCGGTACGTAACGCATTTCAGTTCTGTTCTGTGTCCCTGATGATTAGTTTAGTCGTTTATTAATGTTAAGTTTTGACCAATTGAGTAGCTACAAATGAGATTTGGTGAAGATGGCGGCAAAATAAACATGACACTGAGGTGCCCTTTTCTAGTGCTACTTCTGTACAAAATGTCGTGTTTCAATTGATAGGGGGGAGCCGACATTTACACACACAGATACACAATGTATCTTGAAAAAAAAAAAACTTAATACTAGCCACGTTCTTCTACTGGCAGTGATCTGTAAGAAAATCAGGCATTTTTAGTCTACTTTTGACATTTTGCAAAAATGAGGAAAAAGTAGACTTATGAGATCGATCCAGGAAAATGTGTTTCTGTCTGGCTACCTGTCTGTCTGTCTGTCTGTCTGGCTCTGTGTGTGTCTCCCCCCCCCCTATCAACTCATAAACGGCTTCAGCAATCGAAACCATTTTTTAGTATGAGTAAAGATGTATACCGGAATATCTCAAGCCCATATTAGAAAATGATGTCAGTGCTACCAACTGCTGAAAAAAAACGCACTAGAAATTTGAGCTCCATGTTGGATATCTTGCAAGGTATGCATGGGAGCTATTCCAAAATTGGCACACAAGTAGATAATGCTATTTCTGTTTAATTTCCAGGAGGCCATGCGTGACAATGTTGCCAAAATAATTTTAAGCTTTCTGATAAGTCAAGTTTTTAAATGCATATAACTTCTGCACTATCAATTGGATTTCAACCAAATTTTGTATGGAATATGTGGACATAAACAGATATGACTGAGCGTATTCTTAAGAACCACAAGGGCTGCCAACTGTTAATAATTGCTCTCTCAATTTTTTATCCAAATACCAAAATATCAGAAAGTATGCAAGCCGACAGCTTTAAACTATGCACACGTTTAATACCTTACATTTTAGATTAATTTGGAGTAACTTATGTAGTCAGTTCTACCAACATGGTTCTAAGCCTGCTGATAGCACCAAATTTTAAATACATGTAACTCCTATACTATCAGTTGGATTTCAACCAAATTTCGCATGTGCTATGTGTACCATAACAGATATGAATATGCTTATTCTTAAGAGGAATCAGGGCTGACAACTGTTAATAAATGCTGTCTATATATTTTTTCCCTAATATCAATAAATCAGAAAATATGCAAGCCAACAGCTCCATAATTTGCACACGTATAACACCTGGCATTCTAGATAAATATGGAGTAATCAATATAAGACAGTGCTACCAACATGATTCTATGCCTGCAGATAGGTTCAATTTTAAAAAACATGTAACTTGTATACTAAAAATGGATTTCATCCATAATTGGCACAACAAGATATCATAATATTTCTGATCATTTCTGACCAGCACACGCTTGACATTGTTGCCAAACATGCTTTTACGAGTGCTGATAAATCCAGAGTCTAACTGCATGTAAAGTTCATTGGAATTCAACCAAATTGTGTATTCTGTACCTTAAGAGATGGAACGAAGATGTATATATTAAGTCGCCAGGGCTGCCAACAGTACTGCTCTATTAGGCTACATTATACCAGGTATATTTCGAACTAATTAGACATTTCGATATTAAAAACTTAATTTCGTCATTATTCTAGATAGGTTCATATACACTAGTTTAATCATTGGTATGAAACTTAATTTTAGGAAAAGTAGGCTCTTTAGTTCGTCACGGAACTTCTTGTTAGGGTTTAAATATGTGTTTGAAATTTGTTGCAGATGATTATTTTATCATATTTTCATACATCATGTTGCGGTATGTTGATTTAGGCGTTCAATTTTCAATCCTTTTTATGGTGCACCATGTAAGGTTTAATACCAAGGGACTTTTTAGTGTTACGCTATACATTTATCTTGTGTGTCTGATATTTATCAATTCATTCATATCGGCTAGAGCCTCCGTGGCTCAGGCGGCAGCACGCCGGCCTCTCGCCGCTGGGCCCGTGGTTCAAATCCCGGTCACTCCATGTGAGATCTGTGCTGGACAGAACGGAGGCAGACAGGTTTTTCTCCGGGTACTCCGGTTTTCCCTGTCACATTTTCATTCCAGCAACGCTCACCACTATCATTTCATTTCATCTGTCATTCATTTAATCATTGCCCCAGAGGAGTGCGTCAGGCTTCGGCAGCCGGCACAGTTCATATCCTCGCCGCTAGATTGGGGGCTTCATTCATTCCGTTCCTGACCCGGTCGGAGACTGGAAGCAGGCTGTGGAAATTCATTTCATTCATATCGGCTGATGTTCTTGTTTGAGTCTTCAGTCTTTTGACTGGTTTTATCCCGCTCTCCATGCCTCCCTGTCCTGAGCTAAGCGTTTCATCTCCACACAGCTACCACACCCCACATTCGAGGCAAACTGTTTAACATATTCTAATCTCGGTCTGCCCCTACAGTTCTTGTCCTCGACCTTCCTTCCATAACTATGTTTGCTATTCCTGGGTGTCTTAGTATGTGTCCTACCAACTTATCTCTTCTCTTCATTAGCAGTCGCCAGAAACATCTCTCCTCTCCCACTCGCCTTAATAGCTCTTCGTTTGTAACCCTCTCTTCCCATCTGATCTTCATCATTCTCCTGTAACACCACATTTCAAACGCTTCAAATATCCTCTTTTCTGCTGCACCAATAGTCCAATTTTCACTTCCATAGAGTGCCACGCTCGATGTCAACAGATTCCTTTTCTGTAGAAATGCCTTCCTTGCCTGAGCCAACCTACTTCTTATATCCTCTTTCCTCCAACCATCACTGGTTATTTTGCTTCCTAAGTAACAGAAGTCTTCTGAGATTCGGAGATATAGAATGCCAGTGAAATATATCGCACAGCCGCCATGTTGGATTATTGAAACGTAATAAAATTTGTTGGGCACAGTCAGGGTCGACCTGAATAGTACTACCGTATGACCTTACCGAATTTAATAGAAATCTATCCAGCCACTTAGATTTTATTAGTGGGGGGTGGGGACACACACACGGACACACACGGACAAAAGGTGATCTCATAAGCCTATTTTTTCATAAATAGAAATAGGCAAAAAACGAGATTTTAAAATCTGACACTAGCGCCATCTCGTGGTTAAGAAAACAATTAAGTTTGATTGCTGTCAGAGATTAGTTGACATTGAGCATCGTCTAAATATTTCGGATGGTCACCATATTGGATTTATATATACATTGTAGGCCATAGAGCTATGTACTATTAGCTGATGATTATTGCCTAGGTGCATTGTTCAAACGTTGGTTTCGATCGCATGATTAGGACACATGAAATTAAACCTTAATTTTAAAATTTCGCACAGCTGCCATCTTGAAGTTATGTAAACAATTTAGCTAAATAGGATGTCAGTGCATTACAAGGTGTATACCATTTTCTGTACCATGTGTGACGGTGCTCGGATGGTTTAAATGCGAGAGAAGTCTATTTAAATACAACAACTTCGCTTGGCCACCATGTTCGTTTTGTAAAGAGATTTTTGAGAGTCCCATCGTTACACTTCTATTAGTGCTTTTTTTTCACCATACAAAACGTCTGTAATAGTTTCGGAGATATGGATTGCCGGTGAAATATTTCGCACAGTTGCCATGTTAGTTTGGTGTGATGTAACCAAATTTGAAGAGCACAGTCGGGTCGGACAAAATAGTACTATGACCTTACCGAGTTTCGTTGAAATCGCTCCAGCAGTTTAGATTTTATTAGGGAGGGGAGCGAGGCGACGGACACATGCAAACACACACATACGTACACACACATGGACTATATGTGATGTCATAGGCCTATCTTTCATAAATGTACATAGTAAAGGAAGCTTTTCAGTCGGTCAACACGACTGAATGGCTTTCATTATTAGAATTAAGCATCACTGAAAAATGGCTTCTATCACTACTAAATGAAAATAGGCCAACAAGTAAACGAAAAGCAAGAACGGGGGGTTTAATTTAGAAAAGAAATACTATTATTGGTCACAAAGTAGCTAAAGTTCCGCTAACACGTACCTTGATGCTCGGTACAGTTGGGAGTCGAGTTCCGACTATAACGTTCCAGGGCTGTAACGTTCCACACGCTCGTACCGAGTTCCAAGTTTCAGTTACGGAACTATACCACAAGCCAGCTCGGGGCCGCGGTATGGCATACGTTACGTAACGTGGAAAACAGCGGTACATAACGCATTTCAGTTCTGTTCCGTGTCCCTGATGATTAGTTTAGTCGTTTATTAATGTTACGTTTTGACCAATTGAGTAGCCACAATTGAGATTTGGTAAAGATGGCGGCAAAATAAACATGACACTGAGGTGCCCGTTTCTAGTGCTACCTCAGTACAAAATTTTGTGTTTCAATTGAAAGGGGGGAGCAGACATATACACACACAGACACATAATGTTTCTTGAAAAAAAGTCCCTTAATATTAGCCACGTTCTTCTACTGGCAGTGAACTGTAAGAAAATCAGGCATTTATAGAGTTTTAATAAGTGCTTGAAATTTGTTGCAAATGATTATTTTATCATATTTTCATACATCATGTTACGGTATGTTGATTTAAGCGTTCAATTTTCCATCCTTCTTTATGGTGCACCATATAAGGTTTAATACCAAGGGACTTTTTAGTGTTACGCTATACATTTATCTTGTGTCTTTGATATTTATCAATTCATTCATATCGGCTGATGTTGTTGTTTGAGTCTTCAGTCTTTTGACTGGTTTTATCCCGCTCTCCATGCCTCCCCGTCCTGAGCTAAGCGTTTCATCTCTACATAGCTACCACACACTACATTCGAGGCAAACTGTTTAACATATTTCAATCTTGGTCTACCTCTACAGTTCCTGTCCTCGACCCTTCCTTCCATTACTAAGTTTGCTATTCCTGGGTGTCTTAGTATGTGTCCTACCAACCTATCTCTTCTCTTCATTAGCAGTCGCCAGAAACATCTCTCCTCTCCCACTCGTCTTAATACTTCTTCGTTTGTAACCCTCTCTTCCCATCTGATCTTCATCATTCTCATGTAACACCACATTTCAAACGCTTGAAATCTCCTCTTTTCTGCTGCATCAATAGTCCAATTTTCACTTCCATAGAGTGCCACGCTCCGTGTCAACAGATTCCTTTTCTGTAGAAATGCCTTCCTTGCCTGAGCCAACCTAATTCTTATATCTTCTTTCCTCCATCAATCACTGGTTATTTTGCTTCCTAAGTAACAGAAGTCTTCTGAGATTCGGAGATATAGAATGCCAGTGAAATATATCGCACAACCGCCACGTTGGATTATTAGAACGTAATAAAATTTGTAGGGCACGGTCGGGGTCGGCCTGAATATTACTATGACCTTACCGAATTTAATTGAAATCCATCCAGCCACTTAGATTTTATTAGCGTGGCGTTGGGGGCACACACACGGACACACACGGACAAAAGGTGATCTCTTAAGCCTATCTTTTCATAAATAGAAATAGGCTAAAAACGAGATTTTAAAATTTGACACAGGCTCCATCTCGTGGTTAAGAAAACAATTAAGTTTGATTGCTGTCACAGATTAGTTGACATTGAGAATTGTCTAAATATTTCGGATGGTCACCATATTGGATTTTTATATACATGATAGGCCATAGAGCTATGCACTATTAGATGATGATGATAATTGCGTAGGTTCATTGTTCAAACGTTGGTTTCGATCGCATGATTAGGACACAAGAAATTAAACCTTAATTTTAAAATTTCGCACAGCCGACAACATGAAGTTATGTAAACAATTGAGCTGAATAGGATGTCAGTGTATTACAAGGTGTATACCATTTGCTGTACCATGTGTGACGGCGCTCGGTTGGTTTAAATGCGAGAAAAGTCTATTTAAATACAACAACTTCGCTTGGCCGCCATGTTCGTTTTGTAAAGAGGTTTTTGAGAGTCCCTTATTTACAATTTTAAAATCTCCTTGTTACTTCTTGTGTCCTAATTATGCGATTGTAGTTTGAATACTTCACGTACACAATAGTGCTTTTTTCCACCATACAAAACGTCAGGGTGATATCTGTAATAGTTTCGGAGATTTGGAATGCCGGTGAAATATTTCGCGCAATCGACAAGTTGGATTGGTGAGATGTAATAAAATTTGAAGAGCACAGTCGGGGTTGGGTAAAATAGTACTATGACCTAACCGAGTTAGGTTGAAATCGCTCCAGCAGTTTAGATTTTATTAGGGAGGGGAGCGAGTCGACGGTCACATGCAAACACACACATACGAACACACACACGGACTCTATGTGATGTCATAGGCCTATCTTTCATAAATGTAAATAATAAAGGAAGCTTTCCAGTCGGTCAACACGACTGAATAGCTTTCATTATTAGAATTAAGCATCACTGAAAAATGGCTTCTATCAATACTAAATGAAAATAGGCCAACAAGTAAACGAAAAGCAACAACGGGAGGTTTAATTTAGAAAAGAAATAATATTATTGGTCACTAAGGAGCTAAAGTTCCGCTAACACGTACCTTGATGCTCGGTACAGTTAGGAGGCGAGTTCCGACTGTACCGTTCCATACGTAACGTTCCGCTAACACGTACCTTGACGCTCGGTACAGTTGGGAGTCGAGTTCCGACTGTACCGTTCCAGGGCTGAATCTTTCCACTTGCTCGTACCGAGTTCCAAGTTACAGTTACGGAACGATACCGCAAGCCAGCTTGGGGCCGCGTTATGGCATACGTTACGTAACGTGATACACAGCGGTACGTAACGCATTTTCGTTCTGTTCCGGGTCCCTGATGATTAGTTTAGTCGTTTATTAGCCTATTTTCAATTTTGAAAAATTAGGCTTATGAGATCACCTTTTGTCCGTGTGTGTGTGCGTGTGTGTGTGTGATTCGTGTGTGTGTGTGTGTGTGTCCCCAATAAAATCTAAACGGCTGGAGCGATTTCAATGAAACGCAGTAAGTTCATAGCACTATTCCCTGCGACCCCGACCGTGCCCTTCAAATTTTGTTACGACTCACCAATCCAACATGGCAGCTGTGCGAAATATTTCACCAGCATTCAATATCTCCGAAACTATAACCGATATTACCCTGACATTTTGTATGGTGATAAAGGGAACAACTATAAGTTCACTTATGTGACCTTTGAAAATCTGGTAACTACAAAACGAACATGGCGGCCAACCGAAGTTGCGACTTTTAAATAGACGTTTCTCGCGATTTAACCAACCAAACGCAATGAAACATGGTACAGTATATGTTTATATACATTGTAATGCACCGATATCTAACTTCGTTCAACTGTTTACATAACCACAAGATGGCAGAGGTGCAAAATATTTCAACGGCATTCCATATCTGTGAAACTATTAGCGGTAACTCCCTGAAATCTTTTACGGAGATAAAGGGCACTACGGAAGTCCTTCTGTAAGACTTTCAGAAACCGGTTAACTACAAAACGAACATGGCAGCCAAGCGAAGTTGAAAATTTTAAATAGACCTTTCTCGCGATTTAATGTTCCAAACGCACTGAAATCTGGTACAGGAAATATTTATACACATTGTAATGCACTGGTATCTAATTTAGTTCAATTGCTTACATAACCTCCAGATGGCGGATGTGCGAATTTTAAAATTAAGTTTCTATTTCTTGTGATTTAGTCATGCGATCGAATTGAAAGTTTGAATATTGAAACTACGCAATAATTTTCCTTTAATGGTACATGACTCTATGGCCTATACATTTAACAATTCAACATGGCGACCATCCAAAATATTTAGTCGGCTCTGAATATCTACGAATCTATTATAGCAATCAAACTGAATTTCTTAATGTTCATAGGGGCGATGAACTTAAGTTCACCTATAGGACTTTAAATAACTTGGTGTTCACAAATCCAACATGGAGGCGACGCGAAATATAAAAATTCACATGGACGTTTCTCGCAATTTAACCATCCGAGTGTAGTGAAACTTGGAACAGTAAATCCTTATACGAATGGTAATCCACTGGCATCAAATTTATTTCAATTGTTTCCATAACCTCAAGATGGCAGCTGTGCGAAATTTTAAAATCTCCTTGTTACTTCTTGTGTCCTAATTATGCGATTGTAGTTGAATACTACACGTACACAATAATTTGCATGTAACAGTACATAACTCTAGGACCTACATATATAAAATCCAACATGGCGACCATCCGAAATTTTTAGTCGGTTCTCAATATCTACGAATCTATTACTGCAATCAAACTGAAATTGTGTATGTTGCTAGAGGCAATTAACATAAGTAGGATATATGAAAATAGGCTGTATAGTTCTTCACGGAACTACTTGTTAATGTTAAGTTTTGACCAATAGAGTAGCCACAATTGAGATTTAGTAAAGATGGCGGCAAAATAAACATAACACAGAGGTGCCCTTTTCTAGTGCTACCTCTGTACAAAATTTCGTGTTTCAATTGATATAGGGGAGCAGACAAATACACACACAGACACACAATGTTTCTTGAAAAAAGTCCCTTAATACTACGTTCTTCCACTGGCAGTGATCTGTGCGAAAATCAGGAATTGTTAGTCTACTTTTCACATTTTGCAAAAATGAGGAAAAAGTAGACTTTTGAGATCGATCCGGGAAAATGTGTGTGTCTGTGTGTCTGTCTGTCTATCTGTCTGTCTGGCTGGCTGTGTGTGTCCTCCCCCCCCCCCCTATCAACTCATAAACGGCTGCAGCAATCGAAAACAATTTTTAGTATGAGTAAAGATGTATACCGGAATATCTCAAGCCCATATTTGAAAATAATGTCACTGCTACCAACTGCTGAATAAACGCACCAGAAATTTGAGCTCCATGTTGGATATCTTGAAAGGTATGCTTGGGAGCTATTCCAAAATCGGCACAGATATAGATAATGATATTTCTGTTTAATTTCCATGAGGCCATACATGACAGTGTAGCCAAAATTATTTTAAGCTTTCTGATAAGTCAAGCTTTTAAATGCATATAACTTCTGCACTATCAATTGGATTTCAACCAAATGTTGTATGTAATATGTGGACATAAACAGATATTACTGAGCGTATTCTTAAGAACCAACAGGGCTGCCAACTGTTAATAATTCTCTCTCTACTTTTTATCCAAATACCTGTATATCAGAAAGTATGCAAGTCGACAGCTTTAAACTATGAACACGTATAGTACCTTACATTTTAGATTAATTTTTAGTAACATATATAGTCAGTTCTACCAACATGATTCTAAGCCTGCTGATAGCACCAATTTTTAAATACAATTAACTCCTATACTATCAGTTGGATTTCAACCAAATTTCGTATGTGCTATGTGTACCTTAACAGATATGACTATGCTTATTCTTAAGAGCAATCAGGGCTGCCAACTGTTAATAAATGCTGTCTATATTTTTTCCCCAAGATCAATATATCAGAAAATATGCAAGCCAACAGCTCCATACTTTCCACACGTATAGCACCTGGCATTCTAGATAAATTTGGAGTAATCAATGTAAGTAAGTGCTGCCAACATGATTCTATGCCTACAGATAGGTCCAATTTAAGAAAACATGTAACTTCTATACTAACAAATGGATTTCATTCAAAATTGGCACAACAAGATATCATAATATTTCAGATCATTTCTGACCAGCACACGCATGACATTGTTGCCAAACATGCTTTTACGAGTGCTGATAAATCCAGAGTATAACTGCATGTAAAATTAATTGGACTTCTACCAAATTGTGTATTCTGTACCTTAAGAGATGGAACTAAGTCGTATATATTAAGTCGCCAGGGCTGCCAACTGTAGTGCTCTATTAGGCTACATTATACCAGGTATATTTCGAACTAATTAGACATTTCGATATTACCAACTTAATTTCGTCATTATTCTAGATAGGTTCATATACTGTAGATTAATCATTGGCATGAATCTTAATTTTAGGGAAGGTAAGCTCTTTAGTTCGTCACGGAACTTCTTGTTAGAGTTTTAATATGTGTTTGAAATTTGTTGCAAATGATTATTTTATCATATTTTCATACATCATGTTACGGTATGTTGATTTAGGCGTTCAATTTTCCATCCATCTTTATGGTGCACCATGTAAGGTTTAATACCAAGGGACTTTTTAGTGTTACGCTATACATTTATCTTGTGTCTTTGATATTTATCAATTCATTCATGTTGGCTGATGTTGTTGTTTGAGTCTTCAGTCTTTTGACTGGTTTGATGCAGCTTTCCATGCCACCCTGTCCTGAGCTAAGCGTTTCATCTCAACATAGCTACCACACCCTACATTCGAGGCAAACTGTTTAACATATTCTAATCTCGATCTATCCTTACAGTTCTTGTCCTCGACCCTTCCTTCCATAACTAAGTTTGCTATTCCTGGGTGTCTTAGTATGTGTCCTACCAACTTATCTCTTCTCTTCATTAGCAGTCGCCAGAAACATCTCTCCTCTCCCACTCGTCTTAATACCTCTTCGTTTGTAACCCTCTCTTCCCATCTGATCTTCTTCATTCTCCTGTAACACCACATTTCTAACGCTTCAAATCTCCTCTTTCCTGCTGCACCAATAGTCCAATTTTCACTTCCATAGAGTGCCACACTCGATGTCAACTGATTCCTTTTCTGTAGAAATGCTTTCCTTGCCTGAGCCAACCTACTTTTGATATCCTCTTTCCTCCAACCATCACTGGTTATTTTGCTTCCTAAGTAACTTAACAGAAGTCTTCTGAGATTCGGAGATATTGAATGCCAGTGAAATATTTCGCACAGCCGCCATGTTGGATTGTTGAAAAGTAATAAAATTTGTAGGGCACGGTCGGGGTTGACCAGAATAGTACTATGACCTTACCGAATTTAATTGAAATCTATCCAGCCACTTAGATTTTATTAGTGGGAGTTGGGGGCAAACACACCGACACACACGGACAAAAGGTGATCTCATAAGCCTATTTTTTCATAAATAGAAATAGGCTAAAAACGAGATTTTAAGATTGACACTGGCGCCATTTCGTGGTAAAAAAAAAACAATTAAGTTTGATTGCTGTCACAGATTAGTTGACATTGAGAATCGTCTAAATATTTCAGAAGGTCACCATATTGGATTTTTATATGCATTGTAGGCCATAGAGCTATGTACTATTAGATGATGATTATTGCGTTGGTGCATTGTTCAAACGTTGGTTTCGATCGCATGATTAGGACACAAGAAATTAAACCTTAATTTTAAAATTTAGCACAGCCACCATCTTGAAGTTATATAAACAATTGAGCTGAATAGGATGTCAGTGCATTACAAGGTGTATACCATTTGCTGTACCTTGTGTGACGGCGCTCGGATGGTTTAAAAGCGAGAAAAGTCTATTTAAATACAACAACTTCGCTTTGCCGCCATGTTCGTTTTGTAAAGAGATTTTTGAGAGTCCCATCGTTACACTTCTATTAGTGCTTTTTTCCACCATACAAAACGTCAAGGTGATATCTGTAATATTTTCGGAGATATGAAATGCCGGTGAAATATTTCGCACAGTTGCCATGTTGGATTGGTGAGATGTAATAAAATTTGAAGAGCACAGTCGGGTCGGACAAAATAGTACAATGACCTTACCGAGTTTCGTTGAAATCGATCTAGCAGTTTAGATTTTATTAGGGAGGGGAGCGAGGCGACGGACACATGCAAACACACACATACGTACACACACATGGACTATATGTGATGTCATAGGCCTATCTTTCATAAATGAACATAGTAAAGGAAGCTTTTCAGTCGGTCAACACGACTGAATAGCTTTCATTATTAGAATTAAGCATCACTGAAAAATGGCTTCTATCACTACTAAATGAAAATAGGCTAACAAGTAAACGGAAAGCAAGAACGGGAGGTTTAATTTAGAAGAGAAATACTATTATTGGTCACAAAGGAGCTAAAGTTCCGCTAACACGTACCTTGATGCTCGGTACAGTTAGGAGGCGAGTTCCGACTGTACCGTTCCATACGTAACGTTCCGCTAACACGTACCTTGATGTTCGGTACAGTTGGGAGTCGAGTTCCAACTGTACCGTTCCAGGGCTGTAACGTTCCACTTGCTCGTACCGAGTTCCAAGTTACAGTTACGGAACGATACCGCAAGCCAGCTCGGGGCCGCGATATGGCATACACAGCGGTACGTAACGCATTTCAGTTCTGTTCCGGGTCCCTGATGATTAGTTTAGTCGTTTATTAATGTTAAGTTTTGACCAATTGAGTAGCCACAATTATGATTTGGTAAAGATGGCGGCAAAATAAACATGACACAGAGGTGCCCTTTTCTAGTGCTACCTCTGGACAAAATTTCGTGTTTCAATTGAAAGGGGGGAGCACACATATACACACACAGACACACAATGTTTCTTGAAAAAAGTCCCTTAATACTAGCCTCGTTCTTCCACTGGAAGTGGTCTGTAGGAAAATCAGGCCTTTTTAGAGTTTAAATATGTGTTTGAAATTTGTTGCAAATGATTATTTTTTCATATTTTCATACATCATGTTACGGTATGTTGATTTAGGCGTTCAATTTTCCATCCTTCTTTATGGTGCACCATTTAAGGTTTAATACCAAGGGACTTTTTAGTGTTACGCTATACATTTATCTTGTGTCTTTGATATTTATCAATTCATTCATATCGGCTGATGTTGTTGTTTGAGTCTTCAGTCTTTTGACTGTCTTTATCCCGCTCTCCATGCCTCCCTGTCCTGAGCTAGGCGCTTCATCTCTACATAGCTACCACACCCTACATTCGAGGCAAACTAACATATTCTAAACTCGGTCTACCCCTACAGTTCTTGTCCTCGACCCTTCCTTCCATAACTAAGTTTACTATTCCTGGGTGTCTTAGTAAGTGTCCTACCAACCTATCTCTTCTCTTCATTAGCAGTCGCCAGAAACGTCTCTCCTCTCCCACTCGTCGTAATACCTCTTCGTTTGTAACCCTATCTACCCATCTGATCTTCATCATTCTCCTGTAACACCACATTTCAAACGCTTCAAGTCTCCTCTTTTCTGCTGCATCAATAGTCCAATTTTCACTTCCATAGAGCCCTCGCTCGATGCCAGCAGATTTCTTTTCTGTAGAAATGCTTTTCTTGCCTGATCCAACCTACCTTTTATATCCTCTTTCCTCCGTCCATTACTGGTTATTTTGCTTCCTAAGTAACAGAAGTCTTCTGAGATTCGGAGATATAGAATTCCAGTGAAATATTTCGCACTGCCGCCATGTTGGATTTTTGAAACGTAATAAAATTTGTAGGGCACGGTCGGGGTCGGCCAGAATAGTACTATGACCTTACCGAATTTAATTGAAATCTATCCAGCCACTTATATTTTATTAGTGGGGGGGGGGGCACACACACGGATGAAAGGTGATCCCATAAGCCTATTTTTTCATAAATAGAAATAGGCTAAAAGCGAGATTTTAAAATTTGACGCTGGCGCCATTTCGTGGTTAAAAAAAACAATTAAGTTTGATTGCTGTCACAGATTAGTTGACATTGAGAATCGTCTAAATATTTCCGATGGCCACCATATTGGTTTTTTATATACTTTGTAGGCCTTAGAGCTATGTACTATTAGATGATTATTGCGTAGGTTCATTGTTCAAACGTTGGTTTCGATCGCATGATTAGGACACAAGAAATTAAACCTTAATTTTAAAATTTCGCACAGCCGCCATCTTGATGTTATGTAAACAATTGAGCTGAATAGGATGTCAGTACATTACAAGGTGTATACCATTTGCTGTACCATGTGTGACGGCGCTCGTTTGGTTTAAATGCGAGAAAAGGCTATTTAAATACAACAACTTCGCTTGGCCGCCATTGTGGAGAAAGTGAACTAAAGCTCTTTCGAGCAATCTACTTCCTGTAGAAAATAGACAGTGTTTTGATACAGAAAATAGACAGTGTTTTGATTTACATAGTTTTGATTTTGTTATCTTTGAGTGTAGTGTCTTTGGAATTTCTTTGGATGCGATGTTGAGTTGTGTTAATAAAATATTGATTACTGTATATTAAAATGATTTGGTATGGTATATAACTGGCGACCGTGACAGGACTACTGGCAATCTCAACATCAAATAAAACAGAACAACGATGACCGAACGTCGAGTATTACGCGGCGTATTTACACGTGAGGTAAACAAGCTTGAAGAACTGTTGGCGCTTGCTGATGGTGACCACGTGGAGATTCGTAGCAGATATGCTTCACTTGTGGAACGCTACGAGAAGTTAAAACGTCTGGATGATGAAGTTTACAATGAGCTTCTTCTAATGGAAGACCTTGAAGACATCGTGCTTGAAACAGAGATCAACAATTGCAGTGAGTACGACTTGAAATATTTTAAGGTTAGGGAAAAGGTGCAGGCCTTACAAGTTGGAGATCAAGCCGTTTATGAAGCTAAAATGTGTAACTGTTCACATACTTCTAATCAGAGACTACTAAGACTACCAAAACTAGAACTGAAAAAAATTGACGGAAACGTGAAGTGCTGGATTGGGTTTTGGGCGCAATTTACTAAAATACATGAAGATAGCAGCCTTAAAGATGAAAATAAATTTGCTTATTTGATTCAGTGTATGGAACCTGGTTCGTGTGCTCAGAAGTTGGTAGAAAACTTTCCTCCTTCAAAGGAAAACTACAAAAAGGCTATAGAATTGTTGAAGTCTAGGTATGGGAAGGATGAGTTGCTCATTGAGTACTATGTTAGGGAACTTTTATCCTTGGTGTTAAAGAAGGATAGTTTAAGATCCAGCGCCCAACTGTATGACAGTCTGGAGGACAGTTGAGAGCACTTGATTCCTTGGGAGTAACAAAGGAGAAATATGCTGCAATGTTATTTCCACTAGTAGAGAGTGCCTCGCCTGAGGTTACGTTTATAACTTGGGACAGGTATCGTGTATCAAAAGAAACGTCTACCAAGGAACCTGACTGTTGCTTGAGTGAATTGTTAGCCTTCTTAAAGACTGAGGTAGAAGGTGAAGAACGGCTTAAGCTAAGACATAGTTCTTTTGAAGTTAACGAGAGGACGGATCGAGTTAAGCAAGATGATAGGACCAAGACTAAGAATAGGGACATACCTTCAGCGGCTTCTTTAATTTCAATAGAGGATGTTTCAGTTAGTAAGGGAAACAGAAATAACAAAGATACGGCTTGTATATTCTGTGGCAGAACCTCACATCTTTCTCAAGACTGTGCTGTAACTATTGATTATTCTCAAGAAGAACGCCAAGTAACGTTAAAGAAAAAGGGAGCTTGTTTTAGGTGTCTACGACCGGGACATGTCAGTGTTAAGTGTAAGATGCTTGTGAAGTGCCCATTTTGCAAGGGGAAACATTACGCTTTGATGTGTGCGAAAACAGACTCAGATGAACCAAAAGGTAATTCGGTTCCAAAAACAGTTAGCATGATGGAAGGTAGTAATAAAGGACATGTGACCTATCTGAAGACTTTAGTTGCTAGAGTAGTTGTTGGTGGATCCACGCACAGAGTAAGAGTTCTGTGTGACAGTGGATCACAGAGAAGCTACATAAAGAAGTCTTGTGCTAAGAAATTAGAGTTGGAACAAACTGAAAAGGTAACACTAAGTCAAGAATTATTTGGAGGTAGGAAAACAGCACCTGTTTGTTTCGAGTCCTATCAAATAACTTTGCTGGGTATGAACGAGGAAAACAGATGTGAGGTTGCAGTGTTAGGCTCTGATAGTATCTGTGGAGGTGCTCCCCTAGTTGATGCTGACTTGTTTAATTTACTGAGGGACAAGGGAGTTGAACTTAGTGATGTTGGCCAAGATAATGGTGGCAACAGTACTGACATTCAGGTGTTGTTAGGAGCTGACGTGTGGGCTCAGATAATCACGCCAGACTTTCTACATGTAAACAAGAGTCTAGTAGCTGTGAGAACTTGTTTAGGGTGGACACTTATGGGCTCTTCTGAGATCACTTCAACTACTGCCTCGTCTTACACTCTACTTAATTTAACTCAATCAACAAGAGTGGTGGATTTGTGGGAAATTGAGACTTTGGGTATAAAAGATCCTGGCGAACAGATAAAAAAGGAAGAAAGGGAACAAGAAGTTCAGATGTTCTTCGATAGGACTGTGAAGAGAGAAGAGGAATCTGGGCGCTACATTGTCAAACTACCCTGGATTGATGGTTGTACTTCTCTGGAAACGAATCGTGAAATTTCTCAGAAACGATTATTGAACACTTCAAGAAAGTTACGAGGGATGCAGAAATTTCAGGATTATGATGAGGTGTTACAGGAATGGGTAAACAAAGGGATTATCGAAGGTGTTGAAAACGAGGTTTTGGATGGACCTACACATTATTTGCCTCATAGAGCTGTGCTGAAAGATGGTGGCACTACAAAGATAAGGCCGGTGTTCGATGCTTCCAACAAAGACAGAAATGGTCATTCCTTGAATGATTGCCTCGAGCCCGGACCCAACCTCATCGACCTTGTTCCATCAGTGCTGACCAATTTTCGAACCTATCCTATAGGTCTAATAGCTTATATAGAGAAGGCATTCCTGCAGATTATAATTGATCCTGAAGACAGGGATATGCTCCGTTTTCTCTGGTGGGATAATGATAAGATTACCACTTTTCGACATTGCCGGGTGGTTTTTGGTGTTTGTTCCAGTCCCTTCCTATTGGTTTCTGTACTGAACAACCTTCTGGAAGAGCCCCCAACTCATTTGAAGGAAGTAGCTACAAAAATGAAACCTGCATTTTATGTGGACAACTGTCTTACTGGAGTCGCTTCAAAGGAAGAAATTGGACCCTTTATTTTAAAGGCACAAGAATTGATGTTATCCGCAGGTTTCAATTTGAGGGGATGGGTGAATTCCTTTGATTGTGGTGTTGGTAAAACTGAGAATGTCTTAGGACTTCGTTGGTATTGCGACGTAGATGAACTTGGATGTAACTTCAGCCCGACTACCGGTTTAGTAACCCGAAGAGTGGTACTATCCAGCGTGCAAAAAATATTTGATCCGATTGGATTTTCAGCCCCAGTAACTCTGATTCCCAAGCTCATTCTGCAGAAGACATGGCAGAAAAGTATAGGATGGGATGAGGTTTTACCAGGAGACATTTGTGAGGAATTCTGTCGATGGACTCAGCAGTTGCAATACCTACATGACTGTCGGATACCTAGAAGGATTTTCCTGAATGACAACAGCACTTTGCATGTATTTGTGGACGCTAGCAAAAGAGCGTTTGGTTGTTGCATATTTCTGAGAACGGAAGAAGAAGGTAAGATCAAACTGAGTCTTCTGATGGCTAAATCTAGAGTGACGCCTCTCAAAGAACTGACACTACCCCGCCTTGAACTGATGGGAGCGCTCCTTGGAGTTAGAATGTCTCGGTTGAGCCTTCGATGCCTACACCGGAATGACATACACACAGTGTTTTGGTCCGATTCAACAGTAGTCTTGGCTTGGATTGTTAATATAGGGCTTTGGTCGGTGTTCGTAGAGAATCGGGTAAAGGAAATTCATGAGTACAGTAAGGCTAGTTCATGGAGACACATACCGGGCAGCCTCAATCCAGCAGATCTCCTGTCTAGAGGGTGTTCACCAACACAACTTTGGAGATCCAGATGGTGGGAGGGTCCATCTTGGCTTAAATGTAAAGAAGAAGAATGGGTATTTAATCGTCCTGAACCATTGTTGGAAGAAGTCAACAGGGAAAGGAGGAAGACAGTTGTAGCTGCTAAGAACACTGTTGTGGAAACTATTTTACTGCAATTAAGTTCACGATTCTCTGGATACATCAAAATCGTTAGGACCATTGCTTGGATTTTGAGATTGAAACAAAGGAATCGTAGAGACCACGTATCAACGGAAATTGATAGCGAAGAGTTTCTCAATGCTGAGAAGAAACTGTACTTCCTTATCCAGAAGGAAACGCTTTATGAAGAAGAGAGAAAAGAACAATTGAAGAAACTGGAGGTGTTCACAGACGATGAAGGAATTCTACACATGAAGTCAAGAGTCGTTGATTCTGATGACAGTACTGAGTATACCTATCCAGTTGTACCTCCATCAAAACATGTGATGGTTGAAAAAATGATTGAACAATTTCATCGATTCAATAACCATGCTGGGACGCACACACTGCTTGTTTTGTTGCGCCGAAGGGTTTGGATAATTAGAGGAAGAAGGACGGTGGCAGCAGTTGTTCGGAAATGCGTGATCTGTCGTCGTAACTCTGCTAAGGGTTTTGAGGTACCTTTTCCTCCGTTGCCACAGGATCGAATCAAGGCATCGAATGTTTTCCAGATCACGGGCACAGACTTGGCCGGCCCTGTGTTTCTACGAGGAGGAGAAAAGGGATGGATTGTGATATTCACTTGTGCAGTTTATCGGGCTGTACATCTGGAATTGATCACTTCACTTAATACAGTAGCGAATATCCAAGCACTACGCCGATTTGTGGCAAGAAGAGGAAGAGTGAATACCATGTATTCGGACAATGGGACAAATTTCACC
Organism: Meconema thalassinum; assembly: GCA_946902985.2. Lineage (NCBI taxonomy): Eukaryota > Metazoa > Arthropoda > Insecta > Orthoptera > Tettigoniidae > Meconema > Meconema thalassinum. Next base: position 1,827,626,162 of record OX336388.2, read on the forward strand.
GGACTTCGCAGAACCATGGAGCAATTGGATTGGACTGAAATAGAGAGGATATGCAGCCTTCTGAAGATTAAATGGAAGCTGAACCCTCCCACTACAGCCTGGTGGGGAGGATTCTGGGAAAGGTTGATTAAGATTCTAAAGGATTTGCTTCGCCGTATTTTGGGTAAAGCTTGCCTAAATTATGAGGAAATGTGTATTCTTCTGTGCGATTGTGAGAACCTGATGAACAATCGACCTTTGACTTATCTTTCTGAAGAAGATGAACTCAGGCCACTCAGACCCTCCATGTTCCTACAGAGCCTAGAGGGTAATGATGTAACCGACTTAGACCAAATTCAAACCAGCAGTTTAAACGACAGATGGCGTTATCTACAAGCTGTTCGGGAGAGCCTGAGAAATCGCTTCAAAAAAGAATACCTGGGATTTCTCCGATCACGGAGCAAAAAGCAACAGGGATCCATACAAGTAGGAGACATAGTACTGGTGGAGAGCGACAACAAGAAACGTATCAACTGGCCCTTAGGGAGAGTGGTGGAGCTGTTACCTGGAAGAGACAATGTGACTCGTCTGGTTAAAATTAAGACAGCAACTGGCATTCTACTTCGTCCAGTACAGCGACGTTATTCGTTAGAGATAAAATGTCTTAACAAAGGTGATTCTATTAACACTTCACAACACCGACTAACTGAGCCGGTCCTTAATGAAGATATTCCCTGCAGTAACTCAGGAACTGAAAAGGAGAGTGAATTCAAGACTCGTTGTTGTAGAGCTGTTAGGCAACTCAAGAAACTAGACTTATAGTGGTTCACATTCCTGAGCTCAATGTTCAACTATAATTTTAGAATGTTTATTTCAGTTTATGAGTGTGTGTTGCAAAACTACCTTTTGCAAGGTGGGGGAATGTGGAGAAAGTGAACTAAAGCTCTTTCGAGCAATCTACTTCCTGTAGAAAATAGACAGTGTTTTGATTTAGAAAATAGACAGTGTTTTGATTTACATAGTTTTGATTTTGTTATCTTTGAGTTTAGTGTCTTTGGAATGTCTTTGGATGCGATGTTGAGTTGTGTTAATAAAATATTGATTACTGTATATTAAAATGATTTGGTATGGTATAGCCATGTTCGTTTTGTAAAGAGTTTTTGGGAGTCCCATCGTTACACTTCTATTAGTGCTTTTTTCCTTCATACAAAACGTCAGGATGATATCTGTAATAGTTTCGGAGATATGGAATGCCGGTGAAATATTTCGCACAGTTGCCATGTTGGATTGGTGAGATGTAATAAAATTTGAAGAGCACAGTCGGAGTTGGACAAAATAGTACTATGACCATACCGAGTTTCGTTGAAATCGCTCCAGCAGTTTAGATTTTATTAGGGAGGGGAGCGAGGCGACGGACACATGCAAACACACACATACGTACACACACACGGACTATATGTGATGTCATACGTCTATCTTTCATAAATGTAAATAATAAAGGAAGCTTTTCAGTCGGTCAACACGACTGAATAGCCTTCATTATTAGAATTAAGCATCACTGAAAAATGGCTTCTATCACTACTAAATGAAAATAGGCTAACAAGTAAACGAAAAGCAAGAACGGGAGGTTTAATTTAGAAAAGAAATACTATTATTGGTCACAAAGGAGCTAAAGTTTGCTGTGTAGGTTACACTCTGCCTTATATGGCAACACTGCGAGAAGGTGAGTTGGATTCCCATCCAAGCCATCTTAGATTGGTTTTCCGTGGTTTCCCACTTATACTCCAGGAAAATGCGTGGATAGTTCCTAAGTTAAGGCCACGGCCTACTCCTTCCCAAGCAATGCCATCATTACAAATACACACGTTACTACAGACATCACAATAACAAAGTTTAGACCTATCAGACAAATTCCATAAAAACCTCAACTACATGGACCGATGAACAATAACCTATGTTCCAAACCTCTATAAGGAGCAACAATAAATATTTCGAATCAATGGGATCCATCGTATTGTTTTCAGGAAACATATTTCTAACGTAGGCTACAGTATGACCGCGATCGAAACGAGCAACGTGCCTTGCCCTGTCTGATGCGGCACGCACTCAGACTGAAATCAGTATTTTTATTTTTATTTTTATTGATATTTCAAGAAGTAACTATCCTATGTTTAATTAAATAATTTGCCTGGAATTGCATATGGCATCGTTCAAACTGGGATAGTTGTTGACGCAGAAAAAAGGATCTTTTCATCAGGGTTCTAGGTAGGACAGTAGATACTGAAAAATATCCTTAGGCTAGATAGAGTATTTCGATATCATGAAAGAAATGCCCCTAGATTAGATAACAGGTATGTAATTGATGTAGTTGTTGTGTAATTAGGCTATTATGTGACAGTTTGTAACAACCAGCGTAACAGTGTAATAAACGCAGTGTTACACTTGCCGTGGTAACTAAATAGAATGTGTAATAGCCGTAATAGTCTACGCAAAAATTCGGTGTAATAGCCATAATGGTTTTAATAGCTAATGGACAGTAGTACCGGTAACAGTCCTGTAATAGTCTGTAGGCCTACATACATTTTGGGAAATGCTGCTGTACTGTTACAGGCTCTGTACCGTTCCACTTTCCGTTGGAACATGAGAACCTGGAACGTTACGCATAGATACCGGGTGGCTGGTTGGTATAACCTGGAACGGTACACAGTGTAACCGGGTACTGGTGGAAACGTTACCCTATTTCGATAACCAAGAACGGTACGCAGAGTAACTTTCCAACTGGTAACGCTGAGGAATCGTTCCAGTCATGTACCGTTCCATACGTAACGTTCCGCTAACACGTACCTTGATGCTCGGTACAGTTGGGAGTCGAGTTCCGACTGTACCGTTCCAGCGCTGTAACGTTCCTCATGCTCGTACTGAGTTCCAAGTTACAGTTCCGGAACGATACCGCAAGCCAGCTCGGGGCCGCGGTATGGCATACGTAACGTAACGTGGAACACAGCGTTACGTAACGCATTTCAGTTCTGTTCCGGGTCCCTGCTTTTCAGGATGGGTCAGGGAAAGGGTATTGGAAGGAAATCGGCCGTGGACCTATTGAAAGGAACCGTCCCGGCATTTGCCTGGTGGTGAAAATGGGAAACTACGAAAACCATTTTCAGGACAGCCGAGGTGGGATTCGAACCCACGCTCTCCCGATGTCAGCGACGTACAAGGTACCGCGTTAGCGCCCTCGGCCACCGCGGCCGGTTATAATGGTAACTGAGACACTCGTATGGAAATTATAAAGCTCGCAACGCCCGTTTTATAAACATACTCTGGTCCTAATTATTGCCATTATAGGATCGTTGCATAATGTAGCCTACTATTAATTCATAAGCAAATATTATGTGAAAACATTGGGGGGGGGGGGGATTATATACGCCCCTGATATTCGAAGAACCTTTAATAAGGATGTTCTCAGTCCGTATATCCTACGATTTATATTGTAACTATGTATTATATTTTGAGACGTGTGTAAGGCTGCCATTCGCGTCGCAAGCGCTCGGTGTGTGGAAACTGTGGTTGAAGTGTGCATATGTACGTGACTTGCCAACGGCAACATCACAATTAAGGTGGATAAAAGTGAATAGTGCAATGTAGGGGCGGACAAACAGGTACCCAATACCGATCAATCTCGCAGCGAGAATGAAGAACAGAAATGTTATTTCCCGTAACGTGTTGTCCAGAACTTCAATATCCACATTCTCATTTGACCAGCATGGCCTGGTCGTAAGGTACCGATACTGTGGCCTTTTCTACAGCAGTGGATCATATTGATATTTCTGTCTTCAACCTGATGCTGTCTTCTTTTGTACGAAATTGAAATATTAGAAGCTATTTGTTTAGTGTTTACTTATTTATTTAGTTATTTCCGCACAACAGGATTTTCATCCTAATTACAGTGGCATAAAGATTATACAGTATGCTACCTCGTAACTTATACTAACTGAAACGAAACAGCAACTAAATAAAAGTAGACGTGAACATTAAAAAACTAGGTATGAAATTGAAACAGTTGTTGTAGTTTGAGTCGTCAGTCTTTTGACTGGTTTGATGCATTGTTCCATGACTCCATGCCCTGAGTTAATCGTTTCATCTCTACATAGCTACCACACCCTACATCCGAGGCAATCTGTTTAACATATTCTAACCTTGGTCTACCCCTACAGTTCTTGTCCTCGACCCTTCCTTCCATAACTACTATCTTGCTATTCCTGGGTGTCTTAGTATGTGTCCTACCAACCTATCTCTTCTCTTCATTAACAGTCACCAGAAACATCTCTCCTTTCCCACTAGTCTTAATACCTCTTCATTTGTAACCCTATCTACTCATCTGATCTTCATCAGTCTCCTGTAACGGCACATTTCAAACGCTTCTATTCTCCTCTTTTCTGCTGCACCAATACTCTATGTTTCACTTCCATAGAGTGCCACGATCCAGACAAAGGCCTTCAAAAATGACTTCCTAATACCCAAATCTATATTCAATGTCAACAGATTCCTTTTCTGTAGAAATGCTTCCCTTGCTTGAGCTAACCTACTTTTCATATCCTCTTTGCTTCGTGCATCACTGGTTATGTTGCTTCCTAAGTAACAGAAGTCTCCTACTTCTTTAGTTTTTCACCTGCCAATTTTATGCCCATGGAGGTTTCTGATTTATTTCGGCTGCATTCCAATATTTTTGTTTTAAATTTATAAATTTTCATCTTGAATTCTTTCCTCAAGACGGAGTCCATACCATTCAAAAACTCATTCAAATCCTCAGGCGTGTCGGCCAAGATGACTATGTCATTGGCAAATCTCAGAGTTGAATTTTTTCTCCGTGAATCTTCACTCCCACTTATATTGTTTCTCAAATTTCCTTCATTGCTTCTTCAATGTAAAGATTTAAAAGTATGGGCAATAATTTGCAGCCTTGCCTTACACCTTTCTGAATACCAGCTTCTCTCTCATATCCTTTAGCTCGAATGACTGCTGTCTGGTTTCTGTATTGATTGTAGATCACTCTCCTGTCCATGTACTTTATTCCTATCTTTTTCAAAATGTCAAACAATTAAGTCCAATCAACGTTATCAGAAGCCATTTCTAAGTCCACAAATGCCATGAACGTTCTCTTATCTTTCCTTATTCTACCTTCCAAAATCAGCCTAAGACTTAGTACAGCTTCGCTTGTTCCTACATTTCCGAAACCAAACTGGTCTTCACCCAACTCCGTTTCTATCTGGCTTTACGTCCTCTTGTAAATTATTTTAGACAGGAACTTTGAAGCATGAGTAATCAAGCTGATTGTACGGTAATCTTCACATCTGTCAGTTCCCACTTTCTTCGGTATAGGGATGATAACATTCTTCTTGAAATCAGAGGGTACCTCACCTGCCTCATAAATCCTACACACCAAGTTACATAACCTGATCAGACCTTCATCTCCTATGCAGCGTAGCAACTCAATCGGTATATCATCTATGACTAGTGCTTTGTTCCTGCTTAAGTCTTCCAAAGCTCTATCAAATTCTTATCTCAATATTAAATCTCCTTTTGCATCCTCATCAATTTCCTGCTCCCTTTCCATTACATGATTCTCAATCTCCTTTCCCTTACACAAACACTCTATGTAAGCTTTCATTCTCTCAACCATTTCTTCCGTATCTTTTAGAGGCTTTCCATTTGTGTCGTTAGTATTACAGCACTTAGTCTTCTTTTCCCAAAACATAGTCTTAATCCTTCGATAAGCTGTGTCTACTTTTCCTAAATTCAAACAATTTTCTATACCTGCACATATCTCTTTCAACTATTCTTCTTTCGCTTCCTTGCACTTCATGTTAGCCTCATTTTTCAGACGTCTGTATTCTTCTTTCCCTTTTTCATCTCTTACATTCTTGTGTTTCCGCCTGTCATCCATCAATTCTTGTATATCCTGAGTGATCCACGGTTTCCTACCTATTCTCTCTTTCCTACCAATGTTTTCTTCTGCGAATTGTGTTATCTCATTCTTCAAAAGTGCCCATTCGTCAGCAATTTAATTTGTTTAGGGTTTTTATTGGTCCTTCCTTTATATTCATCTTGAATCTTTCGTTTACATCCTTCTCTTTCAGTCTGTCTATTGCCCACCTTTTTTGGCTTTGGACTTTTCTACAGTTTCTTCAACTTTAATCTGCATTTCATCACAACCAGATTGTGGTTAGAGTTTATGTCGGTACCGGGATAGGTTTTACAATCCAAAATCTGTTTTCGAAACCTCTGCTTGACCATATTGAAGTCGATTTGGTAACGCCCTGTATCTCTTGGTCTCACCCATGTGTATATTCTTCTATTGTGGTTATTGAATAAGGTGTTAGCTATGACCAGTATAATTGAAACAGTATAATACAGATAAAATACAAGGTTGGCTAGGTAGAATGGCACGGTGGTGAGGATTCATGATTTACAATTTGCAAGGTTTGAAACATTATTTCTGGAGAGTGGTTAGAAAATCCACCAAAAAGACTGTCAAGGGTGTACTAAAATCTATGGCATTATTTCTTCGAACAACATTGTCTCTTCAGCGGTGAATGTTTGTGGGCAAATGTCCCGATTTTTTAATTTTAAATGTCGTAATTGCAGCGTTTTGTTCAATAGTTAGGGTGTATATGGGAAGATTTACTGATAACATTTTATGTTGTTACAATTATTATTGTTATTATTATTATTCGTTTATCCCCCTATAATATCATTCCACCTCTTTTGCATTAATAATTGACGGTAACTATTTCATAATGATAATGAAAAAAGAAAATCCACAGCCAGCTTCCAGTCTCCGACTGGGTCAGGAATGGAATGAATGAAGCCCCCATCTATCGGCGATGATATGAACTGTGCCGGCTGCCGAGGCCTAACGCACTGCTCTGGGGCAATTATTAAATGAATGACAGATGAAATGATAGTGGAGAGTGTGGCTGGAATTGAATTTTGACAGGGAAAACCGGAGTACCCGGAGAAAAACCTGTCTGCCGCCGTTTTGTCCAGCACAGATCTCACATGGAGTGACCGGGATTTGAACCACGGACCCAGCGGTGAGAGGCCGGCATGCTGCCGCCTTAGCCACGGAGGCTTTTTTTTCTTAATAATAATAATAATAATAATAATAATAATAATAATAATAATAATAATAATAATAATAATAATAAAAAAAAAGCTTTCGATTCCGTGCCTCATACATGGCTTATACAGAGCTTGGAGATTTACAAGGTCAACCCTATTATAGTGAACTTCCTGAAGTGCGCAATGGTTTCATGGAGCACTGCTCTCCAACTTACAGTGGGTGGCACTCGTTTAACATCTTCATTAATACCGATTCGCCGAGGAATTTTTCAAGGAGACTCGCTAAGCCCACTCTGGTTTTGTCTGGCATTGAATCCTCTCTCGCAAATCCTGAACAGTAGCAACTACGGATTTAGTATTAAGGGTAATCATGGTGAAGCGTACAAGATGAACCATCTTCTTTACATGGATGACATTAAACTGTATGCATCAACTAAAGTGCACCTACAATATCTCATCTCTATCACTCAGAGCTTTTCTCCAGATATCCATATGCAGTTTGGTTTTGATAAGTGCAGAACACAGACTGTTATTAGAGGCTCGCACTCTGCACAAGGAATACATGTTGGAGAGGGACAAAGAAGTATTCAGCCGTTGGAGGAAGGCGCATTGTACAAATATCTTGGGTTCGCCCAGAGTACCCGTCTCAGACATGGTGATATCAAGAAGAACATAACTGAGCAGTTTACTTCACGACTTCGCAGTGTTCTCTCTTCAAAACTTAGCGCTAAACATATCATTAAGGCAGTTAACACATTTGCAATGCCCGTAGTTACATACTCCTTTGGTATAATCAGGTGGACTCAAACTGAACTGCACGATTTGCAACGAAAAACATCGGTGCTTTTATCACGCCATCGTATGCACCATCCGAAATCAGCAACAGAGCGCCTGACTCTACCTCGGTCTGAAGGTGGTAGAGGACTGATAGACATCATGAACCTTCATACAAAACAAGTGACAACTCTGCGTGCATTTTTCCACAACAAAGGAGAAACATCCCCTCTCCATCACACTGTATCTTCAGCTGATGATAATTACACACCGCTCCATCTGTCATCTTTAGATCCACCAGTAAAAGAAATGAAAACTACTGAATACAAGATCGGGAATTGGAAACAGAAGGCGCTTCATGGGAAGTTTCCACATGAGTTGGACCAGCCTCACATCGACAAGTTAGCGTCGCACGCATGGCTGACCCACTCGGTCCTCTTTCCGGAAACAGAGGGATTTGTTGTAGCTATCCAAGACCAAGTTGTTGCTACTCGAAGCTATCGGAAATTTATCATTAAAGATCCAGCAACAGAGAGTGAGAAATGTCGCCGCTGTGGCAAATGTAGTGAGACCATTCAACACGTCATATCAGGTTGTTCCCACCTTGCCAACACTGACTACAAACATCGACACGATCAAGTTGCCAACATTATCCACCAGAAACTGGCATTGAAGTACAAACTTCTTCAAAGCTCCGTCCCCTATTGGAAATACACACCATCTGCAGTACTCGAAAATGCCACACACAAGCTCTATTGGGACAGAGGAGTTGTGACAGATGTCGCAGTCAGTAACAACCGGCCGGATATCATTGTCATCAATAAAGTACACAAAGAGGGATTACTGATAGATGTCGCATGTCCCAACAATCAAAACATCCAAACAACAGCTGCTACTAAAATATCTAAGTACACAGAGCTGGCAATTGAGATAAAGCAGATGTGGAAACTTGATTCGGTGACTACCATCCCAATAATTGTATCGTGTACTGGTGTTATACCGAAAACTCTCCATAGTAGTCTATCAATATTGAATCTGCACCCGCAGATATATATTGAACTTAAGAAGGCAGTTCTGTTAAACACATGCCATATTGTTAGGAAGTTCCTTGGTGACAATGCCCTGGCCGAATACTCAGCAAAGCTCGATGATCCAGATGGGAATTTAGCTCATCCTACAAATGAAGGAGACTTGTGAAGAATGCGGGCACGACATGGATCTGAGGTCTCTGAACAGTGTAATCGTAATTATCTCAGTACAGATGGTTCCTTGCTAAGGCCAAACCAGGCTGTAAAAGAAAATGTAGCCGGTATTTGCCGTGATAATGTTGTCAAACAATAAACTATAATAATAATAATAATAATAGATCTACTGAATCGATCCAGCAGAACACGGGAGGATGCCAAACGCTTGTTCCTAAAGAATACTTGTACCGGTATAACAACGTACCGAAAGTAGTAGCCTACGGTACCTGAAGGTTTTGCGTGGCGATACGGTTTTGTTGAGAAGAAAGTCCCATATTCTAACTGCAAATCTGATCAGGTTCTGAACAACGGCAAAGCCACGACCTTATGGAATTCCACTACAATAACTGATCGCTCTGTAGAAGCCAACGGTCCAGACCTTTTGATATTCGATAAGGAATCACACAAGGAACGATACCATTCTTCCACTCGATGAAAACATACAGAATACGGTGGCTGAGAAAAGGCGCAAATACCAACCACTTGCCGCTGAGCTCAGTCACATATACGGCCTAAAGGAAGTTTTCGTCATCCCAGCAGTTGTCTCTGTCAATGGTTTAGTCACAATGGACTGGGAAAATACAAAGGAGAACCTTGGCTTGAACTGACACCATATACAGTTAATGCAAAAGGCTGTCCTCCTTGGTACTGCAAGTATAGTACGTAAGGATTTGTCTCTTCAGTGACTCTGAACATCTTGAGATAAATAAATAAAATAAATAAATAGCCTTACAAATCCCATAAGGGCTATGGCCTCCTGCTTTGCAGGGAATTGCTCAGTTTTAACTCATCAGGTGAGCAAGTCCTGAGGAGCATTCGGGATTATTCTTTCTGATTGGGCCTTCTATATAGATGTGCAGCTGATTAAAGATTAAGTAAATTATATTACGATGGCATAAAATTCGCTACAACAATCTTCATTTCTGAGTCTGGCGATATCAAGGCCTCAAATATCCATTAGTATTACGGAAATCATAATAGCCATCAATTAATATCTGGGAGCTTCCCATTGCCACTAAGCACAAAGCTTACCCTGTCTAAGCACTTGAACAATGACAGAAACTGCGAAGTCTTCACTCTTCAGTAAAATCTACGTATATTGAACCGTTTCAAATAGGTCTTTTTAAAATGCAATACAAAACCTTACCGGTGGAGTTTTAACATCTAGTTTGGATGCAGATACCTATACACGTTCTTTAACATCCCACAAATCATTCACTATGTTGTGCACATGTGGTCCCGGAACGAATTAATAAGTGTTTCGCAAGATAGTTGAACCTTTTGAATTCCTTGTGATGCAGTAAGGTTATTTTCCCTAGTGAACACGATGATGTTTCCTCAAATTAGAGCGCGAGACAATGTTCCATTAGTTTTCTCCGCCATGCAAATGACTTCTCACATGTGCTACAAGTGTATTACTTCACTCCAGTATGAACAACAGTGTGCTTCTTGAGGTCACCGCTCTGTGAGAAGCCTTTATTGCACACCAGAGATATGTACCGCTTTGCTGCATGCCCACTGAACGGTGTCTTTCTAGTTGATGCATTGTTTTATTGGTCACTGCATGCGAGTCTCCCTAGGTCTTTCCACTCCTGCCTCATCTTCGCTGTTCTTGTCCATTGTTTTCCTCCCCATTTTACAAACCAGTCTGCCCATCTGATTCTTTGTCTCCCAACGTTTCGTCTTCCTGTTCTTGGGTCCCACATCGTCATTTTGTACGTCCATCGGTTAGGATCTAATCTCGCTACATGTCCACCCCATCTCCATTTGATCTGGTCTGCTGATGTCATAGCGTCTTTCATGCCGGTTCTCCTTCTTAAATCTTCGTTCCGTATTCTATCTCTCAATGAGACATGAAGTATCTTCCTTTCCATTTTCCGTTGACATCTCTGGATCATTTGTCTTTGTTTCGATGTTAATGCCCAAGTTTGGCAACCATATAGTAACACCGGTATAACGCATTTTTCCAGAACTTCAGCCTTTAAAGTGTGTTTTTGGGTCTTGTCAGCCAGTATAAACTTTAGGGACCAAAAGCTCTTCCATGCTTGTCCTATTCTTCGTTTGACCTCTTTCTCTGAGCGACTTGAAAATGACATGTTCTGACCGAGATATACATATTCTTCAACATATTCCAGTGTTTCTCCGTTCACATTAATTGGGGCTTCTAACGCATTGGTCATCAGCTTCGTTTTCTTCGGGTTCATTGTAAGGCCCACTTCTTTACTTGTTTTGTCTAATTCTTTTATCATTTGTTCCAGCTCTTTCGCTGATTCAGCCACCAAAACAATGTCGTCTGCGAACCGTAAATGGGTTAGTCTTGTCCCATCGATTCTGATGCCATATTTTTCTTCCCAGTCTAGTTTTCTAAACTGATTTTCCAGCAAACAGGTGAATAATTTTGGTGAGAAGGGGTCTCCCTGTTTTACTCCCCTTTCTATCATGATGTTACATCCTTCTCTTTCTGTCTTTATTCTGGCTTGGTTACCGTCGTAGAGTTTGCCAAGGAGTCAAACGAATTTGTTTGGGATGCCTTGTTTTTCCAGTGCTTCTAAGACGCTTCCCTGTTCTACGGAGTCAAATGCTTTGTTGTAATCCACAAATGCGATATACACCTCTAGATTAAATTCCTGAACTTTCTCCATGAGTTGATTTATTGCTTGCAAGTGGTCTGATGTACTGAAACTCTTTCTGAATCCTGCTTGCTCTATCGGTTGTTGTTCGTCCAGTGCCTTTGTCATTCTATTGGTTAGGATCTTCATAAATAGCTTGTAGAGGTTTACAATTAGGTTGATCGGTCTGTAGTTGTTTATGTCGTCCTTGGCTCCCTTTTTGTGTAGAAGTATGATAATGCTTTGTTTCCACTGCATTGGTATTGTGCCCGTTCGTCCTGGGGATGCGATGACCCATCTGCTATAACATCACATCCCTGGAGTTCCAGGACAGAGCGGAGTTAAATGAACCTCTAGTCAAATAAGGAATGTGTCGGAAATTCAGCTGAGTTCGTGAAAAAGCAGTGGGTTTCACGAGACAAAGTATCTCTAGGGTCGTTACGAGCTTAAGTTAATAAAAATAATTCAAATATAAATGGGCGCCATCAACTGAATTCCTAGCAAAACCACTTCCTTTCCGGATAAGCCTTACTCAAGACAAGGAAAGAAAAAGGAACATCACACCATCATCAGATCACAACTAAGATAAAAACAAATTTATTTTACTTTGAAAGTCAGACAGACATTTTAAATATAAATCCTACCTAAGAGTATGGTCGAATGCAAAGTTAAATTGTCATTGTCCAAAAAATCGAACCATCTCCTTTCTAATGCAAAATTATTTCAATCCACTTATCAAGAAAAATGTATAAAGTTCTCTTGGGTTCTCAGGATCACTGTCGCACTATGTCTTTCGTCACTGACATTTGTGAAACCTGAGACCTAATTCTCTTTAATTTAACATCAATGTGGATTTAATTAAGTTATTAAGCTGCCTAAACATACACATATAATAATCACTCATGTTAAATATCACATAAATTATGGTTTGCATGGTATAACTTGAACGTAGAACATGTTAATCAAATGTTCCTAAACATTGAATACTTAATTTACATTATTTACATCGTCATTAATCTCTTATCTGTGAATTACAGAAAATTCAAATTCTCATTGGTCATCCTCATCATTATTATCAAATTAAATATTTCTTACATTAATTCTCACTTCAAAATTCCAAATATTCCTGTCAGAATCGTTAATTCATCACCATTACATCATTTACATTCACATTTCAAGTTGCAATTCCTTCGAATCATCTCTCAATTAAATTTATTTAATTTCATATAAATTCATTAATCATCAGCTTCTTTAATTAATCATCACCTTCTAATTCAGTTATTCATCATCATTACAATCGTCTAATAATTTATTTCAATCAGTTTAATTAATTCAATCTTTAATTCATCCACTTATTTAATTCATCGATTTATTTCAAAATTTAATTTATCAACTTATTTAAATTTCAATCATCTGGTTATTTAAATTATTATTTCATCTAGTCATTCTGATTTTTATTTCATTAGGTCAGATCGTTAATATGCTTAAATCTCAGATTATTATTTCATTAATTATTATTTTCAGAAAATCTTGTATTATCAACTTCATTTACTTGTTTGATTTCCTAACAAATTGTTTAATAGGGTTTATAGAACGTTGTCTTACAGTTTTATTACTTCCAAGTTATATCTCGTATTTAATTTATCATGCCAAAAATATTATTGTCCCCACGACATCACGTTGGATCTAACTATCCACAACGACATTATATTTCTTCAATATTCCAAATATCACATTTGAATATAAGAATTGCTACAAAAACTCCATAAATATTCAGCACATACAGCATGAATCTCAACAAATACGCTAGACTGGGTATGACGACCTCATGTCCGCCTTCAAAATACATTATCAACGTTGCAACTATCAAATGGCAAATTCCACAAAATGCCTATCACAAACTTCTTTTAACCACGTTGCATGATCTACAAAAATATATAAATGGCTTCAAATTATTAACGCACATAATCTCCAATGACTGTAATTACTCTGATCACTTCTAGACAACTTCTTAAACAATTGGAAAAACATTACTTCAGTAATTTAATATTTGCTTTCAAATAGCATAAATTCTCTTTCACAAGTTTCATAATTCACATCGTAGAAAAACACCAATGTGCTATAATCTCTCACATCAAAATCTGCAATACTGATCTGCCTTAAAATAATTATGACCATTAATGATTAATCTTACAAGATTAAATTACTTTAAATCCTTCTCAAAGGTATCAAACACAATTATAAAAATCATCAAAGCATCAGCTGTAATAGCTGTTAAACTGAAATTACTCTCAAAAGAGTATAGCAACAAAATATTGGATTGGCAAACAAGAATTACTAAATGCAATCCTGTTGACATTTATCGTTACTTTATTTAACAAAATTTCGACTGATATGTGACTAGTAGTTCCTTGTTTAATTCACTTACATCTCGTGTACATTCGGATGATAAAATGAGTTCCTCAATGGCGAGTAAGATGTGTAACCACCGTGCAATCGTATAAATACGAAGGACCTCGCCCCGTCGACTTGGATGATAGTTCCCTAAACGATGGGTAAGGCGAGTACCACCATACAATCGTATAAATACGACAGACCCCATCTCGTGGACTATATGAGTGAATGTACCAGAAAGGAATCAACAAGTTTCTAGTTGTCATATAAAAGCGACGTTCATTCACTAAAGTGAATAACTTCTTAATATCTCCAAACAATCCAATGGAAAAAATCCCTACTGATGAATAATACACACTCGCTAGTATGCAATGAACTGACGAAGTAGTTTCTGATAATCAATTGCAGATCACGAGTTCGAAATACTCGTTACACAAAAAAAACTATCCATGAAAAATATCCTAGCTGGAAAAATGTCTATAAGATCAAACATCTTCTTAATAAAGTCAAACAACGGTGAGAATATCGAATAATGATGCCTGCCATATCATATGGTCACTCCATATTCTAGCAAATTCGAAGTATATAAATTCAAACCATGTCTTAATAATCAAATCACTCCTATTAGAAAAATATACATGTGTGCCCAGTATTCATGAAAATAATCGTATCAGGTAGATAGAACTCTTACAATACCTTTCATTATCAGTTGTAATATAATTTCCAAGATCGTCGAATTTCCCTACCTAAAGATTTCTCGTAAGATCGGCGTGAATATCATTTCATCCATGAAATGATGATTTCCTTCGAAATCCCAAGCGAATCAGCTGTTGGACTCCTCTCGTCAGGAACCGAATCCATCGCTCTGTGGTGCCATCTTGTCTCTATTCACGTTTACTCGATCATGTTGAACCTCGAATTACCCATAGCGGATATCGTCCAACTCCTTCTCGAAAAGTTCATGGTAACAGCGGACCCCCTACTCTTCTTCTAATATGCGCCACTGTTCCGATAAATGTTCAGTTTGAGAATTGTAAGTCCTCTCTCAACTTACTGCGAAGTTCTACTTGAGTAAAATAAAAATTTTACTAGATAGTGTTCCAGATTACGATACACCCTGTATCTGTCTATAATATGTAATCCATGAAAATGGCATAAGATAAAAATCTTATAAATGCACGCTGTAATGTTCATCAGAGCCTATGCTAAACATTCAGTTTACTTGAAATAGTAAAAAGTCGCTTTGAATGTATTATATAACAGCATGGTTATAATGTTAAATGTGAAAGCCTGTGTTCGAACAACGTCGAAATGAAGCTTGAAACAAAGTCTTCATATGCGATCAGTGCGGTTTTGAAATACCCCGGCTATCCACAATTGTCCTCTCGGCTAGCCCGGCTGGATCGATGACCCGCTCGGCCTCTGTTGCTCGGTGATGCGAGATATGTCGCCTACACTTGCCGTGACGGCTTACGTGTGTTGCGTGACCTTCAATGCCCGTCTCGCTGTGCTATAGGACTGCTCTGTACTGCTCGCCTCGTTGAGCCTAACTGACCTGCTCTGCGCTGCGTCCCAGCTTATGAGCTACGTGCGGCACGTGGCTAATTCTCCCCCACCACCGTGCTCCCACGTCACGAAGATAGTCTCGAACCCGACTCCTCTCGGCTGTTCTGTTATACAATAACTTATTTCCATAAAATTATTTCCACATATAATTCATGTCATATATACTCTTCTAAGTTGTTTTAACTTATTATAATCCCATATACATTTCAATAAAGCTTCACATCTTTATTAATAATTCTATCTTCTCACAGATTTCAATGCCTCCTTGATTCTTGACCTCCTACGTCATCTTGGCTTTCTTCTTGACGCGATCGATGCGCTATCTTATCTGAATGCTTCCCAAAACTTCAACTACAGCTTAATGTCAGCTGGCGTAGCCGATAGCCTAAAATAGGTATCGGGTACATCTCTCCCGTACATCTCCTTTTTTTTTTATCAGGATTGAGAAAAAAAAATACACTCTCAGGCATTCAATATATTATACATGTACACGATAGCTCTACAATTTCCTTTACTCAGCATGATGGTATTTCCTGATGCTAGCTGCATTAAAAGTTCCTACAACTTCATCAGTATCCATTCTGACAATCTTATAGCTATTATTCTGGTATGTTTGTTCAATACGGAACGGTCCAGCGTACAATGGAGCGAATTTATGGTAGATCTTCAGCTGTAGGTTCGAAGTGACTGGCTTCCTAATCAGCACCTCATCATTTTCTTGAAATGGCTCGTGGAACCTCCTTCCTGCCTGTCTCCTGGCTCTCTTCTCCGCCTGTCTTCTGAGCCTCTCTCCTGCCATCTCGACTCTTCTTTCTTGTGTGGGTTGAGGATCTGCTGGTGCCCTCACGACTCTATCCCATGGTCTATCTGGTTTCAATCCATGATGAAGCATGGACGGAATCTGTCCTGTGCTTTCATGTACTGTGGAATTCAAGCATTGGCTAATGATGGGTATCACTTCCATCCATCTATGGTGTTGCCTTGACACATATAAGCGACACAGCTTACTTATCTCCGGCATAATTCTTTCGGCGGGATTTCCCTCTGGATACCGTACAGAATTAAACACATGCCTGATTCCTAAACGTTCCATAGCAGTAGAAAATTCCATGCTAGTAAATTGTGATCCATGGTCACTCAACAAAACTTCAGGTTTCCCCATGCTCGGAATAACTGTTTTCTCAAGTCGATTTATTACGTACTTGGACGTAACTTTCTGTATAGGGCATAGAGATACGTACTTTGAAAATACATCGACTGTTACTAAAACGAATTGATTGCCTTTCGTCGAACGAGGAATCGGACCAAAAATGTCCGTCGCGAAAAGTTCTCTTGGCTTGCTGGGTAATATTGATCTGGGAACTTCTTTCATTAACTTAGATGAGTATTTACTTCGCTGACAACTGTCACAGGTCTTTATGACGTCGCGAATCGTTTGTCCCATTTGTTTCCACACAAAAGTTTCTTGAGCGAGAGCCAAAGTCTTGTCTACACCTACATGAGCTGCAGTTCGGTGTATCATCCAAATAACTGGTTTGACAAGCTTGGGTGGGATCACTACTCTAAGTCTAGTATGATCCTGGTCAATATATTGGCATATAACACCTCCCATAATATGATGTCTTCTAGCCTCTATCTCAGTTCTTTGAAAATCTGGATCTGTGTTATCCATCCTACGTGTCAGAAAACGGTAAATTCTTCGCAAAGGTGCATATCTCTTCTGAGTTTGCGGTAACAACTTCAACTTTTCTAGAGTACCACTATCCTCTTGAATCAAATTTATATGGTTGACTATTACTTCTTCACAAGGGTTTCTGCTCAGCACATCTGCTAACAGATTTAACTTCCCCGGTCTATGTACAACAGTTGGGTTAAATTGCTGTAAGAACAGAGCCCATCTGGTGATGCGGTCACTCGCTAAGTCTGTCTTCATAATAAATTGGAGAGCTTTATGATCTGTGATCACTGTTATGCCATGTCCAAACAACACCTTCTTCCACGTTTTGAGAGCATGAACCACTGCTAATGCCTCTAACTCAGTTGCATAGTAATTCTTCTCACAATTCCTAAGCTTGCGACTGGTGAAAGCTAAATATCTATGTTTCTTGTCATCATCCAGCTGATATAGGATTCCACTAATACCTATTTTGGATGCGTCTGTCTCTACAAAGAATCGTCTTGTAAAATCAGGATACTCAAGTTTGATATTTTGGATTAGCATTTTCTTGGCTGCTAAAAACGCTTGATTGCATCTATCGTCCCATTTCCATCGATTTCCCTTCCTTAATAAATCCTGCAGAGGTGCCATTGTCTCAGTATATTCAGGACAATGTGTTGAAAAGAACTGACACATGCCTAAAAACTGCCGTACCTCTTTAATCTTTCGTGGTGTTGGAAACTCTGAAATTGCCATTATCTTCTTTGGATTGGGCCTATAACCATCTCCATCGATTCTATGTCCAAGAAATTCAATTTCTTCATGAAAGAATTGACATTTATTGAAGTTCACCTTGAAGTTCGTTCTTCTAAGATCTTCAAAAAGCATTTGAAGGTGTCTGATATGTTCTTCCGCTGTCTCAGACGCTATAATCAGGTCATCAATATAGCTTACAACATGCTCTTTAACTGCATCTGACAAATTTTGATCTAGTGCTCGGATCATCACCGGACCACTATTTTTCACACCAAAAGGTAACCTATTGAATACGTATGTTTTATGGTCAAACAGGAACCCTGTGTACTGTTTGCACTCTTCTGCTAGCTCAACATGATAATATGAACTAGTCAGATCGATTGTCGAGAAGACACTCTTTCCTCTAAATCGGCGTAACAATTCACGAATAACAGGTGGTCTATCGTGTTCAGGAAGAACTCTTTCGTTAAGGGATCTGGCATCTAGACATATCCTCAGCTTACCGTTAGGTTTCTTGACAACAGCTAAAGGATTCAAATAAGCAGTTGGCATTTTCTTAATTATTCCATCTGTTTCCATGTCGCTTATCATTATGCTAACTTCCTCCTTCCATTTATCCGGAATGGGATATAAATTTTTATGGTATGGTTTGTCATCCATCAACTTGATGCTGTATGTAAAATTTTCTATGAGACCTGGTTTGTCATTGAATATATCCTCATATTCTGAAATCACTTGATCAAACCGCCCCTTAATTTCTGGATTTATTTTACTAGTTATGCCAATTTTATCTTCTATAGACCTTTCAACGCTGCATACAATTTCATCCAATATATCCTCTCTAAAGAATGTCATCTCCGATTCTTGATTTTCCATAACCCCTTCTTGAAAGTACATGCGCCTACTCTGCATATCTATGATCAGGCCACTCTCACTTAGGAAATCCACTCCTAGGATCATGTCAAAATGTAGTTGACCCACTACTAGGAACATCTGTTCAAAACTTCTGGTTCCAATCCCAACATCTAAAAGTACCTGACTTTTACATTTCATACTCTTGTCTGGAATCACCCCTTGAATTTTGCTAACAACAGTTGGCAACATTGTAATTCTTCCTAATAATTTCAATTCATCCAGGCAACCTATGGATATCAAGCTCACCATAGCTCCCGTGTCTACAAGTGTCTTTATTTCTTTTCCCATGACTTCCACACTAATAACTGGCAATTCATGTCTATTTTCCCGTTGTATTATGTCTTCTTCCTCGATTAAATCCTCGTCCTTGACCTGATATGTTTCTACGATGACGATTGATTCCCAATGATTTTCATTTTCCTCTGGAGTTAATTTGACGTTTTTTTTTTTTCTTCGCCACTCGTGCTGGCTCGATTGACATCTCTCACTGTCTCTTCGAGTGGTGCACTAGGCCGTCTATCCTCCTGTCTTGACCTTTCATGTCCACGATTATCCCTTCTGTCGTTAGGATCGTTTCTTCGGCCTTCCTGTCGGTCGTTTCCATTAAACTGTTGCCCTTGGTTCCAGTTATTCCTTCCCCGATATCTGTTATTATACCGATTCCTGTCCTGATACCTGGAATTTTGGTTATAATTCCTATACCGGTTATCTCTCGCTTCTTGATCGTATGGCCTTTCATATGGTCCTCTATATCGATCATTTCCTCTTGCATTACCGATGTTTCCTCGATTCCCATCGTTCCGTCGGTTTTCCCAGGAATCCCTTCTATCCGTTTGAACTGCATTGTCCACGACTACCGCGTTTACTTCTTGCGTGTTTCTGTTGTCGTTTCGATTACTTCTCGGTGTAACCTGTGCGCTCGTATAATCCAATCGCCTCAATATATCATCATAATGTTCCAGCGTATTGGCTCCCGATGCTATCAAAGATCGCTGTACCTCTATCGGTAACTGTCGCGCTATAGCTTGCAAAAGCTCTTCTTCTGGCAATGGAGGAATAAGGAACTGTAATTTAGCCAGCTGTGACGTGAAGTAGTTGGCGTAATGCGTCGGATGTGACGTAGAATAGCGTTTAGAGTACATCTCCGCTCTTACGTTGAGTTGATCCTCGGCACTCCAGAATCTCCTCAAGAAAGCCATGGCAAATTGCTCCATGTTCGCAAAGTTGCTTCTGAACGCTCTAAACCACGTAAGTGCAGATCCATCTAAGGCGCGTTCTACTATCCTTAGCTCTCTTTCTTTGGCTACCCTGTGTTCCGCCATGTAGTCTCGAATATCTCGCAGAAATTCTACTGGTGTAACACCTGTATTTCCCGAAAACTTTCTCGGTTTGTCATCTAGGTTCCTTATAATTGTGACTGGACCTGAATATCGTTCACTTGGACTCGACGTACTCCTACTCGAACTTGGATTCTCCTGCGGGGTTGAACTGACCCTTTCGAATGTCACATTCGGTTGCATTTGACGGTCTTCTACCATGCTCGTGTCTTGATTCGTCATACTGCGGTCTATCGCTGTTTGATTCATCAATGTTTCCCCTGATGTTACATTATGACTGGTGAAACTGTTAACTATGGATTCTAGTTTCGTCACCCTGTCTTCTGCTAATCTCTTGACCTGAGTCTTCAACTCATCCAACGATGTAACGTCCTGCGTCTTGTTACTTTCGTCTAGATCGTTCCTCAACTTGTCAATCTTTCCTTCGCACGTGTTCTTCACTAACGCGACTTGTTCTTTCAACAGATCAACATCTGTTCTAAATACTGTTGAATCTAATTTCATCGCTTCCTTGCTTTCCGTAAACCTAGCTTCTAAGTTTGCCATACCTGCGATTAATTTTTCATCTAACCCGTCACGTTTCTCTTTTGCTTCGGCATCGACCTCATTATATCGTTCCTCAACAATTGCTCCGACTCTATTTTTAAATAAAGTTAAGTTTTCGTTAACCTTTTGCTCTATATCGTCGTCTATCTTTCTAATATCCTTCTGCAATTGATTTTCTAACGACTTTATATTAGAATTGACCTCTCCCAAGACTTCATCTTTAATGGTCCCAATTACTGTCTTCAAATCTTTTATTTCGTTACCTAGATTCGTTTCTAGACTCTTAATCTTAGTCTCGAAAGATACTTCGGTAGACCAATCTTGAATTTTTCCTACATCTGCCACTAAACCATCGATGTCGAATCTCAACTTCGATACATCTGACTTAATGTCTTTCTGTATGGTCATAACGTCTGTTCTTAAAGTAAAAATATTTTCTTCCCCTCTACTTTCTAACTCGATAATATTTTTCCTTAATATCTGAACATTTTCCTCTCCTTTCATGTTTACTGCAATTATGTCTAATTGTAAAGTTTTCAACATCTCATTGTTCTTCAAAGTTAAACTATTCTCTAATCTGGTTAACTTATTTTCTAATTCAGTATTAGTTTCTTCACTACGAGACTGTAATTTCTCTTCTAACGATTTAAAATTATCTTTCAAGTTAGCTTCACTAGCTTTTAAATGACCTTCAGTACTAGTCTTTAACCTATTTTCTAATGACCTCAAATTATTTTCACTAGTTGACTGTAGTCTAGTCTCTAATAACATCAACTCATCTTTGCTATTTGACTGTAACCTAGTCTCTAACGATTTTAAATTATCTTCACTACTAGTTTGCAATGCTTGTACATTCTCTTTACATTTAGCCTCTAATCTAGCTTCTGAATTATTAATTTGTTCTTTAACTTCAGTTTCCATCTTAGAAATGGTTTCTGCAATTCCAGACATACCCGTCTGTAACTCTCCTAACACCTTCGCTAAATCCTCTGGCAACATAATTATATTTCAATATAGAATTATATAGAGACGTTAGACAACAACACATCGCAATGTCTCAATTCCTGCATTCACATGGGTATAGGGAAAAATATCTTATAACTAACATGATATTACTAATACGATTAACATGAACACTGGATTGGGCACACAAGTACATTGTCTGACTAAGTATAATAAATTTTGTAACACACTTAAATGAACTTGAGATCAATCTCTCAGTAATCTAAATCTGATGTGATTCCATAGAATTAACAAAATCGAAAAGCCCCACTAGTTGGATAAAGCCAATTCTCCCTCTCTCTCTGTGCCCGTTCGTCCTGGGGATGCGATGACCCATCTGCTATAACATCACATCCCTGGAGTTCCAGGACAGAGCGGAGTTAAATGAACCTCTAGTCAAATAAGGAATGTGTCGGAAATTCAGCTGAGTTCGTGAAAAAGCAGTGGGTTTCACGAGACAAAGTATCTCTAGGGTCGTTACGGGCTTAAGTTAATAAAAATAATTCAAATATAAATGGGCGCCATCAACTGAATTCCTAGCAAAACCACTTCCTTTCCGGATAAGCCTTACTCAAGACAAGGAAAGAAAAAGGAACATCACACCATCATCAGATCACAACTAAGATAAAAACAAATTTATTTTACTTTGAAAGTCAGACAGACATTTTAAATATAAATCCTACCTAAGAGTATGGTCGAATGCAAAGTTAAATTGTCATTGTCCAAAAAATCGAACCATCTCCTTTCTAATGCAAAATTATTTCAATCCACTTATCAAGAAAAATGTATAAAGTTCTCTTGGGTTCTCAGGATCACTGTCGCACTATGTCTTTCGTCACTGACATTTGTGAAACCTGAGACCTAATTCTCTTTAATTTAACATCAATGTGGATTTAATTAAGTTATTAAGCTGCCTAAACATACACATATAATAATCACTCATGTTAAATATCACATAAATTATGGTTTGCATGGTATAACTTGAACGTAGAACATGTTAATCAAATATTCCTAAACATTGAATACTTAATTTACATTATTTACATCGTCATTAATCTCTTATCTGTGAATTACAGAAAATTCAAATTCTCATTGGTCATCCTCATCATTATTATCAAATTAAATATTTCTTACATTAATTCTCACTTCAAAATTCCAAATATTCCTGTCAGAATCGTTAATTCATCACCATTACATCATTTACATTCACATTTCAAGTTGCAATTCCTTCGAATCATCTCTCAATTAAATTTATTTAATTTCATATAAATTCATTAATCATCAGCTTCTTTAATTAATCATCACCTTCTAATTCAGTTATTCATCATCATTACAATCGTCTAATAATTTATTTCAATCAGTTTAATTAATTCAATCTTTAATTCATCCACTTATTTAATTCATCGATTTATTTCAAAATTTAATTTATCAACTTATTTAAATTTCAATCATCTGGTTATTTAAATTATTATTTCATCTAGTCATTCTGATTTTTATTTCATTAGGTCAGATCGTTAATATGCTTAAATCTCAGATTATTATTTCATTAATTATTATTTTCAGAAAATCTTGTATTATCAACTTCATTTACTTGTTTAATTTCCTAACAAATTGTTTAATAGGGTTTATAGAACGTTGTCTTACAGTTTTATTACTTCCAAGTTATATCTCGTATTTAATTTATCATGCCAAAAATATTATTGTCCCCACGACATCACGTTGGATCTAACTATCCACAACGACATTATATTTCTTCAATATTCCAAATATCACATTTGAATATAAGAATTGCTACAAAAACTCCATAAATATTCAGCACATACAGCATGAATCTCAACAAATACGCTAGACTGGGTATGACGACCTCATGTCCGCCTTCAAAATACATTATCAACGTTGCAACTATCAAATGGCAAATTCCACAAAATGCCTATCACAAACTTCTTTTAACCACGTTGCATGATCTACAAAAATATATAAATGGCTTCAAATTATTAACGCACATAATCTCCAATGACTGTAATTACTCTGATCACTTCTAGACAACTTCTTAAACAATTGGAAAAACATTACTTCAGTAATTTAATATTTGCTTTCAAATAGCATAAATTCTCTTTCACAAGTTTCATAATTCACATCGTAGAAAAACACCAATGTGCTATAATCTCTCACATCAAAATCTGCAATACTGATCTGCCTTAAAATAATTATGACCATTAATGATTAATCTTACAAGATTAAATTACTTTAAATCCTTCTCAAAGGTATCAAACACAATTATAAAAATCATCAAAGCATCAGCTGTAATAGCTGTTAAACTGAAATTACTCTCAAAAGAGTATAGCAACAAAATATTGGATTGGCAAACAAGAATTACTAAATGCAATCCTGTTGACATTTATCGTTACTTTATTTAACAAAATTTCGACTGATATGTGACTAGTAGTTCCTTGTTTAATTCACTTACATCTCGTGTACATTCGGATGATAAAATGAGTTCCTCAATGGCGAGTAAGATGTGTAACCACCGTGCAATCGTATAAATACGAAGGACCTCGCCCCGTCGACTTGGATGATAGTTCCCTAAACGATGGGTAAGGCGAGTACCACCATACAATCGTATAAATACGACAGACCCCATCTCGTGGACTATATGAGTGAATGTACCAGAAAGGAATCAACAAGTTTCTAGTTGTCATATAAAAGCGACGTTCATTCACTAAAGTGAATAACTTCTTAATATCTCCAAACAATCCAATGGAAAAAATCCCTACTGATGAATAATACACACTCGCTAGTATGCAATGAACTGACGAAGTAGTTTCTGATAATCAATTGCAGATCACGAGTTCGAAATACTCGATACACAAAAAAAACTATCCATGAAAAATATCCTAGCTGGAAAAATGTCTATAAGATCAAACATCTTCTTAATAAAGTCAAACAACGGTGAGAATATCGAATAATGATGCCTGCCATATCATATGGTCACTCCATATTCTAGCAAATTCGAAGTATATAAATTCAAACCATGTCTTAATAATCAAATCACTCCTATTAGAAAAATATACATGTGTGCCCAGTATTCATGAAAATAATCGTATCAGGTAGATAGAACTCTTACAATACCTTTCATTATCAGTTGTAATATAATTTCCAAGATCGTCGAATTTCCCTACCTAAAGATTTCTCGTAAGATCGGCGTGAATATCATTTCATCCATGAAATGATGATTTCCTTCGAAATCCCAAGCGAATCAGCTGTTGGACTCCTCTCGTCAGGAACCGAATCCATCGCTCTGTGGTGCCATCTTGTCTCTATTCACGTTTACTCGATCATGTTGAACCTCGAATTACCCATAGCGGATATCGTCCAACTCCTTCTCGAAAAGTTCATGGTAACAGCGGACCCCCTACTCTTCTTCTAATATGCGCCACTGTTCCGATAAATGTTCAGTTTGAGAATTGTAAGTCCTCTCTCAACTTACTGCGAAGTTCTACTTGAGTAAAATAAAAATTTTACTAGATAGTGTTCCAGATTACGATACACCCTGTATCTGTCTATAATATGTAATCCATGAAAATGGCATAAGATAAAAATCTTATAAATGCACGCTGTAATGTTCATCAGAGCCTATGCTAAACATTCAGTTTACTTGAAATAGTAAAAAGTCGCTTTGAATGTATTATATAACAGCATGGTTATAATGTTAAATGTGAAAGCCTGTGTTCGAACAACGTCGAAATGAAGCTTGAAACAAAGTCTTCATATGCGATCAGTGCGGTTTTGAAATACCCCGGCTATCCACAATTGTCCTCTCGGCTAGCCCGGCTGGATCGATGACCCGCTCGGCCTCTGTTGCTCGGCGATGCGAGATATGTCGCCTACACTTGCCGTGACGGCTTACGTGTGTTGCGTGACCTTCAATGCCCGTCTCGCTGTGCTATAGGACTGCTCTGTACTGCTCGCCTCGTTGAGCCTAACTGACCTGCTCTGCGCTGCGTCCCAGCTTATGAGCTACGTGCGGCACGTGGCTAATTCTCCCCCACCACCGTGCTCCCACGTCACGAAGATAGTCTCGAACCCGACTCCTCTCGGCTGTTCTGTTATACAATAACTTATTTCCATAAAATTATTTCCACATATAATTCATGTCATATATACTCTTCTAAGTTGTTTTAACTTATTATAATCCCATATACATTTCAATAAAGCTTCACATCTTTATTAATAATTCTATCTTCTCACAGATTTCAATGCCTCCTTGAATCTTGACCTCCTACGTCATCTTGGCTTTCTTCTTGACGCGATCGATGCGCTATCTTATCTGAATGCTTCCCAAAACTTCAACTACAGCTTAATGTCAGCTGGCGTAGCCGATAGCCTAAAATAGGTATCGGGTACAGTATGTCTTCTGATGTGAGTATGGAATTAAATAATGTTGTGATGACTGGGATTAGGTCTTCTTCACCCCATTTTAGAAATTCATTGTAAATTCCATCTTCACCTGGGCATTTTTCGGTTTTCGTTTGTCGAATGGCTGCTCTTACTTCACTGGGTAGTATTGGAGGTGTTTCTTCCTCTAGGTTTTCTTCTGATGTATTCTGGTCCTGATGCAAGTTAGATCTTTGAGAGTTACTTGAGTATAGTGTCCTATAGAACTCTGTCGCTTGCGTCATTATCTCTTCTCTTGAGGCTTGTCTTTTTTCGTTGTTGTCTTTTACTCCCACCATCCAATGTTTGCCTGGAGTTAATTCTTTTCTAATCTTCTTTATTGATTTTGTGGTATCCATGATTTCTTTGACCACTTTAGTGTTGTGTTCTCTGATGTCTCTTCGGATTTCCCTTTTTGATTGTTTATTGACTTCCGCATATTCCAGCTTTTTGTGTTCGTTTTCTATGACTTGTGATTTTAGGCGTTCTCTTTCTTCGATCAAACATTTGGTGCTATCCTTAAGTTTTATTCTATTTTTCATACTGTTTCCAGGTGTTGACGATTGTTTGGCTGCGCGGGATATGCAATTTACGAGCTCTGTATAGTGTTGTTGGACTTTTTGCTCCGTTTGTTGGTTGAAGTCTCGTAGGTTTTGTTGTAGTGCTTTTACATACTCCGCCCTTTCTATGCATCCTGGATGTGTAGTTTTGTTGTTTAAGTAGTGTCTCCTTTTCTTCTTTATTCTCACTTTCAATCGTACCATTCTGTGATCTGTGTCAAACTTCAGACCATTTATCACTTGTATGTTTTTCACCTCTGTTAGTCTATTGGTTAGGATGAAGTCTATTTCGTTTTTGATTTTCCCATTCGGAGATTTCCATGTCCATTTGCTTTCTGGGCTTTTCTTGTAAAATGTGTTCACAATTTTAAGTCTTTGTCCCAGTGCAAACTGTATTAGTCTTTCTCCTCTTTCGTTCCTTGTTCCGTATCCGTGAAGGCCCATAGGTTCTTCTTCTTCGTATTCCTTTCTTCCTACCTTGCTGTTGAAGTCTCCAATTATGAATGTTGTGTGTGCTTCGTACTCGGCTAGTGTGTCTTCGAGGAGCATATAGAAGTCTTCAATTTCTTCTTCCGTACTTGCTTCTGTGGGAGCATAGACTTGAATTATTATGAACGTGCTGTCATTTAATTTTAGGGATAATACTATGATTCTTTCTGAGATTCCCTTTATTTCTTTTATATTGTGTTTTAAATGACTTTTTATCAAAAAACCTACCCCTTTTTGTCCTTTTGTTTCCCCTATGAAGCTAAAGACATCCCCATTTGTTTTCTCTATTATGTCTTCGCCGTATTGCCTCACCTCACTGAGGCCTAATATATCGTACCTTACGTTTTCTAGTGCGTTTTTGAGTTCTATTTCTTTATCTTGGGTTCTTAAGGTTCTAACGTTTAGTGTACCAAGTATGAGTTCTTCTTCCTTGTGTGAACGTTGTTTCATCGTTGTGTTGTGTTGAATTCTTCTTCCCCGTTTTTTGAGGATAAGTCTTTCCAGTGCACCCACTGGTCATTTAACAGGTTTTTCTGGTATCCAACTCGTACATTGTTATTACCCTTTTCCCTTTCTTCCCTGGCTTTCTGTCGGAGTGATGCTTGGATTTCTCCTTCTTTTATTGTGAGGTCATCATCTATGAATATGTCTTGTCCTCTCAGTTTGTGTTTGTTTCGGACTATTTTTAGTTTGTCTGCAAAATTTGTGAAACTGACTTTCACTATACCTCTATTGTTTCTGTCTTTGCCGACGTAGGTTGATTTTTCTGCCGTCACTTCTTTTTCTATCGTGTCCAATATCTTCTTGATTTTGTTCTTTAGTTCGTCTTTGTTACTTTCATCATTAGTGAATTCTTTACTTTTTACCACTATGTTGATCCTCCTTTCTCTTTTCGCCTGTTGTTCTTTTTGTTCTTCTAGGTCACTTATTCTTTTGGATAATGTTTCTATCTTTTCTTGTATTGTGTTGTCTATGTTAGTGATTTTTTGTTCTAATGACTCATTTGCTCTTTCGCAGTATTCATTTCTTTTTTTAATTTCCTTTCTCATGGACTGAATTTCCTCTCTTGTTTCTTGTTTAAACTCTTCAGTTTGCTTTTTCAAATCTTGAGATACAGTGCTATAATCGGTGTCATTGACTCGCAAGGAGTCCGACGGTGATGGTTTAGTATTTATATGTAAATGTAATATATATAATAATAATAATAATAATAATAATAATATTATTGGTTTTACGTCCCATTTAACTACTGAGGCTTTTAGAGACACCGGGTTGCCAGAATTTTGCCGCGAAGGGGATCTCTGAAGTGGCAGTAAATCTACTAACAATGCTTTGTAGCATTTACGCACCCTCAAATGCCAGGTGACTGTGCCAGGATTCGTTCCTCCAACCTTGGGCTCAATATGCGAGAACGTTACCGCTGCACCACGCAGACAGTCATGTAACTATCAATTGCATCCACTCCATAATCCATCCACGTATTAATTACAACAGGTATTGGTGATTACTCTACACCTTTTGCAGGTGCACAAAACTATCAATTTAAGAGGCCATAAACCCCTCAGGTAGTGTACTCAATCAGAAGTACGTTCTATTGTAGATCCTGTGAGTACTAGGCATTACATTCGCACAATGGAATAAATCATCAATTTAATTTACGACAATGAGCTATAAGCGATGCAGATAAGAGTTCCCTTCATCGCACAGTATAAAACTCGGAGTTGATATCGATACACGCAAGGGTCGAGTCTGCTTGTGAGGTCGAGAACTAATGTGGTCTGTGCCGGCCCATTTCTTCCTTTCTGTATCATCTCTCTTTTTCATTTCTGACCCTTCATTTTTCTTCTTCGGTTCTTTCAGTCTACTTTTTACTTCCACATATTTTTTATTGAATCTCGCCTTCTTTCTCTGTGGTCGACTTTGCCAATCCATCATATTTCCATGGAGGTAATGTGCGCCATTGAGCTGTTTCAGTCGTGAAGTAGCGTTACATTCGGCAGGTTTCCGGAGACCTTGAATGTTATTTAATGCAAGAGTGAGGTATTCAGCTCACCTGAATAGCAGGAGTTACTTGAAACAAGCAATATCACTAACGCTCCAGTGGTGTGACATTGAAATGGTGGTTTCAGATGATAATAATAATAATAATAATAATAATAATAATAATAACTGAGAGGACCAACGGCTTCGAGGTTGAACGATATCGAATGGATATCACGTAAGTTAATCTTACAGAGAAAAGTCTTCATGCATTTGAATAAACGGTATAAATGCCATTACAGATTTCTTTTCATATTACATAATATGCTATAATGGAACCATAAAACGATAGAAGTTTCTTTGCATGAGAATGATCCAAGTTCTTGAAGAACAACAGAATTTGACCATGAAGGTATCAAGTGTGCCAAAGATAATGGAATAACAATTCCGAAACATTTTGAATTTTACTTCAAGTCTATTTAATTTTTTTTTTTTTGTTACATTCCATCACATTTTTTAATGTTTGACTTACAATACATGGTGTATTAATCGAGTCTGCTATAGCTGAAGAAGGTTTACATTAAACCGAAACATGTACCACAGTTGAATGGGATCATAGTATCTCAATAAAGAAACTTTGTATTGAAAAGTGGAACATTTGAAAAACAATTATAAATTCAATACGGATAACTAAAAATGACAGTAAAAGTTTTCACATGTATTTCTTATCCTTTAATCAAATATTTTAGTTTGTACAATACCAGTATTCTCAGTCTAATACTGTACATTATAAACTCATACTTTAACGTCTTTGATAGCTCAATTAGAGTATTATTTACCCGTTAGTCCACGGAGATTTTCACTGACCTGTGATTAAGTGAGGTTCTATCACTTTGGTACGTGTGAGCAATGTTTTATTTTCTTTCTTCTTGTTCCAGAAACTACTCGTAAAGGAGTTAATTCCGTTATCCCGCGGAAGTGGTAATGAAAGACTGACCGCACACAAAGCGGATACTCCGGATACCCTATTCTTGTAATTCTTCTTACAATTCGATTCTCACAGTAGAAAAACTAATTCATTAGGTCCTACCGCCATTCTCTTCGTGTGACAACCACAGGAACTCTTTTCATTCCACTGGCTTCTTTCTTTGATTTTACGCTCGCTTAGAAATACTTCTTACACAGAAAAATAACTCTTCTTGGGGCTAATGGAATGGTTCATTTGAAATCAGTGTTTGTGCTGATGATATATAATAATGCCCATGAAAAAAGGAGTCAGTCATTCGGTCAGTGAGGCACACCTTTCATCCGTCTGTCCGTCGATCAGTTCAACCATCTGATTCTCACAAAAATTAGTAGACTATAATTTATTATTCGAACGGCTTCAGTGGTGTAGTCGTTAGCTTGCTGAACAGCTATGCCCAAGATCGCGGATTCAAACCTGGCCACAGTAGTCGGATTTTTAAGAGCGTTAAAATGCTTCAGTATACCTTCCTACGGAGGGGAAGTAAAGCCTGTGGGCCTAACTTATGTCACAGATTTATGGCATGTAAAATAACCTACCAGTACAATTTGTATTATGTAGCTAAATTTGTAGGTTATATGTTTAGTAAGGTTCTATCAAGTTCCAATGTTTACCGTCAGGTGTCAGTGACAGTGGCTTCTCTGGTAGCCAAAGTTAGAACTAACTTCTTGAAATTGAACTTGATGGGGAGTCTGCGAGCGTATCAATTAAAATACCCCGCTATGGCCATTGGCTGCAATTCAAATATAATATTGTGTTTTGTATTCTTTGTGGTTTCTACTTGTGGAATCCAATCTCCATGTACTAATTTTGACATTGTTCTTGCTTCATTGAGAGGCTCTGCGGCATCGATGTCATGTGGTCCCATGTACTTGGGTGTGGAAGGCATTGGTCTGCTAACCCTCGTCAATTTGATGGATGAACCTGTTTGTGTAATCGTCATTGGGGCTAGGATTGAGCAAAACGCAAGCGTGGTCTTAACTTAGGTACCATTCCGGCATTTTTCTCGTCTAGAAGGGGTAAGCAACGGAAAACGAATTCTACGATGGCTGAGGTTGGAATCTAACCCATTTTATACTTCAACACGTTATTTCGTTTTTATAGTTCTAAAACATAGATTCTAAATTTTGAAACTTCAGGATGGCCGCCGCGCGCTATCATCAGAGTGATAAATAGCCTACATTAGTAACGCCACTGCCAGTTTTTCTTATGTAATACTCCTTTTCGGGCAAAAAATCACTCTAATTGTGTAATAACATACTGAGTTACTACTTGGCATATTTCAATAGTATGCCTAGTGGCCACCTTGAATCTCTGTTAGTTTGCTTTGGGCATATGAAGCGACTAATAAGTTTTTATTCTATTGCCAAATTTCGTTATTTTACTGTAGTTCTTGGATACCAATTTTTTTTTAAGATTTCAAGTTGTCCGCTGTGCGCTATATTCAGAGTGCCAATCGTTCGACTAACTTAAGTGAGAGTCTTTTATGATACTCGCCTCTTGACAAGATTCATCTTATTTTCCCAATTGCGTTCTGAGTTTTTTCGATTCTAAGGTTATAATAGTTCGCGCAGTCACCATCTATCTATCTATCTATATATATAAAGCACAATGTTTGTCTGTCTGTCTGTCTGTCTGTTATGTATACAAATCTACACCGTTTCACCGATCTGAACCAAAATTTGTATACATACACTTTGGAACCCTGCGGGTAACCCTGTCAACATTAAATTTGGGACAGACCACCCCATTCCCTGCATTTAGGCCCTTTTGCACAAATCTACACCGTTTCACCGATCTGCACCAAAATTTGTATACCTACCCTTTGGAACACTGCGAGTAACACTGTCTACTTAAAATTTCGGACAGACCACCCCATTCCCTGCATTTAGGCCCTTTGGTCCAAATCTACACCGTTTCACCGATTTGAACCAAAATTAGTATACTTACCCTTTGGAACCCTGCGAGTAACACTGTCTGCTTGAAATTGCGGACAGACCATTCCATTCCCTGCATTTAGGCCCTTTGTCCCAAATCTAAACCGTTTCACCGATCTCAACAAAAAATTGTATATTTACCCTTCGGAACACTGCGACTAACACTGTCTGCTTTAAATTGCGGAGAGGCTACTCCATCCCCTGCATTTAGGCCCTTTGGCACAAATCTACACCGTTTCATCGATCTGAACCAAAATTTGTATACTTACCTTTGGAACACTGCGAGTAACACTGTCCACTTAAAATTTCAGACAGACCACCCCATTTCCTGCATTCAGGCCCTTTGGTCCAAATCTACACCGTTTCACCGATCAGAACCAAAATTCGTATTCTAACCCTTTGGTACCCTGCGAGAAACACTGTCTGCTTGAAATTGCGGACAGACCACTCCATTCCCTGCATTTAGCCCCTTTGGAACAAATCTACACCGTTTCACCGATCAAACCAAAATGTGTATACTTCCCCCTTGAAACCCTGCGAGTAACACTGTCTGCTTGAAATTGCGGACAGACCACTTCATTCCCAGCATTCTAACACTGTCTGCTTTAAATTGCGGAGAGGCTACTCCATCCCCTGCAAATAGGCCCTTTGGCACAAATCTACACCGTTTCATCGATCTGAACCAAAATGTGTATACATACCCTTTGGAACCCTGCGAGTAACACTGTCCACTTAAAATTTCGGACAGATCACCCCATTTCCTGCATTCAGGCCCTTTGGTCCAAATCTACACCGTTTCACCGATCAGAACCAAAATTCGTATTCTTACCCTTTGGTACCCTGCGAGTAACACTGTCTGCTTGAAATTGCGGACAGACTACTCCATTCCCTGCATTCTAACACTGTCTGCTTTAAATTTCGGAGAGGC
This sequence comes from Meconema thalassinum, assembly GCA_946902985.2. NCBI lineage: Eukaryota > Metazoa > Arthropoda > Insecta > Orthoptera > Tettigoniidae > Meconema > Meconema thalassinum. The sequence goes on from OX336388.2 coordinate 1,827,659,412, forward strand.
TACTCCATCACCTGCATTTCGGCCCTTTGGCACAAATCTACACCGTTTCATCGATCTGAACCAAAATTTGTATACTTACCCTTTGGAACCGCGCGAGTAACACTGTCCACTTAAAATTTCGGACCGACCACCCCATTTCCTGCATTCAGGCCCTTTGTTCCAAAACTACACCGTTTCACCGATCAGAACCAAAATTCGTATTCTTACCCTTTGGTACCCTGCGAGAAACACTGTCTGCTTGAAATTGCGGACAGACCACTCCATTCCCTGCATATAGGCCCTTTGGCACAAATCTACACCGTTTCATCGATCTGAACCAAAATTTGTATACTTACCCTTTGGAACCCTGCGAGTAACACTGTCCACTTAAAATTTCGGACAGATCACCCCATTTCCTGCATTCAGGCCCTTTGGTCCAAATCTACACCGTTTCACCGATCAGAACCAAAATTCGTATTCTTACCCTTTGGTACCCTGCGAGTAACACTGTCTGCTTGAAATTGCGGACAGACTACTCCATTTCCTGCATTCAGGCCCTTTGGTCCAAATCTACACCGTTTCACCGATCAGAACCAAAATTCGTATTCTTACCCTTTGGTACCCTGCGAGAAACACTGTCTGCTTGAAATTGCGGACAGACCACTCCATTCCCTGCATTTAGGCCCTTTGGAACAAATCTACACCGTTTCACCGATCAAACCAAAATGTGTATACTTCCCCCATGAAACCCTGCGAGTAACACTGTCTGCTTGAAATTGCGGACAGACCACTCCATTCCCAGCATTCTAACACTGTCTGCTTTAAATTGCGGAGAGGCTACTCCATCCCCTGCATTTAGGCCCTTTGGCACAAATCTACACCGTTTCATCGATCTGAACCAAAATTTGTATACTTACCCTTTGGAACCCTGCGAGTAACACTGTCCACTTAAAATTTCGGACAGATCACCCCATTTCCTGCATTCAGGCCCTTTGGTCCAAATCTACACCGTTTCACCGATCAGAACCAAAATTCGTATTCTTACCCTTTGGTACCCTGCGAGTAACACTGTCTGCTTGAAATTTCGGACAGACTACTCCATTCCCTGCATTCTAACACTGTCTGCTTTAAATTTCAGAGAGGCTACTCCATCCCCTGCATTTAGGCCCTTTGGCACAAATCTACACCGTTTCATCGATCTGAACCAAAATTTGTATACCTTCCCTTTGGAACTGTGCGAGTAACACTGTCCACTTAAAATTTCGGACAGACCACCCCATTTCCTGCATTCAGGCCCTTTGTTCCAAAACTACACCGTTTCACCGATCAGAACCAAAATTCGTATTCTTACCCTTTGGTACCCTGCGAGAAACACTGTCTGCTTGAAATTGCGGACAGACCACTCCATTCCCTGCATATAGGCCCTTTGGCACAAATCTACACCGTTTCATCGATCTGAACCAAAATTTGCATACTTACCCTTTGGAACCCTGCGAGTAACACTGTCCACTTAAAATTCGGACAGACCACCCCATTTCCTGCATTCAGGCCCTTTGGTCCAAATCTACACCGTTTCACCGATCAGAACCAAAATTCGTATTCTTACCCTTTGGTACCCTGCGAGAAACACTGTCTACTTGAAATTGCGGAAAGATCACTCCATTCCCTGCATTTAGGCCCTTTGGAACAAATCTACTCCGTTTCACCGATCTGAACCAAAATTTGTATACTTACACTTTGGAGCCCTGCGAGTAACACTGTCCACTTAAAATTTCGGACAGACCACCCCATTCCCTGCATTTAGGTCCTTTGGCACAAATCTACACCGATTCACCGATCAGAACCAAAATCTGTATGCTTACCCTTTGGAACCCTGCGTGTAACACTGTCTGCTTGAAATTGCGGAGAGAACATTCCATTCCCTGCATTTAGGCCCTTTGGCCCAAATCTACACCGTTTCGCCGATCTCAACCACAATTTGTATTTTTACCTTTTGGAACACTGCGACGAACACAGTCTGCTTGGAATTGCGGAGAGACCACTCCAACCCCTGCATTTAGGCCGTTTGGCACAAATCCACACCGTTTCACCGATCTAACCCAAATTTTACATACTTAGGAACCCGACAAGTAACACTGTTCACTTTAAATTTCGGACAGACCACACTATTCCCTGCTTTTTGGCCCTTTGGCACAAAACTACACCGTTTCACCGATCTCAAATAATTACCCTTTGCAACTCGACGAGTAACACTGTCCACTCGAAATTTCGGACAGACCACTCCATTCCCCGCATTTAGTCCCTTAGGCACAAATCTACATCGTTCACCGATCGAAAACAAAACGTGTATACTCACCCTTTGGAACCCGATGAGTAACACTGTCCACTTGGAATTTCAGACAGACCACTCCATTCCCTGTTAGGCCCTTTTGCACATATCTACATCGTTTCACCGATCTGAACCTAAATTTGTATACTTACCCTTTGGAACCCGACGAGTAACACTGTCCACTTAAAACTTTGGACATACAACTCAATTTCCTGCATTTAGGCCCTTTGGCAAAATCTACCCTGTTTCACCGATCTGAGCCAAATTTTACATACTCACCCTTTGGAACCCGACGTGTAACACTTTCTACATGAAATTTCAGATAGACCATTCCATTTACCGCATTTAGGCTCTTTGGCAAAAATCTACATAGTTTCACCCATCTCAACCAATCTTTATGTAAGTTACTTACCCTTTGGAACCCGACGAGTAACACTGTCTGCTTGAATTTTCTGACAGAGCACTCCATTCCCTGTATTTAGACCCTTTGTCAAAAATCTACATCGTTTCACCAATCTGGATCAAAATTTGTATACTTACTCTTTGGAACCCAACGAGTATCACTGTCCACTTTAAATTTCTGACATACCTCTCCATTCCCTGCATTTAGCTCAGGAATTCCTCGGGGTTGCCAGCTTCCTAACTCACCCGCCATGAGCCCTTGAGGGTGTACCAGAAATGGTGGGGCTACACACAACCTGCCTCTTTGAGGGCCTTGAGCAGAAGACAGGAGATATAATGAAACGGTATAGAAAGCAGACCCCTCGAAGAATGAGGGCATCAGGAAAGATGAGACAACGGCCAATTAAGCGGGAAATTGAACGACTCCCTAGCCCATTGGATGCCCTAATACAGTCGGGGTCGGAAGAGAACAAGAGTTGACCAAGGGAGGCCGACAGGAAAGAGAACTGAAAGGAGCCTGGCACCAGGAAGTAGAAGCGATGCCAGACTCAGCTGGGGTCGGGTGGTCGCCAACCCTCGTCCCACAAGTTGTGAGACTCTGGGGGGGGGGGGGGGTGGCGTTGTGAGAATAGCTTGCTGATTCATCGCGAGGTGACATGAGAGGACTTTCCAGAGCTGTCTATACTGATGCCAGCACAGGGCCGTTGCTCAAGCCACTGTGGTGTTGCGAAAGAGTGAGTGATTCCCCGGCCAATCTAAATACGACGGGGAACCCCGAACGTGTGTCATCGTATTTCGTCATCATCTACGATCATCTCAGGTTCGTGCAGCTTGGACCCATTTTCTTTGCCGAGCAGTACGCCATAAGCTCTTTCACTAGACGCATCGAGTACAGGCCTAAGCCAGAAAATAAGGTTGACACTTTGGAAGACATCGAAGCTAGACATCTGAATTACTTATATCAGTTGTAAATTACACCATGTTCGTTTAGTAGTCAATTTTTCATTACCTTATTATTATCATCATCATAAGAGCAAATGACCTAGATGTTACGCGCATCATACCACTTATCACCGCCGCATAAAGTCTTTCTCGACTGTGATTTTTAAAATATTTATTTTTATTA